>CP106722.1:98974788-100174788 GCA_025506655.1 Gossypium rotundifolium | reverse complement strand
TTAATTATGGATTTTAGTATGTGGATGGATTTTATTATGTTTTAGTTTTCCTAAGTTGGATTGGTTTAGTTTTATAAATTTTTTCTATAACTCTCGTATAAAATAAAAGTTTTTCTTAAATATCATTGAAACTTAGGAAATTCTTTTAAAACTTTTCGATGAAATATTTCACTAAATAAATCCAAAGTTTTTATCAATTACTACTCTATAGATCAAATGACAAATTATTGTATTTTTAATTATGGTTTTCAATGAACTTCGATTTTTCGATAAAGTCATTCTCTTAATCATTTTGGAATTTGATTTCTACTTCGTTAAATGTTTTGAATGTACGTTAAATTTGTGTGACATGCCAAAATTTGGGCTTAATGCATAGGCCGGGTTTGGGGTGTTGCAGAGGGATTTGTAGCCTCAACCTACTCCACTGAAACTTCGAGGAGATAAGAATTCAGGGAGAAGAGATTCGTAACATCAATCTTCTCTGCTGAAACTTAAAAGAAATATGGATTGATCCTCATTGTAAACTCAGGGAGGAGGGATTTGGAGCCTCAACCTACTCCACTGGAACTTCGAGGAGATAAGAATTCAGGGAGAAGAGATTCGTAACCTCAATCTTCTCTGTTGAAACTTCAAGGAAATAAGGATGGATCCTCGTTGTAAACTCAGTGAGACGGGATTTGTAATTTCAACCTACTCCACTAGAACTTCAAGGAAATAAGAATTTAGGCTTTCGATCTGTTTCACTACTGTTTAACTTATCTGCAATCTTTAATTGATCTGCTCCACTACTGTTTAGGGGGACAAGATCTACAATCTTCAGCCTAATCTACTACTATTTGTAGAGAAGGACTGACCATCTTTGACCTACTCCATTACTACCTCAAGGGAACAAAATTTGAAATCTTCAGTCTGCTTCCTTGACAAGACTATAATCTTCAGTTTGCCCCGCTGCAGGCTCAGGAAGACCAGATCTGCTATCTTCAATCTGCTCCACTACAAACTCATGGATGTCAGACTGGTATTTTCGATCTGCTTCACCGCAAACTTAGGAAGACAAGATCTTTGGATTCACTGATGTTGCGACACTGCCCTCTAGGGGACCTATTCTGTAAAATCAATTTTATGTGTTTATGCCTGTGCAAAATGGTTAGGATGCAATGATTAGAATAAATTCAATGCTCCTAACTAAATGTATTATGGATGACATTTGCATGAATACAGAATGCCATGAGAATGGTCTTTTTACAATGATTAAGATGCAATGATCAAAATAAATCGAATGATCCTAACTAAATAATTATGGATGACATTTGCATGAATGTAGAATGTCATGAGAATTATCCTTAGTTAAATGTATAAGGAACAGGATGCAATGATCAGAATAGATCAAATGCTCCTAACTGAATGTATTATGAATGATATATACAAAATGTCGTGAGAATGATCCTTTTTAATAGTTTAAGGTGTCATCGCTCATTGTTTATTAAGGCTTTATCACTAACATATTATGTTGTCATCTTGTTCAGCTGGTATTCTTGATAGAAAACCTGAGAAAACAATTATATCTTGCTCAACAGATTTGCCCCATTGTAACCTCAGGATTCATCTCATTATGACTTAGGGGTATAAGATCTAAATCCATCCCAATGCGACTCCAAAATGTAGGATTTGTTTCTTCTTCAATCCATCCTATTGCTATTCAAGGGTACTGGACTTGTATCATTTTCCATCCATGCCATCGTAACTCGGGGTTTGAGGACTGTAACTTGTTCAATCGACTGATCACTCCCCAAGTGACCTAACCAAATGTACATGCATGATATTTGCATGGATGCAGAATACCATTTTTTTCACGAATGATTCCCCCTTTACTCATGGGTTAACCCTGCCCATTTTCCGTTAAGATTGTATCATCGACGCAATGTCTTGTCATTTTGTTCAATCACCATTTTTTGACAAAAATTCGGAGAGATAGTCTCTGTTTAGATGCTTCCTTAAACTTGGTGAGTTTTAAACAAAAGTCCTATTTTAGGTTCTTGTATTATTTAGAAGTTTTAGAGTAATATGCGAAACTTCTTTTGTGAAAGTGTTATTACTCCACTAATCATTATTTCAATGCAAAATGCTTGAAAAGATCATAACCATGGATAAGAATGGAATTAGGTAGGAGCACTGCTCGAAACAAATAGGTTACTCAAAGCTAGCAAATGCAATTAAAAAGGAAATTTATTGGTAGTGTGATTTGAAACGAATAAAAGCAATTAAAGATAGCAAATTCAGAATAGGTAAGATGAAAATCTGGTGCCTCACATATCACAGCCTGATCTTCTCTGTTCAAACTTCTTGAGGACCATTTTAAACAGAATATGTGTTTAAGGGATCCAAAGTACTTAGTCGATGCCCCAAGACGTAGCATACTTCTTCATTTTTAATTCAGGCATAGCAAGATTGTTGTATGCCCCACTTTTGATCAAAATTTGAGTTGCCTTTTTCAAGTTTTCAACTCAAATCCCCTTTGGTCTCAAAGCGCCCTTTGCGGGTTTTTGCCTTGGCCTCTCCTTTTTCTTTTTTCTTTTTTGATTAAAACAAATTTTATTTCCTTTTTTTTTCTTTTTTGTTTTTTTCTTTGGACAACTTTTTATTGAATATGAATTCACCGAATTGGGCAGGTCCTTGCCATCTATCTCAAACAATATCCATGCTTCCTTAGAATAGGCCTTCTTTGCTGCATAAGGTCCTTCCCAGTTTGGCATTCACTTTCTTTTGAAGTCCCTTTTGCATGGGAAAAATCTTCTTCAAAGCCCTATCATGAAATTTTCTAGGGTGAACTCTTTTTTGTCGTAAGCTCACATCCTCTAACTGTGACAGATAACTTTTAACATTTTCTCTTCAAATTCAACTGATTATATCGAGATTAAATCCATCTAACTTTAGCTTTGATAAAACTCAAAAAAAGGAATTTCGACTTCAATGGGTAAAACTAATGAGAAGTATGTTGCCCCGGCGATAGTCCTGGCAAACGTTTGAATAGCATAGAGGGTAAATAGTAACTTCTGTTTGCCAACATTTACAAATCTCAGTCATTTTTAAAAATTTTGAATGGTTTTTAGCTGCCTTTGCTGCACTGATATGGTGTCTGGTTTTTGAATAGATTGTGCAATTATGCTAGACATGTTTCTTTCTAGCATTCTTTATTACCACTGTTTTCGAATTTGAACATGCGTTTGAACTCAAATTTGATTTTGAATTTGGATTTGGATTTAAATTTGATTACTGCTGACTTTGTAATTTTGCCATACGAAGCGACCATCACCTTTTTAGTGAAGTACATAAATTTTGTCTTCCTCAATTTGGCATTTACAATGTAACTAATATGATTTCCTTTTCTTGGTAAATCAATAGCTCGAATCTCTTGATTAGCCTGGCCATCGTAGAACCCTTAACATGGGCTCTTTAAACACCAATCTTAACAGCATACTCGCATTTCAGTAGCTTGGCGTGCCTTGATATGATCGTGGGAAAACATCTCGAATTCTTGAAAATAGCTTGATGATGTATTGTCTTATTTTTGTGGAAAATTAGGCTTTGATCTTTGTCTCTTTCCTAAGCTCACAGGGTCTACTGACCCTTTGCAAGGTAGAGTCTATTCTCATCTTGCTCTACCATCATTAATAAATCAAAAGATAGGCTACAATCTATGTCATCTTCAAAGTCTTTAGATCCCTTAGACTCATATCTTATTCAAAAAGGGAGCCAGTAACAAAGTCACTCATGCCGTTGATATATGGGTACCCAGATACGAATGAAAAAATTCCAAAGAATAAATGATTCTAAGGATGATTATTTGTATGGTATGGTCATGAATAAAGAATGAAAGATTATTGTATAATATGAAATGGAAAGAATGAAAAAATATTTGCTTAAAAGATGCATTTTATTGAAATAAAAATTCTGGACACAAGCCTATTTCACAAAAGAAATCTTATTGCTTCTAGCCTTAAAGCAACAAGTGCGTTTTGTACATTACTCTAAGTAAGCTCTAAATACTATAGGAATTTCTTCCATAGTCTGATTGTCCAAAACGTTCCCAAGTTCAAATTTTTGCATTTGGAGCGTCATCTAACTTCACAATGCCCATGCTGATCAACTTTTCCACTAATTTCTTGAAAGCAAGGCAATTTTCCATCGAATGCCCTGTGATCCCTACATGATACTCACACTGGGCATTTGGGTCATACCATTTTGGGTATGGAGGTTCCATCAATTTTGGGTAGTGGGGGGACACAACGTGCGCATCAAATAAACTTTGATATAACTCCTTATACGTCATTGGGATTGACATAAATTAGAATTTTTTAGTGTTTCGTCTTATGCCAGATTCTTTTCTTGATGAACCTTAATACCCAATAGTCACTATTTTTGGCTGATTTGAGTACCCCATGCTTGCGTTATTTACTTCACTTTCTTTCTTCCTTGTGGCCATGCTCTTGTTACTTTCTCTTGCCTCGATCTTTCCACTTTTTATGGCATTCTCGATTATTTCTCCGATTATTACGATGTCTGACAAGCACTTTACGACACTTTCTAGCATATGCATTATAAATGGGCCTTCAATGTATTAATAAAGAGCATGGTCGTCTCTTTCTCTAAGAGTGGTGGTTGGACTTGCGTCACCACCTCTCTCCATCGCTGGGCATACTGTTTGAAGCTCTCATTTGTCTTCTTCTCCATGTTCTGGAGTGTAATCCTATCGGGCGCTATGTCTGTCACATGGCTATTTTGTTTTATGAAAGCTTGAGCCAAGTATTTCCATGCACCAATTTGGGAACGGGTCAACTGATTGTACCATTTAGCTGCTGCTCCCACAAGGCTATCCTGGAAGCAATGGATCAACAGTTGGTCGTTATTAATGTACCCTAACATTCTTCTACAAAACATAGTAATATGAGCCTCGGGGTAACTTGTCCCATTATATTTCTCAAATTTAGGCATTTTGAATTTGTATGGGAGCACCAAGTTCGGGACCAAGATTAAATCCTTGGCATCGATTCCATAACAACTATCGGCACTTTCTATTGCTTTAAACTTCTCCTCTAACCATTTACATCTATCTTCTAGCTGCTTTGGCAATTCTACTTTTGTTCTCTCTCTTTCAGCTATTTCATCCAAATCAGGGACATTAGTAATGATTGGATTATCTCTTGAACCTAAGCTAGTTTGGAGGTTCACTGAAGCACCAGTTTGGAATTGTTGAGGCTTGATCGTGACAGATGGCCTTTGTATGGTTAGTTCAGGTCATGTTTGCACATGTGGTGGACTAAAATCATGGGGATATTGAGGATAATCAGTATTCTCCTCAGCATTTACCATAGGGTTTTTCCCTTTATCCATAAGCCCCTTCAACAGTTGCGTCATCTGAGTCATCATATTTCCCTGAGATTCCATCATATCCTGCTGGATCTTAGCGAGTTGCTCCTACATTTGTGCTTGCATCTATTCTTGCATCTCCTTCTGCATTTGCTCCAACTTTTCTAGTCTTTTATTCATTGCTTGAGTTTTCTTTCTTGTGTCGTAGGGATGCATATCTGGTAAGGTTTTGTCGGTTTCCAGGTTGCTGAAATAATTTTTAATAAATTAGAGCCTTTCTACAAATTTTAATGCATATGACGCGATGTAATGCAAATGCATGAAATGCAATGCAAATGCATGGAATCAATCCAGAAAGAAGGAGAGGCATTGATTCTGAATTCAATTCCATTAGAATAACTTTTCTAGAAAACAAATTTTTTTACATAAAACGGATCACGTATGCGGCTTTATCCTCATAGTCCAGGTGAAGATACCAATCTTTTTCTTCGTATCTGGATGTTATGGTCGTGTCCCGTGAACTTTCTCAATAGATGCCTCTTCTAGCTCCTTTAAGGAAGTCAAAAAGTGATGGCTCTTAAATAGTCTTTGTCGGGTTGAATCCTCAAGCAAAGTCTTGTATTCTTCTACGGACTTCTCTCGTTGTTTACCTGGGATATATTCGGACAACCGTATTATAACCCACTTTATCAAGTAATCCATTTCCTTATGACAAACTCTTCTATTTAGTAATCGAATATTAATCAACACCTCCTTTCTATGATGATGCAATGCAATGCAATCAAAACAAAAGAAAACACATTAGTACAAGAGAAATAAACAATACAGAACACCTAACTAGGCGACTACTAGGGTTTGGCATGGCTCTATCTAGGGTAGGCTCTTATGGCTGCTATATGTGGCTTGGTTCTAAAGAATGGCTACCTGAATTAATAGATTCCTCAATCCTCACCCATTATAAGCTCATATGGATCGAGTTTGGTTCAGGGGAATACATTTTCCTATGGCCATGTGGAGATGAAAATATCACGAAGCACATAGGTACAGATGTATCCCAGAAGCAATCCACTAGCCCATGCGGAGGTGAAAACCTCACGAAGGCATAGTTTCTCACTCCCACTTAAAGGTGTGACCACAACGGTCATGCAATGCAATGCCAAAGTATTTTATGAGACTCGACATTATTGCAAATGCATTAAAAGAAACATGATTTTTTCAAAACAATTTTCCAAATTTTCAATAAAAGGACAGGAATTAATCAATCTATGGCCTGACTCTCAACCAAGTCCCCAGTGGAGTCGCCAAGCTGTCGAAACCATTTTTTGGGATTTTGAAAAACGGGGATTGACTTTAAAAAGAAAATGGAGTCGCCATCGATCTTTTATTCAACATGTGATCGGATCACCTTAAGATGGATTATTTTAATAAAACATTTGGATTTATTAAAACAATAATTTTTGGTCTACGAAATATAAAAAAAAAAAGGTTCGGAAGTCGATTACGTTCGAGGAAGGATTAGCATCCTCGCAACGCCCAAAATTGGTACCAAATTGATTAGCTAGTGTCCTTGTGTTGAAAACTTGAAAATGTTTAAGGTGTGATACTTTTTAAAGAATGTTAATTAATTTTGAATTGAATATCAAGATTCACTCATTCCAAAGGAATAAAAACATCATATCCAGCACGTTAGGATATGACATGTTTATACCCCGACACCGATATCATCTTTAATTTTCAAAATATGTGGTTAAAAGGATATCTGGTTATTTGGTCAAATAGAAAATCGAAACCCAGCACGATAGGCACAATTTTTCGAATTTCCAAACACACAAATATTGCCTTATTTTGAAGAATTTTCGAATACACAATTTTAAAATTGGCTCAAAACGCATTTTATTAGCCTATTTGGAATGACAATGGAATTACTAATATCAATCAAGATGTTAAAGTTTGAATCACAATGCGATAATGTAAATAAACAAGATTACAAACATTGAATAATATACATGAGATGAAAGATTTATTATTTATATATATATATATATATATATAAATATATATATAGCAATATATAAAAATATTTGAAATGAGCGAAAATATATAATAAAAATGGTTCTTTAAGGAAATGAATTAAAATAAATAAACTTAGAAATATACATATAAACAGATTTTAAAGAAAATACATACATGAAATACTAGGAAATTAGTAATATGCATATAAAAATAATTTAATATAGAATGTATATGTACATGAATGAATATAATTTAATGATTTAATATAATTCAATAAGAGAATTTAAAATTAAATACTATACTAATTTTAAAATGGAGTAAAATAAAAAATTATAATAAATTATAGTAAAACAAATAGAAATATATACAAATAAATATATAAAAATAACGTATTGAAACAATATAAAATTAATAAAAAATTTCCAAATACTTTATTAAAACAATTTTTATCTAAAAGTAAATGAATTATATGAAATAAAAACATACGACTAAAAGCAGACCCAATTAAAATAAAAACAAAATCAACAGGATAATTTTTAAACAAATATAGTCATGTAGAAAGAATTTGGGATTAAAAACAAATACGCATAAATGAACGAGGATTAAAAAAGCAAATACTCCAAGTTGTGAAAACGCTGCGTTTAGACATGTATCAAATTGAAATACATACAAATTCCAGAGAGAAATTAAAATATACAAAAGATAGAAATATGGTTCAATCAAATGATAGTGCAAAATGGAAGGGCTAATCGCGCAATAAAACCATTTTCAATAAAACACGCAGATCCTCCAGGTTTTAGGGTCGGATCGGGTCAGGTTATACAATACGACACTATTTTAGAGCCACAGAAATAGGCCCTAAAAGGTGCTGTTTCCAGCATCCTAATGAAGCCCAAAAAAATTAGACCTAATCTAATCCATCCCCTCGTTTGAAATAGAAAGGAAAACAAAACCCTAAATAATCCCCTAATCTTCTTTTTCAATCGGCCGCCTCAAAAACCAAACCATTCGACTGCCATGCTTCAGAGATCAGCAATGGCAATGGTTAAAGGTCGAATATAGCCCCTCCGAGCATATACACAAAAGTGTTTTCACATTCTTACCCAGATTCCCCTTCTAAATTCGATTTCGACGAACTGAAGAGGAAATCGACGATGGCGATAAAAATAGGTAAGCACTTTTTCCCTTATAGTTTTTGTATACAATAGATTAGAAAAGAAAACGAATTGCCAGTCGAAAAATAGAATAGGGAATTTGAAAGTGAACTCAAGTCAGAAAATCACCTTCGAAAAAATCTTTTATTTTTCTATTTCTCTGTATTTTGTATGCTTAATAATAGTGAGCGTCCAAAAAAAAATACAATGGATTCTTCGGTTCTTCAAGGTCAAAAATCAAAAAAAAGAATAATAATCAAAAAAAAGAAAAAAAAAACACGTTCTCTATCTGTTTTACTGTTTCTCTGCTATTTGCTTGTAGGTACGGAGGGGACGCGGCTAGGGTGCGGAGGCCGTATGATGCTAATGCGCTGGAGGCAATACAGAGGTGTGCTGGTGAAGGCTCGCGCGTGGTGTGCACGTGGTGACGTGTGTGGAGGCACGCGCTTAACACTGGAAGCCTCTGGAATTCTCTAGGGTTTTTATCTTGCTGAAACTGTTTGGGCCATCGGGCCGGTTTCAGATTAGGCTTAGTGTTTTGGGCTAACTTGTAAATGGGTCAGGGTTTAGTTTAATAATTGGGCTTGCTGGTGTAAATGGACTGTTATTGGATTTTGTATTTTATTTATTATTATTATTTTTTGGTTTTTTGGTTAATATTGGGCCAGGCCAAAATTGGCCTATTACACATGTGTGAAGTTTAAATGATGTTGGGATGGTCTAACATGATAGAATTAGAGATGTTGCATTACTAGATGCAAATGTTGCTCCATCTTGCCAACTTCATGCTTTGGATTTAACAATAGAGAGGACTAGAAACCATGCTTTGTCTATGTTGTCATTTAAAAGGCTAATTCTATCAACTCTCATTATCCCTACATCCTAGCTTGCTATTATATTGAAAATTGATATGGTAAATTAGATCATTTTCACACTCAATGAGCTCTTTTTTTTTTTTTTTTGAATGCATTTGGAGTCATTTTGTGGTTTCTGCATTAGTATTAGGAGTTGAATTAGATGTTATTTTTAGCATGTTTTTGTATGTTCTGAGAATTACATTGATTACCTTTAATTATGAACTTATCTTGTGTGAAAATGACATTATAGGTCATTAAAGGGAGGATGTCATGGCAAGTGTAACAACCCGATTTTCATAGGTGTCAGAAACAGTGGTTTCGGGACCTCAATTTCGATGAGTGAGTCCGTAAATATTATAATTTAATATTTACTAGTCAATTATTATATAATGAATTTTAATATGATAAATTTGTTAATTAGGCAGTTAGTTAAAGTACAAATGGTTTGATCCTAAAGTCAGTGGTTTTGGAAAATGAGGTATCGATACCTCATTTTCATAAATCGAACCCGTAAATATTTTTGTTAAATATTTACAAAGTGATTATATAGGTGAATCGAATTTTGGTCCGAAAATTTTAGTGATTGGATGGTTAATAAGCTACAATGACTAAATCATAAAAACTGTAAAAGTTGATAATTATTGATTTTTTTCTAGTTAAAAGGTTTAGTTAGAGATTGCTTAGAGGTTTAAGTGGTAATTAAACCACATTCCTTTTAGTCAACGGTTAATGTTTAGCTGTTTGTTGAATTTATATGTTAAAATAAAAATTAAATGATAATATAACAAAGGAATAAAGAAAACCATCATCATCATTTTGCTCCACCACTGAATGTTTAAACCAAAAACACCAAGACACCATTTTTGGAAGCTCCAAGGTTCGACCAACTTTAGTTCTTTGCATGGTAAGCTAAACCAAGTTCATTTTTAATAAATTTTGTGTTTTCGATATCGTTGCAGCTTAATCTAGCTATCATAGGTATTATATCGTAAAAATGTTAAAATTTTAAAAGATTGTCGTTGATAGTTTTTTTATGTTGAATAACTTATTTGTAAGCTTAGAAATGGTTAAGGACTAATTTGTAAAGTGAAATTGTTGGTTTTGAGTTTGGGGACTAAAATAAAAATTATTTGGTTTTGAAATGAAATTTCTATAATTATTAAATTTAGGAGGATGTAAAAGGATACAATTGAAATCAGATTAAAAATATAGCTTAAATGTGAAAGACATGACAACTTGATTTAGGGACTAAATTAAATAAAATGAAAAATTTTAGGAAACCTTCAAAAAAATAAAATTGAACTGATTTATACTTATAATAGGATGAAATAAGGTAATTTGAATTGGTAAAATGTAATGAATTATTATATATTGGGATTTGAATCAATCGGAAGATAATTAAGAAAAAGGAGAAATTATAGATTAGTCCCTGTCATCTTGTAGTTGTTGTTTTCCAAGTTAGTTTATATGAAACTTATTGTTTGGTGTCATATTATGGTTTAATTGCATTTACTTGCTTATTAGTTTATATAAATGTGAGTGGATGATTTTTGGCTTCAATGTACTAAATTGTAAATGATAGAATCTATGGGATTTATGAACAAATACAAGGTACCAAGTGAAATTGACATGTTTATATGACTAGTTCAAAATGTATAAATGTTTACATGGATAGAATTGACATTATGATAGTAATAAGGCCCGTGTAAACTTGTGAATTGATTGGGATACGAATGGCATGCTGATAGCACTAGAAAGAACATAGGTTTTCCTCCTTACTTATTGGTTAAATTGTTCCCATTTAGTTATCTTTAGCATATATTTTAGCATTTTCAGTTTAATAAATTGCATTTTATAACTTAGTGAATCCTAGCATATTTTATCCTAATTTTGCTTCTTTTTTTTTTTTGCATTAATGTCACCGCGTGAGTTAATTCTAGATTGCGTCTAGAATTGTCGCCGCACCTGACAGCTGTCCAGATAAGAACTAAAAATGCGTGAGTTGTACACCCTAGTATAACCAACCTATATGTACAAGGACATAATAATGATGAGGAAAGGATACCTGTACTGTGGGAGGAGGACATAAAAGGTTGACGTGAAAAGAAAAATATGAGGAGAGAGAGCTTTTTCTTGACCATCATCGTCTTCATCCTACCTTGAAGCTTGCGGCTATGGCAGCTTAAGCCTCTCACGGGTGAGCCAACATGAAAATTGATGCAGATTTGCTTCTAATAAGGAGACCTAAGTACGAGACAAGAGGGAATAAAGTGATTCAGTCGAGTTGTCTAGAAATAGTATTCTCCACTCAAGTCTTTCTTATTTTTCTCTAAATGCTAGTGATTACTCTCTGTTTTCTATTTGTATTGAAGTACACATGAATTATTGGTTAAATTTTATCTTATTCAATCTTGCTTTTATTATTTAATTTTGGGGTTTGAATGTTTCTTAACACGGAAGTTTTATTGCAGTCAGTGACACTTTAAAGTGCAGTGACAGTCCGAGCCAACAAGCATTACAATGGAAGTTGAGTGAGGATTAGAGGGATTTAGTCCACTTGTTCTTAGTAGTGCCATATTGCCATCATCGGAAGGTGAGGTTAATATGTATGTTTAAGTCTCAGATTAAATAGAGGAGTGACACTTGGTAACATATACATTGAAATTTATTGCCTCAACAATTACCTATCCTTTAATACCTTGTGAGCACTTAGTATTCTGCTACAGATTCATGTTGGGGATCCCAGTTTATCATTATCATATTTTATTTTATTGTTTTCAAGTTGTTGCTCCAACAACTATCCTCACAATTTATCTCATTTCTATCTAGTTATTGCACTAACATTAATAGGCAAAAGACAACCATCCATGTGGGATCGATATCCGACAGACTCACATTTGTCTACTATACTTGCATCCACAGTGTACATTGCATATTATTTTTGTGACGTTAAATAGCCGATCACATGCCATTAAAGTTTCAAAAGGAAAACGGGTGTCGTAGTCAAGGACTTATTTGCTGGATTGAAGTCTAACATATGTTGCAGATTATCTAAAGTTAATGTTAGCATCATCGAACCATGCTAATATTAGCAGCCCTAATCCGAAGCTAGTGTTAGCAGCTGTAATATGTCATATTGTTTAAACAAATAGGTGTTTTGATAGGGGATTAATTCTATGACTTGAGATCCAACATATGTTGCAGATTCTCTGAAGCTAAAGTTAGCAATCCTGATCCTAAGTTAGTGTTAGTAACCTAATAATGTCATTAAATGAAATTAAATCAATTCGGTCTATCTTAGCTCAATTTACTTAAACATCCAGTGGAAACAGGAAATGAGAATGGTGCTAAATGGTACTCTCATCCTCATCCTCAAAACCCATCTTATTCCCTTCCACTTCTCTTTCCACATCCTTACTCTCTTCCCGTTCTTCACTCTCTTGCTCCTCTTGTTCATGCTCAGAATGCATTGGGCCAAACATACCTGACGGACAGTTTGGTACTATCATATTGTTTTGTTGTGCAAGTTCTTGTTAAACTGGGCTCATTCCTTACATCCAATATATCATCCAATCAAACTTTGGATTACTATCCTTGCTAATTTTTTGTCGAGCTGTCAGTTTTACTTTTCGTTTAAGTGAAGCCGAGACATCCATATTCTCTTTTTGGTGCTTGTTCTAATCCCTTATTTTTTCTGTTGATGCTCCATGTCTTGCGTGTATAGTGTATCTCCTATAATACTTTTGGAGGGTGTCATAAACTGCTCAGTGGTTGTCATTGGAATGTCAGCTCTTTTGCACAAGTTCGGTATAATACCCTTAACCCGTAACCATTGCCGGTCTAGGGTTAAAGGCATTACCGGACTAATTGGAACTTTTACAAACATTTCACATTGTAACTAATCATTATGTAATCAAATTGTCCCTTATTTTGGTCTACGAGACCTTAAGCATGCTTTAGAAAGGGGCTGGGACTAAACTGAACACATATGAAATTTTTAGAAATTTAAACATTTTTCAAAGCTATGGAGGTCACACACCCGTGTGGTCAGGACGTGTGCCTCACACGGTCTTAGACACGCCCGTGTGTCTAAGCCGTGTCAAAACAGGGCATACATATTGAATTGTCCACATGGCTGTGGACACACCCTTATGCCTCACCCATGGTCGCTACTGACTTGCTCCACACGGCCAGTCACACACCCGTGTGTCCAGCCCGTGGTCGTCACTGACTTGATTCACACGGCCAGTCACACGCTCGTGTGTCTAGCCCGTGGTCAAGTCTGACTTGTTTTGAAACACAACCACGAAGGACACAGTCGAGCCACACGCTCGTGTGCTCAACCGTGTGGGAAATTATAGGCCATTTGCAAGGCCAAAATGCCACCCACACTTTGGGTTAACCCTACAAGCACATACAAGCATCATTCCAAGCACTTATGTCCACCAAAAACAAACTAAATTGACCATCTTTTCTACCTATTCAAGAACATTTCAAACACAACATCTTATGTACCATTTAGATCAATCTAATCACAAGCATTTCCAAGTATAATCCATCACAAACTTACCATTTCGATAATATATTATCAATAATAAACTAGCTTTGCATCATAAAACATATTATCAATTTGATCATCTCATTAGCCATCAAACCATTCCAAACAATGCATTATATAACATGACTACTCATTCACATCACATTCAATTATCTAGCCATATCACGTGGCTATATACACCTCTCAAACATCAACTATTTCAACTAGACTATACATGCCATACTTAACTATGTACACATTCAAAAGGTACCAAAATAGGGTTTGATAGTGTGGTGATGATCCTTGATAATCCCCAAGCCTTTCTTAGCTTTGACAATCTATAAAACAAAGCAAACACACACAGAGTAAGCTTTCAAAAGCTTAGTAAGCCATATACAAATAAACTTAACATATAGTACACATAATCATATCAAATATAAGATCATTAATGTTACTCAATTGTAAATTCATAACTCTTCTTTGGCTCATTTATTTAGTCATTGCTTCCCCACAATTCATATATCAAAGTATCTCTTTTGCTCATAACACAATCATACACATATCACATGTTATCTCATTGAATCTATGCACATATTTCTCTATTGCAAATTCACAAGTACTTACCTTTTATGCTTAATCAAAGCATATGCATCGAACGTATCTGAAACGATTATACATTTCACCAATTCTTTCATTTCTCAAATTTTCCCGTTGAACCATTCGAAATCAAATAGGATAATCAGAATACTTGGAATAATCGTTCAATGCCAACGTCCCAAATGTCGTCTTACATGTAACCAAATATCAATGCCACTGTCCTAGACAGGGTCTTACACGAATCAAATACGATGCCAATGTCCCGGAAATGGTCTTACACTTAAATCTTATATCGATGCAAATGTTCCAGACGTGGTCTTACACGATATCACATATCGGAAACCTATGCCATGACATATGAAATCTTATCTATTCCTAGGTTCGTACGTTACTTTTCAGATTTTGACACATTGTCAATATTTTCTTGGACTTCATATATATATATATATATATCTTCCGCAGACAATCATCACAATTTAATTTCATACGAACATAAGTAAATCAATTGAAATATATTTATTTGTATATAAACTTACCTCGGATTCGGATATAAACGGACGAAATCAGCTACTCAATCACTTTCGACTTTCCTCGGTGTAAATTTGTTTTATTTGGTTCTTAATCTATACACATTCAAATTTAACTCATTTATTCACCAATTCAATCAATTCAATCCAAAAACACACATTTAGGGCAATTTACAAATTAGCCCTCATATTCACATTTTGACATTTTAGTCTTTATTTCACAAAATCACAAAATACACATAATTCAATATAACCCATGCTTAGCAGAATTATCTATAGGTCCCTAGCAACCCATATTTTTCATTTATTTCATATTTTAGTCCCTCAAAATATTATTTTCACAATTTAGTCCAAATTACTCAAATTCACCAAAAATCCAAAGACTAAACATGTTAATCTAACACATATATTTCATATTTCATCATCAAACATCACAAAACTCATGAATTCATCAATGGAACATTTCAAAATCATCATCAATTTACAAAATTAAGACATAGGTTTTGAAGTATTCAAAGCAACGATTACAAAAACATAGAAGTTATCAAAAATCGAATAAAAAACATACCTAAATTAAAGCTTCCAATGACCGAACCCTAAAACTCTTTTCTTCATTTCGTTCCCTGCTATATTCGGCCATCAAGATGAATAAATGGCCATGTTTTATGTTTTTTTAATTATAACATATATTATTAATTCAATTACCAAATTAACCTTATTATTAAACATATAAAACTTATATAATGGTTGGTCATAAATGTCCATTAACCATACTAATGATTTATTTTCTTCATAAGGCCACCACATTAACAAAGACATAACACATAGGTACTTTTAACATATGGCATGCTAATTTTCCATTTTACGCAATTTGATCCTTATATCAAATTAAGCACACAAACGGATAAATTAAATCATGAAACTCTCACACATGCCTAAACATATATTCCAGGCACAGAAAATAATATTAAAAATATTTTTCTAACTCGGATCTGTGGTCCCGAAACCACTATTCTGACTAGGGTTGAAACCGGACTGTTACAATTCTCCCCCTTAGGGATTTTCGTTCCCAAAAATCTTACCGTTAAACAGATTCAGATATTGTTGTCTCATAACATCTTCGGGTTCCCACGTAGCTTCTTCAACTCTGTGTCGATGCCACAGTACTTTAACTAATGATATTTTCTTATTTCTCAATTCATTCACCTCGCGAGCTAAGATACAGATTGGTTCTTCCTCGTAAGTCATATTAGATCGAATTTCATGTAACACCCCGTACCCGTGTTTGACGCCAGGATAGGATACGAGGCATTACCGAACTTAACTTGCTTAAACATACATTATCGGGCTATATAATTTCTTTTCAAACTTAAAACTTTTCATTCATATTCATAACATCCTTATTATGGGCCTACGAGGCCCTAAACATAATTAAGGGAGGTTTCAGAATTAATCCGGAAACTTTTACACTCTTAGAAAATTTTTACCTAAACAGACGCCACAAGCCCTTGTGGTCCAAGAGACACGCTCTTGTGCCCTAAGACATGCCCGTGTTCGACACTGGTGGTCGACACTGACTTATTTCACATGGTTGAACACACACCCGTGTCTTTAACACGGCCTAGACACGCCTGTGTCCTCTGCCCGTGGAGCTCTCTGTTTATGATGTCATCAAACCATTAATGGCACACGGCCAAGGCACACGCCCGTGTGATGACCCGTGTGACGAATCATATCCTTTGAGGTTGATGCAGGGGACACACGGCCTATCGAAACACCCATAGGGTTGACCTTGTGTCACACACGGGCTAGACACACGCCCGTGTGTCTACCCGTGTGGACAATTATAGGCTATTTTCCAAGCCAATTGCCACCGTGAAACATAAACACACTTATACATTCTCAAGCAACTCTATTATTCCATTCATTTCATCATTTCATAAACTTAAATAAATAACCTCACCATCATTAAAGGTATAAAACTTAACACAAATCAACCAATTTCTAATAGCCATATACAAAAAAGATATGTAAACTTTTGACAACTAACCATCTTTTCCCAATATAACATAATTCAAAATGACCGACCTCCTATACATGCCATACTCAAAATAATCAACTTTGCTATACCAAAATAAGGGTTGATAGTGTAATCCGAGCTCCGATGTTTTTTGATTCCTAAACTAGCTTGGCGAAACTACAAGGAAAGAGGGAAAAGAGAAGGGTAAGCTTATAGCTTAGTAAGCTTGTATAAAATCTTAAAAAGTAACACAATTGCTTGAAAATTTAACTCATTCATCATGGAACAAGAACACATAAAACTCATGTACAAGGCTTACTTACTCATACTTACTCTTGCTCATACTTACCCATCACTTAAGGGTTACCTTATCATGTATTTACTTATAGTACCTGTATCACTTATCCCACAATTTAGCATTTACACTATCATAGTTAAAATTTGAATCTTGATCTTTCTTAACTTACATAAAACTTTTACTCATTCTTATACAACTTATCTTATCATCAACTTTACTTACTTATCTCATACTTACTTCTTTTGCCCATTGAATTTCCTGGAATAACGAAGGATAACCAACCTTGTCACACATTTATCTTGATGCCAATGCCATATCCCAGATATGGTCTTACATGGGATTCCTTAGCTTAATATTGATGCCATGTCCCAGACATGGTCTTACACGAAATCTTCCTTTGGTGCCGAAGCCATGTCCTAGAGATGGTCTTACACGGGACCTGCCTTATATGGTGTCGATGCCATGTCCAAACATGGTCTTGCACGAGACCTTCCTCATATGGTGTCTATGCCATGTCCCATACATGGTCTTACATGAGACATTCCTTATTCGATGCAGATGTCATGTCCCACACATGGTCTTACACATGATCTACGTTCGGTGTCGATGCCATGTCCATGACCTGGTCTTACACGGGGCCTACATTCCTTGATGCCGATGCCATGTCCCAATCATGGTCTTACACTGGCTTTCCTTGGCTCATGTTATGACAAAGGAATCCTCGCTATTCTGAGACTTCGATCGGGACTTTTACTTGCTTACTTATTCTCCTTCACTTTATCATCATAGTATTAATGATCATTTCATGTAAAGAATATACATTTGACAAAAATAATAATTAATTTTAAACATAACAACAAATGTAACCTTAATTTCATACAAACTTACCTCGGTACTCAAAATGTGTAGAATTGTGCAATTTAGTCCTCAACCTTGTTTTTACCTCGACTACGATCCGGGCTTCGCTTTTCTTGATCTATAATGACAATTTAACTTGTTTAATATTCACATTGACTAAATTGACTCAAGATTCATACTCTGGTAAAATTGAAATTTTGCCCCTAAACTTTCTCATAATTACACTTTTTCCTCTAGGCTCGTAAAATAATTTTCATTCAACTTCCTTGTATTTTAAGCCTAGCCGAATCATTTTCTTAACTATAGCAACCTTCAATTTCTACTATTTCACTCATGTATGACCAGTTTCATAACTTTTACAATTTAGTCCTTACATACATTTTTCATGAAAATCACTTAGAAAAAGATGTTTACCCGACATCAAACTTTCATAATCTTCCATAAAACATCAAAATACATGCATGTCACACATGGGAAAATTTTTGAACATAAACCCTAGCTCAAAATATAGCAAGAAATAGCTAAACCGAGCTACGAGTATTTTAAAAATACGAAGAACATTAAAAACGGGGCTAGGATGCACTTACTATCAAGCTTGAAAGTTGAAGAAACCCTAGCTATGTCTTCCTTGTGATTTTTGGCCAAGGGGAAGAAGATGGATAGCAATTTTGACTTCGTTTTCCCTTTTTAAGTCATTAATTTACCAAATGACCAAATTTCCCTTAATTTCCTTTCTTGAGATTTTTCCTTCCCGTGTCCATTTTTGTCCATCATAACAAATAATGGTCTAATTGCTAAATAAGAACCTCTAGTAATTTTTATGATACTATTTCATACTTAAATCTTCTAGAATCTCATACTTTTGAATTATTGCAATTTAGTCCTAATAGATAATTTATTCACTAACTAATAAAATTCCTTCATGAAACTTTCACACAATCATGCAAACACCTCATAATCCTTGTAAAATCAGTTAAACACATATTTCTACTTCAAATTTGTGGTCTCACACCATGATTCTGACTAGGCCCTAAGTCGGGCTGCTACAATTCTCCCGCTTAGGGATTTTCATCCTCAAAAATCTTACCGATAAAAAGATTTTGATATTGATTCCTCATAGCCTCTTCGGGCTCCCAGGTAGCCTCTTCTACTCCATGCCTCTGCCATAAGACTTTCACGAGAGCAATATTTTTATTTCTTAATTACTTAACTTCCTGGGCTAGAATCTTAACTAGTTCTTCACCATAAGTCATATCAGATTGTATCTCAACTTCTTTCGGTGTAATTACATGCAAAGGGTCTGATCGATGGCATCATAGCATAGACACATGAAATACATCATGAATCTTTTCTAACTCAGGTGGCAAATCCAGCCGATAGGCTACTGGCCCTATCCTCTAAGTGATATCATATGGTCTGATAAAACGTGGACTCAATTTGCCTTTCTGGCCAAATCTAAGAACTTTTCTCTATGGCGACACTTTTAGGAATACTTTATCACCGACTTGATATTCAATCTCTTTCCTTTTCAAATTTGAATAGGATTTTTGTCAATCAGAAGCAACTTTTAAGCAATCTCAAATAACCTTTACTTTTTCTTCTGTCTCTTTAACCAAATCCACCCCATGAATTTGGTTTTCCTTAAGTTTAGTCCAATATAAGGCGTTTGACACTTACGCCCATATAAAGCCTCACAAGATGCCATTTCCAAGCTTGATTAAAAGCTGTTATTGTAGGCAAATTCTACCAATAGTAGGTATTTTTCCTAGTTGTCTTGGAACTCAAGAACACAACATCTGAGCATATCTGCAAGTACTTGTATTAACCTCTTCGACTGACCGTCTGTTTGGGGGTGAAAGGTCGTACTAAAACTCAACTTTGCACCCAAGGCCTCTTGTAACTTTCTCTAGAATCTAGATGTGAATCTCGAATCTCTATCAGAAATGATTGATAGCGGTACTCCATGAAGCCTTACTATTTTTGAGACATACAAGTTTGCCAACTTGTCAAGTGAGTAGTCAACTCGAACAGGTATAAAATAGGCTGACTTCGTAAGTCTATCGAACACAACCCATACGGCATCTTTCTTGCTCGGTGTCAGCGAAAAACCTGTCACAAAGTCCATGGTAACTTGGTCCCATTTCCCCTCGGGTACCATTATAGGTTGAAGCAAACCTGAAGGTACTTGGTGTTCAGCCTTTATTTGTTGACAAATCAAGCATCTAGAAACAAACTCTGAAATATCTTTCTTCATATTCGGCCACCAATATCATTTCTTCAAATCATTATACATCTTGATACTACCCAGATGTACAGATAAGCATCTGTTGTGTGCCTCATACAAAACTTTACTAATAAGCTCCTCGTTCCTCGGTACACACACTCGGTCTTTGAACATTAAACATCCATATGAATTAATGCGAAATTTAGACTCAATACCCGACTCGCATTGCACTCTTCTAGCTTGCAAATTATTGTCATGTCTCTGAGCCTCATAAATCTCTTGAAGGAACATCGATCTCGCCCTTAACTCAGCTAGAATTGAACCGTCATTGGGTAAACTCACCCGCGTATTCATAGCTCTCAAATAAAATAGGGATTTTCTACTTAAAGCATCGGCGACTACATTCACCTTTCCCGATTGATAATCAATAATTAATTCATAATCTTTTATCAGCTCCAACCATCTTTGTTTCCTTAAGTTCAATTCCTTCTGAGCCATCAAATACTTTAGATGTTTGTGATCAGTGAATATTCGACAATTTTCACCATACAAATGGTGTCTCCAAATCTTGAATGCGAAAACTATGGCAGCCAACTCTAAGTCATGTGTTAGATAGTTTTTCTTATGTGGCTTTAGATGTCTAGATGCATACGCTACCACCTTGCCTTCTTGCATTAGTACACAACCTAATCCATTTAAGATGCATCATTGTAGATCACAAATTCCTTTCCCGACTCGGGTTGTACTAGAACTGGAGCCTCTGTCAACACTGCCTTTAATCTCTTAAAACTCTGTTAGCATTTTTTTGTCCATTCAAACTTTACATTTTTCTATAGTAATTTTATCATTGGAGTCGCTATCATGGAAAACCCCTTGATGAATCGCCTATAGTATCCAGCTAGGCCCAGAAAACTTCTAACCTCAGATGCATTTTTAGGCAGTTTCTAATCAACAATAGCTAAAATTTTACTTGGGTCTACTCGACCTCCCTCTCCCGAGACAATGTGTCCTAGAAATCTGACTTCCTTGAGCCAAAGTTCACTTTTACTGAACTTGGCATATAACTGATTATCTCGTAGACTATGTAAAACGGTCCTCAAGTGCTCAGCATGCTCGAACTCATCTCGGGAATATACCAATATATCATCAATAAAAACTACCACTAGCTTATCTAGATATGGCCGAAAGATGCGGTTCATTAGATCCATAAACACTGTCGGGGCATTAGTTAAACCAAAAAGCATGACTAAAAATTCATAATGCCCATACCTTGTTCGAAAAGCGGTCTTAGGCACCTCTGAGTCTTTTACTCTCAACTGGTAGTATCCCGACCTTAAGTCTATCTTGGAGAACACAGTGTCTCCCTTCAATTGATCAAACAAATCATCAATCATTGGAAATGGGCACTTATTCTTCACTATTACCTTATTAAGCTGTTGGTAATCTATGCACAATCTCATAGAGCCATCCTTCTTTTTCACAAATAATACCGGAGCACCCAGTGGAGAACAACTTGGTCTAGCAAAACCTTTGTCTGTCAAGTCTTGCAACTGTGCCTTCAATTCCTTCAACTCAGTTGGAGCCATTCTGTAAGGAGCAATAGTTATCGGTACAGTATCGGGAGCTAACTCAATGCCATACTTGACCTCTCTAACCGGGGGTAATCCTGGCAATTCCTCGAGAAAGACATCAGGGTACTCACATACTATCGGTACTAATTTAATATTTAGCTCAGTTTCTTTGGCATTCATCACAAAGGCAAGATACTCCTCATACCCTTTTCTTACATACCTTTAAGCCGTTATGTGAGAGATCACTACCAGTGATCTGTCTTGTTCATCTGATTCAACACGAAGAGTGTCCCCATTTTTACATCTCAACTCAATATAATTCTTTCCACAATTTACTGTCACATCATGAGTGGTTAACCAGCCCATACCAAGAATAATATCAAATTCATTGAATGGCAATAGCATAAGGTTTGCCTTAAAAAAATGACCTCTAATCATTAATGGGCAATCTTTGCATACTTCACTTACTAAAATACATTAGCCTATAGGGTTAGAAACTGTTATCATAAACTTTGTAGATTCAACAGGTATACTCATGCTAGATGCTAACTTCATGCAAATGTATGAATGGGTAGACCCTGGATCAATTAAAGCCACAACATTAGTGTCATTAAGAGAAAATGTACCTGTAATTACATCGGGAGATGATGCCTCTTCACGAGTGTGAATGGCGTAAGTCCTTGCAGGCATTATACCCTCGAATCTTGCAGCCTACTCTTAGGGTGTATGCTTACTACTCACCCCACTTCCCGAGTTCCTTTGTTGTCTTCCTCTATTAGTGCTCCCTGCTCTTGCACTCTGAACTTTGTCTTTCTCACCCATTTCAGGGCATTCTCTGATGAAGTGATCTTTGGAGCCACACTTGAAACATATATGCTCATGTGCACGACATTCACCTGGATGTCGTCTACCACACTGTGGGCATTCCTATCTATTAGACCAGACGTTCCCAACACTAGCGACTGAAGTGATTGAGCCTTATTCCTGGAACACTGTTTACTCTTTCCTCTACGTACCCAGCGGAAGTAGCTGATCAGATAGAGAAATCTCTTGACTTCTTTAATGAAGACTGGAATGACTTGCTCCACTGTCTCTTCCTTGAGTCACGAGACTCCATCTCAGCTTTTCTTTTCTCTTTTCTCTTTTACCAATTCCTCGGCTTTACAAGCCCTATCAACCAACACAACAAACTCTTTCAACTCTAGGATAGCAACAAATAATTTAATGCCTTCATTTAATCCATTTTCAAATCTCTTACACATGATGGCTTCAGTGGATACACACTCTCGAGCGTATTTACTGAGCCTTACAAACTCACGCTCATACTCTGTTACTAACATTTTACCTTGTTTTAGTTCCAAGAATTCCTTGCTTTTTTGGTCGATGAACTTCTGACTAATGTACTTCTTCCTGAATTCTTCTTGGAAAAACTCCCATGTAACCCTTTCCCTTGGTACAACCGACACAAGGGTATTCCACCATTGATATGCAGAATCACTTAAAAGAGAAACTACACACTTCATACACTCATCGGGTGTGCAAGACAATTCATTAAATACCCTAATGGTATTTTCCATCCAAAGCCCTGCTCTTTCCAGATCGTCATCTTTACTAGCCCAGAACTCCTCTGCTCCATGTTTCCAGATCCTATCAACTGGAGGTTTTTCCCTTCTTACCACTTCTACTACTTGAAGGGCTATAGGGGTAGGCTGAGGAATAGGTGAGGGTAGAGGGGGTGGTACATTCAGGTTCGTACGAATGAACTCCGTATACCAAGCATTCATCATGAGGAGAAAGTCTTCTCTAGCCTCCTCTCCTCCTCTTTGGCTTACTGTTGTGGGTCTATTCTCATTCTCATTCGGTACCATCCCTTCAGCAGGAGCCAGCACGTTACTTTTTACATCATCAACCACAACTCTTTTGGGATCCATTTACTATATAGAAAAATACAATTTAAGCCATCAGGAGTCTTCACACTATCATCATATAAATATTTATAGGTATGGCATGTTTAGCTAGTCTCATACTTACGCTATGTTAGTCCTAGAATCGACTAAATCGTAGCTCTGATACCACTAAATGTAACACCCCTTACTCGTGTTCGACACTGGGACAGGATACGAGGCAGTACCAAACTTAACTTTCTTAAACATACATTATCGGGATATAAAATTTCTTTTCAAACTTAAAACTTTTGATTCATATTCATAACATCCTTATTATTGGCCTACGAGGCCCTAAACATACTTATGGGAGGTTTCAGAATTAATCCAAAAACTTTTACAATCTTAAATTTTTTTTACCTAAACAGGGGCCACACACCCGTGTGGTCCAAGGGACACTCTTGTGTGCCCTAAGACACGCCCGTGTTCGACACCCGTGGTCGACACTGACTTATTTCACATGGTTGAACACACGCCTGTGCCTATAACCCGTGTCTTTCACACGGCCTAGACACGCCCATGCCCCTTGCCCGTGGAGCTCTCTATTTATGATGTCATCAAACCTTTAATGGCACACGGCCAGGGCACACGCCTATGTGATTGCCCGTGTGACGAATCATATCCTTCGAGGTTTGATGCAGGGGACACACGGCCTATCGACACACCCATGGGGTTTACCGTGTATCACACACGGCCTAGACACACGCCTGTGTGTCTACCCGTGTGGACAATTATAGGCTATTTTCCAATCCAATTGCCACCCTGAAACATAAACACACTTATACATTCTCAAGAAACTCTATTATTCCATTAATTTCATCAACTTAAATACATAACCTCATCATCATTAAAGGTATAAAACTTAACACATATCAACCAATTTCTAATGGCCATATACAAAAAGATATGTATACTTTTAACAACTAACCATCTTTTCCCAATATAACATAATTCAAAATGATCGACCTCCTATACATGCCAGACTCAAAATTATCAACTTTATTATACCAAAATTAGGGTTGATAGTATAATTTGAGCTCTGACGTTGTTCGATTCCCGAACTAGCTTGGCGAAACTACAAGAAAAGAGGAAAAAGAGAATGGTAAGCTTATAGCTTAGTAAGCTTGTATGAAATCTTAAGAAGTAACACAATTGCTTGAAAATTTAACTCATTCATCACGGAACAAGAACACATAAAACTCATGTACAATGCTTACTTACTCATACTTACTCTTGCTCATACTTACCCATCACTTAAGGGTTACCTTATCATGTATTTACTCATAGTACCCGTATCACTCATACCACAATTTAGCATTTAAACTATCATAGTTAAAATTTGAATCTTGATCTTTCTTAACTTACATAAAACTTTTACTCATTCTTATACAACTTATCCCATCATCAACTTTACTTACTTATATAATACTTAATTCTTTTGCCCATTGAATATCCCAGAATAACAAAAGGTACCCAACCTTGTCACACATATGCCTTGATGCCAATGCCATATCCCAAATATGGTCTTACACAGGATTCCTTAGCTTAATATCGATGCCATGTCCCAGACATGGTCTTACACGAAATCTTTCTTTAGTGCCGAAGCCATGTCCTAGACATGGTTTTACACAGGACCTGCCTCATATGGTGTCGATGCCATGTCCCAAACATGGTCTTACACGAGACCTTCCTCATATGGTGTCTATGCCATGTCCCAGACATGGTCTTACATGTGACCTTCCTTATTCGATGCTGATGCCATGTCCCAGACATCGTCTTACACAGGGTCAACGTTCGGTGCCGATGCCATGTCCCAGACATGGTCTTACACGGGACCTACATTCCTTGATGCTGATGCCATGTCCCAAACATCGTCTTACACTGACTTTCCATAGCTCATGTTATGACATAGGAATCCTTGCTATTCCGAGACTTCAATTGGGACTTTTACTTGCTTACTTATTCTCCTTCACTTTATCATCATAGTATTAATGATCATTTCATGTAAAGAATATACATTTCACAAAAATAATCATTAATTTTAAACATAACAACTAGTGTAACCTTAATTTCATACAAACTTACCTCGGTCCTCAAAATGTTTAGAATTGTGCAATTTAGTCCACAACCTTGTTTTTGCCTCGGTTACGATCTGAGCTTCGTGTTTCTTGATCTATAATGACAATTTAACTTGTTGAATATTCACATTGACTAAATTGACTCAAAATTCATACTTTGGTAAAATTAAAATTTTGCCCCTAAACTTTCTCATAATTACACTTTCCCTTTAGGCTCGTAAAATAATTTCTATTCAACTTCCTTGTATTTTAAGCCGAGCCGAACATTTTATTAACTATGTCAACCTTCAATTTCTACTATTTCACTCATGTATGACCATTTTCATAACTTTCACCATTTAGTCCTTACATGCATTTTTCGTGAAAATCACTTAGAAAAAGATGTTTACCCGACATCAAACTTTCATAATCTTCCATAAAACATCAAAATACATGCATGTCACACATGGGTAAATTTTTGAACGTAAACCCTAGCTCAAAATATAGCTAGAAATAGCTAAATCAAGCTACGAGGGTTTCAAAAATACGAAGAACATTAAAAACGGGGCTAGGATGCACTTACTATCAAGCTTGAAAGTTGAAGAAACCCTAGCTATGTCTTCCTTGTGATTTTCGGCCAAGGGGAAGAAGATGGACACCATTTTTGACTTCTTTTTCCCTTTTTAATTCATTAATTTACCAAATGACCAAATTGCCCTTAATGCCTTTTCTTGAGATTTTTCCTTTTCGTGTCCATTTTTGTCCACCATAACAAATAATGGTCTAATTGCTAGATAAGTACCTCTAGCAATATTTATGATACTATTTCATACTTAAATCTTCTAGAATCTCATATTTCCTAATTCTTGCAATTTAGTCCTAATAGACAATTTATTCACTAACTAATAAAATTCCTTCATGAAACTTTCACACAATCATGAAAACACCTCATAAGCCTTGTAAAATCATTTAAACACATATTTCTACTTCGAATTTGTGGTCTCGCACCACGATTCCGACTAGGCCCTAAGTCAGGCTGTTACATTTCAATTTCAGATGGAGAAATCATATGTGATGGGTTAGATCTATATCGTCTAAGCATTGATACGTGAAATACATTGTGCATCCTTTCTAGCTAAGGTGGTAACAACAATCTGTATGCTACAGGTCCAATACGTTCAATAATTTCTTACGGCCTGATCAACCTCGGACTCAATTTCCCTTTTCTGTAAAAACAAAGTATTTTCTTCCACGGAGACACTTTCAAGAACACTTTATTGCCGATCTTAAACTCTATATCTTTTCGTTTCAAATATGCATAAGATTTCTGACGATCTAATGTGACTTTCAGACTATCACGAATCACTTTTAGTTTCTATTCAGTTTCTTTGATCAAATCAACCTCGTGTATCTTACTTTCACTTAGCTCAGTTCAATACAAAGGTGTTCGACATTTACGTCCATACAAAGCTTCATGAGGTGCCATTTTGATACTTGACTAAAAACTATTATTGTATGCAAATTCAATCAATGGCAAATATTGTTCCCACATACCATCAAACTTAAGAATGCAACATCTCAACATATCCTCGAGTATCTGAATAATCCATTTAGATTGACCATCCGTCTGTGGGTGAAAAGCTGTACTGAAATGCAATTTAGTACCTAAAGCCTCTTTCAATTTGTTCCAAAATCGTGAAGTAAACCTCGGATCTCTGTCAGACACAATAGATAGTGGCATCCCGTGTAATCTTGTAATATCAAAAATATAAAGCTCAGCTAACATATCAAGTGAATAATCAGATCGTACCGAAATAAAATGGGCTGATTTTGTCAATCTGTCAACTATGACCCAAATTGCATCTTTCTTTCTCGGAGTCAAAGGTAACCCTGAAACAAAATCCATTGTCACTCTATCCCATTTCCTCTCAGGAATCACAATCGGTTTTAACAAGCCAGATGAAACTTGATGTTTAGCTTTAACTTGCTGGCAAACTAAACATTTCGATATAAAATTTGAAATATCTCGATTCATACCAGGATACGAATAAAGTTGCTTCAAATCATGGTACATCTTTGTACTTCCCAGATGAATAGATAAATGATTACTATGTACTTCTGTCAAAATCAACTGAATCAGCTCTGGATTCCTTGGAACACAAATCTGATCTTGATATCTCAAACAATCATCATTATCAACCCAAAATTCAAAATCAGAGTTTAAATCACACTGAGCTCATTTTGCTAACATTTCATTATCAACTTTCTGTGCGTCACATATTTACTGTAAGAACAATAGTTTCGCTTTCAATTCAGCCAAAACTGAACCATCATCAGACAAGTCTAAATGAGTATTCATCGTACGTAATGCAAACAATGATTTTCAACTCAATGCATCAACAACAACATTTGCCTTACCCGGATGATAATCTATCACAAGCTTGTAGTCTTTCAACAGTTCTAACAATCTTCTTTGTTGTAGATTCCGATCTTTTTGAGTCATCAAATATTTTAGACTTTTATGATCCGAAAACACATGACATTTTTCATCGAAGAGATAGTGGCACCAAATCTTTGAAGCAAACATAATTGCAGCTAGCTCAAGATCGTGTGTCGGATAATTCTTTTCATGCGGTTTCAATTGTCTCAAGGCACAATCTATAACTTTGCCTTCCTGTATCAAAACACATCCTAGACAGTTCAACGAAGCATCACTATAAATCACGAACTCTTTACCTGATTCTGGTTGTGCCAAAACTGGAGCTTCAGTCAAAAGAGCTTTCAACTTATCAGAACTTTTTTGACATTTATCGGACCATTCAAATCTCATATCTCTCTGAAGCAATCTAGTCAATGGAGTAGTAATCATTGAAATGCCTTTTACAAACATTCGATAATAACCAGTAAGTCCCGAAAAACTACGAACTTCAAACACATTTTTCGGAGGCTTCCATTCCAAAATAGCTGAAATCTTGTTCGGATCAACCCGTATACCAGATGTTGACACAATATGTCCCAGAAAACCAATTTCACGTAACCAAAATTCACAATTACTGAACTTTCCATACAATTGCTTATCTCGTAGAGTTTGTAGCATAGTTCTTAGATGTTTAGCATGTCCAATTTCATCATGCAAATAAATTAAAATGTCATCAATGAATACAACAACAAATTTGCAACGCCGAAAAATACTGAAACTCTAAATTCTGTACGCTGAAGTTGGTATGTATAAGTAGCACTTAGAATATTAATTTTAAGGTATTACCAGGGTTATTTGAAGTCTTAGGGATAGTGAAGACCATAGGGAAAATTTTAATTTTTGCCTTAGTGTGACCCTAGTCTCAGGTATTAGGCCTCTTAAGAAGATTAAGGAGAAAATAGGACACAATTGGGCCTTTGG
The DNA here is from genome assembly GCA_025506655.1 of Gossypium rotundifolium. Lineage (NCBI taxonomy): Eukaryota > Viridiplantae > Streptophyta > Magnoliopsida > Malvales > Malvaceae > Gossypium > Gossypium rotundifolium. The sequence continues at coordinate 100,145,365 of CP106722.1, read as the reverse complement.
TTTAGTGGAAGGTGGTGCCACTTGGAGAGCTATAAGGTGGCGTTACTGTCAGGTGAAGAGGTCCAAGGTTCGAGGCTTAAGAGTGGTGAATTTAGGGGCTTTATTTTTTTTCACATGGAAGGAAGGTAGTGGCGCTAGAGTGGACTCTGGAAAGGAGTGTTCAGGAGAGAAATTTAAGTTAAAGATAATGGAGAAAAGATAGGGGATTGGGGTGTGGATGTGTTGGTGTCGAATGGAACTTTGGGGGAAGGTAGTTTCGACTTTTGGCTATAAAAGGGGGTGCCAAATTCCTTTGAAAGGTTCCTTGGGTTTTCCATTACTTTTCTTTTCTCCCCCTCATTTTGTTTCTTTCGTTGCCGAATTCTTCCATTACCGAAAAACCATCATTTCTTTTTGTCAAAGTTCCTATTGGTGTTGCGTTCTTCTTCTTTCTTTGAAAGCTGAATACTCTCTTATAATCGAATATCCTTATCTTTTTACTAATTCCTTATTATTTCTCCTCCACACAAATCAGTTGTTGTTATCTACTCGTAATCAAGTTTAAAAAGCTAGATCTCGTTCAGTAACTATCTAGGCCGCAGGATCAAAGGTTGGATTCGGTAAGTACTTAGTCCACCTCCTTTAGTGTTTTTTGGTAAAAGCCAGAGGGCTATATAAATCTTTCTTATCATTAACCCTATATTAACAAGGGTAGGGTTCAAAGATTGCAAGCGTGGTAAGGATCGCTAGCAAGTGGTAAGTGTACTCGTCTCAATTGTGGATTAGTAAGTGGCCGAATGTAAGTGTGGTTTATAAAGGTGACTTGTGTGGAATATGAGTCACTTGATTTTTGATAGTATATGTGTAGGTGCAGATCTAGGGGATATTAGTGAATAGTAGCTAAGAAAGGGCTACTAGAACTGGTGGTACACGGTAAGGTTATGGTAAGGCTTCAGTTTTTTGGGTAAATATTATGGTTAAGTGTGTGGTTGATTGGAGATTGGTATTGGTTTTAGGTTCAAGGCTAGGGATAGTGTAGCACGTCGGATTAACCAGGTGTGTACATACACTTCACACATGACAAATTGGCTTTTGTGAAATCCTAAAAAATTGGAATGCCAAAAAGCTGAAAAGCCGAAAAGTTGGCGTCGATAACCACATGAGCGTGCAAACATTTGTGTGGGAACACCAATATGATTATCGAGGCCAAGAGAGCGATCTCATGGTCTCGGGCCATAGTTTGGCCAACTAGGCCAGACGGGGCTAAGTGGGTGTACCGAACTCGTGGGCCCAAATCGGCAAGAGTTGATATGTGAAATGTAATGATGGATTGATATGGATGGTTGTATGATTTGATTATGATCAGGCCTAATAGGATATGTAAACATGATTGGGCTTAATGGGCTATATGGACATGATTAGGCTTAGTGGGCCTTATGGGATTTTAAAAATGCATGCTATGGTTTTAATGGACTCTAGGCCTAATTATGATAAATTCTTAAATAGCATAAAACTTAATTTAATAATCAAACATGTTTGTGGACAAGTCGCTAGGTTAGAGTGTGGCAATGGACATATGCATGTCTACGATTGGATCTAGGGAGAGCTTGGTACTTAAGCGGTCCTAGTGACCCACCTCATCTTCTTTGGGATCCTACCTAGTGCATAGTGTCCGTTCACTTTAGCTGCAAGGACTTGTTGATGAGCCAAATTTCATAACTAAAACTCGAGATGAAAGAAATTACAAAAACATCCCTATAGGGTAAAATTACGAGAATACCCCTATAGGGTAGATTTACAAGAATACCCCTAGGTAGTGAAATGACTAAAATACCCCTAGGTGTTTAATGTGTGAAAATGTGTATGTTGCATTCATGAGATATATGTTGCACTTGGGTGGGTTTGATGATACGGAGGAATATATGTGAGGATCGCATAGTTGCTTGACGACCGTGGATCCACCGGTGGCTTCAAGCCCATTATATGCTTAGTGGCCTTGCTGCAACATTTGAGTAGTGCTGCTGTTGGTGCTACCTTTGGCATGTAAGGATGGGTGGGTTGATATTTATATCCCCACATGAGTGTAGGGTTGGAAGGGAAATGGAGTGTAGGGTTGGATTTGGGATGGGAGCATTGCATTCGTGTGATACTGATGTGATATGAGGTCATTGTGGACTAAGGTCCAAGACCACCGATTTGATAGGGCTTAGGCCCAATGTGATAATCGCATGTTTGTTGGATTACCAATGGTCGTGCACACTGAGTTTCGAAACTCACACCCTTTACTTAATGTTTCAGGTGACTCTCAGTAAATGGCTCGACGTGGAAGAGGACTCAGAGGTGGCCACACTGCAAGCTAATTAGAAGTTTTTAATTAGTTTCGAATGACTTTACTTTAATTACTTTATTTTCATTGGGATATAATAAGGCCTTGTATCTCCAATTTGACTTTACATTTGGGTTTTATTATTGTTTCAACTGTCTAATTATTAAACTTGAATAAATTTCTAAAGTTTAATATGGTTTTCAAAATAACTGTAACATATGGACGTTTTCTTAAAACATGGGCTTTCATCATAACTTAACAAGTTTCAAGGATTTTGGGTTTCTAAATCTTAAACTTAAGTTTTTAACTATGCAAATTTCCTACTGAACATAAATTTAATTAAACAAAGTCGTTTTGGAATTATCCCTTTGATGTGACACCACCAGATTCGGCCATAACATCTGGGCCGGGTCTGGGGGTGTTACAAAATTGATCTAAATACGGTCTGAAAATTTTGTTCATCAAATCCATAAAAACAATAGGAGCATTTGATAGTTCGAAAAGCATAACTAAAAACTCATAATGCCCATACCTCGTTTTGAAAGCAGTTTTCGGAATATCTGAATCTTTTACTCACAACTGATAATACCCCGATCTCTGATCTATCTTTGAAAACACGATGGCTCCTTTCAACTGATCAAACAAATCATCAATTCTGGGCAGAGGATATTTGTTCTTAATGGTCACTTTGTTCAACTGACGATAATCAATGCACATTCTCATCATGCTATCTTTCTTTTTTACGAATAGAACGGGAGCACCCCAAGGTGAGAAACTCGGTCGTGTAAACCCTTTGTCAGTCAACTCTTGCAACTGATACTTTAACTCTTTCAATTCTGTTGGTGCCATTCTATATGGAGCTATTAAAATAAGAGTTGTTCTCGGCATTATATCAATACCAAATTCAACTTCGCGTATTGGAGGTAATCCCGGTAGTTCTTCAGGAAACACGTCAGGGAATTCACAAACAACTGGCACTGATTCAACTTTCTTTTCCGTCACTCTCGAATTAATCACATAAGCAAAGTAAGCTTCATAGCCCTTTTTCACATAACTCTGAGCTTTCAACACTGATATCACAGCCAGAAATCCATTTAAATTAGTAGATTCAATCCGAACTTTTTTATCATTCTGACATCTCAAATCAATAATCTTTCTTTTGCAGTTCACAACAGCATCATGCAATGTTAACCAATCCATACCCAGAATTATATCAAACTCATCAAAAGGTAATAGCATCAGATCAGCAGGAAAACAAACATCTCGAAACATCAATGGACAGTTCTTGCATACTTTGTCAACCAAGACACATTTACCTATGGGGTTCGATACTCTAATAACAAATTCAGTAAACTCTACAGGCAAAGTCTTACTGGATACTAAGTTGAAGAATACATACGAATGAGTAGATCCTGGGTCTATCAATGCAATCATAGAAGTATCATAAAGAGTAAATGTGCCCGTAATAACATCTGGAGATGAAGCTTCCTCAGGGCTCGTATGGCATAAGCTCTGGCAGGTGCTCTAGCTTCAGATCTCGAAACTGTCTCTCGTAGCTCTTTGACTACCACTAACATTCTTTGTATTTTGAGAAGGTATACCTCTAGCTGAAACATTATCAGATCTTGAATTCTATACAATCTCTTATTCAACATATTTTGGGCAGTCTCGGATGAAATGGTCTAATGATCCGCATTTGAACTAGGCTCAATCATTCAATCTAAAACTACCTAGATGTCTTTTACCACAATGTTTACATTTAGGTCGTTCGGATCGGACATTTCCTACACTAGCCATTGAAGTAGCTGGAGCTTTAGAGTTTGACTATGATCTAGCTCGATCTCTATTTGAATGTCCCATATTAACCTTTGAACGACTATGCTCATCTCTTAATTTCTTTGAAGTAGACTAAAATGATTTACTTGAAAATCTCATTCTTATATCTCTACCTTTAGACTCAGCTTTTCTTTTATCTTTCTCAAGTGTCTTAGCTTTGCACGTTTGATCGACAAGCACAACAAATTCTTTTATTTCCAGTATCCCAACTAACAAATGGATGTCTTCGTTCAGGCCGTCTTCAACCCGTTTACACATTATTTCATCAGTCAAAACACATTCCCGAGCATATTGGCTTAATCTCACAAACTCTTATTCATACTTTATGACAAACATGCGACCCTGTTTCAATTCCAGAAACTCTTTCCATTTTTTATTTATAAATCTCTAGCTAATGTATTTCCTCCGAAACTCAGACTGAAAGAAATCCCATGTAACCCGTTCGCTTGGAACAACAAAAATCAATGTCTTCCACCACTGATAAGCTGCATCTCGTAACAAAGAAACAACTCATTTAACACATTCATCAGGAGTCAATGACATTTCATTGAATACTCGGATTGTGTTCTCGAGCCAAAACTCAACTCTCTCAGTATCCTCATCACTGGTGGCCCTAAACTCTTTAGCCCCATATTTAAGGATATTATCGACCGGAGGCTTATTAATCAAATTCAAATTCATAATCGGAGGTACAACATAATTCTAAGGAGGATTGGGTGGGGGCGGAGGTTGTGAAACAGCCAGATTTGTTCTAATATATTGAGTGAACCACTCATTCATCATTTGGAAGAAGGCTTGTTTAGCCTCTCCTTCATGACCGCTAGTAGCCGGTCTCGAATCAGATGGCGTTGTCCCTTGAGCGGGAGCAAGTGCATTGCTTTCAACATCATTAACTACAGCTCTTTCGAGATCCATTTACTATACAAAAACACATTTTATACGTTAGGATTCATCACACTATCATAATTCGTATATATGGCATGTATAGCTAGACTCTCACACGCTACGTTAGTCTTAGAATCAACTAAACCATAGCTTTGATACCAATCAAATGTAACACCTTTAACTCGTAACCATCGTCGGTCTAGGGTTAAAGGCATTACCGAACTAATCAGAACTTTTACAAACATTTCACATTGTAACTAATCATTATGTAATCAAAGTGTCCCTTATTTAGGTCTACGAGACCTTAAACACGCTTTAGAAAGGGGCTGGGACTAAACCAAACACATAGGAAATTTCAAAAATTTGAACATTTTCCAAAGCTATAGAGGTCACACGCTCGTGTGGTCAGGACATGTGCCTCACACAGTCTCAGACACGTCCGTGTGTCTAAGCCGTGTCAACGCAGGGCATACATACTGACTTTTCCACATGGCCATGGACACGCCCGTGTGCCTGACCCGTGGTCCCTACTGACTTGCACCACACAGCTAGTCACACACCCGTGTGTCCAGCTCGTGGTCGTCACTGACTTGATTCACACGGTTAGTCACACGCCCGTGTGTCTAGCCCGTGGTCGAGTCTGACTTGTTTTGAAACACAACCACGAAGGACACGGTCGAGCCACATGCCCGTGTGCTCAACCATGTGGAAAATTATAAGCCATTTGCAAGGCCAAAATGCCACCCACACTTTGGGTTTATCCTACAAGCACATACAAGCATCATCCCAAACACTTATGGCAACCCAAAACACACTAAATTGACAATCTTTTCTACCCATTCAAGAGCATTTCAAACACAACATCTTATTTACCATTTAGCTCAATCTAATCACAAGCATTCCCAAGTATAATACATCAAAACTTACCAATTCATTGTGATAAACTATTATCAATAATAAACTAGCTTTGCATCCTAAAACATATTATCAATTTGATCATCTCATTAGCTATCAAACCATTCCAAACTATGCGTCATATAACATGACTACTCATTCACATCACATTCAATTATCTAGCCATATCACATGGCTATATACACCTCTCAAACATCAACTATTTCAACTAGACTATAGATGCCATACTTAACTATGTACACATTCAAAAGGTACCAAAATAGAGTTTGATAGTGTGGTGATGATCCTCGATAATCCCCGAGCCTTTCGTAGCTTTGACCATCTATAAAAAAAAGCAAACACACACAGAGTAACCTTTCAAAAGCTCAGTAAGCCATATACAAATAAACTTAACATATAGTACAATAATCATATCAAATATAAGATCATTAATATTACTCAATTGTAAATTCATAACTTTTCTTTGGCTCATTTATTTAGCCATTGCTTCCCCACAATTCATATCTCAAAGTATCTCTTTTGCTCATAACCCAATCATACATATATCACATTTTATCTCATTGAATCTATGCACATATTTCTCTATTGCAAATTCACAAATACTTACCTTTTATTCTTAATCAAAGCATACGCATTAAACGTACCGAAAATGGTTATACATTTCACCCATTATTTCATTTCTCAGATTTGTCCGTTGAACCATTCAGAATCAAATAGGATAATCGGAATACCCGGAATAATCGTACAATGCCAATGTCCCAGACGTGGTCTTACATGTAACCAAATATTGATGCCACTATACCAAATAGGGTCTTACACGAATCAAATACGATGCCAATGTCCCGGACATGGTCTTACACGTAAATATTATATTGATGCCAATGTCCCAGACGTGGGCTTACACGATATCACATATCGGAAACCTATGTCATGACATATGAAATCCTATCTATTCCAAGGTTTGTACGGGACTTTTCAGATTTTGACACATTGTCGATATTTTCTTAGACTTCATATATATATATATTCTGTAGACAATCATCACAATTTAATTTCATACAAACATAAGTAAATCAATTCAAATACATTTATTTTTATATAAACTTACCTCGAATTCGAATATAAACAGACAAAAACAGCTACTCAATCACTTTCAACTTTCCTCGGTCTAAATCCATTTTCTTTGGTTCTTGATCTATACATATTCAAATTTAACTCGTTTATTCACCAGTTCATTCAATTCAATCCAAAAACACACATTTAGGGCAATTTACAAATTAGCCCTTATATTTTCATATTTTGACATTTTAGTCATTATTTCACAAAATCACAAAATACACATAATTCAATGTAACCCATGGTTAGCCGAATTCTCTATAGGTCCCTAGAAACCCTTATTTTTTATTTATTTCATATTTTAGTCCCTCAAAATATTATTTTTACAATTTAGTCCAAATTACTCAAATTCACCAAAAATCCAAAGACTAAACATGTTAATCTAACACATATATTTCATATTTAATCATCAACCATCACAAAACTCATGAATTCATCAATGGCACACTTGAAATTCATCATCAATTTACAAAATTAAGACATGAGTTTTGAAGTATTCGAAGCAACAATTACAAAACCGTAGAAATTATAAAAATATGAATAAAGAACATGCCTAAATTTAAGGCTCCAATGACTGAACCCTAAAACTCTTTTCTTCCTTTCTTTCCTTGCTATATTCGGCCAACAAGATGAATAAATGGCCATGTTTTATGTTTTTTTAATTATAACATATATTATTAATTCAATTACCAAATTAACTTTATTATTAAACATATAAAACTTATATAATGGTTGGTCATAAATGTCCATTAACCATACTAATGGTTTATTTGCTTCATAAGGCCACCACATTAATAAAGACATAACACATAGGTACTTTTAACATATGGCGTGCTAATTTTGCATTTTACACAATTTGATCCTTATATCAAATTAAGCACAGAAATGGATAAATTAAATGACGAAACTCTCACACATGCCTAAACATATATTCTAGGCACAGAAAATAATATTAAATATATTTTTCTAACTCAAATCTGTGGTACCGAAACCACTATTTCGACTAAGGTCAAAATCGGACTGTTACATTCGTCACTAAGTGGGGGAAAAAACACAGACTTTCTAGCCACTAATGCACCTTTTCAGTTAATGGAATATCTATGTCCCAATGCATACTTGTTTTCTCTTCAAAACAACATAAAGTAAAATCACCAAAAGGTATTGACATTAGAGACATTTAGTGTCGGAGCAATTCAAGTGTTTAAAAATTGGATCCACATCTTTGCAATAGGAAACATTATTGTTTGATTAAAGGATATGGGAATCTCAGTACCGGGGCGACATTTCCATTCACCCCTACCCTTTATTAAGTAATTTATTGTAACACCCCAAACCCGATCTATGCGTTAAGACCAGATTTGGCATGTCACACGAAATGAACATACATCTAGTCTTTTAAAGATTTAAAGAAATCGAATTTTCAAAAACATTTTGATATGAAGTTTATTGAAAACCAAAGTTGATTGCTAAATCTAATAATTTGAGGCGTAAAGATTTATAAAATGTAACATAGAAAATTAATATTTTAAGAAGATTTAAAAGAGTTTGAAAATAATTTTGAAAAAAAATTTAGAATGATATTGTTAATAGAAAATTTTCCAAGTAAAAATATTTAAGAATGTAACCCTTTCTTTTTGAGAAAAACATTTATTTCAATTTCAAGGTAAATCCCACTTAAAGTATTCAAGCAATTTATAAAATCCATCCAAAAGTAAAACATCATTAAAAATTTATCCAGAGGCCTTATTACAACATAATCTTAAATAACAAAATGATAAAATACTTAAAAAAAATCCGAAATTTAAATAACCTATTATTCGTAGTATGGCCTCCACTGAGTCGTCCACAGCCCAAGCATCCGTCACTGATCATTACCTGAGAAAAGTAAGGAAAACAGGGTGAGTTACTTAGAACTCAGTGTGTAACCCACTTTCCGTTGTCACTAGGCCAAAAATTCAATTAAGCATTTATTGCGCCAAAGCCCATTTACAATCATAACATAATATCATATATAACATGCATGTGTTATGCAATTTCCCAACCAAACCTAGTTTTCCATCCGCTACACACCACCCGTACCAACCAACACACCTGTGGGGAGCTTTAGTCACCCACCCCGCCAACACACCAAACTGGGCATTAAGCCATTTATCAATTTGTGGACAAGCCACCAGAATTTTGTAGCAAAGCTACCAGAACTTCTCTTCATCAAATATCCCAACCCATGCAAATCATGTATATAATATGCACATTTAATTACTACAACCCATTCATATAATTATTACAAACATACGGCCCATTATAAAAATTTTCACAATGTGGCCCATATCACATTTTGGCCCTTATAACTCATATCACACTTGGCCCATATATCAAATATCACATTTGGCCCATATATCAAATATCACATTTGGCCCATATATTAGATATCACATTTGGCCCATATATCAGATATCACATTTGGCCCACATATCAGATATCACGTTTGGCCCATATATCAGATATCACATTTGGATCATATATCAAAAATCACATTTGGCCCATATAGTCACTTTTATCTATTTGGCCCATTGAGGGCAATTTCATAAAATTCACAGTCTTAATACCGATTTCATAGTCTTTACCAATAAATTTATAAATATGCTAGTTTACCCGATTTCACTATCTTGTGATTTAATCAAGTGATTAATACGATATAGTTATTTAACCCATGAGATACAGTGTGAGATTACACACCTAATTACAGTAAGCACTACACTTTCCTGATCATCAACACCTAAAAATATTTGAACGCTCGATTAGATCATTAACACTTATAGTAAATCTACTCTAAATTAAATGGTCTAGGTTTTTACCCTCATATTCGCGAATAACAACTATTTGCTGGTTCTCCCGGGTTGACGGTTCACAACCTGGTGGAAAATCCCGAATAGCTAATGGCTCAGAACTACAAACAACCTCGAATAGTTGATTTTCACCGGATGAGGGTCCACAACCTGGCTGAAAATCCCAGATCGCCGAAATAGCCCTTCGTTTGAATCTAGAAGGGATCGTAAATCCGCTCCTTTTTCAATCACCAATCGCTACTCCTTTTGATTCGATCTTGTTTGCCTCCATTGAACAAATAAATATTAGTCCAACTAATACTTCGTTATTATAACCGATTGTTCTTTTGAGCGAAGTCGGCTTACCACAAAATCCTTACGTTCACAGGATGAAAATCGAGTGATAGAGTCCCTATGATAAAATCGGTTAATCAACACTATCTTTAACAAATAAAAAGTAATATAGAACCCTTCGAAAAATATCCTTACCTTGAACAATGAATTTTCATTTTTTACACGATCATCCTATGGCTAGAATCGATTAAGTGATGTCGAAATAATCGGAACTCCACTATACCACTACAAGAAGAAAGGTTTTGTTTGAAAGAGAAAAGATGATGATTTTGGTCAAAAAGACCCTCCCAAATTAACATATGAATTTCGACAATAGAGGAAAAATAAAAGAATTGAAAAGAGTGTTCTTACCGATTGTTCAAAGATGACCACTCGAATGAAAAAAAAGGTTAAATGAAAAATGAAAGATTCGGCTATAGTGAAAATATTGGTGAGGATGATGATCAATAACATTCGACCATGGTGAAATATTAAAGAGGGAGTGATGTTTGAGAGTTTTTGCAAGAAGAAAAGAAGAAGAAAATAGGGTGTTTATGTTTCGGGTTTCCTTTCAAGAATGGAAGATGAACAAAGAAAAAGTCTTGAGGCTAGTGTGCATTTGGCAAGAGAAGAAAAGAAAAAAAAGAAAAAGTGCCCTTCAAGATTGTATGGTTTCGGCACAAAGATGAAAAAAATTTTGGGGAGAATGAAAGATAATACCGAAATGGTCAAAATGAAATGGCCAAAACAAAACACAAATTTTACCTATTGCTCAAGACACATTCGGCTAGGGAGAAGAATTTGGAGAGAAAGATTTTGGAGAGGAAAAATTTTTGATACTCCAAAATGCCAAAATGAAAAATAACCAAACTAGCACCTACCTTACCAAATGCTAACCAAAAATTCGGCCATCCCCCCTAGCCCCTAAAACCGTCCAAGTGCATGGCCAAATGGTCAAAGTTTAGCCACCCAAACTTTCCAAAACATCTCCCTTGTTATAAGCCTTATGTTCCCCCTACATGCCTTTTCCATTTGATTCCTTTCCCTATGTTCAAGCTTGCCTTTTCTCTTAGCCACCTTACCATAAAAAATAAAAGTCCAACTTACCATAAGTTACATGTTTGGCCGACACTATGAGGAAGGAAAGTAAAAAATAAAAATAAAAATCTCACATGCACACCCAGGGATTCGAACTCCTTCCCTCAAGGAACACATATGGCGCCATCTCCTCTTTACTAATAGCTCTTTTATGCTAACTTTTTACCACTTAATTACTTTAAGCTTTAAAGTCACTTGTTCCATTTCATTAAGGTGCTAAGTATCAAAAATTATACCAATACCAAATAAATCCCGAGCCTTCTCAAGACTATTTAAACACACACATTGGATATTTAAACTAGCTGAACACCAAAATAATGCAACATATAAAAAAAACTCAAATTTTAGGATGTTACAATTCTACCTCCCTTAAAGAAAATTTCGTCCTCAAAATTTACCTGGTTAAAAGAGGTGAGGATATTGCTGTCGAATTATCTCCTCAGGCTCCCATGTAGCTTCTGCCGCTCCGTGATTACGCCATAGAACCTTGACTAATGGTACAGTCTTCCTTCTCAGCACCTGTACATCTCGATCTAGAATTTTCACTGGCCCTTCGTCAAATGACAAGTCAGGTCATAACCCAACTTCCTCTACCGGTACTATGTGAGATGGATCCGATCGATAATGCCTCAACATTGAAACATGGAAAATACTATGAATCTGACTCAGCTCCAGAGGTAATTCAAGCTGATAAGCCACTGGTCTTACTTGCTTCAACACACGGTACGGCCTGATAAACCGAAGGCTAACTTGCTCTTCATTCCAAATCTAAAGATCTTCTTCCAAGGTGAGACCTTTAGAAAGACTTGATCTCCTACCGCAAACTCAATATCCTTACGCTTCAGATCTGCATAAGATTTTTGTCTATCCGAAGCTTCCTTTAACCGTGCCGGAATTACCTTTACCTTTTCTTCTGTGTCTGATATCAATTCAGGACCTAATAACTGTCGTTCCCTCAATTCAGTCCAACAGGTAGGAGTACGACACCTACAACCATACAATGCTTCATAGGGTGCCATTTGGATACTGGATTGATAACTATTGTTATACGCAAACTCTGCCAACGGTAGAAATTCCTCCCTACTCGCTCTGGAGTCAATCACATAGCCCTTTAACATGTCTTCCAGGATCTGGATTACTCTCTCCGACTGACCATCCGTCTGAGGATGAAATGCCGTACTGAAATTCAACTTGGTTCCCAAAGCTTCATGTAAAGCCTTCCAAAATCGTGATGTAAACCTAGGGTTCTTGTCCGATATAATAGACACTGGTACCCCATGCAACCTCACGATCCCTGCTACATACAACTTGGCCAACTTCTGCAATGAGTAATCCATTCGAATAGGTAGAAAATGGGCAGCTTAGTCAACCGATCCACTATTACCCAATCAGAATCTTTCTTAGTAGGCGATAAAGGTAACCCACTAACAAAGTCCATCGTTATCCATTCCCATTTCCATAATGGAATCTTTACCGGTTACAACAATCCTGATGGTAATTGGTGTTCCACCTTCACTTGTTGACAGTCAAGCACTTACTCACATATTCAGTAACTTTCCGTTTCAACCCTAGCCACCAATACTGCTCACGGAGGTCTCGATACATTTTATTTCCCCCGGGGTGCATAGCATAAGGGCTACTATGCGCCTCTTATAGAATCATTTATCTCAATTCTGAATCTTTGGGCATACAAATTCTTCCGTGAAAAACACAATACTCCATCCTTATCAAATCAAAAATCCCCTATTACACCACCTTCCACTTGCTAAAGTAAGGGACCTAACTTTTCATTTGATAACTAATTTTCCTTGATCTGACCTAACCAAATAGGCTTCACCTGAAGTTCGACTAGCAGACTGCCATCTTCACACAGACTGAGATGAGCAAACATCGCTCTCAACACCGATATCACCTTACGAATCAACGCGTCTGCCACCACATTAGCCTTTTTAGGGTGATACTCGATTGAGAAGTCGTAATCCTTCAACAACCCTATCCACCTCCGTTGTCTTAAGTTCAACTCCTTTTGAGTAAGGAGGTACTTTAGATTCTTATGGTCCATATAAATGATAGACTTCTCACCATAGAGATAGTGTCTCCAAATCTTTAGACCAAAAACCACCACAACTAACTCCAAATCATGAGTAGGATAGTTGACTTCGTGCGGCGTTAACTAATAAGATGCATAGGACACCACTTTTCCACCTTACATCAACATACATCCTAAACTCGTGTGTGATGCATCGCAGTAAACGATAAACTCTTTTCCAGCCTCAAGTTGAATTAGTACTGGTGCTTCCGTCAAAATCTTCTTCAGTTTCTCAAAACTTTCTTGCTGTTGTTCTGCCCACACAAAAGATACTCCCTTTCACAATAGTTAAGTTAGGGGTGCAGCAATCAACGAAAACCCCTCAACAAAATGTCTATAATAACCAGCCAAACCTAGGAAACTCTAAATTTTTACCACTGTCTTTGGTGGTTTCCAATTCAACACAGCCTCTACCTTCCGAAGATCAACTCTGATTCCTTCGGCTGACACAACATGTCCTAAGAAAGTCACTTCCTTCAGCCAGAATTCACACTTACTGAATTTGGCATAAAGTTGCTTCTCCCGCAATATTTGCAATACCATCCGCAGATGTGAATCATGCTTTTCTTCATTCTTCGAGTATACCAAGATATCATCTATAAACACCACCACGAACCGGTCTAAGTAGGGTTGAAAGACTCAGTTCATCATGTCCATAAATGCAGCTGGTGCATTGGTCAATCCAAACGGCATCACCAAGAACTCATAATGTCCATAACGAGTTCGAAATGCCGTCTTATGAATATCCGCCTCTTCAACCTTGAGTTGGTGATAACCTGACTCAAATCTATCTTAGAGAAAACTGAAGCTCCTCTCAATTGATCAAACAGGTCATCGATTCTCGGTAATGGATACCTATTTTTTATCGTCAATTTATTCAATTGCCTATAATCAATGCACATATGCATCGACCCATCCTTCTTCTTGACGAACAAGACCGGTGCTCCCTACAGTGACACACTCAGTCAAATGAATCCCCGATCCAACAACTCCTGAATTTGAGCCTTAAGCTCCGTTAACTTCTTTGGTGCCATTCTATAAGGAGCAATGGATACCGGAGCCATTCCGGGTAAAAGCTCAATGCCAAACTCTACTTCCAGGTTTGGAGGTAAACCCAAAAGTTTCTCGGGGAAGACATCTGAATATTCTTTCACCGTTCTAACATCTTCCACCGATAATTCCTTGGCATCCAAAGCACTAATGAAGGCTAGGAATGCTCCACACCCTTTTCGCACCAACTTTTCTGCCTTTAAAGCAGATACCACATTTGCTAAATAGTTTCTCCGTTCGCCTATCATCACCACTTCCTTATCTTCCAAAGTCCTTATCGACATCCATTTTGCAGCACAATCCAAGTGCGCCTGGTGTTTTACCAACCAATCCATGCCCAAAATAAGGTCGAACTCACCGAAAGGCAGTTCAATCAGATTCACCAAAATATTTCTCTTTGAATTTCTAAGGGCACGTCACTAAACAATTTATTTACTAGCACAGAATGTCCTAAAGGACTAATTACCGTCATCTCTTTATCAGAAATCTCAGATCTAATGTTCAGATTTCCAGTTATAGCACTAGCAACATACGAATGGGTAGATCCAATATCAATCAAAGCAGTAACAGGTACATCGAGATGAAAAATGTACCGGTTATCACATCAGGGGCATCACCATCTTCTCAGCATCTAATCGTATAAAATAACCCTAGTTGTCTCGCCTCCGCGTTACCCCTAAAGCCATTACCTCTACCTGGTGCACCTTGACCTTGAACTGCGCCATTACCAACTCGACCTGGTCCACGACCCCTCGGTGGCTGCTGAGCGCCTCTAGCCGGTTGTGCATCAGAGTTACGAGCTTCTTGAGTTGGAGCAGTCCGTCGAGGACAATTATTAAACTGATGATCCTTAGAACCACATTTGAAGCATCCACCGGTTCTCTTTCAGCATTCACCAGAGTGTCGTCTCCCACAGTCAGCACATGGTTGAATCTAATTGGTAGCCGCAGGTGCTCTAGCTTGAACTGTTTCATCATTCCTAGGCCTCTTCTGAAACCTTTTAGCAGGACCCGAATACGTAAAGTCCCTCTTGTTCTTGCCTCTATCTCTTTCTCAGTATTGCCTCTCCGAGTTCTTAGCCTCTTCAGCTATTTTGGCTTTCTCCACAAGCGTGGAAAAAGTCTTTTCTTGTTGTGGGGCAATTAGTACCCGCAACTCAGCATTCAATTCGTCTTCAAAATGCACACAACGTTCATGGTCAGTTGGCACTATAGTCCGAGCATAACGACTCAAACGTAGAAATTCTGCTTTATAAGCTGCCACTGTCTTATTTCCTTGAACCAGATTTAAGAATTCCTTCCTTCGGGCATCCACATAGCTTGCCCCACCTTGGAATGTAGTTTTGAAGAAATCCCAAGTAATACGTTCGGCCTGAGTGCCCTCCCGAACAGTGAGCCACCATTGATACGCCTTATCCCTCAACAAGGACACAGTTCCTCTTAGTTTCTACTCGGCAGTACATTCCAGGTCGTCCATAATTCGCTCCACAGCCTTGAGCCAATACTCTGCAACATTTGGGGCTACTCCCGAGATACCCCTAAAAGTCTCAGCACCATTTGATCTGAGTCGCTCCGATATTGATCCACGAGTTACTGGTCCAGGTCTAACCCCAGTAACCCTTTCTAAAACTCGTAACATTGCTTGAGATAGAGCAATGTCTTCTCTCATACGGTCATGTGATCTATTTTTTTGACACAGGTGATGCCGGCGCATCCATTTTCGGCATATGCCCCGATGCCTCAGACACCACTCTAGCTCCTCGGCCTTGTAGCACCCCAAACTCGGCCCATAAGTCATGACTGGATCTGGTATGCTACGGGTTGAATGTTGAAAACTTTACTTTGAAGGGTTTTGAAAACCTCAGTTTATTTTAACTGATTAATTATTAGTTGTGACATTTTTTGAAGAAACTTTAACATTTGCGTTGAGCATGCTGGAAAAACCCATTTTCATTTCACTTTATAATTAAGACTTTGAAAACATAAGTTTATAAGTTTATAAGACCGATCACTATGTGACCTATGTGGCGAAGCCACCGATCGCCATGCGACCTTAATAATATATTGTGGTATTTAGACAGCTGTGCTGCCTGTCATAAAGACCGATCACTGTGTGACCTATGTGGCAAAGCCACCGATCGCTATGCGACCTTCTTCCCCTTCATCATATCAATCCCATCCAATGCATACATACATGCAAGAATCAGAACATTATACTATCTAAACAGATCATAGACTTTCACATACTCTGATACACATAGAGAATTTTCTATGATTACGTACCTGACATCCCTTGCCTACCCTTCCTGGGTAATACGACTGTTCATACAGCCTCATTTTCTGGCTTTTAGCCCATAACATACATATAATACATATTAACTAGTGTGATAGAGATCTACACACGACATCGACAAGACGACATCGCCTAAGTTGACACTATCAAGAGTCGCCACGATCGCTAACAGCCTAAGGTTTTGTTCAAGTCGGTACACAACCCGGTGGCCAATCTGAATCACGACACCGCCGCTTAAACTTAGGGATTGGTTTAACAGATCCAATCCTCCTTCGCTTCGATCGATATTTGATTCCATCAAAAGACCTTATCAGTTGCTACCATCATAACATATGGTTAAGATCACAATTACGATAGCGAATCTAATGAAAATTTAAAGAGAACCCCTTACCTTGAAATCCCAAAAAGAGAGATATCAGGTTCAGATACTAGGGTTCTGGCTTTTAGATCTACGCGATCTACTTCACTTCTCAAATGTTGCCCAACACGTAGACATAAGAAACCAACAATCTATTAGCCTTATGGCTTTGTCTTCTAAAAATCAAAAGAGAAAAAAAAAAGAAAAAAATAGATCAGAAGAAAATAGGCACCTACCTTTACAGAGAATTCGACAACCCCTTGAAGATTTCAGCATAATGGAGAAATCGTCACAAGAGGAAAAAGAATGAAGAAGAGAGTAAAATAATAGGTTTTGGCTTCTGAAGAAATCAAAAAAAAAAAGATTACAGAGATTGACTAGGGTTTCGGCTTGTAGAAGAGAACAAAGAATGAGAGAAAAGATTAAGATAAGCGGGTTCAAATGCTGGAATTAAAGAGATATCCCCCCTAATTAAATAGAATTTTGGCACCTATCTCTCAAAAGTCGAAAATGCCCCTTCCTCGAACTAAAAACTAATCAATTACTGAGGGAAATTTCGGCACCATTCTGGCATGTTGAAACCGATTTCTTCCCCCTCCAGGAGATGGAAATTCGGCCACCACTGGCTGTTTAGCAGATAACTCCTATTCTTTCTCCCTTATCTTTATCCATTCACACCTCAAATAGAGGCCTAGATAACACCACCTCTTCCTTCCTTTATCAGCACATTATCCACTTTATCCAAGTCATTTAATCCCTCCTAATTTTATGCCTTATTGCCATCCCACTTGCTCCTCCTTTAAGTGCCGAAAATGGCCCAAATACATGGGCTCCAAGCGGCCATAACTTGGGCCTCTTCACCTGCTAATGACGCCACCTTATAGTTCCTTTGCGCCCTTGCCATCGGGCCTCAAGCCCATTTTGTAATTTAAACCACAGATACCGTCTTTTAAACCCTATAGTGTCCAAACAGAAAATTTAACCAAGGCCCCGGTCCTATCCTGAGCCCAATCTGGACCCCTAGCACTCTAATTAACACATTACACATAACCACACATTAAACGCATAGGCCCATTATTTTAGGGTGTTACAGTTCTACCCCCTTAAAGAAATTTCAGCCTCGAAATTACCTGATCAAAATAGATGCGGGTACTGCTGCCACATTGTCTCCTCTGGTTCCCATGTAGCCTCCTCAGAACTATGATTCTGCCATAGAACCTTAACCAACGGAACTGTCTTCCTTTGCAACACTTTGACATCACGATCCAAGATTTCCACTGGTTCCTCTTCAAAGGATAGGTCAGATCTTACCTCGATTTCCTCCAAGGCACCACATGAGACGGATCTGAACGATATCGTCTCAACATAGAAACGTGGAATACATTGTGAATCTGGCTTAGCTCAGAAGGTAGCTCTAGCTGATAGGCTACCGGCCCCACTCGTTTCAACACCCGATAAGGTCCGATAAATTTGGGACTTAATTTACCCTTCCGTCCAAACCTTAGCACTTTCTTCCATGGAGACACCTTAAAGAACACCTTGTCACCCACTTCAAACTCTATGTCCTTACGCTTCAAGTCTGCATAAGACTTCTGTCGATCTGACGCTTCCTTTAGTCGAGCTCGAATTAACTTAACCTTCTCTTCATTTTGTAACCAACTCGACCCAAAATCGACGTTCCCTAATTTCGCCCAATGTAGGAGTACGACACTTCGCCTCAGATAATGCTTCATAGGCGCCATCTCGAGTACTAGACCGGTAGTTGTTGTAAGCAAACTCCGCCAACTGTAAAAACTCTTCCCAACTACCTCCAAAATCAATGACACATCCCCTTAACATGTCCACCAAGATCTGAATTACCCGCCGATCGTCCATCCGTTCGAGGATGAAATGTCAGATCAAATCCAACCGCACTCCAACACTTGATACAAAGCCTTTCAGAATCGCGACGTGAACCTCGGGTCCCTGTCCGATGAGGTTGATACTGGTACCCCATGCAACCTCACTACCTCCGCTATATATAACCTAGCCAGCTTCTGCAGAAAGTAATCGACCTGTACTGGTATGAAATGAGTAGATTTTGTCAAGCGGTCAATAATCACCCAGACTGAATCTTTCTTAGTATATGTGAGGAGTAGCCCACTAACAAAGTCCATTGTGAACCTTTCCCACTTCCATTGTGGAATCTTCACTAGCTGCAACAACCTTGAAGGTAATTGATGCTCTGCCTTTACCTATTGATAGGTCAAACACTTACTCACCAATTCGCCACCTCACGCTCAAGCTCACCACCGTAATCGATCCGCAAATCCTGATACATCTTACTCCCTCTGGGGTGCATAGTGTATGAACTTCCATGCGCTTCTTGCAAAATCCTATGCCTCAATTCTGGATCTTTTGGCATTCAAACTCTCCCTTGAAAACATAACTGTCCTTCCTCATTCATACTAAAGTCCGTCGATCCATCACTTGATCTTACATGAAACTTCTCCTTTAGCAACTCATCAGTCTGCTGCTTCTACTTAACCTGACTGACCCAAGAGGGTTTCACTTGAAGTTCAGCCAATAAGCTCCCATCATCAAATAGACTAAAGTGAGCAAACATTTCCCTCAAGTCAGAGATTACTTTGCGACTTAAAGCATCCGCCACCATATTAGCTTTACCCGGATGGTACTCGATCGAGCAATCATAATCCTTTAACAACTCAATCCACCTCATCTGCCTTAAATTCAAATCCTTCTGGGTCAAAAGGTATTTTAGGCTTTTATGATCTGTATAAATAATAGATTTATCCCCGTACAGATAATGTCTCCAAATCTTTAAAGTAAAAACCATCGCAGCCAACTCTAAATCATGGGTGGGATAATTTGCTTCTTGCGGTCTTAACTGTCGAGATGTATACGCAACAACCTTTCCATCTTGCATCAACACGCATCCTAGTCCTATGTGTGACACATCACAGTAAATCACGAATTCCTTCCCAGCCTCCGATTGAATCAATACCGGAGCTTCTGTCAAAATCCTTTTCAACTTCTCGAAACTCTCTTTGAAACACCCCAAACCCAGCCCAAAAAGCCTAACCGGATTTGGTATGTTCCTCGAGTAAAACTTTAGCGGAATATCGTTTTGTTCAAGAAAACTTGATGATTTTAAGTAAAACAGATTAACTTAAAGATCGAGTTGGGCTTAGTTAAAAAAATAGATTTGTATTTTCTTAAAACATATTTATATATATTACTGACAAAAACCTTTTTAAATAATTTATCAAAAACCATTTAGTTATTTAATTGATAATTGTTCATGGCAAAATTTAAAATAAATCCAAACACAAAAATCTAAAAGTAGTTTATAGTGGCCTTATTACAAAAATAGCAAACCCAAAATAAAGTCTAAGTAATAAAATTTAAATTAATAAGTTTAAGTTGGGAAATCTCCACAATACTTGATACGAGCACTGGCCACCTCGAAATCCTTGTCGATTCGATCCATCGCACTATGAATTATCTGAAAAGTTTATCCCACACAAGGGTGAGTCATAAACTCAATGTATAACACATACACTAAAAGTCCATTTTATCATATGCTTTAAAGTCCAAAAATTTCACATATGGCCATAGGCCCATTTAACTCATATTTAGCCCAAAGGCCCATTTAGCTCATGTTTAGCCCAAAGGCCCATTTCATAGCAGATCAAATAATAAACATTCAATATTACATGGTTATGTATATGAAATGAAATGCAAGCCCGCCCACCTAAATATCCATCTACTACACACCACCCGCATTCAACCAACACACCGTGGGATTACTAAATCGACCCTCCATCCGCTACACACCATCGAAGGCGATTGTCGTAGTCAACATGCACATCGCCTTATAATATTGTGGCAAAGCCACCAAAACAGATGTGACCAAAGTCACCGATCAAGTCCAAATTTCAAATACGTGATCAAGTCACCAGATTCACATATGTGACCAAGTCACCGGAGTTCAAATATGTGACCAAGTCACCGAGTCAAATATGTGACCAAGTCACCGAGTCAAATATGTGACCGAAGTCACCGTAAATGTGGTAAAACCACCGAATACTTCCTCCTTTATCAACAATACCCATATGCCCATGCACATACATATCAAATCGATTTTCATGCTATTTACCCCACAAAACATAATATAATCATACTTCATTTCATATTTATGCATATAGCAAAAATAAACGGAATATTGGGGTAAACATACCTGAATTTTGTATACCAATGATTGGTATCCACAAACAAACATATTGTCATAAAAATCACTTTTCATGATATAGATCTATGGAAATTTTAATGTAAGGTTACACACCTAGTGACAGTGAGAACAATGCTCTCTCGCTCGTCAACACCTATTTGATTAACACGCTTGGTTAGTATAAACTATTGCTAATAAAATTGTAATTATTGACGAGAGATCTAATTCCTTACCCTCGGATTCTCGAACAACAGTTATTTGTGGTTTTTCTCCACTAGATGGATCAAAACCCGCCGATATTCCACCAACGTAAAGTGGTTCGGTTGTACGCACTACTTCAAATAATCGATCCTCGTTAGCAGAGGGTCCACAACCTGGTGTAAAGTCTCTTACTCCCGATACGGCTTTTGGTTTGTAGTTCGATGGTAAAGAAATACCTCCTCTCTTCCAAACACTCCGTACGGCTCTTTTCTTACCTATCTTGTTGATCTTAAATCATCCCTAGAATAACGATCGATTAGTAATCTATCTAAATAAATTGATATAATCTAAATTAATAACCTTACCTTGATGATTTCGAATGGTCACTTAAAGGTTGTCTTCAACAAAGATCTTTGAAAAATCTTTTCAAAAGATTCGGCCTAGGTAAGAGAAATAAAAGACTATGATTCTAATTTTGCCAAAGTAAAAAGAAATGATGAAAACGATTGACAAAACCTTACTTTGAGTTCTTCAAGGTTCGGATTTGAATAAGAAGAAAAGAATATGATGATTCGGCCTTAACAAAAAGAGAAGAGAAATGGTGGTTTCAATATGATGGTTTCGATTTTGAAAAAAAATAAGAAAGAGAATGAAAAGAGAAGGAAAAAGAGAAGGAAGAAAAGTGAAAAAGGAGAAGAAGATGATGATGGTGATTTCTCAAATGAAAAGAAATGTGTTTAGGAGTCTTTGCACATTCGGCCAAGGAGGAAGAAATGAAGAAATTGGCTCTTTGAACTTTGTAGTTTCGGTTTCAAAAAGAAAGATGGGAGAAAGAAAATTGTATTTGGTTCAAACACAATTGAGGGCTAAATCAAAAGCAAAAGTGTACCAAAATGCCTAAGGTACAATCGGCCAAAGTGGGAGTTTTTTGGAGAAAATTGGTCAAAAAGAAGAAAGCCAAAACAAAAAGAAAGTTTTTACCTAAACTCAATGACAAATTGGCTAGGAGAGAAACTATTGGAGAAATGAGAAAAGATGGACAAACAACAAAAAAAAATGTAAGACTTTTGGCCAACTTTTCCTCCTAATGGCAAAGCAAAAATTCTACCAAATCAATGCCAACATTATCCCTTTTTCCTCCTTGTTTCTTCCCCATCAACTCTTGATTTGCTATCAACAATAAACCACTCCCTTTAGCCCTTCATGTTGTCTAGGTTCATGGTCAAATGACCATGAACAAACTCCCAAAACCTTGCCCCATATTATGCCTTTTGTCCCCCTCATCTTATCATCAACTTATGATTCCATACCATAAGTTCCTAGCTTCCTTTTCACATGGTCAAATAGCCAAAATGAATGAATGCTTATCCACTCTAGAACTTTCTTGGTGACACTTATAGGAAGAAAACAAAATAAAATCCTCCCTAATGCTAGCTAGAGATTGAACCTCTCTCCTCAAGCACACATCCATGCATCTTAACCACCTTGCCAATTACTCAATTCATGCTAAAACCTCTTATCATTAATTCTTAAGGCCTAACTTGCTTAGCTCTCTCTAATTAATAGGAATTAAAAGTTTTACTAAGCATGCACTTAATTAATGAAGCTCAATTAACTTCCAAAAATACACTTAATAATAATTAAGCATGCAACATCATTCAATTAAGTAAAATGCATAGCCCCTAATTATCAGGATGTTACAGTTCTACCCCCTTAAAATAATTTCCTCCTCGAAATTACCTGGCTAGAATAAGTGAGGGTATTGTTGTCGCATCGCTTCCTCCGGTTCCCACGAAGCTTCTTCTGATCCATGATTACGCCATAATACCTTGACGAGAGGAACCGACTTTATCCGTAAAACCTTTACATCTCGCTCCAGAATTTGAATTGGCTCCTCTTCATATGACAAGTCTGATCTTAATTCCACCTCCTCAACTGGCACTACATGAGATGGATCTGACCGGTAACGGCGTAACATTGAAACATAGAACACATCGTGCATTTGTTTTAATTCCGAAGGCAAATCTAACTGATATGCCACAGATCCAACCCGCTTCACAATCCGATAAGGTCCAATGAACCTGGGACTTAGTTTCCCCTTGCGTCCAAATCTCATCACCTTTTTCCAAGGTGAAACCTTTAGGAAAACTTGGTCCCCCACAGCAAACTCTATTTCTTTCAGCTTTAGATTTGCGCACGATTTTTATCTATCAGATGCTTCCTTTAACCGAGCCCAGATTATCTTAACCTTTTCTTCGGATTCAGCTACTATCTCTGGACCCAAAATCTGATGTTCCCCTAATTCTGTCCAACACGTAAGAGTGTGACACTTTCGTCCATATAATGCTTCATACGGTGCCATCCGTATACTAGATTGGAAACTGTTGTTGTACGCAAATTCTGCCAACGGTAAGAATTCTTCCCAACTTCCCTTGAAATCTATCACACATCCCCTTAACATATCTTCTAAGATTTGGATTACTCTTTCAGACTGACCGTTCGATTGAGGATGAAATGCCGTACTAAAGTCCAATCTGGTGCCCAAAGCCTGATGCAATGCTTTCCAAAATCGCGACGTAAATCTCGGATCTCTGTCTGAAATTATCGACAACGGCACTCCATGCAATCTCACAATCTCAGCCACATATAACTTTGCCAATTTCTGCAAAGAGTAATCAACCCGAACTAGGATAAAATGTGCAGATTTCGTCAATCGGTCCACTATCTCCCATATAGAGTCTTTCTTAGTAGGCGTAAGAGGAAGCCCACTAACAAAGTCCATGGTGATTCTCTCCCACTTCCACTGCAGAATTTTTATCGGTTGAAGCAATCCCGATGGTACTTGATGTTCAGCCTTGACTTGCTGACACGTCAAGCACTTCCCTACAAACTCCGTAACTTCCCTCTTAAGTCCAGGCCACCAAAATTGATCTCAGAATCTCAGATAATTTACTTCCTCCAGATGCATAGCATAGGGGCTACCATGCGATTCTCAAGTATCTTTTGCCTCAACTCCCGATCCTTTGGCATACAGACTTTACCTTTAAAACACAATACCCGTCCATTATTAATACCAAAATCTTCCAATTTCCCACTCGCACTGTCAAGCTTTTCACTCGGATCATCATCTACTAATCGCCTTCTTTCACTTGACTTAACCATGTCGGCTTAAATCAAGTTTCGCCAACAAGCTTCCACATCGAAAAGACTAAGATGTGCAAACATCGCCTCAAATCGACACCACTTTTCGACTTAGAGCGCCCGCCACCACGTTCGCCTTGCCGGGTGGTACTCGATAGAACAATCGTAGTCTTTCAACAACTCTATCCACCTTCACGCTTCAGATTCGCTTCTTTTCGAGTCAAGAGATATTTCAGACTTTTGTGGTCCGTATATATCACTGACTTCTCTTCGTATAAGTAATGTCTCCAAACCTTAAGAGCAAAGACTACAGCTGCCAACTCCAAGTCATGCGTCAGGTAATTAACCTCGTGCGGCCTCAACTGCCGAGATGCATAAGTAACTACCTTTTCGCCTTGCATCAGAACACATCCTAATCCCGTGTGAGAAGCGTCACAATACACGACGAAATCCTTTCCTGCCTCAGGTTGAATCAAAATCGGAGCTTCAGTCAAAACTTTCTTGTTGCTTATCAGCCCACACAAAAGGTACTTCCTTCCTTAACAATTTCGTTAAAGGTGCAGCTATCGATGAAAATCCTTCAACGAATCTTACAGTAGTATCCACTAAACCCAAGAAAGCGCGAACCTCGCCACGGACTTAGGTGGTTTCCAATCTAACATGCCTCAATCTTCCGAGGATCCACCCTTATCCCTTCGCAGACACACATGGCCTAAAAACGCAACCTCTTTCATTAAAATTCACACTTGTGAATTTGGCATACAGCTTCTTTTCCCTTAAAACTCGCAACACGATTCAGAGATGCTCGTCATGTTCCATTTCGGACTTAGAATACACCAGGATGTCGTCTATGAATACCACAACGAATTGATCCAAGTAGGGCTGGAAAATTCAGTTCATCATATCCATGAACGCAGCTGGGGCGTTCGACAATCCGAATGGCATTACCAAAAATTCATAATGCCCATATCTAGTTCGGAAAGCCGTCTTATGGATATCCGCTTCCTTCACTTTAAGCTGATGATACCCCGACCTTAGATCAATCTTTGAGAATACTGCAGCTCCTTTAAGCTGATCGAACAAGTCGTCGATCCTTGGCAAAGGATACTTGTTCTTGATGGTCAGCTTATTTAACTGCCGGTAATATATACACATCCTCATCGATCCATCCTTCTTCTTCACGAATAGGACCGGTGCTCCCCATGGAAACACACTAGGTCGAATGAATCCACGATCAAGCAACTCCTGAATCTGAGCCTTAAGTTCAACCAATTCCTTCAGTGCCATTCTATACGGAGCAATAGAAACTGGCGCCGTTCCAGGCAATAAATCAATTCCGAATTCTACCTCACGATCCGGAGGCAAACCCGAAGTTCTTACGAAAAACATCTACAAATTCCTTCACCGTCTCCGACTTCATTAGCGATTACTTCCTTAGCCTCCAAAGCATTCACTAACATCGGGAAGGCTTCACATCCCTTTCTAACCATCTTTTCTGCCTTAAGAGCGGATACTACATTAGATAAGTAGTTTCGTCTCTCGCCCATCACTATAACTTCCTTTTCATCAAAAGTTCTTAAGGACATTCTCTTAGCAGCACAATCCATATTTGTACGATACTTCACAAGCCAGTCCATGCCTAAGATTAGGTCGAATTCTCCAAATGGCAACTCCATTAGATCACCGAAGCTGTATCCTTGAACTTCTAAAGGCACTTCCTTAAAAGTTTGTCTACAACTACCGCTCATCCTAAAGGACTAAAATACGATCATCTTCCTAGGTGCGATTTGAAGTCACATGCAAAGTTCCAGATACTTCACTAGCGATATAGGAATGAGTTGACCCTATATCTATCAAAGCAATAAAGGGCAACCTGTAAATCGTAAACGCATCGTGATAACATCAAAAGGCCATCGTCTTCTCTCGCGACGAATCGCATACACCAAACTCGGTTGTCTCGTCTCGAGCTACCACCGCCTCGCCTCGCTCAAGTTCGCGTCCTCTACCAGAACCATTGCCCCTTCCATTTGGGCCACGACCTCTTATCTGCTGCTGTCCACTTCTGTCAGCCTGATTAGCACCCTGACTTGCTGGACAGTTCTTCTCCGAGTTCATCGGACAATCTTTGATCATATGATCCTTTGAACCACACTTGAAACATCCGCCGGTCTTTTTCTAGCATTCTCCCGAGTGCATTTTCCCACATTGAGAGCAAGTATGATTTTGTCCACCCGTAGTAGTCAGTTGATTTCGCGGACCATCACTTCTTGATTTCTTCTGAAAATTCCCGGATGACCTTGAGGACCCAAAGCTTCTCTTATTCTTGCTCTGGCCTCTGTCCCGGTTCTGTCTCTCAGTCCGTTTAGCCTCTTCGGCAATTCTCGCCCTTTCCACTAAGATTGCAAAGTCTCTTTCACGGTGTGGAGCAATCATCACTCTTAGCTCATCTCTAAGTCTATCTTCAAATCTGATACACCGTTCATATTCCGTAGCCACTATCCTCCGGCATAACGGCTATGTCGCAAGAATTTCGCTTCATATTCACTATCGACTTGTTTCCTTGGACCAAATTCGAAATGTCTTCCTCTGGGAGTCGATGTAGCTAGCTCCAACATATTTTCCTTCGAATTTAATCTTAAAATACCCCCAATCCGCACGATCCATGTGGGTACTCTCCTTTATAGTGAGCCACCATCGGTAGGCTTCATCGCCAAGAAGTGAAATAGCACCTTTCAATTTCTCTTGGCGGTCGCCTAAATCGTCCATAATCCTCTCGATCGCTTCCAACCAAGATTCCGCTACATTTGAGCTACTCTAGATACTCCTCCGAAAACCTCGGCTCCATTCGATCTAAGTCTCTCACCATCGATTTTGAGACCCATTTCGAACTAGCTTCCGCTACTCGTTCTAAAACTCGCAAGACACGACTTGTGATATGCGTCACCTCCTTCATTTTGTTCTTGAAAGTCCACCCCAACAATGGTGTATGAGCTTCATTCTCGGAACCTTGACCAGATCGAATCGGTTCAAACGATCATCCTTCCTCTTCCATGTCCACGACGACCACGTCCCCTAGAACTCATGTCTACTACGTATCTTATCTGTTTTTACGAAAAAGTCTTATGTATTAGAGTTTCTTCACTTCTTATAAAAGGAATGTTTTATGAAACAGATATTCAGTAGTTTTTCCGTAGTAGCACACATACACCTAAGGTCCATGTCTCTAAAGTATAGTTTAAGTTTAAACTATCATACATATCACATATCGATAAAGTACATACCTGATGGATCTGGGTCGAGAACTCGAGTGCCATGCTCTTATAAAATCATTTAACTTAAGAAAACTTTCAAAAAATCATTTGGGCCAACTTTTGAAAACGTTGTGGGCTTCAAAACCCAAGGCCGAGAGTTTAAAAGCGTGTTCGATACCAAGTGAAATACCCCAAACCCTACCAAAAAGCCTAACCGGATTTGGTATGTTCCTCGAGTAAAACTTTAGCGAATATCGTTTTGTTCAAGAAAACTTGATGATTTTAAGTAAAACGGATTAACTTAAAGATCGAGTTGGGCTTAGTTAAAAAATATATTTGTATTTTCTTAAAACATATTTATATATATTCTCGACAAAAACCTTTTAAATAATTTATCGAAAACCATTTAGTCATTTAATTGATAATTGTCCATGGCGTAATTTAAAATAAATCCAAACACAAAAATCTAAAAGCGGTTTATAGTGGCCTTATTACAAAAATAGCAAACCCAAAATAAAGTCTAAGTAATAAAATTTAAATTAATAAGTTTAAGTTGGGAAATCTCCACAATACTTGATCTGAGCACCGCCACCTCGAAATCCTTGTCAATTCGATCCATCGCACTATGAATTATCTGAAAAGTTTATCCCACACAAGGGTGAGTCATAAACTCAATGTATAACACATACACTAAAAAGTCCATTTTATCATATGCTTTAAAGTCCAAAATTTCACATATGGCCATAGGCCCATTTAACTCATATTTAGCCCAAAGGCCCATTTAGCTCATGTTTAGCCCAAAGGCCCATTTAGCTCATGTTTAGCCCAAAGGCCCATTTCATAGCAGATCAAATAATAAACATTCAATATTACATGGTTATGTATATGAAATGAAATGCAAGCCCGGCCCACCTAAATATCCATCCGCTACACACCACCCGTACCAACCAACACACCGTAAGGATTACTAAATCGACCCTCCATCCGCTACACACCATCGAAGGCGATTCTTTAGTCAACATGCACATCGCCTTATAATATTGTGGCAAAGCCACCAAAACAGATGTGACCAAGTCACCGATCGAAGTCCAAATTTCAAATACGTGACCGAAGTCACCAGATTCACATATGTGACCGAAGTCACCGGAGTTCAAATATGTGACCAAGTCACCAGAGTCAAATATGTGACCAAGTCACCGGAGTCAAATATGTGACCGAAGTCACCGTAAATGTGGTAAAACCACCGAATACTTCCTCCTTTATCAACAATACCCATATGCCCATGCACATACATATCAAATCGATTTTCATGCTATTTACCCCACAAAACATAATATAATCATACTTCATTTCATATTTATGCATATAGCAAAATAAACGGAATATTGGGGTAAACATACGAATTTTGTATACCAATGATTGGTATCCACAAACAAACATATTGTCATAAAAATCACTTTTTATGATATAGATCTATGGAAATTTTAATGTAAGGTTACACACCTAGTGACAGTGAGAACAATGCTCTCTCGCTCGTCAACACCTATTTGATTAACACGCTTGGTTAGTATAAACTATTGCTAATAAAATTGTAATTATTGATGAGAGATCTAATTCCTTACCCTCGGATTCTCGAACAACAGTTATTTGTGGTTTTTCTCCACTAGATGGATCAAAACCCGCCGATATTCCACCAATGTAAAGTGGTTCGGTCATACGCACTACTTCAGATAATCGATCCTCGTTAGTAGAGGGTCCACAACCCAGTGGAAAGTCTCTTACTCCCGATACGGCTCTTCGTTTGTAGTTCGATGGTAAAGGAATACCTCCTCTCTTCCAAACACTCCGTACGGCTCTTTTCTTACCTATCTTGTTGATATTAAATCGTCCCTAAAATAACGATCGATTAGTAATCTATCTAAATAAATTGATATGATCTAAATTAATAACCTTACCTTGATGATTTCGAATGGTCACTTAAAGGTTGTCTTCAACAAAGATCTTTGAAAAATCTTTTCAAAAGATTCGGCCTAGGTAAGAGAAATAA
The DNA here is from genome assembly GCA_025506655.1 of Gossypium rotundifolium. Lineage (NCBI taxonomy): Eukaryota > Viridiplantae > Streptophyta > Magnoliopsida > Malvales > Malvaceae > Gossypium > Gossypium rotundifolium. The sequence continues at coordinate 100,115,392 of CP106722.1, read as the reverse complement.
AAGACTATGATTCTAATTTTGCCAAAGTAAAAAGAAATGATGAAAACGATTGACAAAACCTTACTTTGAGTTCTTCAAGGTTTGGATTTGAATAAGAAGAAAAGAATATGATGATTCGCCTTAACAAAAGAGAAGAGAAATGGTGGTTTCAATATGATGGTTTCGATTTTGAAAAAAAATAAGAAAGAGAATGAAAAGAGAAGGAAAAAGAGAAGGAAGAAAAGGGAAAAAGGAGAAGAAGATGATGATGGTGATTTCTCAAATGAAAAGAAATGTGTTTAGGAGTCTTTGCACATTCGGCCAAGGAGGAAGAAATGAAGAAATTGGCTCTTTGAACTTTGTAGTTTTGGTTTCAAAAAAAAAGATGGGAGAAAGAAAATTGTATTTGGTTCAAACACAATTGAGGGCTAAATCAAAAGCAAAAGTGTACCAAAATGCCTAAGGTACAATCGGCCAAAGTGGGAGTTTTTTGGAGAAAATTGGTCAAAAAGAAGAAAGCCAAAACAAAAATAAAGTTTTTACCTAAACTTAATGACAAATTCGACTAGGAGAGAAACTATTGGAGAAATGAGAAAAGATGGACAAACAACAAAAAAAATGCAAGACTTTTGGCCAACTTTTCCTCCTAATGGCAAAGCAAAAATTCTACCAAATCAATGCCAACATTATCCCTTTTTCCTCCTTGTTTCTTCCCCATCAACTCTTGATTTGCTATCAACAATAAACCACTCCTTTAGCCCTTCATGTTGTCTAGGTTCATGGTCAAATGACCATGAACAAACTCCCAAAACCTTGCCCCATATCATGCCTTTTGTCCCCCTCATCTTATCATCAACTTATGATTCCATACCATAAGTTCCTAGCTTCCTTTTCACATGGTCAAATAGCCAAAATGAATAAATGCTCATCCACTCTAGAACTTTCTTGGCCGACACTTATAGGGAAGAAAACAAAATAAAATCCTCCCTAATGCTAGCTAGGAGATTCGAACCTCTCTCCTCAAGCACATATCCATGCATCTTAACCACCTTGCCAATTACTCAATTCATGCTAAAACCTCTTATCATTAATTCTTAAGGCCTAACTTGCTTAGCTCTTTCTAATTAATAGGAATTAAAAGTTTTACTAAGCATGCACTTAATTAATGAAGCTCAATTAACTTCCAAAAAATACACTTAATAATAATTAAGCATGCAACATCATTCAATTAAGTAAAATGCATAGCCCCTAATTATCAGGATGTTACACTCTTACTGTTTACTAGACCAAATAAACGAAACTCCTTTCCGTAATAACTTAGTCAATGGTATCGCGATTGAAGAAAATCCTTCAACAAAGCTTCGATAGTACCCGACCAGACCAAGAAAACTCCAAATTTCTGCCACAGACCTAGGCGGCTTCCAATCCAACACTGCTTTAATTTTTCGAGGGTCAACCCTAATCCCCTCTGCCGACACAACGTGGCCTAGAAAAGTAACTTCACTTAGCCAAAATTCGCACTTACTGAATTTGGCATACAACTACTTCTCCCTCAGAATCTGTAAAACCACTCGCAGATGTGAATCATGCTCCTCTTTTGATCTTGAGTAAACCAAGATATCATCTATAAATACCACGACAAATCGATCCAAGTAGGGTTGGAACACTCGGTTCATCAAATCCATAAATGCCACTGGTGCGTTAGTCAACCCAAATGGCATTACCAAAAATTCGTAATGGCCATAACGGGTCCTAAAATCTGTCTTATGAATATCTGATTCTTTGACCTTAAGCTGATGGTATCCTGATCTCAAATCTATCTTTGAGAACACTGACGCCCCTTTCAGTTGATCGAACAAGTCATCAATCCTTGGCAACGGATACTTGTTCTTGATAGTCAACTTGTTCAGCTGACAGTAGTCAATGCACATACGCTTTGATCCATCCTTCTTCTTAACAAATAACACCGACGCTCCCCAAGGTGACACACTTGGTTGAATAAATCTTTTATCTAACAACTCTTGTATTTGTGCTTTCAACTCTACCTACTCCTTTGGCACCATCCTATATGGAGCGATAGACACTGGTGCTGTTCCCGGAAGAAGATCGATACCAAACTCCACTTCACGATCCAGAGGTAATCCTGGAAGCTCTTCTGGGAAAACATCAGGAAATTCCTTCACCATCCTAATGTCCCCAACAGTTAGGTCATTGGCTTCCAAAGCCCAAACAAACACTAATACCACCTCGAATCCTTTTCTTACCATCCTTTCTACTCTTAGGGCAGTCACCACATTCGACAAACAGTTCCCCCTTTCTCCTATCACTAACACTTTACCACTTTTGGGGGTTTTTAACACCATACACTTGGCTGCACAATCTACATTACCTTGGTACTTCACCAGCCAATCCATGCCTAAAATTAAATCAAACTCCCCCAACGGTAATTCTATCAGATCAGCCAGGAAAACTATTCCCTGAACTTCTAAGGATACCTCTCGATAGAGTTTATCTACTACCACAGATTTTCCTAATGAGCTAATTACAGTCATCACCGTAGGGGCAATCTCGAAATCTAAACTTAAAGTTCCAGACACACTACTAGCAACATATAAATGTGTCGACCCAATGTCAATCAATGCAGTGTAAGGCAAACCAAATATTAAAAATGTACTGGTTATAACATCCGGTGCGTCAGCCTCCTTACGACATCTGGTAGCATAGACTAACCCCGACTGTCTCGCCTCAGTATTTCCTGCCCCTCGGCCTGGTGCTCCACGGCCCTAACCGAAACCGTTACCACCTCTAACTGGACCATGACCCCTCTGCGGCTGCTGACCTCCTCTACCTGGCTGAGCATTTCCCTACCCTACGGGTCCTATATCGCTCCGTGGCTGTGGACAGTCCCTAATCTGATGGTCCAAAGACCCACACCTAAAGCACTTTCCACTGCCTGCCCAACACTCACCTACATGGAATTTACCACAACGAGCACACCTCCGTGTCTGGTTAGCAGTAGGTCTCTCCACCCGATTCGGCCCATCTGACCTAGGTCTTTTTTGAGTACGCCCAGCTGCTCCTAATGATCCAAAATTCCTCCTACTTCCACTTCTATCTTTATCCCGATTCAGCTTTTCCGTTCGTTTTACCTCCTCAGCTATTTTAGCCTTCTCCACAAGTACAGCAAATTCCCTATCACGCTGTGGGGCTATCAAAACACGTAAATCATCCTTTAGGTAATCTTTAAATCGAACACATCGTTCATGTTCTATAGCCACTATCCCTCGAGCATAACGGCTCAAGTGTAAGAATTTTGCTTTATACGCTGCCGCCAAACTACTTCCCTAAACTAGATTCAGAAATGCTCTACGCTGCGCGTCCACATAACTCGTTCCAATATACTTACTCTGGAACGCCGTTCGGAAGTAATTCTAGGTGATACAGTCAGCCACTGTACCATCTTTAACCGTAAGCCACCATTGATAAGCTTTGCCCCGGAGAAGGGACACTACTCCTTTCAGCTTCTCTTCTTCTGTGAAATCCAGATCATCCATTATGCATTCGACCGCCTCCAACCAATACTCAGCTCTACTCGGGGCAATACCAGAAATTCCCCTAAACACTTCTGCCCCATTAGCTCTAAGTCGTTCGACAGATTTTGGGCCCGTGCCCATGCCCCGCCCAAAGAACCTCTCTAACACCCTCAACATCGCCTGAGATACTGCATCATCTCTGGCCGTCTGATCTTGAAATTCCACCTCCACAGCTAGTGGCCCTGGTACCTCATTCCCCGACTCGTGACTAGACCCTACCGATTCTGACACAGCAATCCTGCCTCTACCTCAGCCACGTACACCACGTCCTTTAGTGCTCATTCTACCGATTCGTGTTTATCTGATTGGGAATTTTATGAATTATTAATTTCTTCCACTGATTAATAACGAACAATCTTATGGAAAGTAGTTTTAACGAGAGTTCTTTCAATTGAACTCTATCTACAAGGTTTAGTTCTCGTGTCCGTATTTCTAGCTCTAGAATCCACATACATTCAACCATCACACATCAACATACAAGTAGCATCCATGAACTCACATTCATCACATAAGGGTATTTTTGTCATTTCACTACCCAGGGGTACTTTCATAATTTTATCCTACAGGGGTATTTTTGTAATTTTCCAAAATAGGGTATCTTGGTGATTTTACAAAATAGGGGTGTTTTGGTAATTTTACAATTCGGGGGTATTTTGGTAATTTTACCAACCGGGGGTATTTCAGTAATTTTTATAAATTTTGGTAATTTTTACAAATCCAGGGTATTTCAAAAATTTTACAAAACTAGGAATATAAGTAATTTTACAAAAATAGGGTGGCTGGTCCCTTTCGGGTTTTAGTTATAAATTTCGACCCGTCAACAAGCCCTCTCGATGAGAGTGAACAAACACTACGCACCAGGTAAGATTCCAGCGAAGAGGAGGTGAGCTGCTAGGGCCGCTTAAATACCAAGCTCTCCCTGGATCCAATCCTAGACATGCGTATGCCTGTTACCACACCCTAACCATGTGACTTGTTCACAGACATGTTTAATTAGAAATTAAGTCTTATGAGATTTGAAGAATTGTTTATACTAAACCTAAAGTCCATAAACTCTAGCATACTAGCCTACGTCCTTAGAGAGCCCATCAAGGCCAACATGCATATCACATAATGAGTTTAGAATACTTACCTGCGTGGATTGGGTACCGGTAGACTCGAAGGCCATATCTCAATTGAATTTTTCTCAAACTTACATCACTTTTACAAATCACCACTGGACCCATTTCACAGCCCGAGTTTTGAACTAGGCTCTGATACCAAAATGTAACACCCCAAACTCGGCCCATAGGTCATGACCGGATCTAGTTTATTTTAACTGATTAATCATTAGTTGTGACATTTTTTGAAGAAACTTTAACATTTGCGTTGAACATGCTAGAAAAACCCATTTTCCTTTCACTTTATAATTAAGACTTTGAAAACATAAGTTTATAAGACGTAAGGAAAAAAAAATGTAGTTCGATAACCTAAGTTATGGAGGCCTTATTACAAAAATAATCCCAAAATTGAAACATAAAGAAAAACCAAAAATAGCCTATGAAGATAAAAGACTTGATGGCCCCTCGAGTCCACCTCGGCTCCCTTGTCCACAATCTACTGTTCATCTAAAAAGTTGGGAAAAATAAAAGAGTGAGTCACCAAGACTCATTGTGCAAATCCCGAAAACACAAAAAAGCCTTGAGGCATACAAACACATTATGGTCCTTAGCCCATACACAGTGGCAACAGAATATTTACATGCAACATGTCCCCTCCCAAACCTAAGAGTCCATACTCTACACACCCCCGTACCAACCATCACACCGTGGGGATTTCTACAATCAACCTCCATTCACACAAGCACCATATCGACAATTTATTTTGTCATTATAAAGATCGATCACTATGTGACCTATATGGCGAAGCCACCGATCGCCATGCGACCTTAATAATATATTGTGGTATTTCGATAGCTGTGCTGCCTGTCATAAAGACCGATCACTATGTGACCTGTGTGGCAAAGCCACCATTCGCTATGCGACCTTCTTCCCCTTCATCATATCAATCCCATCCCATGCATACATATGTGCAAGAATCAGAACATTATACTATCTAAACAGATCACAGACTTTCACATACTCTGATACACATAGAGAAGTTTCTATGATTACGTACATGGCATCCCTTGCCCACCCTTTCTGTGTAATACAACTGTTCATACAAATTAACTAGTGTGATAGAGATCTACACACTTGATTACTAACAAGACAATATTGTCTAAGTCGACACTATCAGTAGCTGTTACGACTGCTAATAGTCTAAAGTTTTATTCTGAAGCCGGTCTACAACCCGGTGACCAATCCTGAACTACTGACACCGCTCGCTTCTTAAACTTAGGGATTGGTTTAACAGATCCAATCCCCTCCTTCGCCTAATTGATATTTGATCCCATGAAAGGACCTTATCAATTGCTACCATCATAATATATGGTTAAAATCACAATTACGATAGCGAATCTAATGGAAATCTAAAGAGAACCCCTTACCTTGAAATCTCAAAAAGAGAGATATGAGGTTTAGAGACTAGCGGTTCTGGCTTTTAGATCTACGCGATCTACTTTACTTCTCGAATGTCGCCAAACACTTAGACACAAGAAACCAACAATCCATTAGCCTTTCGACTTTGTCTTCTAAAAACTGAAAGAGAAAGAAAAAAAGAAAAAAATATATCAGAAGAAATCGGCACCTACCTTTACAGAGAATTCGGCAACCCCTTGAAGATTTTGGCTTAATGGAGAAATCGGCACAAGAGGAAAAAAAATGAAGAAGAGAGTGAAATAAGAGGTTTCGGCTTCTGAAGAAATCAAAAAAAATTACAGAGATTGACTTGGGTTTTGGCTTGTAGAAGAGAATAGAGAATGAGAGAAAAGATTAAGAGAATGGGGTTCAAATGCCGAAATTGAAGAGATATCCCCCCTAATTAAAGAGAATTTTGGCACCTACCTCTCAAAAGCCAAAAATGCCCCTTCCTCGAACTAAAAACTAATCAATTAATGAGGGAAATTTCGGCACCACTCTGGCATATTGAAACTGATTTCTTTCCCCTCCAAGAGATGGAAATTCGACCACCACTGGCTGTTCAACAGATAGCTCCTATTCTTTCTCCCTTATCTTTATCCATTCACACCTCTAAAAGAGGCCTAAATAACACCACCTCTTCCTTCCTTTATTAGCACATTATCCACATTATCCAAGTCATTTAATCCCTCCTAATTTTAAGCATTATTGCCATCCCACTTGCTCCTCCTTTAAGTGCCAAAAATGGCCCAAATACATGGGCTCCAAGCGGCCATAACTTTCACCTGCTAATGACGCCACTTTATAGTTCATTTGCAGTGCCCCTTGCTACTGGGCCACAAGCCCATTTTGTAATTTAAATCATAGATACCATCATTTAAACCCTATAGTGTCCAAACAAAAAATTTAACTAAGGCCTCGGCCCTATCCTGAGCCTAATCTGGACCCCTAACACTCTAATTAACACATTACACATAACCACACATTAAACGCATAGGCCCATTAATTCAGGATGTTACAGGCCTCTACCACGGCCACGTCTACCACGTCCACGTCCTCTAGCGCTCATATTGACTATTTCGTTTCAATATGATTACAAGTTTTATGAATTAGTATTCTATTTCAGTGTTTTATTAACGATATTTTATGAGATATAAGAGGTAGAGTTGTTTTCATAAACGCATCCTATAGTCTCAATCTCTATAGTTTCAACATATAAAACTAGAAGTTCTAGAGTGTTCCTATAGTCATATCACAATAATAATAATCATTAAATTTCAATACACTTACTTGACTTGCTGCCGGATACTCGTGGTGCCATACCACCTTTGAAACATACTTTCTATAACTCAAAACAGTTTTGAAAAAATGTTTTAGAACCCAAACCACAGTGGAGTTTTGAACCAGGCTCTGATACCATAAAATGTAACACTCCAATTCTGGTCTATGCGTTAAGACCAGATTTGGCATGTCACACGAAATGAACATACATCTAGTCTTTTAAAGATTTAAAGAAATCAAATTTTCAAAAACATTTTGATATGAAGTTTATTGAAAAGCAAAGTTGATTGCTAAATCTAATAATTTGAGGCGTAAGGATTTATAAAATGTAACTTAGAAATATTAATATTTTAAGAAGATTTAAAGAGTTTGAAAATAATTTTGAAAAAAATTTAGAATGACATTGTTAATGTAAAGTTTTTGAGTAAAAATATTTAAGAATGTAACTCCTTTCTTTTGAGAAAAACATTTATTTCAATTTCAAGATAAATCCCACTTAGAGAATTCAAGCAATTTATAAAATCCATCCAAAAGTAAAACATCATTAAAAATTTATCCAGAGGCCTTATTACAACATAATCTTAAGTAACAAAATAATAAAAAAATACTTAAAAGAAATTCAAAATTTAAATAACCCATTATTCGTAGTATGGCCTCTACTGAGTCGTCCACGTCCCAAGCTGCCGTCACTGATCATTATGTAACATCCTGAAATTGGGCCTAGTAGAATTGGGCCCAATAGGCCTTGAGAATGGGAACGTTTAAAATTTTTGAGATGCATGTAGCACTTAGAATGTTATGGTAAGGTATTAATGGGCTTATACATTGTGTGTAATACTTCCCCACCGACTAGATCTGATTAATTATATATATATATGTTCATAAGTTGTATATGTTAAAAGCCGAAATCTCGAATTTAAACAGCGGACTCTCAGGTTAGTAAATAATCTGATTATATGCTATAAGTAAATTGTTGTACATGTTTTTAAATTATTGTACATGTTTGCATGGATTGGGTGATGAAAGGAGGAAGTATACGTATATGTATATGTGTAGCAGTTTTTACCGTGATTTACTATAGTGGCTAATGGCTTGATCTGTTATAAAGGCTTCGGCCAATATTTGTTGATGAGCAGCATGACTGCCATCTTGGCGTGTAGCGGTGTGGGTTGATTGTAGAAATCCCCAATGGTGTGTTGGTTGCTACGGGGGCGTGTAGCGGATGGAAACCTAGGCAATTGGGTTGGGCTTTGCATATTATTTATTAATTATGTAAATGAAATTGTTATTATGTTGTAAGCGTTAAGGCCCAAATCTAATGGTGCATGAAGGTTGCACACTGAGTCTCGCGACTCAACCAATTAATTATCATTTCAGGTAACACTTAGTGCATCGGACCAGGCTGGAGAGGAGCGCAAGATGGCCATACAAATGAATATGTGGATCCGACAAAAAGACTCAAGTTAATTATTTTTATATTATGTTTTATTTAATAGATTTTAAACCTCGTTGTAATAAGGCCATGGGCCACTAGTTTATATCTTGTTTTATTATGGGATAAATTATTTTTAGTTATTCAAACATTTATTTTAATTAAACTAAGGCATGTAATTAAGTTTGGGTTTTATTCATAAAGGCATATTTTATATAAATTACATTTGGGCTTTCTGACAACACGATTTGTTTTACAAAAAATTCCTTAGTGACATACTAGATCCGGTCGTGGTGTTTGGGCCGAGTTTAGGGTGTTACAAATTGGTATCAGAGCCCGGTTCAAAACTCGACTTTGGGATTTTAGACCCAAAAGGTTTTCTAAAAATGGGTATTTGAAACATGGGTTTCTTTTAGTAAAGGTTTGTTAGCTCAGCATGGCACCTGCGTCTCCGGCCAAGTTCACCAGGTAAGTACTCTAAACCATTGTGTGATATAAATGTGGGCTTAACGGGCTTATGGGACGTAGACTATTTAGGTTAGAACTTGATGGACTCTAGGCTTAGGCAAATAACTCTTAAAAAATCCATAAGACTTAACTTCATTAAACAAAACCTGTAAACAAGTCACAAGACTAAAGTGTGGTAACAAGCATATGCATGTCTAGGAATAGATCCTAAGAGCTTGGTATTTAAGCGGTCGAGTGACTCACCTCCCTTCACGGAATCTTACGGTGCATAGTGATTGTTCACTCTAGCCATGACAGGTGTGGCAATAGGCATATGCATGTCTAGGAGTGGATCTGTGGAAAGCTTGGTACTTAAGCAGTCCTAGTGACTCACCTCCTTTCCACTAGAATCCTACCCGGTGCATAGTGACTATTCACCCTAGTTACTGATGCGTGTTGATGTGCCAAAACTTATAATTAAAACCCGAAAGGACCAACCACTGCTTTTTCTCACAAAATTATTAGAATATCCTTATTTTGAAAAAAAAATTACCTATGATTTGCAAATATACCCCAATTTACAAAGTCAACAGAATTTTTCCATAGAAAACAAAAACAACAACATCAACATCAAAATATCCTTGAATTGTAAAATTACCAAATTACCTTTCAGTTGTAAATGACCAAAACACCCCTGATTTGCAAAATGATCAAATTACCCCTGATTAGCAAAATTACTAAAATAACCCCAGATTTGCAAAATTATCAAAATACCCTCAAAATTGAAAAATTACCGAAATACCCTCGAGTTGAAAAATTACCAAAATACCCTTATTTCACCAAATCACCCGGAACCTTATTTTGGAAAATTACGAAAATACCCCTATAGGATAAAATTACAAAAATACCCCTGGATAGCGAAATGATGAAAATACCCTTAGGTCATGAATGTTACTTGTATGAACGTTGTGTGTGCATGGTTCCTAGAATTAAGAAAACTGAAACCTGTAGATAGGTTTGAATTCGAAAGAACTACTTTTAAAACTATTATTCATAAGAAAACTATTATTCATAAGACTGTTCGTGGTTAATCGGTGGAAGAAAACTAATAATTCATAAAATTCTTAATCAGATAAACGCGAATCGGTAGTATTAGTACAAGGGGACGAAGACGATCCAGAAGTGAATAATGGTGCGTATCCTACCATAGTATACTAAGTGTTTATTTGGCTTTGGAATTAGAGTGCGCAACGAAAGCATAGTGATGAGACTTGGGTAGTACGATTACTAGTTAGTCAAAAATTTTGAGGACGAAATTTCTCTAAGGAGGGTAGATTTGTAACATCCTAAAATTGGGCCTAGTAGAATTGGGCCCAATAGGCCTTGAGAATGAGAACGTTTAAAATTTTTTAGATGCATGTAGCACTTAGAATGTTATGGTAAGGTATTAATGGGCTTGTGCATTGTGTGTAATACTTCCCCACCGACTAGATCTGATTAATTATATATATATATGTTCATAAGTTGTATATGTTAAAAGCTGAAATCTCAGATTTAAACAGTGGACCCTCAGGTTAGTAAATAATCTGATTATATGTTATAAGTAAATTGTTGTACATGTTTTTAAATTATTGTGCATGTTTGCATGGGTTGGGTGATGAAAGGAGGAAGTATTTGTATATGTATATGTTAGCGATTTTTACCGTGATTTACTATAGCGGCTAATGCCGTGATCTGTTATAAGGGCTTTACCAATATATGTTGATGAGCAAGATGATCGCCATCTTGGCGATGTAGTGGTGTGGGTTGATTGTAGAAATCCCCAATGGTGTGTTGGTTGGTGCAGGCGTGTAGCGGATGGAAACCTAGGCAATTGGGTTGGGCTTTGCATGTTATTTTTTAATTATGTGAATGAAATTCTTATTATGTTGTAAGCGTTAAGGCCCAAATCTAATGGTGCATGAAGGTTGCACACTGAGTCTCGCGACTCAACCAATTAATTAACATTTCAGGTAACACTTAGTGCATCGGACCGGGCTGGAGAGGAGTGCAAGGCAGCCATGCAAAAGAATATGTGGATCTGGCAAAAAAACTCAAGTTAATTATTTTTATATTATGTTTTATTTAATGGATTCTAAACCTCGTTGTAATAAGGCCATGGGCCACTAGTTTATATCTTGTTTTATTATGGGATAAATTATTTTTAGCTATTCAAACATTTATTTTAATTAAACTAAGGCATGTAATTAAGTTTGGGTTTTATTCATAAAGGCATATTTTATATAAATTACATTTGGGCTTTCGACAACACGATTTATTTTACAAAAATTTAGTTAGTGACATACCGATCCTTAAGTGGTGTTTGAAATTTGGGTTTGGGGTGTTACACATTACCTGAGAAAAGTAAGGAAAACGGGGTGAGTTACTTAAAACTCAGTGTGTAACCCACTTTCCGTTGTCACTGGGCCAAAAATTCAATTAAGCATTTATTGGGCCAAAGCCCATTTACAATCATAACATAATATCATATATAGCATGCATGTGTTATGTAATTTCCCAACCAAACCTAGTTTTCCATCCACTACACACCACCCGTACCAACCAACACACCTGTGGGGAGCTTTAGTCACCCACCCCGCCAACACACCAAACTGGGCATTAAGCTATATATCAAACTGGGCATTAAGCTATATATCAAACTGGGCATTAAACCATATATCAATTTGTGGACAAGCCACCAGAATTTTGTAGCAAAGCTACCAGAACTTCTCTTCGTCAAATATCCCAACCCATGCAAATCATGTATATAATTTTCACATTTAATTACTACAATCCATTCATATGATTATTACAAACATACGGCCCATTATAAAAATTTTCACAATCTGGCCCATATCACATTTTGGCCCTTATAACTCTTATCACACTTGGCCCATATATCAAATATCACATTTGACCCATATATCAAATATCACATTTGGCCAATATATCAGATATCACATTTGGCCCATATATAAGATATCACATTTGGCCCATATATCAGATATCACACTTGGCCCATATATCATATATCACATTTGGCTTATATATCAAATATCACATTTGGTCCATATAGTCACTTTTATCTATTTGACCCACTGAGGGCAATTTTGTAAAATTCACAGTCTTAATACCGATTTCATAGTCTTTACCGATAAATTGATAAATATGCTAGTTTACTCGATTTCACTATTTTGTGATTTAATCAAGCGATTAATACGATATAGTTATTTAACCCATGAGATACAGTGTGAGATTACATACCTAATTACGGTAAGCACTACACTTTCCTGATCGTCAACACCTAAAAATATTTTAACGCTTGATTAGATCATTAACACTTATAGTAAATCTATTCTAAATTAAACGGTCTAGGTTTTTACCCGCGAATTCACGAATAACAACTATTTGCCGATTCTCCCCGGTTGACGATTCACAACCCGATGGAAAATCCCAAATAGCTAATGGCTCAGAACTGCGAACAACCTCGAATAGTTGATTTTCACCGGATGAGGGTCCACAACCCAGTGGAAAATCTCGGATCGCTGAAATAGCCCTTCGTTTTAATCTAGAAGGGATCGTAAATCCGCTCCTTTTTCGATCACCAATCGCTACTCCTTTTGATTCGATCTTGTTTGCCTCCATTGAACAAATAAATATTAGTCCAACTAATATTTCATTATTATAACCGATTGTTCTTATGAGCAAAGTTGGCTTACAACAAAATCCTTACGTTCACAGGATGAAAATCGAGTGATAGACTCCCTATGATAAAATTGGTTAATCAACACTATCTTTAACAAATAAAAAGTAATATAGAACCCTTCGAAAAATATCCTTACCTTGAACAATAAATTTTCCTTTTTCACACGATCATCCAATGGCTAGAATCGATTAAGCGATGTCGAAATAATCGGCACTCCACTATACCACTACAAGAAGAAAGGTTTTGTTTGAAAGAGAAAAGATGATGATTTTGGTCAAAAAGACCCTCCCAAATCAACAAATGAATTTTGACAATAGAGGAAAAATAAAAGAATTGAAAAGAGTGTTCTTACCGATTGTTCAAAGATGACCACTCGAATGAAAAAGAGGGTTAAATGGAAAATAGAAGATTTGGCTATAGTAAAAATATTGGAGAGGATGATGATCAATAACATTCAGCCATGGTGAAATATTAAAGAGGGAGTGATGTTTGAGAGTTTTTGCAAGAAGAAAAGAAGAAGAAAATAGGGTGTTTATGTTTCGGGTTTCCTTTCAAGAATGGAAGATGAACAAAGAAAAAGTCTTGAGGCTAGTGTGCATTCGGTAAGAGAAGAAAAGAAAAGAAAGAAAAAATGCCCTTCAAGAGTGTATGGTTTCGGCACAAAGAGGAAAAGATTTTGGGGAGAATGAAAGATAAAACCGAAATGGTCAAAATGAAATGACCAAAACAAAACACAAATTTTACCTATTGCTCAAGACACATTCGGCTAGGGAGAAGAATTTGGAGAGAAAGATTTTGGAGAGGAAAAACTTTTGATACTCCAAAATGCCAAAATGAAAAATAACCACACTAGCACCTACATTACCAAATGCTAACCAAAAATTCGGCCATCCCCCCTAGCCCCTAAAATCATCCAAGTGCATGGCCAAATGGACAAATTTTAGCCACCCAAACTTTCCAAAACATCTCCCTTGTTATAAGCCTTATGTTCCCCCTACATGCCTTTTCCATTTGATTCCTTTCCATATGTTCAAACTTGCCTTTTCTCTTAGCCACCTTACCATAAGTCACATGTTTGGCCGACATTATGAGGAAGGAAAGCAAAAAAATAAAAACAAAAATCTCACATGCACACCCAGGGATTCGAACTCCTTCCCTCAAGGAACACATATGGCGCCATCTCCTCTTTACTAATAGCTCTTTTATGCTAACTTTTTACCACTTAATTACTTTAAGCTTTAAGGTCACTTGTTCCATTTCATAAAGGTACTAAGTATCAAAAATTATACCAATACCAAATAAATCCCGAGCCTTCTCAGGATTATTTAAACACACACATTGGATATTTAAACTAGCTGAACACCAAAATAATGCAACATATAAAAAAACTCAAATTTTAGGATGTTACATTTATAATGTTATCCATATTTATTTCTTTAAAATATTCTAAATCAGTTTCATCCACAAAATCATTTTCATAGTATGGAGCGTTATAAAATTTGTAAATAACTCTAGAGGTGACTCTTACCTCATTCCTTTGTAGTTAGACTGTTTCCCACATGGCACCCTCTGGTCTCCTAGACTCGCAGTCCCGTAAAGATGCATAAAATTCCTGTACTGTAATAGGCCATTTTTTAGTGGTGCTGGAAATAGTGTTTTTGGGCCAACAAATTTGACGTGAAAGTTCATAAATATTATTATTTAATATTTATGAGTCATGTATGGTTTTTAAACAGGTTTTTGATTTGATAAATTATGATTCATAAGCGATCGATTAAGTTAAAGTGGTATGATCCTAAGGTCAAGTGGTTTTAAAAAATGAGGTATAGGGACCTTGTAACGTCCCAAATTTGGGCCTTGAGTATGGGTCCGTAAGGAGGCTGTAAATAGGTATTTAATTGTGCAAGGAAATGCACAATTAAATGCCTGCTTTAGTGGTTAAGGGTCCTGAGAAGTATTGGAAAAGTCTTGGGTTCAAACCTGGGCTTTAGTAAAAATTTTGGTTTAAGTTAATAAAACCCTGGATGCTTGGATGTAGGCTTTTTAAATTATTGTGATAAAAAAATTACACAAGGAAGCATGTGGCCTAGTGGTTGTGGCGTCATTAAGGTTGTAAGGGAGCCTAGGTTGAAGTATTGCCTCTTGCAGAATTTTTAAATTTTTCTCTTAAAAGAATCTTGACACTGGCAAATAGGCTTTATAAATATTTGTGCATGTTCGAAGTCACAGAAGAGCTTGTGGTCTAATGTCAAGGTGGCATGTGAAGTAACCTTGAGGTCTGAGGTTCGAGTTTTGGCACAGCATAATAGGGTATTTATTTTGCAGTTGGGACAGCTGGAGTTTGTGTTGCATTCGAATTCTGATTGATGAGGTTGTTGTGGAGAAGATTGTGGAATGATCATGGGAGTTATATGTGGAGAGATTTTAGGAGAGAATTAAGGAGTTTGATTTGGAAGGGATTTTGTGCCAAATTTGAAAAGGGAAAAACATAGGAATTTCGGCTGGGGAAAATTGTGTTTGTCATTTTCAGCTTTGGAGGAACATTTTGGTGTATGCATTTACTGAAATTCCCTTTTATTTTTTCTCTTTGGTTCATTCGGGTTGGCATTGGTTGCTACGTATTATCCGACAACTTTCTTTTTGTTTCAGTCAATAGTGGTTAGTTAGTTTGGTGAACAACTCTCCCATTTCTTCTTCTCTCATTCTCTTCTTCAATTTGTGCTCTCTTAGCCTAATACACCACGTTTCCCTTTTCAAAACTCTTTTTCCCTTATTTTTTAGCACTGAGTTACTTCTTTGGCCAAATAGGTGTTTATCTATTGGTCTCATTTTGTTGCCAAGCTTTGCTTCTTTCTTCATAAACCTTGCCAAATTGATTTTGTCTCTTTCCATATGTTTTCTTTCGGTTTCTAAAACTTCTCAAGGTGTAGAAGAGTTTTCAAGTATCATTGGAGCATTTGAATCTGCCTTTTGTCTATTGATCGAATATCTAAGGCAATCAAAAGATTATCATGGAGGCAAGTGATAGCCAGTCAAGGGGGGATCAGGAAGACTACCTACTAGAAATGGACTCGTAGTCCCTGCTCCCAAGTTTAAGAGGTGTACGGTGTCGGCTATTCGGGACTTTCTGGTAGGATGCGGAAGGGTGGCTGCCCCAAACTCTGGTTCGAGTAGGCTAATCACAGTCGACTGATCTAGTCAAGGTAAGTGGTAGTCGAGCTCTCGATTAAGTGGTCGTTCAAAGTCTTTCTAACATTATTTGTTTAGTGATTAACTAAATGTTATGTTTGAATATAGGTTCTAGCGATCGTGAATTCTTACGACTCTACGTGATCAGGTGTGTATTTTTACCCTGTACCTAATAGTCGGCTAATAAGCCGAAGGTGTGCAACAGTACCCTATATTCGATAGTCAGTGAGAAAGCCGATGTAGTGTGTTTAACCACACTCTTTCTAATCATAGACTGACAAAATGCTGAAAAGCCGAAGTACCGGCGAATGATGCCACACGAGCGTGCTATCGTACGTATGGTGGACCAAGCCCACGAATATAGGCGTAAGATGGTTGAGGCCACCATGAGCGTTCTCATGGGCTTAAGTCATTTTGGGCCGCATTAGGGTCGAAATTGTTTGTGTGGGCCCAATGGCCTGTAAGCCCCACACGGATTAAATTTGCATATTGTGGTAAATATTAGACCGAGCTGTGTGGTCAACATGGCTAGGGTTGTTTTTGGAAATCAACTTTATGGGCCCAGTGGGCTTGTGGGCCCACACGAATAAAAGGTATGTGATGTGGTAAGTGTTGTTTGGACTGTGACGTTTGCATAACTGTGGCTATTTCTAGGCTAAATGGGCCACACGAGCGTGTGGGCCCACTTGGGACAAATAATGGGACTTAGGCCCATTTACATCGTTGTGACTGTTTAGGTTACTTAAGTTGCTCGAGGTGACGGTGGACCTTCTGTTGGGTCGCTGAGACCCCGATTTGAAAAATTACCAAAATATCCTCGATTTGTAAATTTATCGAAATACCCTCGACTTGTGAAATTACTGAAATACCCCCGATTTGTAAAATTATCAAAATACCCTTGATTTTTGAATTTATCGAAATACCCCTGATTTGTGAATTTATCGAAGTATGCTCGATTTGTGAAATTACTAAAATACTCCCGATTTGTAAAATTACCAAAATACCCCAAATTTGTGAATTTATCGAAATACCCTCGGTTTGTGAAATTATCGAAATACCATCGATTTGTGAAATTATCAAAATACCCTCGATTTGTGAAATTACTAAAATACCATCGATTTGTGAAATTACTAAAATACCCTCGATTTGTGAAATTACTGAAATACCTTTGGATTGTGAAATTATCGAAATACCCCCGGATTGTGAAATCATTGAAATACCCCCAGTTTGTAAAATTATCGAAATACCCCCAATTTGTGAAATTATCAGAATACCCTTGATTTGTGAATTTACCGAAATACCCCTGATTTGCAAAATTATCGAAATACCCCTGTAGGGTAGAATTATCGAAATACCGCTATAGGGTAGAATTATCGAAATACCCCTGTAGGGTAGAATTATCGAAATATCCCTAAAGGGTAAGATTATCGAAATACCCTTATAGGGTAAAATTACTGTTTAGCCCTTGTGGGTAAATGATTGGCTTGGACTATGAACTTGACTGATTTGATTATGATCTATGACTGTGTTTTAACTGACTTGACTGTGGTTGTGTGACTGATATGCTTTTGATATATGTTTAAATGACTGTTAAATGATTGAGCATGACATTAACGACATATTGCATGGGGTTGGGACATTGATACAGAGGAAGTACTGTACTAGTGGCTTCGCCACGTGTTTTGATTTCAGTGGCTTGGCCACGTTTACTATTATTAGAAGCTTTGCTGCATTCTTATTAGTAGCTATGCTGCGATATTTGTGTGTTGGCTAGGTGGGTCGACGTAGTCCCCATATAGTGTGTTGGTTGGATCGGGGTGGGATGCATCCTCATACTGTTGCATATTTGTTTATAAGATTTGTCATTGTACTAGGCCTAGGGCCATTTGTTCTATTTTGGTTTGGGCTAGGCCCAATTGATTCTATTGCGGGCTGTGACACAAATGTTACTGTAGTGGGATTTAGCCTATGTTTGCTCTGAACTGGACTGTACTGTTACTATATAGGGCTAAGGCCCAAACTAAATTGCTTCTAAATAGGGCTCAGGCCCAGACTGCTTCTGTATGCTGTTTATCTAACTGACTATTTTTATATTAGGGGATTACACATTGAGTTTTCGTAAACTCACCCCATTTTTAACTGTACAGGTAATCCCTAGCCTTAGACGGATTGGAGCTACGAGTGACTCGGAGATGGCCACACAACTACTTCTATTTTCTATTAAGTTATTCATAAATACTTTATTATGGTTTGGTTTGTAATAAGGCTTCTTGAAGTTTTCGGATTTTAAAATTTTAGGTTTGGTTTTATTTTTTTATATATGTTAGAAGTAAATTGTGGTTTTTCCAAAATGATTACTATTTTCGAAACACTACGTTACAACAACTATTTTCGGTTATCACATTTTCGCAACGTTTCTAAAGCTTCCGCATTTTAAGGAGATTTTGAAGGAAATCAATAACGTTTTAAAAGTGAACAACCTTTTTCAATGAACCTAGTTTTGAAAATAAACGAACGCTAGCTGAGGCTTTACACAAGTTTTAAATGGCAAGAAGTTTTTAAACATTAAGAAGGGTCTTCAACGAAAACATGATTTTCGAAAAACACTTTATTGTGACACGCCAGATTCGGGCCTAACTTCTAGGCCAGGTTTGGGTTGTTATAGTCCTCATTTCTATAAATTGAGTCGTAAAATTTTTTATAAATTTTTAAATAGTGTCTTTAAGGTTGTATTAAAGTTTCATTGAAAAATTTTAACGTTTCGATAGTTATTTAATTAAAAATGACTAAACTGTAAAAGATGTAAAATTTAATCATTATTTGATTTGAGTGATTAGATGATTAATTGAATAAAGGAAAAGGGACTTAAATGGTAATTAGACCATTCAAGGTGTTAGTGGACAATAATGGACATAAGTTTGACATTTTATTTAATTATTAACTAAGGTTAATATAGTAATTTGATAACTATATTAAATTAAAATAAAACAAAAGGTTAATTGGTTATCATCTTTTTATTTTTCTTCTTCATCAACCAAACCTCCATGGATGTTTGAGATGAAGCTTTCGGCCATGGACAAATTGCTTGCATGGTATGTGATTTTGGCTCCAATTCTATTAATTTTCATGTTTTTGAGATTATTGCAACAAGGTCCAGTTAGCCCGTACCTTTGATTTTGAAAATGTTAAATATTTTGAATATTTCCATTGATGAACCTTGTGATTTTAGATGTTAAATGATGAATTTGAGATATTAGTTGTTATTTAAAAGTATTTTATTAAGTGATTTTTGATGAATTTTCTAATTAAGGACTAAATTGTTAACATGGTAAAAATGCAATGATTTAATGTGAAATTGTTGCATGAATGGGCTATTTTATATACCTTGAGTATATTTCTAGACTCGATTTTGGGTTAAAATGGTTAATTTGCATGTTTTGGGATCAAGGACTAAATTGAATACTAGTTTTGTGAAAATGTCAAAAATGACTAAATTGCATAAAATAAATTGTTTTATTGTATAAATTAACAGATTGAATGAAATTATTAATTTAGATCAAGATCGGGTGGAAAATCGAGGAAAATGGAAAATTACCAAAATTCCCCTAAACTTTTGTATTTCTCCAATTTAGCCAGGTAAGTTCGTAAGAACTGCATTCTATATAATTTTGATTAAATTTAATGTTAATATGTGATTATATTATAATTAAATCAATATATATTAGTATGAAATTTACCATGTTATGAAATGACGTAAATCCAATGATGTACGACAATTACCAAGCCCCGTTTGAACCTTAAGAATTCATAAGATACAAACGACATGTCATTAGGGTTTACATGATTTGGGTGTTGGTCCTGAACGTCCTACCAATGGATGAGGTCCGGCATGTGTTCAGATACTGCACAGCTCGTGTGAGCATTGTGTAGCTACGTTCCAACCCACAACTTATGTGAGCAGGCCCATTTTCACAGCTCGTGTGAGCATACATGTACAGGAATTGATAGATTATTATTATATGAGTTAGCACACTATGTGTGAGCTATTCCGGATATCCAACGGTTTCTAAATGGTTCATCGGGCGTTATTCGAATAAGAAACGGTAATAGAATGATATGTATTATGACATGTACATATATGAACATCCTTGATATGATGATACATGAAAATTATATAGGTTGAGATGAGTTATAAACTCATGAGATACATGTGGTGGCTAAATGGCTATTTATGTTAATGCGCCTACGATTTATATCTTGTATGCTAACATGTTTGGTGTAAATGCTTAGGCTTTGGCCAAGTTGTGGTTGGATTATGCCACGTTAAACATATAAGTTATGCATTGAAACGGTAAGTGCCCAAATGGAAATATGCTTGTGATTATGAAAGAGTGGTAAGGTTTAAATTATGTAATTTCTTATGAAATGGTTTATCATATGGTTAATTCCAAAGGAGCTATGTTTAAATGCACTAGCTTGTGGCTATGCTTGATAATATGCTTATGTCTTGTGTTTCATGCATATGAAATGGGTGTGGAAAGGTAATGAAATAGTAAGTTCATACTTGAAGTGTAAAATGATAAAAAAGGGAATGATGAGTTGAATTGTTGTTGTTATTTAAGTTAAAGAAAGTAAATGCAATGGAAAGTAATGAAATGCAAATGAAAGTAAGAAAATTTGGAAAGGGTTTAAAGTTTTATAAAATCTCATGATGCTAGGGATGATATCTATATGTGATGCTGTGGATTTATTCACTTTGTGAGTAGTTGAATATGGTTTCATGAATCTTGCGGTATTGGTATAAGATTATTCTTGACATGTATAAATTTCATATTTGAAATGGATTGATATGACTAAAGTTTATATGAGCTTACTAAGCATTCATTGCATTACGTAGTTTTTTTCCTTTACTTTTCAGATTATAGGAAGCTCGATTGGGTTGGAAGCTCGTCGGAGATCTATCACACTATCCAGCAGTTACATCGGTAGTTTTCGATGTCTTGGTTAAGGTTATACTGACATGTATAGTTGGACTTATGGTTGATTATAGTTGAATGTTAGTAATGAGTTTTGCATGTATATGTCATTTTGGGTGATGTAGCCTTGGTACATTTGGTCCCTTGTTGATTAGTGTTAATTTGATAATGTATTAAAGCATGTTTGAATGGTCAAAGTGATATATGATGAATTGACCTCAACATGGTCAAGATATGGTATACTTTTGAAAGGTTTTGATCTAGATATGGCATGAATCTAATATGGCGTGGTGATTATTAGCAATTATGTTATATTTTAGCATGGAAACAAGTTAATTGATAATTGGATAAATATGCACATCTATAGGTGTTTTTGGTTGATGTTTTAGCCATTATGTTTTGGCTTGTAAATTTAGTTTTTTTAATTATTGAAATGGTTGATATGTGGATATATGTATGTTGCTTTTTGATGGATGACTTTATAGTCTTTATGATGCTTAGATGATAGAATTTGAACATGGTCATTATGGTATAAAAAAATGTAGTTGGTATTTATGGCTTATGAGGCTAAATGGTAAATGGTAAATTAAGTACATATGAGTGTGGATTTGATATGTGTACAAAACGGTAAGTTTTCGCTAAACTAAGCATTTAGTTATACATGTTTAATTGTTATGATTGAGGTGCCTTTTGGGCATATTGTTCGTATGAATATTTGGATAGCTTGTTGTTGTATGGTTTGGTGTACTTTGGGATGCTTGATCATGTGTGGTAAATTGGTTATAGGTGTGTGCATAAATGGGTGAGAAAATGGCTTGGAAATGGCCTATTTTTCGTCCAGATGGTATGAGGCATAGGCATGTCTCTTAGCCGTGCATGACACACGGTCGGGCGACACGGCCGTGTGTCCCTTGTAGGGTTTTAAAGGTTGCATTTCGAAAGTTCCACGGCTGGGACACGGGCATGTGGCTTGTGTAACACCCCAAACCTGGCCTAGATGTTATGATCGGATCTAGCATGTAAAACTTGCACGTTCGTTTAAAAGTTCGTATTCTCTTTGAAACCTCGAGCTTTGTTGTTCGTGAAAATTCGATTTGTCTTTATGGTTTTCTTGTAAAAACGTTATTTCTATTAATTCTGAAAACTTGTTTAAAATAGAAATCAGATTCAGTGAATTGCGAAGATGTGATATTTTGAAAATAGTTATTGTCGTTTCATGAAACCCACGTATTTATAAGTTTAACAGTTATTAATTAAAACTTAAAAGAAAATAAACCAATGGCCTTATTACAAAATATTAACCCAAAGTAAATGAACTTGAAATAAGGTAAAACTGAATTTACTAAGTTCACGAGAAATATTCCCAATGTATGGCCACCTCAGAGTCCTCCGCCGCTCCAAATCCTCTAATTGGGGATCACCAGCAAGATTAAAGCAGAGGGGTGAGTTACGAGAACTCAATGTGTAATCCGCTAGTCGGTCATTAACTGGGCCCGAGCCCATACGAAAATAGACTGGGTCGTAGCCCATACAGAAGCAAACTGGGCCGAAGCCCATGCAGAAGTAGACTAGGCCGAAGCCCTATTCGGTAACAATCTGGGCCTTAGCCCTATAAACATGATAATTTAACCAGAGTATATAGTCCAACCTAATAATCCATCCGCAACACACCACCTGTACCAGCCCAACACACCTGTGGGGATTTTTAAATCGACCCACCCATCCGCTACACACCAATAAGGCAGACAAGCTACTAATCAAAGAATTTGTGGCAAAGCCACCAGAATAACAGAATATACGTGGCATAGCCACATACAGATTGTGGCAGAGCCACCAGAATATACTTCCTCCGATCATCAAACCCAACCCAATGCATGATGTCGTGACATAAATATTCATGTATGCAGTATGTCACAATCATAATCAATCATATAAATATCACACACATATCACTTAAACTACCACTAGGGGTATAACGGTCATTTACCCTCTAGGGGTATTTTCGTAATTTTACCCTTCCAAGGGTATTTTAGTAATTTACCTTACAGGGGTATTTCAATAATTTACGCTTCAGGGGTATTTTGGAAATTTTGCATTTAACGGCCCTTCTGAAGGCCCACTGTCGCCTGAGCGACACAGGACCCATTTTGGGTCTCTACGGAACTATTAGACCCAAAAACCATTCCAGGCCCAAACGGGCCCATATGCTCGTATAGCCCATTTCGCATGTTTTCGGTCTTAGGTTTCCAGATTACGCAAAGACCCTCTGAATTGATAGTTTTCCAATAATTTTGCCCAAGTGGGCCAGATAGCCCATTGGGCCCAGTTGACTCGTTTCGGCCCGGTTAGGCCCATTACAGCCTCAGTATCGCGAGAGTGCTCGTGATGCTCTCAATGACTTATCGTCATTATTCGTCTTTCGACTTCACCCTACGAGTGTTCCCACGCTCGTGTGGTCACAGATGCCGGCTTTTCGGCTTTTCTGCTTTTTGACTTTTGGCCGGTTCGCATAACATCATGTGCAATCATTCAGAGGGGTGTGAGATTACACCCCTGATTATGAGTTGTGCCATCCACCAATTCCAACACCTATAGTGATAGTTGATAACAGGTTAGTCACCACTTGATAAACGTAACTAGAACACTTACTAAACTAACTACTCTTACCGCGATGCGATCTCCTTCAGTATACCTAGTCCTTGGCCTTATCCCTTGACTACGGAAATCAAGACCCTAACGTAGTTTTGATGAATAGAAGCATGTTAAAAACATCCAACATTTGACCCCCACAGAGAAAAAGAGAGATCGAAATCCTACCCAAGCAGTCATGAGAGTCTTTACTAGAACAAAATAAGAACGCGTTTGAATTTCCCACCAATCGGCAATTGTTACCCAAAGAGTTTCGGCCCTTACCAAATACAACACAAGTGAATTGAGTTGGAGAAAAGTGAATAGTTTCAGCCTAACAATCAAGAGTTAAGCCTGAGTGAAACGGCTTAATAGAGAAAAGCAGAGAAAGTAAAGAAAACAAAGGGAAAGGAAAGTGTTAACTTGCAACCAGAAAAAACCGATTAGGAAGGAAAGATTCAACAACAAAAGGGTAGCAAATAAACATGGAATACGGAGAAGAAGATGAAAGAAAGAGACTTAACTTCGCTAAATGCCTACCCCAAAAAGATGTAGAAGAGAGGATATGTATTTGACTATGAGGGAAAGATGAGAAAAAGAGGTGAGAGGAAAAGGAAAGAAATGATTCGGCCAACAAATGAAAAGAAAAAGAATAAGGGAACTGAGGTTTCAGCAAAAGAAAGAAAGATTGGGAAAACGACCTGAAATGCTATAGTTGAAAATGCAAAAACAAAACTCCCACGAAAGAGAACTTTGAAAAGAAAACGACACTCTCCCATACACAAAGCCAAATATGCTACTCCCAACTCACTTACTAAGCTGAAACTCCCTTTGCTAGACCCCCACTTTCGGCCACCTCTTTCCACACTTTGAATCCCATGATTCACTCCTCATTCTGCTCCCCAACATCGTCTCCATCACTCATTCAAATCATTTGACCAAGTCACCAACCTCCAAGGCAGAGTTCTGACTGAACTCTACTTCATCCATCCAGCTAACACAAAAATAGAAGCCTTGATTTGCCAACTGTGGGATTCAAACCTCCAACCTCCTTGCACTTTCCTTGATGCCACACCACCTTACCATATGCTCCACTTGTGTCTTAAAACAGGCGCAACTAAAGATAAGTCTATAGCCAAAGTCTAATTCTATTTAAAAAGGTAATCTAAAAGAAATGCAAGTGCCAAGACTTAAACTTTAGATCCTCTTGCTTCCCTGTGGCATCACTCCCTTGCTCCCAAAGTGGCGCCACTTGCCACTAGGCCACAAATCCTTTTGTGACATTCGTCTCTGTATTTTATTCTTAAAGCCTACCTACTAATTCCTAGGGTTTTATTCACCTAAAACCAAAATTTTCCTAAAGCCAAAGTTTGATCCCAAGACTTTGTAGAAGCCTCCTAACTTTCCAAAATCACTCACTTAATAGGTCCAACTTGCATTAGGGCCGTTCTCTTGTTCTAAAAAATTTTAAACGTTCCCACGCCCAAGGCCCAATGGGCCCAATTCTACTAGGCCCAAATTCAGGGCATTACAAATCTACCCTCTTAAAGAAATTTTGTCCTCGAAATTTCTAGCTATCTAACAGTCTTTTAACACAGACTACCCCATTACGCTGCCGCTGCGCACTCTCATTCCAATAACACCAATACTCTTCTAACCTCAACTTGAACCCTCTTCACACAACCAAATATCTAACCATAGAAGCAAACTGATATTTATCGCACATACATAAAATTTTCTACGTTCAAACACCACATCTAACAAAAACATACCCAACTTAATGGTGATGAAGCAATCCCGAGCCTTATGCTCCCTAAACCCGCACCTCAAACATGCTTATGACCTCCTCCAGCATTCACCCGGATGACACCTTTTGCAATATTCGCAAGCTGAAAAGTTTGGACGTGCCTTAACATGCTTCACGGAATGAGACTGAGGCCCTAGAGAACTGCAATCTCTTTTCTTCTTACAGTCTATGCACCCAACTCGATGTGTTTCACCAATTCCTTTAACTTCCTCCGATACCTCCCTAACAAGCTGAGTCAGCACATCATCTCCGGCTCGGTCATGAGACCCCGTCTCAGTTACTGGTGATGCGGGTGCCTCCCTTTCAAGTATATGCCCCGATGCTAAGGATCCAGCCCTAGCACCTCGGCCTCTACCACGGCCACGTGTACCTCGTCTGCGTCTTCTGGTACTCATCTCGATGTCACGTGTTAATATGATTAAGAGTGTTATGCATCACCTTAGTGTTCAAGTAATTTTATATAGATGTTTTATGAAAGAACAGTAGTATGAGTAGTTTTTACAGATCGAGTTTCCTACTATTTTAGTCTCTATAGTCTTGGCTCCTATAGCTAACAGTCTTAGTGTATTATCACTAGCTCTAGTAGTTTTCTTCCTATAGTCATTTCATCACATAACCAGATAAAGTAAGGAAACTTACGGATTTGGGTGCCGGAAACTCAGGGTGCCATACTTCCAATAAAGAGGTCTTTATTTTCTAACCATATTTCAAATAAATTTTGTAAAATATTTTTCGAACCCATTCCACAGCCGAGTTTTACAACTTGGCTCTGATACCATAAAATGTAACGCCCTAAACTCGGCCTAGACGTTATGAACAGATCTAGCATGTCACATAGAAGGGTTGTTTAAAAACTTGCACGTTCGTTTAAAAGTTCGTATTCTCTTTGAAACCTCGAGCTTTGTTGTTCATGAAAATTCGATTTGTCTTTATGGTTTTCTTGTAAAAACATTATTTCTATTAATTTCGAAAACTTGTTTAAAACAGAAATCAGATTCAGTGAATTGCGAAGATGTGATATTTTGAAAACAGTTATTGTCGTTTCATGAAAACCACGTATTTATAAGTTTAACAGTTATTAATTAAAACTTAAAAGAAAATAAACCAACGGCCTTATTACAAAATATTAACCCAAAATAAATGAACTTGAAATAAGGTAAAACTGAATTTACTAAGTCCACGAGAAATATTCTCGATGTATGGCCACCTCAGAGTCCTCCGCCGCTCCAAATCCTCTAACACTAGGGATCACCTGCAAGGTTAAAGTAGAGGGGTAAGTTACGAAAACTCTGTGTGTAATCCCCTAGTCGGTCATTAACTGGGCCCGAGCCCATACAAAAATAGACTGGGTAGAAGCCCATATAGAAGCAAGCTGGGCCGAAGCCCATGCAGAAGTAGACTGGGCCAAAGCCCTATTCGATAACAATCTGGGCCTTGGCCCTATAAACATGATAATGCAATTAGAGTATATAACCCAACCTAATAATCCATCCGCTACACACCACCTGTACCAGCCCAACACACCTGTGGGGATTTCTAAACCGACCCACCCATCCGCTACACACGAATAAGGCAAACAAGCTGCTAATCACAGAATTTGTGGCAAAGCAACCAGACTAACAGAATATACGTTGCATAGCCACTATATAGATTGTGGTAGAGCCACCAGAATATACTTCCTCCGATCATCAAACCCACCCAATGCATGATGTCGTGACAAAAATATTCATGTATGCAGTATGTCACAATCATAATCAATCATATAAATATCACACACATATCACTTAAGCTACCACTAGGGGTAGAACGGTCATTTCCCTCTAGGGGTATTTTGGTAATTTTATCCTTCCAAGGGTATTTCAGTAATTTACCCTCTAAGGGTATTTCAGTATTTTACCCTCCAAGGGTATTTTGGTAATTTTTCATTTAACGGCCCTTTCGAAGGTCCACTGTCGCCTCGAGCGACACAGAACCCATTTTGGGTCTCTACGAAACTATTGGGCCCAAAAACCATTTTAGGCCCAAACGAGCCCACACGCTCGTGTGGCCCATTTCATATGATTTCGGTCTCAGATTTCCAGATTACGTAAACGACCCTATGAATTGATAGTTTTCCAATAATTTTACCCAAGTGGGCCGGATAACCCATTGGGCCCAGTCGACCCGTTTCGGCCCGGTTAGGCCCGTTACAACCTCAGTATCGCGAGAGTGCTCATGACACTCTTAACAACTTACCGTCATTATTCGTCTCTCGACTTGCCACTAGGAGCATTCGCATGCTCATGTGGTCACAGATGCAGGCTTTTCGGCTTTTGGCCGATTCGCATAACATCACGTGCAATCATTCAGATGGGTGTGAGATTACACACCTGATCATGAGTTGTGCTATCCACCGATCCAACCCCTATAGTGATAGTTGATAATAGGTTAGTCACCACTTGATAAACGTAACTAGAACACTTACTAAACTAACTCCTCTTACCGCGATGCGATCTCCTTCAGTGTACCCAGTCCTTGGCCTTATCCCTTGACTACGGAAATTAGGACCCTAACATAGTTTTCATGAACAGAAGCGTGTTAAACAACATCTAATATTCGGGCCCCATAGAGAAAAAGAGAGACCGAAATCCTACCCAAGCAGTCACGAGAGTCTTTACTAGAACAAAATAAGAACGCGTTTGAATTTTCGTACCCTTACTAGAGTACCACCAGTCGGCAATTGCTGCCCAAAGAGTTCTGACCCTCACCAAATAGAACACAAGTGACTTGAGTTGGAGAAAAGTGAATAGATTTGGCCTAACAATCAAGAGCTAAGCCTGAGTGAAATGGCTTAATAGAGAAAAGCAGAGAAAGTAAAGAAAACAAAGGGAAAGGAAAATGTTACCTTGTAACCAGAGAAAACCGAATAGGAGGGAAAGATTCGACAACAAAAGTGTAGCAAATAAACATGGAACGCGGAGAAGAAGATGAAAGAAAGAGACTTAACTTCACCAAACGCCTACCAAAAAAAGATGTAGAAGAGAGGATATGTATTCGACTATGAGGGAAAGACGAGGAAAAGAGGTGAGAGGAAAAGGACAGAAATGATTCGGCCAATAAATGAAAAAAAAGAGATTAAGGAAACTAAGATTTTGGCAAAAGAAAGAAAGATTGGGAAAACGATCCGAAATGCTATAATTGAAAATACAAAAACACAACTCCCACAAAAGAGAACTTTGGAAAGAAAATGACACTCTCCCATACACAAAGCCAAATATGCTACTCCAAACTCACTTACTCAGCCGAAACCCCCTTTGCTAGACCCCCACTTTCGACAACCTTTTTCCACACTTTGAATCCCATGATTCACTCCTCATTCTGCTCCCCAACATCCTCTCCATCACCCATTCAAATCATTTGACCAAGTCACCAACCTCCAAGGCAGAGTTTTGACTAAAATCTACTTCTTCCATCCAGCTAACACAAAAATAGAAGCCTTGATTTGCCAACTGTGGGATTCAAACCTCCAACCTCCTTGCACTTTCCTTGATGCCACACCACCTTGCCATATGCTCCACTTGTGTCTTAAAACAGGCGCAACTAAAGATAAGTCTATAGCCAAAGTCTAATTCTATTTAAAAAGGTAATCTAAAAGAAATGCAAGTGCCAAGACTTAAACCTTGGATCCTCTTGCTTCCCTGTGGCATCACTCCCCTGCTCCCAAAGTGGCACCACTTGCCACTAGGCCACAAATCCTTTTGTGACATTCCTCTCTATATTTTATTCTTAAAGCCCACCTACTAATTCCCAGGGTTTTATTCACCTAAAGCCAAAATTTTCCTAAAGCCAAAGCTTGATCCCAGGACTTCGTAGAAGCCTCCTAACCTTCCAAAATCACTCACTTAATAGGTCCAACTTGCATTACTCTAAAAAATTTTAAACGTTCCCACACCCAAGGCCCAATGGGCCCAATTCTACTAGGCCCAAATTCTGGGCGTTACAGCTTGGCCATGTGACCCATGTTAGAGAGTTACACGGATACGTACATGATCATGTGTCCCTACTTTGAATGTCCACACGACCTGAGACACGGGCGTGTCTCTCAACCGTGTGAGTCACACATCCTGGCCTCACGACCGTGTGACCTCTACAGTTTTAAATTTTTTTATTTTTTCCTAAAAAATTATATATGTTTTTGATTTAGTTTCTACTTGTTTCTAATGTGTTTTTAGGGCCTCGAGGGCTTGTATAAGGGACAACATGTATGCTCTTGATTGATTTTGCTATGATTGATGTAGTGAATTGAATGTTTATTTTTTATTTTTATAGTTTTGAAATGTAAACTCTAGTAATGCTCCTTAACCTTAGTTTAGAGACAGATACGGGATAGGGGTCTTACATGTACTACCATGACCATGAAAGAGTCTTTAGGGATTACACAAAAGTGTTCCCATCTATGATATCAGACCAAAGGCCATATTTCTTGACATAGAATCATTGACATCTCAAATCCCTGTTATTGAATAAACATCTTTCCTTAAAGTTCTAAAAATAATTTTTCGATGTTCCAGTTTGAAAAATTAAAGGGGATTGTAGACGTCGATGGTTCAGGTTCGTTAGTTCTCCTACATTTTCTTGGAGGAATATTCAATATTTTAAATCTAGAATAGCTAACAAACTTCAAGCAATAATCAATGAAACAGTAACACGAGATAAGAACCCTTAACCTTTATTTTTTTACTTCTAATTTCTCATGAAGATCGTGTTTATTTATCCCCTTTAATGTTTCACTTTAGTTCCTGCACCACTTGAAATACCAAAACAAATAAAGATATTACAAAAATAAGGATTGAGTAGAAAAACATATTTAAGGTTTGAAATATTTTTAAAGGATTTTAGGAGGATTAAGAAGTTAACACGGGTTTATATGTTGACTAAAACTGTTTTTGGGTTTTAAAAATAGGGTATTTAAAGTTAGAACTGGGGAAAAATTAGGTGAAATGTCGATGGGCTGCGTGCTGGATCGGGTCGACCTTGCAAAAAAGTACAGCGAAGTCACGACATTAGGGTTCTGTTTCACGACACCCCTAGCAAGATACCGATGTTGCATCACACTGTGAAATTTTTGAACCTAGGGTACTAACTGCTTTGTCCCGACACAGCACCCCTGTGTCATGACATTGAGAGGAATTTATCGATTTTTTGAATTTATGAGCGGTGTCGTGACATAGATGTTTAGTTTAGCGACACTAACTTTGTTTTGGCCTCTTGACTCAATTTTTAAGGTGTTCGGTTTAATACTTAAGTAGTTCAAACGAAATTAAATTCTACACTACTCATAATAACACATAACATACATAAAGTTTAATTCAATTCTAAAATTATTAAGTTTTGTTGCCGGGTTCATCCATCAGCTCTATTATTGCACACATGGACACTCTTCTGGTTCCGTTTATGTCATTATTTGTCCAGCATCCATCGTGCCACTCCATCTTCCTCATTTTGTCATGTTCTTTAAATTTACTCTTTCGACTTGCACTGATCACAGAAAACACCTTCACTTGCTCAAGGTAGATAGGGATTTTTACTGATATTTCAAAACATTGCTTCCCTAATATTCCCTATTTACCTTATTTTGTTGGTGACCACATTTGAAAGTTTCGGTCTCACCACTAATCCTCATGGTCAACTCATTATTTTCAAAGTCAAAGGTGGACCTTGATGCTGCCAAAAATGGTCTATCTAAAAGGGATGATAAAATTTCGCACTTTAACCAACACATTTCAAGTACTCCCTTTGGTTGTACTGAAGACTTTTCAACTAATTGTAGTGTAATATGCGTGTTTTTAAGCTCCCCTAAGCTGAATTTTTCATATATCGATAAGGGCATTAAATTGATACTATCTCTTACATCACACAGAGCCTTACTAAAATGAATGTCCCCTATCTCTATTGGGATTGTAAAACTCTGCAGATCTTTTAAACTCGGGAGCATATGTTTAGATATAATTGCACTACATAAGGCGCTTACATTAACTTGCTCTCGTGTTTTTATTTTAAGACATAATTCTTTTAAATACTTGACATATTTAAGAACTTTTTCAATTAAATCAATTAGAGGCAGGTTAACGTTTAGAGATTTGAATAAATTAAGAAAACTTACAAATTTTGCCTCATCCCGTCTTTGTCACTTTCCAAAATTGGGCCTAGAAGTTTCGAAGGTGAGAATTTTGGCTTGAAGTAGGTTTGAAAAATTATAAACTGTGGTAAACCAAAAATGTCTTCGTCTATGGCTTTTAGAAAATTAAATCAATTTTTAAAAATGAGTTTGAAAAGACCTTTGATTTTGAAAAAGGATTGTTTTGTAGAAGGGTTCAAAATAGAAGTAGTTATAAAGAAATTATACCAAAGTTTTAAAAATACCGTATTTTCCCATCTATCTTCATAAACACATGACAGTTTTCTCCCAATCACTTGTGTTGTTGTCCCTTGCATTCCCAAAGCCCCACTCATTCAATTTTTATTCCCAACCTTCATTCATTTGATTTCTTTCATCCTCGTAACATTAAACCTCTTTAGAATTCCATAAAAACCATAAAAAAACACCATAGATATCTCTATTACTCAACTTTTGGGTTTTTCAAATTTTTGAGCAAACGCTTGATTCTTTGTCAGCTAAGGTAATGTTTTGTAACACCACAAACCCGACCTAGACGTTATGGTTGAATCTGGCGTGTCTCATTGAAGTGCTTTTCGAAAACCATGTTTTCATTTAAAACCCTTCTAAATTTCAAACTTCTTGCAATTTAAAACTTGTACAAAACATTAGTTTGCGTTTGTTTATTTACAATCATGGTTTATTAAAAAGTTATTCCCTTTTAAAACTTTATTACCTTTAAAACCTTATTTGTTGCGGTAGCTTAATTTAAAACAAATGATTTACGAAAACATGATATTTTAAAATTGAGTTGCGGAAATGTAGTGTTAGAAAATAGTTATTGTTTTGGAAAACTGTGTTCTACTTCTAGCAGATATAAATCATAATCAACTTAAATCCCAAAATTTAAAATCCTGAAATTATGAAGGCCTTATTACAACCCAAACCAACAAGCTCATGCTTAAGTAAATGAGCTAAACAAAATAAGACTTGTGTAGTTGTGTGGCTTCTCCGAGTCCCTCGTAGCTCTGAACCGTCTAATGTTGGGGATTACTTGAAAGGTTAAAAACGGGGTGAGTTTACAAAAACTCAGTGTGTAATCCCCTTATTAAAGAAACAGTCAGTATACAAAAACATAATCAGTCTGGGTCTGAGCCCTTTAACAGTAACAGAACCGATCAGTTCAGAGTATATGTGGCCAAAGCCCAAAACAATATCATTTGGGTCACAGCCCATAGCAGAATCAATTGGGCTTAGCCTATTACAGTAACGGTGGCAACTGGGCCTCAGCCCTCATCAGCCTCGGTTGGGCCTTAGGCTATATCAAATGTCGCATATCACATCTATCTGGGCCTTAGCCCATCTCAATATTAGAATCAATGTATGCAATGCATAAATATCCATACTATCCCTACACTTCATCTCCTGTCCAACACTACAATCCTGTGGGGATTAAATCGACCCACCTATCCCTACACTCCTTATGTAGCACCGGTTACGGCACTAACCAATAATGCAGCAGAGCTGCCAATCACATAATAGACTTAAAGCCATCGGTGGGTCCACAGTTGTCTCGCGTGACCCATGCGACCCTCACATATCAATCGCTTCTTCCAATACAAGATCCCAACTCTATGCAGTATGCCTTGTATGCAGTATGCCATGCTCAGAGTCAGTCATATCATTCACAGTAAAGTCAATCAAATCATAGTAAAATTAGTGAAATCATAGCACAAATTAGTTATTCAACCTCGAGGGGCAAAATAGTCATTTACCTTCTAGGGGCATTACTGCCAATTTACCCTACGGGGGCATTATAGTCATTTTACCCTATAGGGGCATTGCCCAAATTCAATCACGTCTATGCGATCTACATAGCCCAATCCAGTTTTTGCCACTTTCATAAATTTTATCTGTGTGGGGCCCACAAGCACATTGGGCCCATACGACCCATTTCAACCCAACAAGGCCCATAATGGCCAAAGAGCACGAGAGCGCTTGTGGTGGCCTCTTCAGTCTATTGCCCATGATTATGGGCTCGATTTTACCACACAAGCAATCGCATGCTCATGAGGCCTCAAATGCCTAAGTTTCGGCTTTTGCTAGTTCATAGCGGAGACAGTGTGATTACACACCTGATTGCGAAATGTGTGAATGACCCATGAGAATATCTAACCTACAGTCAATCAAGGCAGTCCATTAATCACTTGTCAATCGGGTTAATCAAATCCCAATCAAATTATCAAAAATAGCCTCTACCGAAAATACTTGTCCAACAGATTACCTCTTCCTTGACTAGATTAGTCGGTTGTTGTTTGTCGACTTGATGCAGAGATTGGTGCAGCCACCTTGCTACACCCTGGCAGAAAATCCCGAATAGCTGACACTTTACACTGCTTAAACTTGGGGACAAGGGCTACGTGCCCATTCTCAGCTGACACCATTCCTGTTCCTCCCTCAAAATGGCTACTACTCGCCACCATTGATATCTCTTTATGCAACATATTATTAGAAACCTACATTTCTCTTTTAGAGATTTTAGAACCCAAAATTGATGATGATGAAATCAGTTCGAATAGTTTAGGTATATTTGGCCAAGTACAATAGGGAAAGATGATAAACTGAACGTACATAAAAAGCCTTATGAAGAATTCGGCTATGACTGAAAGAGAGTGGAAAACAGAGAGGAAGAAGATGGATTCAGTTTAGAAGAGAGGCCGAGAGCAGAAGGATTCAGAAGGAAAAGAAGAAGCGGGACCAAGAGTGAGAGAGGAAAGGGATTTCGACAAAGCAAAGAAAGAAAAAGAAACCTAAAAAGAAGGTTACCTATTCGGTAGTTGTAGGAAAGAGGAAAGTAGTGGAAATTTTGGTCACTTCAATAGCTAAAACGCAAACTCGAAAGGAACCCCGATTGGTAGAAAAAGAACATTTGGCACCTTCCTTTCAACCCTCTCAAAACCTAACAAAGAATTTACTTGTGCCAAAAATGCTCCCTTACTTCCCCTTAGCCGAATTTCACTAAGCCTTAGAGTCTCAATCAGCCACAACACCCTACCAACCTCCTATTTTTGAATTTCCTTGATTTTCTCCCCAATCTCCTCCTTGATTTGCTCCACAAAACCCTTCAAGACCAATTCAAACTTCACCTGATAGAGTTTCGATCTAACTCTACTTCTCATGTTGCAAGGAAATAAAATAAATACTCCTTTGCATGCCAAGGGATTCGAATCTCAAACCACTAGTACACCCCACACGCCACTTTCCACCTTTACCAGCAGACTCCTTGTGTCATGATTTCACCAAAAATATTTACAAAGCCTTCAAGCTAAGGCCAAGATTCACTTAAGAGCAAAAATAATTTTTTTTTCTAAAGCCCAGGTTTGAACCCAAGACTTCTCCAACACTCCCAAATCTTCCTAAATCACCAAGCCACTAAAGCAAACAAGCAAGTTGTCATTTCCTTGCACACAAATTTTTATGTGTTCCCCCGCTCAAGGCCTATTTCCTTCTAGGCCCAAATTCAAGGCGCTACATGTTTCATTTTTATGTTGGTTTTTAATGATATCTAGCCTTTTAAATTCAGTTTTTATCCATTGAAAAAAAATATATGGATAAAAGTAAAAAAATTGGGTTGTTAATAGTGAAATTCGAGATTTTGCATAAAAAAATGTTTCAAAGTGTTTTTCAACTTGTTTTGATATGATTAGAACATTTCTAAACTTTCCCTAAAGTTTCGTTAAGAGATTTTAAGGTTTTATTGAGTTT
Source organism: Gossypium rotundifolium (assembly GCA_025506655.1). Classification (NCBI taxonomy): domain Eukaryota; kingdom Viridiplantae; phylum Streptophyta; class Magnoliopsida; order Malvales; family Malvaceae; genus Gossypium; species Gossypium rotundifolium. The sequence continues at coordinate 100,079,856 of CP106722.1, read as the reverse complement.
GATGAAAAATGCCTATTTTACGTTGAAATTTCAAAACCATGAATTTGAGTAATTTTGTGTAGTTTGAAGGTTAAGAATTGTTCTTAAATGTATAACTAGATGATTGGAATTAATTATAGGCAATGATAATGAGTAAATATTGAGATATTTAAGTTTCAAGTTTGCCATGTCGAAAGTTTCGGTTCCAAGAGGAACTAGCTTAGGCCTATGTTTTGGTTGTTTTAAGAGTTTCTATAGTTGAATTTTAATCATGAGTATTGTGTGGTTAACTTTGGCGAAGATACGAAAGTTTTAGAGTGTTTGACGAGAAAGGCAAAAGGAAAGAAAAGCTAGTTGGAGCTTTCGGCGACTAGGCGAAAGCGTGAACGGTGAGTGTTTGGAATTGCTATTAGTAGACACGATTCACAGTGTAACAACCCATTTTTCAGTGAAATTGGAACAGTGGTTTTGAGACCACAAATTCAACGAGTAAATATTTATTTTATTATTTTAATATCTGTGGAATTTAGTAAAGTCATATAAAAATTTCGTTAAGAAATTTTGACGTTTGCATGCTTAATTTCGTGAAAAGTACTAAATCGTAAAAGGTGCAAAAGTAGAGTTCTAGTAGATAAAGCTACCAAATAGCTATGAAACTTTAAAGTGAAAGGACTTAGCTGGTAAATAGACCATTTAAATTGTTAGTGGACAAAGATGGGCAAGGAATTAATGTTTAATGTAGTTTTAACTAAGGTTAATAAAGTAACATAATAAATAATTAAATGTAAAATAGCCTAAAATGAAGATGTCATCTTCTTTAGTGTGATGCTCTACCGAAACTAGGAAAAAAACCCTCCATTGCTGCACCTTGAACATTCAGCTAGCTCTCTCTTGCATGTAAGTGTGATTTTGTCCCATTTTTAATGATTTTTATGTTTTTGGGTTCGTTGTAGCATAATCTATCTATCCCAATGACTGATTTGCAAAATTGCTAAAGGATTAGGGTTTTTCCATGAACGTGTTTGTATGTTTTCTGAAGTTTAATGAAAGATTATGAGTCCTTGTTGTTAAATAAACAAGTTTTGTAAAGTGATTTTTGATGAAAATGTCATTTAGGGATTTATTTGTAAAAGTAATAAAATTTCATCATTAAATTGTGAAATGATGATTTGTATGAGTTGATACAGGTTCATAATAAATTCGGCTAGCATGAGTTAGGGATGAAAATGTTTAGAATTCAATTTACGAGTTTAAGGACTAAATTGTGAAAAGTTAAAATGTTAGGAGCAAATTTGTAATTATGTATAAATGTGGATTATTGATTGAATTGAATGTTTGAGATTGATTGAAATAATTAATTGAATATAATTATTTATTTAGATCAAGATAGATCTCAACCAGATCTAAACTGATGAAAGGCGAAAATCACGGATTAGCTCGATCATACTTTTACGCTCTGTTGTCAATGTAAGTTCTAAGTATTTCAATACGTAATTGAATTTCTAATTGTATATTTTACATTATAGTTACGTAATTAAAAGCTTATAGTTAATGAACCCCTGGATTGCACATACGTGTGATAAACTGTAAAATGAACATATTTTAATCCCACATTTAGCATACTTTTGGATGATTTGTCCCTTTAATTATGGAAATAGGTGCTCCTAATCCTTTTTTTTCATGTTTTATACTCAAGAGAGCACCGAAGGATGAAAAGAACGAGAAACTGGCCAAAAATGAAGAAAATGGGCCATAGCGTGAAATCCCCACGACCTGGGCCCAAGACCACACGGCCGTGCCCCGCAAGAAGAGTCGACCACAGCCTGGACCCCAAAATACACAGTCGTGCTTCATCAACAGGTTCGACCACGGCCTAGACCTCGAAATACACGGGCGTGTTCCATGGGCGTGTCTTTGCCGCAGATAAGAAGAATTTTATTCGGATTAGGGTACTTAGAGGTAAAGAAACATATTCCAAAATCCTATATAAAGACCCTAGAGGCCAACCATTAGGGGCCGTTCAGCTAGGCCAAAGAGCTGAACCAGAGCAGTTAAATTCAGGGATTTACTCGAAAAAGCTAGTTGATTCATCTCAAGAAGTCAAAATCATACTCAAGACGGAGGAACTCTCCTTAAATTCCTTCAGGGGGTTTTAGGGTTTTCTTTATGTTTTGTTTTATATTTTCTTCTAAGATGTTTTATTTTTACAATTATGAACAAAACCCTCAGGTACTTGAGGGGAATGAAACCTAAGACGAATCTTGTTATTGTTATCTGAGCTGTATGATAAATACTTGATTTGTTCTTAACTATGTGTTCTTAATTCTTGTTTTGGTATTTCTGGGATATTAATTCAAGTATGATGTGCTTATGCAAAGGAGGAAGAGACCCTGTCTAAGAGTAGATCTAGCATAGTTAAGCAGAGTTGCTCGCGCGCCTAGAGATATGGTGACGAAAATCTATCAGATTAGGGTCAAACCTAATATAGGAGTCCATAGATCGAGTTAATGCAATTCTAGGGGTTTTAATTAGAAAGAGATTTTAATTAATCAACCTAAGGTTAGATGTTAGTAGCCTCGAGAGAGGTATTAATAGAACTTAGGGAATCTTACGGATCAAGTCAAGTGAATAAATCGTCTGGTTCATAGTTAGATAAGAAGTGAAGTCTAGGTGGATTCTTCCTCGGGTATTGTCTAAATCAATCGGATTTCATCCAAGTTTTTCCTTAAATTCTTTTATTTGTCTTCGTATCTTTAGTTTAATTAATTATTTAATTTTAGATTAGATAAAAATTCCCTTAATTCATATGCTAAATAATAGAAAGTGAGTTAATATTAGAACTTTTGGTTCCTTTGGGTTCGACAATCCGGTCTTGCCGCTAACTATACTTCTGTTCGATAGGTGTGCTTGCCTCCATTGTTGTCTTAGTTAGTTTCCAGGTTCGATCATTCTTTTTATAAATTTTTAAGACTCGGCAGACATGATCAAGTTTTTGGCGCCATTGCCGGGGAACTGAAATATTAAGAATGCTTAATTTTTATTACTTTAGCCATATTTTATTTTATTTTTGCTATTAATTTTTAATTTTACTTTTCTAATTTTCTTTCTTTTTCTCTTTTCCTGATAGGTACCTCTAGTTTATGACTAGAAGGAACCCGACGGGACCCTTAATTTTTCTTATAGTGAAATAGAACATACCACTCGCAAAAAGCAAAAAGATGTCACTGAATAATTATCAGTGGCAAATAATAAGGACAACGCCTACTAAAGAAGCCGATGTTTTCAACCTTGACGCGGTTACCATGTTATCTAAGCAGGTAGAGTTTTTAAATAAAAAAAATTGATGGTTTGTACAGTTATACTCAGGTACATCCAGTTATGCAGTGCGATATGAATGGAGGAGGGATGAGCAATACAGAATATCCACCGTACAACCCAAGCGCTGAAAACGAGCAAGTTCACTATATGGATAATAATTTTCGATCCCAAAATAATTTTTACAGTAACACTTATAATGCAGGTTGGAGGTACCATCCCAATTTCTCGTGGGATGGTTAAGGTAATCAGAGACAACAACCCCTTCCAAATTTCCAACAACAGCCCTACCCACAGGAAAAGAAGCCGAGCCTTGAGGAGATGCTGACAAAATTCATAGTGGTGTGAGAAACACGTTTTCAAGACACCGAAACAACACTTAAAAATCAACAAGAATCTTTTCAAGAAATCGAAAACCAATTAGGGCAACTTGCTAAGCTAATCTCAGAAAGTCCACAAGGTATCTTGCCTAGCAACACCGAAACTAACCTTAGAGAGTAACCTCAAGCAATAACTACTCACGATAGTGAAGGGTTAGATGTACCAACATTGATGCAAGAGAATGTGGTAGAGGAAGGTAAGGTTAAGGTAAGCCATGATAAACCAAGACTAGTAATTACAGAATACCAACCACGTGTGTCGTCCCCTAGTGTAATAAAGAAAGACCACACAGAGGAACAATTCGGTAAATTTCTTAAACTTCCAAAGAAATTACATATGAAGTTGCCGTTTCTTAAAGCTCTTTTGTGGATACTAGATTCAAGGAAATTTTTAAAGAGTTTTTGACAAACAAACGGAAGTTAGACGATACGTTGCATGTGGAGCTAAACGCAGTGTGCCCAGCAATTCTATGAAATAAACTACCACATGAGCCCACATTTCGTGTAAGTGACGAAACAATCACTCTTCAAGTTCTTGACACGGCTAGGACATCAAGTATTAAGGGTGGAACCAATCACTTCAAAGTTGGAGATCAGGTACTCAAAATCTTCCCAGATGGAACAGTCAAGGTAAGTAATCCTAAATTCAGCACTTTTAAGGTAAACACTACTAAACTCAAACTATATATAAATAACCAAATTGATCGCGTGAGAAAGGATATCCACCTCCTCAAACCACCATGATTGTACGAATGAGAGGTAAGTCTAGCTTCAGACCTTAAACCAGTGCTTTTTGGGAGGCAACCCGAGCACTATCCCTACTAATCAGTTTAGTTTATTTCTTTTCATGTTTAGGCGCAAATTTTTCATACCCGCACGGCCTTACACACGGCTGTGGCCATGGTCATGTGGGTACCACAAGTAGGAACATAGGCATGAGCTGCATCTCTATTTAAACCCTCTTCTCCCTTTTTCTTTTCCAGTTGTCTTTCTTCTTTCATTTTCCATTATATACTTTTATTTTTACTTTCATTTTCATTTTCATTTTCTTTATTATTTTCTTCTTATTCTTCATGCCATTTAGATTTAGCTTAGGATAAAATAAAATCAAGCCGGCTACTTCAACGATTCAATTTCAAATGCTTCAAGGCGCTTCCCCACGTTCACCTCTGCCCAATCCTATCCGGTTTCTTATTCATTAACTCCATCCAAAATTCAGGAAGTTTCACTTCTCTCCCTATCTTTTGATTTTATCACTATATTGTCAGTTTATCTATCTTTATACATTAAGGGCAATGTACATCTTAAGTGTGAGGGGTGAAAATTATTTAGAAAAAGTGCCCAACTTTTTGCATTATTCTCAAATCCCTGAATGATATTCTGTCTTAAAGTAATTTTCTTATATCACTAATTAGAATGAAATTCTTGTTGATTCATGATTTTTATTGATATGTTTTTGATTACATCATTGATAATTATGCAATGATGATTTAAACTTTAAGATACTAGAGAATCAAGCATGATAAGTCTATTTTCAAAAATTAAAATTTTGCTAGCTTGTATACCTAAATCTAATTGTTGCCTTGAAGTTTGAAATTTATGAGGTTGACGTCAAAAAAAAAACTCATAATTTTTGTGAGATTTTGAGCCTTTTAGAGCATATATTCTTTTCGTGCTCACTTTATTGATTATGAGTGTGTCAACATTGATTTGTTATTCTAGAACTTGCTTCGATTATACATGTCGAGACCACACTATTGATTTTATATACAGAGATGATTAAGGCACCTAAGATTTAACCCGCTAACTCCACTAAAAGCCTACCCTCATAATTGACCCCTAGTGAACCCCTTTGATCCTAACAACCCTTTTTATTGACTCAACCCACTAATATTAACCCAAAAACCCATCTTGTATTTGTTATCACTATTCTTTTTGACCACCCTTCTATAGAGACTTGTTTTGACCAGTTGCCTAATTATATTATTTCAGTCATTAAATTTTTATCTTACATTGTTTTGGTATTTCAAAAAAAAAAATCAAAGTATATTCATTATTAGTTTTGTGATTAGCGATCCTATATGTTTAATTTCAACATTGTGAAAAAAAAGCTCGTATTTTTAGTATTACAAAATTTTCAATTGATGTAATTATTTAGGTTATTAGCTAGTTAGGTAATTTGTCAATTCAATCTCGATTCTAACCCTTTTAATTTAGCCTTTATCCACACCGTTAACCTAAGCCCCATTACAACCCTTTTTAAAGACCTTTTGATTTGTGTATCATCTCATTTTACAGTGGTGGAGGTTTGATTTTCATGCAAGACTATGTGATTAACTTTTCATGTTCGACTTATGAGTGCTTTATTTTTGGACCTTAAACACCTTGAGTGATTTGAGTGAATCTTTAGTGAGGATGTCAACTTTTGTTAATTTTGAATTAAAAGTAATTATGTCGGATAAGGGGAAAACACCTATGCTTTCATGCTGAAAACTCTTGAATTTGATTGTTTGAATCTTTAGGACTCTTTTAGTTAAACTAACCACGTATAAATTATCTATAGATTATGATGATACATTATTGATGAACATTATGAATTGAGGAAGTTCATTTTAATTAGGAGTTGAGAATTTTGCTTGAGGACAAACAAAAGCTTAAGTGTGGGGATAATTGATACCCCGTAAAATGAACATATTTTAATCCCATATTTAGTATACTTTTGGATGATTTATCCCTTTAATTATGGAAATAGGTGCTCCTAATCCTTTGTTTTCATGTTTTATACTCAAGAGAGAACCGGAGGATGAAAAGAACAAGAAATAGGCTAAAAATGGAGAAAATAGGCCAAAGCATGAAATCCACACAGCCTGGGCCCAAGACCACACGACCGTGCCCCGTAAAAAGAGCTGACCACGACCTAGACCCCGAAATACACAGTCGTGCTTCATCAACAGGTTCGACCACGACCTGGACCCCAAAATACACGGGTGTGTGCCATGGGCATGTCTCTGCTATAGATATGAAGAATTCTATTTGGATTAAGGTACTTAGAGGCAAAGAAACATATTCCAAAATCCTATATAAAGACCCTATAGGCCAACCTTTAGGGGGCGTCAGTTAGGCCAAAGAGCCGAGCCAGAGCAGTTAAATTCAGGGATTTACTCGAAGAAAGCCAGTTGATTCATCTCAAGAAGACGGAATCATACTCAAGACGGAGGAACTCTCCTTCAATTCCTTCAAGGGTTTTTGGGTTTTCATTATGTTTTGTTTTATATTTTCTTCTGAGATGTTTTCCTTTACAATTATAAACTAAACCCTCAGATACTTGAGGGGGATGAAACCTAAGACGAATCTTGTTATTATTATTATCTGAGCTGTATGATAAATACTTGATTTGTTTTTAACTATGTGTTCTTAATTCTTATTTTGGTATTTCTGGGATATTGATTCAAGTGTGATGTGCTTAGGCAGAGGAGGAAGAGACCCTGTCTAAGAGTAGATCTAGCATAGTTAAGCGGAGTTACTCGCGCGCCTAGAGATAGGGTGACAAAAATCTGTCGGATTAGGGTCAAACCTAATATGGGAGTCCATAAATCGAGTTAATGCAATTCTAGGGGTTTTATTGTGAAAGAGATTTCAATTAATCAACCTAGGGTTAGACGTTAGTAGCCTCGAGAGAGGTATTAATATAACTTAGGGACTCCTACGGATCAAGTCAAGTGAATATATCGTCTGGTTTAGAGTTAGATAACAAGTGAAATCTAGGTGGATTCTTCCTCGGGTATTATCTAAATAAATTGGTTTTCATCTCAAGTCTTTACTTAAATTCTTTTCTTTGTCTTCGTATCTTTAGTTTAGTTAATTAGTTAATTTCAGATTAGATAAAAATTCCCTTAATTCGTAGGCTAAATAATAGAAAGAGAGTTAATATTAGTACTTTTGGTTCCTTTGGGTTCGGCAATCCAGTCTTGACGCTAACTATACTACTGTTCAATAGGTGTGCTTGCCTTTATCGTTGTCTTAGTTAGTTTTCAGGTTCAATCATTCTTTTTATAAATTTTTAAGACTCGATAGACACGATCAACGTGCCCCTGTTTGTACTTCGGTACCCTTGAATTGCACATATGTGCCTTTGTTTGTACTTTGGTACCCTTGAATTGCACATACGTGCTTCTATTTGTACTTTAAGACCCCTAAATTGAAAATACGTGCCCCTGCTTGTACTTCAGGACCCCTGAATTGCACATACGCGCCCTTGTTTACACTTTGATAACCTTGAATCGAGTAAAATATGAGTTGTATTCAATTGCATGATATATTATATTCTTACTAAGCTCTATAAGCTTATTCATTTTTGTGAATTGTTTTGTAGATTGTTGTTGCTAACATTTGGACGGATTGAATCTACAACTCACAATATCCTTTGATGTTGGTAGTTCTTGTGTCCCTAGGGTCGTGGCATGTATATGTGCCTGTATAAGTTGTAATGGTACATTATGGCAAAATACTAAACTAAGTTGTTAGGTACATTACTAAGATTGTAAATAAGTATCTTTTTGGTTTGGTTAGAATGATTTGAAAGTAAACACTTGTGGTTTTTTTTGGCTTGTAGGTGACTTAAGTTGCTATGCTTTTTATGGTCTTAATTATGGTATGCTTTGAGATGATATTGCACTAGATGTATATGTTAGAATTATGGTCAATTATGCATAAGTTTTGTTTTATTTGCTTGGTTGTGATTGAGGTGCCTTTTGGCATATTGGTTGGATGTATTTTTGGCCTATTGAAATGGTCTTATTATGCATGTTTTGGTATGTTTTGATGCTTTGATTTTATGTGCATATTGCTTGTACGTACATGTCTGAATGGGTGAAAGAAATGACTTGATTTTGGCCAATTTCTTGTCCATACGGCCTGTAACATCCCAAAATAGGGCCTAAACGGAACAGTGGTTGTGAAACCACGAATCTGAGATAGAAAAGTTTATTACAATTAATTATTTTTATTTACCGAGTGATTAAATACATGTGTTAGAGTATCGATAAGAAATTTTATTGATTGCATGCTTAAATTGCCTACTAGGACTTGTTTGCAAAAGTTGCTAAATAGGGGTTCTAATTCATAAAGTACTTGATTGAAATAGGGGTTTGAAGTAGGAATCCTTAAATTGTAATTAGACCATTATATTTTCCTTGGGCAAAAATGGACATATATAGATAAAAATAACTAAAGTTTTAATGAACGGCATTTTAGTCAGTTGGAATTAAAAAGGAATTAAAAGGGAAAAAGATGGCAAAATATTGTCCATCTTCTTCATTAGGCCGAAATTTCAAAGGGGACACCATAGCTAGGGCTTCTTCAACTTCTCAAGCTCATAGTAAGTGCATCCAAGCCCCATTTTTAATGTTCTTTACGTTTTTGGAGTCCCGGTAACTTGATTTAGCTTATTTTAGTAATAATTTAACCTAGGGTTCATATTTGGAAAAATACCCATTGGTGAAATGTGTTTATTTTGATGTTTTATGATAGAATATGAAGTCTAAAATTATGCTAAACAACTTTTGCTAAGCGATTTTAAGTGAAAACTAGTAAAATGCCTTAATCGGTAAAAATACCTAATGTTCATAAGTACATGTTAGAGTGACAATTTGATGTTGTCATAGAAGGGAAAAATGATCAGCATGTCATAAAACATAAGAATAAGGGATAAAGTTTAATTTCTGAGCTTTGGGAAAAATGTGTAAATATGTAAAAGTTTAGGGGCAAAAATCATAATTTTGCCAAAGTTAGAGTCAAGGACTGTTTTAATAAATGTGAGCATCAAATAAGCTAAATTTGCTATTATAGATCAAGAGGAACGAAATCTAGAGTTAGATCGGGGAAAGAAAAGGATAGTGGACTAAATTAATATAGTTCATCGTATTTTGTTCCGAGGTAAGTTTGCGGTAAATAAATACAATATTCTAATATTTCACATTTAATACTGTTAAATTCCAGCATTTACATATTTATTCTGTAAATTATCATTTAACGACTCAAGCATGAATTGACGGAGAAGCAATCTTAGAAAGTCCCCGTTGAACCTTCGGAATGTGTAGGATATAAATGTCACGACATTAGGGTTTAAGGAAACCATGTAAGACCATGTCAAGACATGGCATTGATAAGTTACTATAAGGCAAAGATCCCATGTATGACCATGCCAAGGCATGGCATTGGTGAGTTCATAAGGCAAGGATACCACGTAAGACCATGTCAAGACATGGCAATGGTAAGTTTCAAAAGGAAAGGTACCCATGTATCCTTAGTAGTCCAAGTGGTTCAACAAAATTCAAAAAGTATACCAAAGGAAAGGTAAGACAAGTTCATGCTAAAAAGGTATAGGTAAGAATTCAAGACTTAAGCATATTGAGTTAAAGGCTTAAATGATCTTGATGAGAAAAGAATAAGATAATTCATTAAGAATGTTGTTATTCATTTACATGCAAACTTACTAAGCTTTATGCTTTCTCCCATTCCTTTCTTTCTTTTTATAGTATCTCAAGCCAACTCGGGGATGGCAAGGATGTCGAAGATTGTTTCACACTATCAAAGGATTATCTCAGTATTTTGTGACTCGAAACATTTTAAGTTATGGCATGTATAGGGACTTAACCATTTTGTGTGTATGTCCTTATGATATGGTTAAAGAATGGCTTGTAAATACTTGATAATGACCAGCCATTAAAATGGATAATTAAGAACATATTTTGGGTGTTATGTATTCCTAAATGATAGTTATTACAAAGAAGTTATGAACAAGTAAAATTTGCAATGAAATAGTTTTTGGACAGCAACAGTGACGTGATTTTGAAAAATCACTAAGAATAATATAAATGGGATTAGGGTGTGAATGAGGTATATAAATAAATATTATTTAGTCTATTTTTATATGAAAGAAATGGTGTAGGCAAAAATATTTTAATATTATGAGATAATTGATTTTTAGTGAAGAGGGGTCAGAACCGTCAGACAGTGTAACAGGGGAGACTTTAACTAATAAACTGCACTAATTTACCACACCAAAAATTCTGGAAAAATTATAGCAAGACGATATATGAGTCTAGTTTTAGGGATAATTTACGGATCTATATTTTGAGTTTCTTAACTCGAGTTATAGTCAATTTAGTGACTCTGACGCAAATGGACAGTTTCATTATAAATGTGAAATAAATTGTTTTTATTTGTTTAAGAAATCAGAAAATTTTTAATGTTTCCGGTTTGGTCTCGAACCGTTTCAATTGCATGCTTTAGGGCTTCGAAGGCCCTTTTTAGGAACATATTGGATGTATGTGAACGAATTAATTTTAAAAGCAAATTTTTATGCCCCGAACTAGTAAATTAAGTCTGGTAACGCCTCGTGCTCGACTCTGGCGACGGTCTCGGGTCAGGGGTGTTACACGGCCTCAGACACGGGCGTGTGTCTCAGCCGTGTGTCATGCGACATGGCCATTTGTCCCCTGTAGGTTTTTAAGGTTTCAAGTCAGGCAATTTCATGGCCTAGCACACGGCCTGGGGGACGAGCGTGTGGATTGGGCATGTGGCTTGGCCGTCTGACCCAAGTCAGAGAGTTACACAGGCATGGACAAGGGTTGGGACACGGCCGTGTGTCCCCATTTTGAGTGTTACACAGCCTGAGAAACGGGTGTGTGTCTCATCCGTGTGAATCACACGGCCTGGCCACACGGCCATGTGACCCCTGCAGTTTGAATTTTTCTAACTTTTTATTCAATGTTTCAAATGTTCTCGATTCAGCCCCGGATCATTTCTAAAGCAATTCTAAGGCACCGAGGGCTCGAATAAGGGATGATATACATGTATAGTAATTGATTATGTTATGTTTATTGAAATGTTTGGAAATGAATGATTTTAGTTTGCGTTCATTTGGTAATACTTTGTAACCTTATTCTAGCAACGGATACGGGTTAGGGGTGTTACACATAGTGTTAATTGGGAGCTTAGGAATAACCTAAATCCCTATCCTAAGTTTTGAGTGTAAGCTTTTTATTTCCTTTGTTTTATTTTGGAAAATCATGTGATTATATGAATAATTATGGATTGATTATTATGTATGTTTTCTATTTCCTTTGTTTTATTTTGGAAAATTATATGATTATGTGAATAATTGTGAATTGATTACTCTGATGCGATATTGTGATATAAGGCATGTGTGATGACTATTGTGAATTGTGTTCTAGGCATGATATACATGCCAAATGACAGTGATAATGATATGCTAATAATATAAATATGCAGCAGAAGTGAGTGGACTTTCGGTAAGTACATATGCGTTGAATTGTGAAATGTGATATTATTATGACAAGTAATATGAGAGAATACTTGTATGTGATATATGATGTACTGATTTTAATGCACACATATGTGGTTGGATATGTGATGGCTCAATGAGCATTATTGTGGCACTTAAAGTTCAATTAAATGTGAATTCGTTAAGCATACATTGCGTACAAGTTTGTGATGTAAATTGATGAATATGATCAGAGATGATATGTATTAAATCAATATTTAAAATTGTGTAATTGTAGATATTTTGACATTATGATTTCTTGATACCGTTGGATATAGTTGGCATGTGTAACACCCCTAATCCGTAACCGTCGCCGGACTAGGGTTAAGGCATTACCGAACAGATTAGAATTTACAGAAATTCATACAACATTTCATCAATCACAATCATAATGTCCCTTAAATGAGTCATTGAGACCCTAAGCATGCTTATAAACCGGGTCGGGACTAAAACGAAACACATACAGAACTTCTAGAAAACTTAAAAAATTTTCTAAAATACAGGGGATACACGCCCGTTGGAGCCAACCGTGTGCCCCTCCACGACTACTAAACACGCCTGTTTGTCCTCCCCGTGGTCGAACCTGACTATACACCACAGCCACCGAGCACGCCCGTGTACCCTGACCGTGGTCGATCCTACCAAAACAACATGGCTATCAAGCACCCCCATGTGCTAAGGCTGTGTCCCACTAGGCCATATGCTGACTTTCTCACACGACCTCTAGGCACGCCCGTGTGCCATGGTCGTGTAATCTTCAGCTAGCTACTAACTTTACCCCACGGTCACTAGGCACGCCTTTGTGCCATAGCCGTGTGACATTATAGGTCATTTGTAAGACCAAAATGCTCCCAATTGGGTCATACCTACAAGCAATATTTACCAAATCATATCATGCATATATGGAAACCAAAAACATACCAAATTGGTCAATCAATCTATACATTCAATACCAATTTCATTGATGCCAAATTACAAAACTAAAACTCATATCATCACAAGTATAACTCATCCAAAACTTACTCAAAAATTTGACCATTTCTTGTGCACCAAACCATACTAGAAATATGCATCATATAACTCATTCATTCAAGCATTTTATAAACTCAAAACTAGCCAAAACCATGGATAAGTTCACTTCATAAACATATACACAAATCTAGCCAATACATGCCATATCCAGCTATATACATTTTTCAAAGAGTACCAAAAAGAGTTTAGTAGTGTGATGACGATCCTTGACGGTCCCGAGCCTTTAGTAACTTTGAAGACCTATGAAATAGAGAAAATAGACACACAGAGTAAGCTTTCCAAAAGCTTAGTAAGTCAATATACAACCAAACTTAGCATAAATTGCATTTTGAGCAAGTAAATACATTGGCACATTCCAATCACTTAGCAAATCATCACATATATATACCTTGATTCATACTTGTGGCCACATTTGCCACATTCATCAATTCAAGATTCACATTCTCACATTTAAACATACATTTCTTCAACTCCAAGTCATATAGGTACTTACCTTTTATACACACTTAATGTACATTCAACGTACCTAAAACAGATATTCGTTCACTTATTTGATCATAGCTCGGATTTACAATTCGTATCACAAAGCTGCCCGTTGAACCTTTAGGAATCTAGTAGGATAATCGGAAAGCTCAGAATAGCCGTACAATGCCAACATCCCAAACTAGGTCTTACATGCACTCAGATATCAATGCCACTGTCCCTGACAGGGTCTTATACGAATCAATACGATGTCGATGTCCCAGACATGGCCTTACACGTAAATCTCTTATTGATTCCAACGTCCCAGACATGGTCTTACACATAGAACTCATATCGATGCCAACGTCCCAGACGTGGTCTTACACGAAATCTCAAATCAACGCCAACGTCCCTGACGTGGTCTTACATGATAAAACAGAACAGATACCTATGTCATGACATAGCTAATCCTATCTATTCCTAGGTTCGTACGGGACTTCTCAGACATCGACACTAAGTAAACCTTATCTCGAAATTCATATACGGATCATCTCATAAGCATTCATAGTAAAGAATAGTCATATAAACATGCACAATTCAATACAAATACGCTTATTTGTATAATGACTTACCTCGGATTCGGTTTAACTAAATGAAAACAGCTACTCTGTTACTTTTGCTTTCCCGTGATCTAAGTCCATTTTCCTCAGTTCCTGGTCTATACATATTCATAATTAACTCTTTTATTCACTAACTCATTCAATTCAATCCAAGGACACACATTTAGGGCTATTTGCAAATTAGCCCTCACATTTGTACAATTTATCAATTTAGTCTATTTTTCCCAAAACATCAAATTCACAAAATCAACTGTAACACCCCAAACCCGGTCCACACATTACGACCAAATTTGGATTGTTACAGGAAAGGTAGTTTTGAAAACTTGAACAGAATGTCGTAATTTGAGAATAAACTTTTTGTTTAAATGAAACCATATTATGGGTAATTTTTTCAAACTCATTTGTGTATAAATATGTCTCACCTACTTTTTATTAGAAAACACTAAGAAAAAAACCGGTTTATTTATAAGGCCGAACTTGAAAAGTTTTATAGGGTGACAATTGAAAACAATGTTTGTAGTATTAGGAAAAATCCTCATTTTAATTATCCGTAGCTTGTGATCCATTGGTTGATCCTTTTGGGGGAAAAAACGTTATTTATGTTTTTAAGAAAACTTCATTTTTGACAGGTTATAACATATATAAAGAAGCATTAAATCAAATCCCCAAAGTAGAGTTAAAGTGGCCTTATTACAAAATAAAATCTTGAATTATAAATAAGTTCAAATTTTAAATATGAAGTTTATGAAAGCAATGGTAACGCATGGCAACCTCGAGTCTGCTCCAGCTCCAAAACCCGTGATCTACTGATTACCTGCAAAATTTAGTAGAGGGGTGAGTCACCGAGACTCAGTGTGTAAATCCCCGTATAACGCAAACTAGGCCTTAAGCCTCAGATGCACTTTGGGCCTTAGCCCACTCAATATGGCATATGTCACTTGTATGGAATGTAGCCCAACCCAGTCTAGCCTTCCATCCAAACACCCGTGGCATTATGCCACTGTGGTTCTTGACTACTCGTGACAAAGTCACTAAAATATATATAATCGTGGGGCCAACCCACTGTGGTCTTAGATCACCATGATGATCTTTGATAAATTTATGCTTACGTGGGGCCAACCCACTGTGGTCTTAAACCACCGAGACAAGTCACTGAAATATATACGTGGTTTCAACCATTGTGGTTCTTAGACCACCGTAACCATAGTCACTTAATTCACACTTCCCCTTTCATTCAGTCCTGAGCCCATGCTCATTTCATCATGCTAAATATGAATGCAACATGCTCTCAATGTGTAACAGTTAATTATTACATACATGCATATAATCAGAAATATCATCATAGAAGAACTTACCCGGTGTCTCCAACCTTACCCGCAAGGGTATCTCAACTATCAAATTAGTCATTTCAGCTTTTAGCCAATACAGTTAATAACACAACAACAAGAAACATGTGAGTAATACACACCTGATAACACATAACACTAAGCTTTCTACATCAACGCTTTCACTAATAGGAACGATAGCTATTTGTCTATCCCAGGCAGACGTCGGCTCTCTACCACAGCCCGGTGAAAAAACCCAAACCGCCCACACAGCACGCCTCTTAAACATAGGAGTAGGGATTACAGACACACTCCCCTCCTTGGTTTGACTTCAACTTGCATCCATGAAGAATCTTTGATCAGTACACAAAGAGGCATAGATTGACTAATAACGAAATTTGGTTAAGGCATATCACAATTGAAAGGAATGAATAACCAAGAAATCACAAGATGGCCCCTTACCTTAAGAACCCGAATGGAATGATTCGATTCGGCAAACAACAACCCTCTGGCTTCGGACTACAAACACTCCACTACAGGAGTTTCCCAGAGTGTCATCCCAAAATGAGAAAAGGAGAAGGGAAAAGAGATTAGTTGCAAACCATAAATCATGAGCAACATAGCCATTCAACTACGGTCAAGTAGAACCGAAAAGAAGTGGCCCTTACCTAGGTAAATGATGAACTACACCACAACTGATTCGCCCTCGAATCGGAGATGAGTTGTGAGAGAAACAGAAGTTCAACCTAGCAATCCCAGACAGCCCTTGAGTATTCGGTTAACCAAAAAGAGACTTAAAGAAAGAAAAAGTATCACATTGGATTACCTAGCATTATTGATGATGAAAACAAAGATAGATTTGGTAGAAAAGAGTAGCCCCTCACATCTTAGGCTTTATGAGCAGCATCGATTTGCATTGACAAAGAACCAGAGGTTCGGTTAGTGAAGAAGGATATGGAGAGCAGAGAAGAGAAGAGAAGAGGAGGGAGCCGAAAGAAAAGATTCGGCTTTTATCAAAAGAGAGAAAAGAGATTCATTACCTTCAACAGTCAAATAATAGGGTGAAACCGATTCACTTTACCCAAGGTGCTATTCGGCTTAAGAGAGAAAGAAAAGATGTCAGTGGAAATGGTGCAAGGTTTCGGCTCAAGAAAAAGAAGTAGAGGAGAGGAGGGTTTCGACCAAGAGAATCAAAGAAAGTAGAAGGAAAAAGAGAATGAAAAGAGTGGTGTTACGAACAAGGGAAGCCAATAATGAAGGAGGTTAAGGACTTTTGGCACTTACGAGGAATAGGCTACCCGAAATGAACCTCAAATGTGCTCTCATTCACAACGACACACATTCACTCCCTAAAACTGAAAATGCCAACAAGACTCTCCTCAAAACAAAACAATTTCGACACACACCTCTAACTAGCACCAAACCGAATTCTCTCCCCCTTTAAGATTCCCACATTCGGCCATCGCCTCCACCAATATCAAATCCCATACTTTTCTCCTACTTTCACTCCCCTCCATCAGTTTGATTCGGTTTGACCCATTCAAACACCACCATCACCTCATGGCCACTCATTCAAAATATTTGACTCATTCAACCAACCACCATGAAGAGTCCAGCCGAATGCCAACACTTTAGCTCCCTAGGCACAAAAAATAAATCTCCTGAATGCTACTGACGAGACTCGACCTGCTTCTACTTGCTGCTCCCTTGTGACACCACTTCCCTACACCTTATGTGGTGTCTTCTTGCCACTCCACCATACATCTTCTTGTGTCAACAAACACAAGAGATTATCCTTAAGACCTACTTCAACCAGCTCCCCCCTAAGTGCCTAAAAACAAAATTTTCACCAAGGCTCAAGCTTAACCCTGAGCCTTCCCGGGGCCCCTAAACACACCAAATTAACAAACAAAACATGACAAACACACAGAGACATAAAATGCAGAGCCCCTAATTCTCGGATGTTACATCAACACATACACAAGCTTAGCCGAATACTTCTGAACATCATACAAGCCCATACTTTTCATCAAATTTGTAATTTAGTCCTTCAATTTACCATTTTCTCAATTTAGCCCTAATTAGCTAAATTCATCAAAAATTCAAGAACAAAATATGTTCGTCTAGCTCAAATCATTCATTTAACACCAAAATCATCACAAAGCTCAACATATCAACAACGGCATCTCACACAAACATCATCAATTCACAAAATTAATATATGGGTTTTTTAGCTCTCAAAGCAACGATTGCAAAAACGTAAAAATTATCAAAAATCAAAGTCAAAACTTACCTTGAATTAAGCCCTCAAATGGCCGAATATAACAAAGCCTTTCTTCTCTACTTTGTTTGTGTTTTCGGTGGAAAGATGATAGCCATAGCAAATTTTATGCTTTTGTTTTTATTAATATATGATTTAATAATTCATTTCCAATTTCAAACTTATAACATAAAAACTTTAAAACATATTATACAAGGTCATTATTGACCATTTTCATTCCACTATCTCAAGTATTGACATAATTACCACATATAACCTTCATACTTACAAAGACATGACAATTAATCATCTTTTCATAAAACATACAAATTTGCATTTTAGTGCAATTCAATCCTCCGCTCGAATTAAGCACACAGACAGAAAAATTAGCTCACAAAAATTTACCACATACTTAGTCACATATCAACGGCACAGAAAATAATATTAAAATATCATACGGACTTAGACTTGTTGTAACATCTTGAATTAATGGGCCTTTGCATTTGATGTGTGTTACGTTCAATATGATAATTGGAGTGTTTAAGGGGTTCAGATTGGGCTCAGGTTTAGGCTGAGGCCTTAATCAAATTTGTGTTTTAGGCACTTTAGTGAAAAGCTAGATAGGTCCGAGCTTAAAAGATATTCTCCATGAATTAAAAAAACAAAATGGGCTAGCGGCCTAGTGGACAATGGCGTGAAAAGCAGTAAGGGGGATCCAAGGTTCGAGTCACATTACCTACTTATTTTTCATTGCTTTTGGCGTCAAAGGAGAGGAGAGTGGGAGCAGCTAGGATGCTTTAAAATAGAAAGATTTATCTGTTTGGATAATGTGGATATTGTGCTGATAATAGTAGGGAGAGGTGGTGTTATTTAGGCCTCCTCTAAAGATATGAATAGATTAAGATAAATAAGAAAAGATAGGAGTTATCTGCTGAGTGCACTGTTGGCTAAAATTCCATCTCCTAGAAGGGGAAAGAAATCGGTTTCTTATGGCAAAGGGGTGCCGAAGTTTCCCCTATTATTTGATTAATTATTAGATATCAGGAAGGGCACTTTCGGGTTTTGATATGTATGCCGAAAATTCTCTATAAATAGGGGTGGTATCACTTCAATTTCAGCATTTGAACCCTATTCTTTTCCTCATTCTCTGTGCCAAAATTCTCAGTCAGTCTCTACAATTTCTTTCTTTTGCTTTCTTCAAAAGCTGAAACCTCTCACTTCACTCTCTTTTTCCATTCTTTCCCTTTTGTGTCAATTTCTCCATAAAGCCGAAATCTCTAAGCCTATTCTCTCATCTTCACTTTCATTCAAAAGCTGAAACTCTAAACTTTCTTCTCATCTCCATAGCCGAATACCTCTTCTTCTCTTCTTTTGATTTCTTCATCAAAGCTGAATCTTCATAGATCTCTTGAGATCATCCTTTCTTTCTAATCTTCCCATAGGCTGAAATTCCTAGGAGTTGCCGAATTCCCTGTGTTAAGGTGAGTGCCGATTTTTTCTATTCTTTTTCCCTTGTCTTTCGATTTTTTTTGAGACCATAGCCGAATGGCTAGTTGGTTGATAGGCCATCTTTAGTTGGCATTTCCACTAATCTCATGTTCTTTTTGGCAGCACTTTGGGAAATCGGAGTAGATCGAATCATCCAGATCTCAAAAGCCAAAAACTGTTAATCTCTAAGTATCCTATCTATTTCGGGATTTCAAGGTAAGGGGTTTTCTTAGATTCCTATTAGATTCGCTATCATATTTGAGATCTTACATCATATAATAAGGTTTAACAAACCCTACTTCGTTATAGTAGTTCTAACAAGGACTTTTGAAGGAATCAAATATGGATCAGGCAAAGGAGAGGATTGGGATCGTAAACCCAATCCCTAAGTTTAAGAAACGAGTAGTGTCCACTATTCGAGATTGGTCACCGGGTTGTGGACTGGCTTTTGAATAGCATCTTAGGCAGATAGCAGTCGTATCGACTTTTGATAGTGTCGACATTGAGGGTGTCGTCATAATTGTAATCAGGTGTGTAGATCCTTAACACATAAGTATTGTTGTAATATATATGTGTATGATATGGGCTAAAATATGAAAAGATAGGCTGTGTGAACAGTCAAAATACCCAAAAAGGGTAGGCAAGGGATGCTAGGTACGTAATCATAGAAACTTCTCTATGTGTATCGATGTATGTAAAAGTCTGAGATCTGTTTAAATGGCTTAATATTTTTATTCTTACATGAATGCATGCATGGGATAGGATTGATTGATTTATGGAAGGGAAGCAGGTCGTGAGGCGATCGGTGGCTTTGCCACATAGGTCACATAGTGATCGGTCTGTATGATAGGAAGCATAGCTGTCGAAATACTATAATGTATTTTCTGAGGTTCGCATAAGCGATCGGTGGCTTTGCTACATAGGTCACATAGTGATCGATATGGTGTGTAGTGGATGGAGGGTTGATTCTAGAAATCACCACATTGTGATGGTTGGTATGAGGGTGTGTAGAGGATGGACTCTTAGGTTTGGGATGGGCCATGTTGCATGAAACATTTTGTTACCATTGTGGATGGGCCAAGGTCCATAATCTGTTTGTGGCCCAAGGCTTTTATGTGATTTAGAGATTTATACACTGAGTCTTTGTGACTCACCCCTTTTCTTTTTCCCACTTTTCAGATGGGCAGTAGTTCGTGGACATGGGAGCCGAGGCGGACTTGAAGGGCCGTTAAGACTATTATCTACATAGACTATTTTTGGTTTTTGTTTCCATTTAAGTTTTAATTTTTGGGAATATTTATGTAATAAGGCCTCCATAACTTAGGTTTCAATTTATTTTTTTTTTTTGTTTTGTTATGTTGGTTTTTACAAACATATGTTTTCCTACAAAGTCCCAAATATAAAATGAAATGAAAAATGGGCTTTTCAAACCCAATCAACGCAAATATTAAAGTTATTTCCAAAACTTCACATTTAATTGACTATTCGGCTATAATAAACTAAGTTTTTCCAAAACCCCTCAGAGTAAAGTTTTCAAGATTCAACCCGTAGCATACCAGATCCGGTCATGACGCATGGGCCGGGTTTTGGGTAGTATAATTTATGGTATCAGAGCCCAGTTCAAAACTCGGGCTATAAAATGGGTCTAGTAGTAGTTTGTAAAAAAAAAAGATATAAGTTTGGGAAAAATGTAGTTGAGATGTGGCTTTCGAGTCTACAGGCACCCGATCCATGCAGGTAAGTATTCTAACTCTTGATGTGGTTTGCATTGTTGGGCTTTATAGGGACGTAGGCTAGTATGTCAGAATTGATGGACTTTAGGTTTAGTAGAAACAATTCTTCAAATTCCATAAAACTTAATCTCTAATCAAACATGTCTATGAACAAGTCACAGGGTTAAGGTGTGGAAACAAGCATACGCATGTCTAGGATTGGATCCAGGAAGAGCTTGGTATTTAAGCGGTCCTAATGACCCACCTCCACTTTTCTGGAATCCTACCTGGTGCGTAGCGACTGTTCGCCTTAGCCACGAGGGCTTGTTGACGGGCCAAAGTTTATAACTAAAACCTGAAAGGGACTAGCCACCCTATTTTTGTAAAACTATCCCTAGTTTGTAAATTTCTAAAATACCCTTGATTTGTGAAAACTTCTCAAAAATACCCTGGATTTATAAAAATTACCAAAATTTGTAAAATTATCGAAATACCGTTGAATTGTAAAATTATCAAAATACCCTCAATTTGCAAAATCACAAGGAAACCCTATTTTGGAAAATTATGAAAATACCCCTAGGTAGTGAAATTACGAAAATACCCCTAGGTGATGAAAGTAAGTTCATGGATGTTTACTTGTGTGTTTGATGCATATGTGTGGTGTTCTGTTTGGTGTTGATTGGATGAGAACTCTAGAACTAGGAAATATAGACCTAAAACTAAACTTTGTAGATAGAATTCGAATTCGAAAGAACTACTGTTAAAACTACTTTTCATAAGACTGTCCGTTATTAATCAGTAGAAGAAAGAATTATTAATCCATAAAATTTCTAATCAGATAAATTGCGAACGGTAGAATGAGCACTAGAGGACGTAGTGTGCATGGCCGAGGTAGAGGCAGGATTGCTGTGTCAAAACCCGTAGGGTCTGGTCGCGAGTCAGGGAATGAGGTACCAGTGCCACCAGCTGTGGAGGTAGAATTTCAAGATCAGACGGCCGGAGATGATGTTGTATCTCAGGCAATGTTAAGAGTCTTAGAGAGGGTTGCTGGGGCAGGCATGGGCACAGAAGCCCGGAAGTCTGTACCAGAGCGGTTTAGAGCGAATGGGGCAGAGGTGTTTAAGGGAATTTCCTATGTAGCTCCTAGTACAGCTGAGTACTGGTTGGAAGCAATGGAACGTATAATGAATGATCTTGACTTCGCGAAAGAAGAGAAGCTGAAGGGAGTGGTGTCTCTTCTTCGGGACGAAGCGTATCAATGGTGGCTTACGGTTAAGGATGGTATCGTAGCTGACCATATCACCTGGGATCACTTCAGAACGGTATTCCAAAGTAAGTACATTGGAACGAGCTATGTGGATGCGCAGCGTAGAGCGTTCCTGAATCTAGTTCAAAGAAGTAGGTTGGTGGCGGCGTATGAAGCAGAATTCTTACACCTTAGTTGTTATGCTCGAGGGATAGTGGCCACAGAGTATGAGCGATATGTTCATTTTGAGGATGGCCTGAAGGATGATCTACGTGTGTTGATAACTCCACAATGAGAGTGGGAATTTGTGGTGCTTGTGGAGAAGGCTAAGATAGCTGAGGAGGTGAAATGGACAGAAAAGCTGAACCAGGATAGAGATAGGGGCGGAGGTAAGAGAAACTTTGGATCATCAGGGACAGCCGTGTGTCCTCAGAAAAGACCAAGGTCGGATGGATCGAGACGGGCTGAAAGACTTGCTACTAAACAAACACGGAGGTGTGCCCAATGTGACAAATTCCATGTAGGTGAGTGCTGGGCAAGCAGTGGGAAGTGCTTTAGGTGTGGATCTTTGGATAATCAGATAAGAGACTGTCCTCAGCCACAGGATGAGGTAGGACCCGCAGGACAAGGAACTGTTCAACTGGGTAGAGGAGGTCAGCCGCCACAGAGAGGTCGTGGTCTGGCCAGAGGTGGTAATGGTTTCGGTCAAGGTCGTGGAGCACCAGGCCGAGGGGCAAGAAACACTGAGGCAAGGGAGCCGGGATTGGTCTATGCTACTAGACGTTGAGAGGAGGCTGATGCACCGGATGTTATAACTGGTACGTTTTTAATTTTTGGATTGCCTTATATCGCATTGATTGATATTGGGTCGACACACTCATATGTTGCTAATAGTGTGTCTGGAACTTTAAGTTGAGATTCTGAAGTTCCCCCTAGGGCGATGACAGTAATTAGCCCATTAGGACAATCTGTGGTAGTAGATAAACTTTTTCGGGAGGTACCTTTAGAAGTTCAGGGAATAGATTTCCTGACGGATCTGATGGAGTTATCGTTTGGGGGAATTCGACTTAATTTTAGGCATGGACTGGCTAGTGAAGTATTAGGCCAATTTGGATTGTGCAGCCAAGCGAGTGGTGTTAAGAACCCCCGAGGGAGGTGAAGTGTTGGTGATAGGAGAAAGGGGGAACTATCTGTCGAACGTAGTGACTGCCCTAAGAGCAGAAAGAATGGTGAGAAAAGGATGCGAGGCCATTTTAAGTTTTGTACGAGCTCTGGAAGCCAATGACCTAATTGTTTAGGACGTTAGGACGGTGAAGGAATTTCCTGATGTTTTCCCAGAGGAGCTTCTGGGATTACCTCCGGATGGAGAAGTGGAGTTTGGAATCGATCTTCTTTCGGGAACAACGCCGGTATCTATTGCTTCTTATAGAATGACGCCAAAGGAGTTGGTGGAATTGAAAGCGCAAATCCAAGAGTTGTTGGATAGAGGGTTTATTCGACCAAGTGTGTCGCCTTGGGGAGCGCCGGTGTTATTTGTTAAGAAGAAGGATGGCTCAATGCGTATGTGCATTGACTATCGTCAATTGAATAAGTTAACCATCAAGAACAAATACCCGTTGCCGAGGATCGATGACTTGTTCGATTAGTTGAAGGGGGCCTCAGTCTTTTCGAAGGTAGATCTGAGGTCAGGGTACCATCAGCTTAAGGTCAAGGAGGTAGATATTCATAAGACGGCTTTTACGACTCGCTATGGTCATTATGAGTTCATGGTGATGCCATTTGGGTTGACCAATGCACCAGCAATATTTATGGATATGATAAACCAGTGTTCCAACCCTACTTGGATCGGTTTGTCGTGGTTTTTATTAATGACATCTTGGTTTACTCAAGGTCGGAGGAGGAGCATGATTCACATCAGCGACTGGTTCTGCAGATTCTGAGGGAGAAGCAGCTTTATGCCAAATTCAGCAAGTGCGAATTCTGGCTTAAGGAAGTTACTTTCCTAGGTAATGTTGTGTCAGCAGAGGGGATTAGGGTGGACCCTGAAGTGGTGTTGGATTGGAAGCCACCTAGATATGTGGCTAAAATTTGGAGTTTTTTTGGTTTGGCCGGGTGCTACAGAAGATTTGTTGAAGGATTTTCTCTGGTTGCAGCACCATTGACTAAGCTGTTACAAAAAGGAGTTTCGTTTGTGTGGTCTGATAAGCAGCAAGATAGTTTCGAGAAGTTAAAAAGGATTTTGACGAAGGCTCCGATATTGATTCAACCGGAGGCTGGAAAGGAGTTTGTAATTTACTGTGATGCTTCACACACGGGATTAGGATCTATGTTGATGCAGGATGGAAAGGTTGTTGCGTACGCATCTCGGTAGTTAAGGCCGCACGAAGCAAACTATCCCACCCATGATTTGGAATTGGCGGCGGTGGTGTTTGCCTTAAAATTTTGGAGGCATTATTTGTACGGGGAGAAATCTGTCATTTACACGGATCATAAGAGTTTAAAGTACCTTTTGACTCAGAAGGAGTTGAATCTTAGGAAGAGGAGGTAGATCAAATTGTTAAAGGATTATGATTGCTCGATCGAGTATCATCCGGGTAAGGCTAATTGTAATATCCTTAAATCAGGGCATCTATATTTTGCATGTGTTTACATGTGACGATATGCTTGCTGTGTTAGTTTAACATGTTTTAGGGTCTAGGCATGACCTCGAGTTAGGCCTGGGTTATGGCTAAAATTTTTGTTTTAGTGCTTAGGAAGAGGGAGCTAGGAGAGTTAGGGGTTAAAAGAATTTATTGGAGGGTTGTGGCACAAACAACCTAGTGGAAAAGTGGCAAAGGAGGTGCCACTAAGGTGCTTGGATGGTGACGCCATAGGCAGGGAAGGAGTGCTTGGGTTCGAGCTGCAGAAATCCCTTTCTGCTTATTCTTTTTCACGCCACAAGCAAGGAAGAGGTGTGCTCAGGTGGGACTCTCTTGAATGGATGAAGTGTAGATTGGGTCAACAGCTCAAAGATTCGGCTAAGTATGAGGAAAAAAAGGGGATTTGGATGAGAGAGGAAGAGTTGGCCGATTGGAGGGGTCTTGGGATGGCATTTTCGGCCAAGAGGGAAGTGGCTAGGCTAGGGGCTTTAGGTACCGAAACAAGGAAAGTGTGAGGCCACTTTCTCTCTTTTCTTTTCATTTGTGTTTCTGTCGAAATTCTTTTCTTCTCTTTTGACCAAAAATCAAAAAGAGCCAATTGTGCATCTTCTCTTTTTCTTTTATTTTGCTAAGGCCGAAACCTCTCTTCCATTCCTTTCCTTCATTGCCGCAACTCTTAAAGTCCCAAACATCCTTCCTCTATTCTTTTGACAAAAGCTAAATCTCCTATCTTTTGACAATAGCCGATTATACCTTTAACCCATTGGAACTGATTGCTCCTAAGCACTAAAAGTCGGAAGCCGATCATCTTTCTCCTTGTCAATTCCATAGGGCCAATGATCATTGCGTTGGTCACTCTTTTTCGGTAAGGATCTCTTTTAGGCTGATTTCCTATTCTTTTTTCTTTTGGACTGTCAAAAATCACAGACTCTAATCCCTATAACTCTTTGGCCGAAACCATGAAGGGAGATTTTGGGATCCACTTGTAGCCGACGATAGAAGGAGATCTTTCAGGATTTGAGATCCAGGGTAAGCAAGACATACCATTCGGCCAAGGGCCACTTCTATGGGTTTTAAGGCACTAAGTCGATTCTAACTTAAGCCATGTAGGGATTTCGACAACTTCAAGAGCAGACAATAGTCTCCGGGATTTGAACAAGCAAGGTAAGGGAGTTGTAATATTCGACCAAAGGCCATATTACCTATTGAGGGTTGCTGATTCTAACTATGGTTTTTAGGGAGGAGTACAACCTGATTCGGTAGGTCTTCGGGATTCGATGGCCGATCTAGGTAAGGGTTCTAGCGTGTAGATCTGTTTCTTACTCATTCAAAAGCCGAAGGCTAATCGTTTGTGTGTATTAGTGCTTGGCCGATTGCAAGGAAGGTTTATCACGTAGCTTCGGGATTTGGTTGGAAACGAAATTGGCATTAAGGAAAGGGGATCTAGCATGTTAGATCGGGATTTTTGGGATTCGGTAATTGCGTTAGTAACCAGGTGTGTAACCTCACACTAAATTCCTGATAGATTAATAGTAATAATGTTAAGCATGTGTTAATAAAGTGGCGAATAAACATGGCTAAGGGTACCATTCAATGGTACAGTGTATTTAGGTACGTTACCCCTTAATACTCGTTAATAATGTTTATAAACATTGATATGAAAATATGTGAAATTTTGTTATGGCCATGGGGTAAGGTATGTTGCATGATATCTGTATGTTTTGCATGTTGCATGGGCATATGGGTGATAATGATAAAGGGAAGTGTTCCGGTGGTTTTTACCACATTATCCGCTGACTTATGTCACATATTATGAATTCGGTGACTCTGTCACATTATCTGGTGGCTATGCCACATTATAAAGCGATGTGCGATTGATGCAATGACGCCTTTGATGGTGTGTAGCGGATGGAGGGTCGATTTAGTAATCCCCACGATGTGATTGGCAGGTACGGATGATGTGCAGAGGTTGGATATCTATGTGGGTTTGGGTTGCATCATTGCTTATATTTATTATATGTGATTTGATATGCCTTAATTGTTTGGGAGTCTGTGTTGGTTGTTACACACTGAGTCTGTTGACTCACCCTTTCTGGGCTAACATTTTGCAGGTGATACTCAGTAAATGGACCGGGTCGGCAGGGACTTAGTGGTGGCCATGCTCAGCTCAGCATTTTCAGGTTTTCACATGAATAAGCTTATTACGTTTTTTTATTAAGTTTTCGGGATTTATTTCGGGTTTTGCTTTCGTTGTAATAAGGCCATTACTATTTAATTATTTTATGCATGCGTTTTAAATTTTATTCTGATACGATCGACATCAAACAAATGGTTAAACAATTTTTCGTAAACCAACTTCAAATGTTTTGCCACCTAAACACCTACGATTTTCAAATGATAAGTTCTGAAATTCGGTATTTCTTTTAACCTGAAATTTTTGAAACTTGAGGACAACGTTTTAATACAAACTTCAATAACAACTCGGTTTCCAACTTGATCATAACACAAAATTCATTTTTCTTCAAAACCACCAATTTCTCCAAGATGACAAAATGAGATTTAGCTATGTTTTACTCAAGAAGCATGCCAGATTCGGTCGGGGTTTATGGGCCGGGTTTGGGATGTTTCACTAATGTGGTGGTAGATGCCTTAAGTCATACGGTGATCACTGATTTAAGAGCAATGTTTGCTCACCTTAGTCTATACGATGATGGGTGTTTCTTGGCGGAACTTCAAGTGAAACCCTCTTGGGTCAGTCAGGTTAAGGAGAAGCAGCAGACCGATGAATTACTAAAGGAGAAGTTTCGTGTGGGACCAAGTGATGGATTAATGAAATTTAGTGTGAATGAGGAAGGGCTATTGTGTTTCCAAGTGAGAGTGTGCATGCCAAAAGATCCTGAATTGAGGCATAGGATTTTGCAGGAAGCGCATGGTAGTCCATACGCTATGCACCCTGGAGGGAGTAAGATGTATCAAGATTTATGGGAACAGTTTTGGTGGCCAGGCTTAAAATGAGAGGTGACTGAGTTAGTGGGGAAGTGTTTAACTTGTCAACAGGTAAAGGCAGAGCATCAGTTACCATCAGGGTTATTGCAGCCAGTAAAGATTCCCCAATGGAAGTGGGAAAGGATCACAATGGACTTTGTTAGTGGGCTACCTCTCACACCTAGTAGGAAAGATTCAATTTGGGTGATCGTTGATCAGTTGACGAAGTCCACTCATTTTGTACCAGTTCGGGTCAATTATTCTTTACAAAAGTTGGCTAAGCTGTATATAGCGGAGATTGTAAGCTTGCATAGAGTACCTGTGTCGATTATCTTGGACCGAGATCCTAGTTTTACGTCAAGGTTTTCGAAGGCGTTGCATCAAGCATTGGGTACGAAGTTGGATTTTAGTACAGCATTTCATCCTCAGACCGGTGGACAGTCTGAGCGGGTGATTCACATCTTGGAGGACATGTTAAGAGGTTGTGTCATTGATTTCAAGGGTAGTTGGGAGGAGTTTTTACCATTGGCAGAGTTTGCGTACAACAATAGTCACCAGTCTAGTATTCAAATGGCGCCCTATGAAGCATTGTATGGGCGGAAGTGTCATACTCCTACTTGTTGGACAAAATTAGGGGAACGTCGAATTTTGGGTCCGAAGTTGGTTACCGAGACGGAAGAAAAGGTTGAATTAATTCGGGCTTGACTAAAGGAAGCGTCGGATAGATAGAAGTCCTATGCTGATTTGAAGCGCAAGGACATAGAGTTTGTAGTGGATGACAAGGTGTTCTTGAAAGTGTCGCCATGGAAGAAAGTATTAAGGTTTGGACGGAAGGGTAAGTTAAGTCCCAGATTCATCGGACCTTATCAGGTGTTGAAACGAGTTGGACCAGTAGCGTATCAGCTAGAGCTACCTTCTGAGCTAAGCCAGATTCACGATGTGTTTCATGTCTCTATGCTGAGACGATATCATTCGGATCCGTCCCATGTGGTGTCAGTAGAGGAAATCGAAGTAAGACCTAACCTATCTTTTGAAGAGGAACTATTGGAAAACTTAGATCGTGATGTCAAAGTATTACGAAGGAAGAAAGTTTCGTTGGTTAAGTTTCTATGGCGAAATCACGGCTCTGAGGAGGCTACGTGAGAACCAGAGGAAGCGATGCGACAACAGTACCCGCATCTATTCGGATCAGGTAATTTCGAGGATGAAATTTCTTAAAGGGGGTAGAACTGTAACATTCTGAATTAATGGGCCTTTGTATTTGATGTGTGTTACATTCAATATGATAATTAAAGTGTTTAGAGGGTTCAGATTGAGCTCAGGCTTGGGCTGAGGCCTTAATCAAATTTTCGTTTTGGGCACTTTAGTGGAAAGCTAAATAGGTCTGGGTTTAAAAGATATTTTCTGCGAATTAAAACACAAAAATTGGCTAGTGGCCCAGTGGACAGTGGTGTGAAAAGCACTAAGGGGGATCCAAGGTTCGAGTCACATTACCTACTTATTTTTAATTACTTTTGGTGTTAAAGGAGAGGAGAGTTAGGGCAGTTAGGATGCTTTAAAATAGGAAGATTTATCTGTTTGGATAATGTGGATATTGAACTGATAATAGTAGGAAGAGGTGGTGTTATTTAGGCCTCTTCTATAGATATAAATAGATTAAGATAAAGAAGAAAAGATAGGAGTTAACTGCTGAATGCAGTGTTGGCAGAAATTCCATCTCCTAGAGGGGAAAAGAAATCGATTTCTTATGGCAAAAGGGTGCCGAAGTTTCCCCTATTATTTGATTAATTGTTAGATATCAGGAAGGGCACTTTCGGGTTTTGATAAGTATGCCAAAAATTCTCTATAAATAGGGGTGGTATCACTTCAATTCCAGCATTTGAACCCTATTCTTTTCCTCATTCTCTATTCCAAAATTCTCAGTCAGTCTCTGCAATTTCTTTCTTTTGATTTCTTCAAAAGCTGAAACCTCTCACTTCACTCTCTTTTTCCATTCTTTCCCTTTTGTGTTGATTTCTCCATAAAGCTGAAATCTCTAAGCCTATTCTCTCACCTTCACTTTCATTCGAAAGTCAAAACTCTAAACTTTCTTCTCATCTCCATAGCCGAATACCTCTTATTCTCTTCTATTGATTTCTTCATCAAAGTCGAATCTTCATAGATCTCTTGAGATCATCCTTTCTTTCTGATCTTCCCAAAAGCCAAAATTCCTAGGAGCTATCGAATTCCCTATGTTAAGGTGAGTGCCGATTTCTTCTGTTCTTTTTACCTTCTCTTTCGATTTTTTTTTGAGACCATATCCGAATGGCTAGTTGGTTGATAGGCCATCTTTAGTTGACTTTTCCACTAATCTCATGTTCTTTTGGGCGGCACTTCGGGAAATCAGAGTAGATCGAATTATCCAGATTTCAAAAGCTGGAAACAGTTAATCTCTAAGTATCCTATCTATTTTGGGATTTCAAGGTAAGGGGTTTTCTTAGATTCCTATTAGATTCGCTATCATATTTGAGATCTTAAATCATATAATAAGGTTTAACAAACCCTACTTCGTTATAGTAGTTCTGACAAGGACTTTTGATGGAATCATATATGGATCAGGCAAAAGAGAGGATTGGGACCGTAAACCCAATCCCTAAGTTTAAGAAACGAGAAGTTTTCACTGTTTGAGATTGGCCGCCGGGTTGTGGACCGGGTTCTGAATAGCATCTTAGGCAGATAGCAGTCGTATCGGCTTTTGATAGTGTTGACATTGAGGGTGTCATCATAACCGTAATCAGGTGTGTAGATCCTTAACACATAAGTATTGTTGTATGTATGATATGGGCTGAAAGCCGGAAAGAGAGGCTGTATGAACAGTCAAAATACCCAAAAAGGGTAGGCAAGGGATGCTAGGTACGTAATCATAGAAACTTCTCTATGTGTATCGATGTATGTAATAGTCTGAAACCTGTTTAAATCGCTTCATGTTTTGATTCTTGCATGAATGTATGCATGGGATGTGATTGATTGATTTATGGAAGGGGAGCAGGTCGCGAGGCGATCGGTGGCTTTGCCACATAGGTCACATAGTGATCAGTCTTTATGACAGGCAGCATAGCTGTCGAAATGCTATAATGTAGTTTCTGAGGTTCGCATAAGCGATTGGTGGCTTTGCCACATAGGTCACATAGTGATCGATATGGTGTGTAGCGGATGGAGGGTTGATTGTAGAAATCTCCACGGCGTGATGGTTGGTACGGGGGTGTGTAGAGGATGGACTCTTAGGTTTGGGATGGGCCATGTTGCATGAAACATTTTGTTACCATTGTGTATGGGCCAAGGCCCATAATCTGTTTGTGGGCCCAAGGCTTTTATGTGATTTCGAGATTTACACATTGAGTCTTTATAACTTACCCCTTTAATTTTTCCCACTTTTCAGATGAGCAGTAGTTCGTGGACATGGGAGCCGAGGCAGACTCGAGGGGCCATTAAGACTATTATCTACATAGACTATTTTTGGTTTTTGTTTCCATTTAAGTTTTAATTTTTGGGAATATTTTTGTAATAAGGCCTCCATAACTTAGGTTTCGATTTATTTTTTTGTTTTGTTATGTTGGTTTTTACAAACTTATGTTTTCCTACAAAGTCCCAAATATAAAATGAAATGAAAAATGGGCTTTTCAAACCCAATCAACGCAAATATTAAAGTTATTTCTAAAACATCACATTTAATTGACTATTCGGCTATAATAAACTAAGTTTTTCAAAAACCCCTCAGAGTAAAGTTTTCAAGATTCAACCCGTAGCATACCAGATCTGGTCATGATGCATGGGTCGGGTTTGGGGTGTTACACTTGTGGTCCCGAAACCACTGTTCTGACTATGGTATAAACTGGACTGTTACAGCATGCAATAGGATTGTGAGTACCCACCCTTGTGTTTTGTGATTTAGGCATTGAGGCCCCGAGACAATATGGAAAGATAAGGGAATGTGAGGAAAGCTCCATTCATTGAGATATGTTGGTGTGTTGGAGAGTGTTAGCTAAATGCTATGCTTTTGAGATATGTTTGACTCTACGAGTCATTTAGTATGTTGAAATCCGTGTAACAATATGTGGTGAAAAAGCCCACTTTTATGTTTCATAGTCTCAAGTGCCAATTTATCTTTTAAATTTGATCTTATTTATTGTGATAATACGATGTGAGATGAATGCATAAACCTATAAATAATATGCTAAATAAGTTGATTTAAGTTTCA
The DNA here is from genome assembly GCA_025506655.1 of Gossypium rotundifolium. Taxonomy (NCBI): domain Eukaryota; kingdom Viridiplantae; phylum Streptophyta; class Magnoliopsida; order Malvales; family Malvaceae; genus Gossypium; species Gossypium rotundifolium. The sequence goes on along the minus strand of CP106722.1, from coordinate 100,047,829 downwards.
TGAAAATGTTAGTATGTTCTCATGATAAATTGTGTATGTAATCGTGGTTTGGGTCATTTTCATTTAACTTGTGAATGCATGTGAATATATAAGCTAGACTTGTGAGTTATTAAAGCATGTATATGTTGTTTAGTCTTGATGATTTATTATAAAATGAATTTTATATATGACTTTATTGTGATTGCATGTAAGAATATATGCTAGATTTATGAATTAATGAAGCATGAACATGTAATTCTGACTCGATTAGAATATAGTTGTGAATGTGTTGTAGTATGCTCTTGTTTAACCTTTTATGTTGTGTTGTAACACCCCAAAATAAGGGCTAGGAGTTTTAGGGGTAATTTAAGAATTTTAGCCTTAAAGTGTTTAGAATTTTGTGACATGGTGTATTGATAATGTTTTCAACTATAGTTTTTAGAAAATTAAATCAATTTTTGAAAATGATTTTTAAATACCTTTAATTTTGAAAATAGGATTGATTTGTAAAGGAGTCAAAACTTAGAGTTTTTAATAGGCAATTAGACCAGATTTTAGAATTCACCCTATATATTTCCCCACATTGTTTTATTTTCATGTTAGTTTTTTCATCTCCTTCAGTCTTGTGTCGTCCCTTGTTCTCCCTTGCTCCCCCTTTCAAATTTTTATTTCCAAACTCTAATATTTTGATTCCTATCAACATTCAAGCCTTAAACCTCCATAAAATTCGAAGAACACCCAAAACACCTCAAACGCTTGATTTTTCGTCAAATAAGGTAACGATTCCATTCCTAATTAGTTTTAAATGATATCTAGTCTTTCAAATAGATTTTTTACCATTAAATCGCATGTTTTAAATAAAAAGTAGAAAATTAGGTCGTTAATGGTGGTTTCGGGATTTTGGGTAAAACGTGTTTCAAAATGTTTTTAAACTTGTTTTAAAATGATTAGAAAGTTTCTAAACTTACTTTAAAGTTTATTTAAGGATTTTTAAGGTTTTAATGAGTTTTCAAGAAAAGTGCCTATTATATATTGAAAAATTTTGATACCATGAATTGAGTAGTTTTGTGTAGTTTAAAGGATGGGAATTAGTCGTAGGTGATTAAATAGATGAATGGAATTGGTTTTAAGAAAAAAAACATTAAGTATAGACCAAGATATTCAGATTTAAAGTTTCGTATGTTAAAGGTTTTGATTAAATGTGAACCTAGTTTAGGCTTATGTTTTTTATTGCTTGTAGTGAGTCTTTAGCTGATTTTTGAATGTATTGTTATGTGAATTATTGTGTTGAAGCTTCAAATTCTCTAGGGCCATCTACAAGTTAGGAAAGGCTTTTTGGCGAAAGCATATTTGTGACTATTTGGAATAATTACTTGTGGACACGATTTAATATGTTATTTGGGAATTTAGTTATAGCTTAAACCCTTACTCAAAATTCTGAGTGTAAGCTTTCTTGTACTCATGTTTATCTTATGAAATATGTGCTTGTGCTATTAGGAAAATGTGAACTGAAATCAGATGCTATATATATATGTTTCATGTGCATGATTACAGTTGTGGAAGAGTATATGTAAGCAAGTCATTCTTGCTAGGTGATAGTTATATTATTGTGCAAATGACCTGCGACAATAAACAGAAATCAGTAAGTATACGAGTGCTTAAATACGAATATTATGATACTTCAGACCATTGGATATAGTTGGCATGCCTTAGGTTGTGAGTACTCACCTATATGTATATGTGATTTAGGCTTTGAGGCCCTGAGACAAGTTGGATAGATAAGGGAATGTGAGCTAAGCTCCATTCAATGGGATATGTTTGGTGTGTTGAAGAGTGTTAGCTTAATGCTTCACTTTTGGGACATGTTTGGCTCTATTAGTCTATGTGGTGTGTTGGAGATCCCTATATCCAATGATTTGTGATAGTGCCCACTTTTACGTTTCATAGCTCAAGTGCCAAATCATTTTGTAACACCCCTAACCCATGTCCGTCGCCGGAGTAGGGTTGCGAGGTATTACTGATCAATACACATCATTTAACATATATATTCAAATACTATACAACGAAATCATCTTGTCCCTTTATAAGGTCTACGAAGCCTTAAACATGCTTTAGAAGTGGTTCGAGACTAAACTGATAACATATGAAAATTTTGGAAACTAAGAAAAATTTCAACATTTTAGGGGTCACACGCCCGTGTGAACAGACCGTGTGCCTCACACGACTAGTAGACACGCCCGAGTCTTAGGTTGTGTGGAAACAGGGCATACATACTGATTTGCATCACATGGCCGAGGACACGCCCGTTGGAACACCCCTAATCTGTATCCATCGCCGGATTAGGGTTAAAGGCGTTACCGGACGATCAAAAAATTTTACAGACATTTCATAATACAATTCATCAATCACAATCAAAGTGACCCTTTTATTGGTCAACGAGACCTTAATCATGCTTTATAATAGGGTCAGGACTAAACTGAACACATATAGAATTTCTCGAAAAATTTAAAACTTTTCTAAGTTACAGAGGCCACACGCCCGTGTGGGCAGGCCGTGTGCCTTCCACGGCTACTAGACACACCCATGTGTCATGGCCGTACCAAAACAAAGCATGTATACTGAGTCTTCCACATGGCCACCGGACACGCCCGTGTGCCATGGCCATGTAACATTAGGCTAGCTACTGACTTATTCACACGGCTGCCAAGCATGCCCGTGTGCCACGGCCATGTATGAAAAAAAGGCTACTTGCAAGGCTAAAGTGCCACCCACACTTGGGTCTTACCTACAAGCATATACAAGCATATTTTCACACACAATTTGAAAACCAAATGCATGTCATATAATCATCAAATCTTCACCTTCAATGTCATTTCTAAATATGCTATCTTGCATACCATTTTGCACAACTAACACACATATATATCCAAGCATAATACATCTACATTTTACCTTTAATAACCCATTTCATTGATCAAACATACATTCTCATATTGCATTAATATGCTTACCATAACCTTGACCATTTCATTTGCTATCAATCCATACCAAAACATACATCATATATCATATTCACTCATGCATATTACCTACATTTATCTAGCCAAATCACATGGCTATTTACATCTCAAACATATACCAAATGACTAGCCTATACATGCCATATTTAGCTATATACACATTGTCAAAGTACCAAAATAGTTTGAGTAGTGTGATGACGATCCTCGATGGTCCCAGGCCTTCAGTAGCTTTGACGATCTATAAAATAGAATAAGCACACACAAAGTAAGCTTTCCAAAAGCTTAGTAAGTCATATACAAATAAACTTATCATAACATGCTCATAACCATATTGATACAATGACATTAAAGGTTCTCATCACAAATTCATCACATATTCTTTTGCTCATTTACTTAGCCATATCTTGCCACATTCCTCAACTCAAATATCATATATATACTTATAATTCATTCAAACATATAGTCACATATTGTCTCATTATTTCAATACACATATTCATCTTAGTAAGTTCATATAGATACTTACCTTTTATACACACAGAGTGTATTTTTCAAACGTACCTGAAACAAATATTGAAATAACATAGTTGTTCGTTTCTCAGACTTGCCCGTTGAACCGTTAGGAATCTAATAGGATACTCTGAATGCTCGGAATAGTCGTACAATACCAACGTCCCAGACGTGGTCTTACATTTATCCAGATATCGATGCCACTGTTCCAAACAGGGTCTTACACTAATCAAATACGATGCCAATGTCCCGGATATGGTCTTACACTTAAATCTCATATCGATGCCAATGTCCCAGACGTGGTCTTACATGAAATCTCAAATCAACGCCAATGTCCCAGACGTGTCTTACATGATATCACGTAACAAACGCCTATGTCATGATATATGCATTCCTATCTATTCCTAGGCTCATACGAGACTTCTCGAACTTATACAACTTGTCAACTTGTCCACAAACTCGAAATTCATGTATACAACATCTCATTTGCATTCATCATTATCAATAGTCATATGAATATACATAATTCAATACAAATACATTTATTTGTATATCGACTTACCTCGGATTTGGATATTCAATCGGATTCGGTTATTCAACTACTTTCGCTTTCCTGCGATCTAAATCCGTATTCTTCGATTCTTGATCTATACATATACAGATTTAACCGATTCATTCATCAAATCATTCATTTCAATCCAAAAAACATATTTAGGGCAATTTGCAATTCAGCCCTCACATTTTCACATTTTATCAATTTAGTCCATTTTTCTCAAAGCATCAAATATACACAATTTGTTCAGAGACATGCACAGCCGAAACTCCCTAAGGTCCATACAAGTCCATAGTTCTCATCAAATTCACAATTTAGTCCTCCATAATATTATTTTCACATTTTAGCCCTAATTAGCTAAATTCATTCCAAATTCAAGGACAAAACATGTTCATTAAACACATATCTTTCATTTAACACCAATACTCATCACAAATCTCACCATTTCATCAATGGTACATATCAGAAACATCATTAATTCTTCAAATTACAACATGGGTTTTATAGCATAAGAAGCAACGATTGCAAAAACATAAAAATTATCAAAAACCGAAGTAAAACATACCTTGAATTTAAACCTTAAAGTAGCCAAATGTGCAGGACTCAAACCCTTACTTCTTTCTTTTAATTTTCGGAGAGATGAATGAATAAAAGATGATCAATTTCATCTTTTTGTTTTATTATTATAACATTAACACATATTTTACTAATTTACCCTTTATCAAATAACATTTGATACATATATTTATCAAGGTTATATTAGTCCAACAACTATCCACTATCTAAATATTGGCATAATTGCCTCATAAGGCCTCCACATTTAAAAGCCACATCAAATAGGCACTTAATCAATTAGAAGGCTACTTTTACACTTTATGGGATTTAATCCTTTTGTCAAATTAAACACACAAATGATCAATTCATACAAGGCTTTCACACATGCTTAGTCACATATCAAAGGCACAGAAAATAATATTAAAATATTTTATTCACTTGGATTTGTGGTCTCAAAACCACTATTTCGATTAGGGTCTAAACTGGACTATTACAATTATCCCCATTAGTGATTTTCGTCCCCAAAAATCTTACCATTAAACAGATTCGGATATTGTTGTCTCATTAAATCTTTAGGCTCCCAAGTATCATCTTCTATTCCGTGTTGATGCCATAACACTTTTACTAACGAAATTTTCTTGTTTCTCAGCTCTTTCACTTCACGAGCTAGGATATAGATCGGTTCTTCCTCATAAGTCATATCAGATCGGATTTCAATTTCAGACAGTGAGATCACATGTGATGGATCAGATCAGTGTTTACGGAGCATCGAAACATGGAATACATTATGTATTTTTAGTAACTCAGAGGGCAACAATAATCTATACGCAAAAGCCCAATACGTTCAATGATCTCATATGATTCGATGAACCTCGGACTCAACTTTCCTTTATGTCCGAATCGGAGTACTTTCTTCCACGGAGACACTTTTAAGAAAACTTTGTCACCGATTTCAAATTCAATCTCTTTTCGTTTCAAGTCTGCATAAGACTTCTGACGATTAGATGCTGCTTTCAGACTATCACGGATTACTTTCACTTTCTGATCAGTACCTTTTATCAAATTGACCCCGTGTGACTTACTTTCACTGAGCTCAGTCTAATACATAGGTGTTCGACATCTACGTCCGTACAAAGCTTCATAAGGTGCCATTTTAATGTTCGACTGAAAACTATTGTTATATGCAAATTCAATCAGTGGTAAGTACTGTTCCCATGAACCATTAAACTTAAGGATGCAACATCTCAACATGTCCTTGATAATCTGAATAATCCGTTTAGACTGACCATCTGTTTGCGGATGAAAAGCGGTACTGAAATTCAATTTCGTGCCTAAATCATCTTGCAATTTCTTCCAGAATCGTGAAGTAAACCTCGGATCTCTATCAGATACAGTAGACAATGGGACCCCGTGCAACCTCATAATATCATAAATGTAAAGCTCAGCTAACTTATCAAGTGAGTAATCAGATCGCACTTGAATAAAATGGGAAGATTTCGTCAATCGATTAAATACCACCCAAATCACATATTTCTTTTTCTGAGTCAGAGGTAATCCCGATACAAAATCCATTGTCACTCTATCCCATTTCCACTCGGGAATCAAAATCAGTTGTAACAACCTAGACAAAACCTGATGTTCAGCCTTAACTTGTTGACAGATTAAACATTTCAACACAGTGTCAGAGATATCTCGTTTCATACCAGACCACTAATAGTGTTGCTTCAAATCAAGGTACATCTTTGTACTTCCCGAATGAACAGATAGATGACTGTTATGTGCTTCATTAAAAATCAACTGAATCAACTATGAGTTTCTCGAAACATAAATTCAATCTCAGAATCTCAAGCAATCATTATCACCCACTCGAAATTCAGAATCAGAGTTTGAATCACACTAAGCTCGTTTCGTTATTATTTCATAATCAACTTTCTGAGCATCACATATCTGCTGTAAAAACAACGGTTTCGCTTTCAATTCAGCTATCAATGAACTATCATCAGACAGATCTAATTGAGCATTCAAAGTATGTAATGCAAACAGTGATTTCTGACTCAATGCATCGGCAACGACATTAGCTTTACCCTGATGATAATTTACTACAAGTTAATAATCTTTTAATAGCTCTAACCATCTTCTCTGTCGTAGATTCAAATCTTTCTGAGTCATCAGATATTTCAGACTTTTATGATCGAAAAATACATGACATTTCTCACTGAACAGATGAAGTCACCAAATTTTTAATGCGAATACGATCGCAGCTAATTCAAGAACGTGTGTCGGATAGTTCTTTTCATGTGGCTTCAATTATCTCGAAGCATAAGCTATGACTTTGCCTTCTTGCATCAATATGCATCCTAAACTTTTTAACGAAGCATCACTGTAAATTACAAATTCTTTACCCGATTCTGGCTATGTCAAGACTGGAGTTTCAATCAACAAATTTTTCAACTGATCAAAGCTTTTCTAACATTTATCGGACCATTCATATCTTACATCTTTCTCAAGCAATCTTGTCAACGGAGTAGCTATCATCGAGAAGCCTTTTACGAATCTTCAATAATAACCAGCAAGTCCCAGAAAACTGCGGACTTCAGATACATTCTTCAGAGGCTTCCATTCCAGAATAGCAGAAATCTTGCTCGGATCAACTCGTATTCTTGATGCTGACACAATATGCCACGAAAAACTAACTTCACGTAACCAGGATTCACATTTACTGAATTTCACATACAATTGCTTTTCTCTCAGAGTTTGCAATACAATTCTTAGATGTTCATCATGTTCAATTTCATTTCTATAGTAAATCAAAATGTTTTCAATGAATACAACAACAAATCAATCTAGGTACGGTCTAAAAATTCTGTTCATCAGATCCATAAAGACAGTAGGAGCATTCGTTAGTCCGAAAGGCATAACTAAAAACTCATAATGCCCGTACCTTGTTCTGAAAGCGGTTTTCAGAATGTCTGAATCTTTCACTCTCAACTGGTAGTATCCCGATCTCAAATCAATCTTAGAAAACACAATGGATCCTTTTAACTGACCAAACAAATCGTCAATCCTGGGAAATAGATATATATTCTTTATGGTCACTTTGTTCAACTGAAGATAGTCAATGCACATTCTCATCGTGCCATCTTTCTTTTTCACAAACAGAACGGGAGTACCCCAAGGAGAAAAACTCGGTCTAGCGAACCCTCTGTCAGTTAACTTTTGCAGCTGTGACTTGAACTCTTTCAATTCTATTGGTGCCATTCTATACGAAGCTATCAAAATAGGTGTCGTACCAGGAAACAGATCTATACCAAATTCAACTTTACTTATCGGAGGCAATCTCGGTAATTCCTCAGGAAACACACCAGAAAACTCACAAACAACTAGCACAGATTCAACTTTTTTTTCAGACACTTTAGAATCAATTACATAAGAAAAATATACCTCATATCCCTTTTTCACATAACTCTGAGCTTTCAATACAGATATAACAGCAGTCAATCCATTCAAATCATTAGACTCAACCCGAACTTCTTCATCATTCGAACATCTCAAATCAATAGTTTTTCTTTTACAATTCACAACAGCATCATGCAATGTCAACCAGTCCATACCGAGAATGATATCAAACTTATCAAATGGAAATAGCATCAGATCAGCAGGAAAACAGATATCTCGAAACATTAATGGATCGTTCTTGCATACTTTGTCAACCAGGACACTTTTACCTAAGGGGTTCGATACTTTTATAACAAACTCAGTAGACTTTACAGGCAAAGTCTTACTAGATACTAAGTTCATGTATATATACGAATGTGTAGAACCAGGGTCTATCAATGCAATCACAGAAGTATTATAAAGTGTAAATGTACCCGTTATAACATCCAGAGATAAAGCTTCCTACCTAGCCCTGCTAGTATATGCTCTGGCAGGTGCTCTATCTTCGGATCTCACAATAGTATCTCTCGTAGTCCTCTGACTACCACTGATATTTCTTGTATTTCGAGAAGATCTACCTCTCACTGAAACATTCTTAAATCTCAGATTCTGCACAATTTCTTGCCCAACGGACAATGGACAGTCACAGATAAAATAATCTAATGATCCACATCTGAAGCAGGCTCGATCATTTAATCTACAGCTTTCCGGATTCCATTTTCCATAATGCTTACATTCAAGTCTCTCAGATCGGACATTTCCAACACTTGCTATTGAAGTTGCTGGAGCTTTAGAACTTGTATGTGATCTAGCTCGATCTCTACTAGAATGTCCTACATTAGTTCTCGGACGATTTTGTTCATCTCTAAATTTCTTCGAAGCAGTCTGAAATGATTTACCAGGAAATCTCTTTTTCACGTCTCTAGCTTCAGATTCAGCTTTTCTTTTATCTTCCCGAGTGCCTTAGCTTTGCACGCTTAGTCAACAAGCACTACAAACTCTTTTATCTCCAGAATACCAACTAGCAAACGGATATCTTCATTAAGGCCATCTTCAAATATCCTACACATTATTGCTTCAGATGATACACATTCTCTGGCATATTGACTTAGTCTCACGAACTCTCATTCGTATTCAGTGACAGACATACGACCCTGTTTCAAGTCCAGAAATTCCTTTTGTTTTTGATCAATGAATCTCTCACTAATGTATTTCTTCTAGAACTCAATCTGAAAGAAGTCCCATGTAACTCGTTCTTTCGGAACTACATAAATAAAAGTTTTCCACCACTGATAGGCTGCGTCTCGTAACAAAGATACAACACATTTAATACTTTCTTTCGGAGCCAAAGATATCTCATCAAAAACCCAAATAGTGTTTTCTAACCAAAACTCAGCTTGCTCGGCATCGTCATCACTGGTAGCCCAGAATTCTTAAGCCCCATACTTACGGATTTGTCGACCGGTGGCTTGTTCAACAGATTTAGATTCATATTTGGAGGCATAGTAGATGTCTGAGAGGGATTAACCGAGGACGGAGGTTGTGAAACAATCAGGTTATTTCTCACAAACTGAGTGAACCACTCACTCATCATCTAGAAGAAAGCTTATTTAGATTCTCCCTCTTGACCGCTCGTAGCCAGTCTCAATTCAGATGGCGCTGTCCCTTGACCGAGAGCAGGCACATTGCTTTCTACATCGTCAGCTATGGCTCTTTCGAGATCCATTACTATATGAAAATCACATTTTACACATCAGGATTCATCGCACTATCACAATTCTGATATATGGCATGTATAGCTAGACTCTCACACGCTACGTTAGTCTGAGAATTGGCTAAACCGTAGCTCTACTACCAACCAAATGTAACACCCCCAACCCGTATTCATCGCTGGATTACGGTTAAAGGCGTTACCAGACAGATCGAAAACTTTTACAGACATTTCATAACACAATTCATCAATCACAATCAAAGTATCCCTTTTATTGGTCAACGAGACCTTAATCATGCTTTATAATAGGGTCGGGACTAAACCGAACACATATAGAATTTCTTAGAAAAGTTAAAACTTTTCTAAGTTACAGAGGTCAGATGCCCGTGTGGGCAGGCCGTGTGCCTTCCACGGCTTCTAGACACACCCATGTGTCATGGTTGTGCCAAAACAGAGCATGTATACTGACTTTTCCACACGGCCACCAAACACACCTGTGTGCCATGGCTGTGTAACATTAGGCTAGCTACTTACTTATACACACGGCTACCAGGCATGCTCATGTACCACGGCCGTGTATGCAAAATAGACTACTTGCAAGGCTAAAGTGCCACCCACACTTGGGTCTTACCTACAAGCATATACAAGCATATATTCACACATAATTTGATAACCAAATACATGTCGTATAATCATCAAATCTTCACCTTCAATCTCATTTCTAAATATGCTATCTTGCATACCATTTTTTTACAACTAACACACATATATATCCAAGCATAATACATCCACATTTTACCTTTAATAACCCATTTCATTGATCAAGCATACATTCTCATATTGCATTCATATGCTTACACATAACCTTGACCATTTCATTTGCTATCAATCCATACCAAAACATGCATCATATATCATATTCACTCATGCATATTGCCTACATTTATCTAGCCAAATCACTTGGCTATTTACATCTCAAACATATACCAAATGTCTAGCCTATACATGCCATATTTAGCTATATACATATTTTCAAAGTACCAAAATAGTTTGAGTAGTGTGATGATGATCCTCGATGGTCATAAAACAGAATAAGCACACACAAAGTAAGTTTTCCAAAAGCTTAGTAAGTCATATACAAATAAACTTATTATAACATGCTTATAACCATATTGATACAATGACATTAAAGGTTCTCATCACAAATTCATCACATATTCTTTGGCTCATTTATTTAGCTATATCTTGCCACATTCCTCAACTCAAATACCACATATACTTATAATTCATTCAAACATATATTCACATATTGTCTCATTATTTCAAGACACATATTCTTCTTAGTAAGTTCATATAGATACTTACCTTTTATACACACATAGTGTATTTTTCAAACGTACCTAAAATAGATATTCAAATCACATAGTCATTCGTTTCTCGGACTTGCCCATTGAACCGTTAAGAATCTAATAGTATACTCTGAATGCTCAAAATAGTCATACAATGCCAACGTCCTAGACATGGTCTTACATGTATCCAGATATCGATGCCACTGTCCCAGACAGGGTCTTACACGAATCAAATACGATGCTAATGTCCCAGACATGGTCTTACACGTAAATATCATATCAATGGCAATGTCCCGGATGTGGTCTTACACAAAATATCGAATCAATGCCAATATCCCAGACGCGGTCTTACATGATATCACGTAACAGTCACCTTTGTTAGGACATATGCAATCCTATCTATTCCTAGGCTCATACGGGACTTCTTGGACTTATACAACTTGTCGACTTGTCCGCAAACTCGGAATTCATGTATATAACATCTCATTTGTATTCATCATTATCAATAGTCATATGAATATACATAATTCAATACAAATACTTTATTTGTATATCGACTTACCTAGAATTCGGATATTCGATCGGATTCGGTTATTCAACTACTTTCGCTTTCTCGCGATCTAAATACGTATTCTTCTGTTCATAATCTATACATATACAGATTTAACCGATTCATTCATCAAATCATTCATTTCAATCCAAAACACATATTTAGGGCAATTTGTAATTCAGCCCTCACATTTTCACATTTTCTCTATTTAGCCCATTTTTCTCGAAACATCAAATATACACAATTTCTTCACACACATGCATAGTCGAAAATCCTTAGGGACCATACAAGTCCATATTTCTCTTCAAATTTAGAATTTAGTCCTCCAAAATATTATTTTCACAATTTAGCCCTAATTAGCTAAATTCATTAAAATTCAAGAACAAAACATGTTCATTAAACACATATCTTTCATTTAACACCAAAACTCATCACAAAGCTTACCATTTCATCAATGGTACATCTCAGAAACATCATCAATTCTTCAGATTGCAACATGGATTTTATAGCATAAGAAACAATGATTGCAAAAACGTAAAAATTATCGAAAACCGAAGTAAAACATACCTTGAATTTAAGCCTTAAAGTAGTCGAATGTGCAAAACTCAAACCCTTACTTCTTTCTTTTAATTTTCGGCTAGATGAATGAATAAAAGATGATCACTTTCATCTTTTTGTTTTATTATTATAACATTAACACATATTTTACTAATTTACCCTTTATCAAAATAACATTTGATACATATATTTATCAAGGCTATATTAGTCTAACAACTATCCACTATCTAAATATTGGCATAATTGCCTCATAAGGCCTCCACATTTAAAAGCCACATCAAATAGGCACTTAATCAATTTGAAGGCCACTTTTACACTTTATGCGATTTAATCCTTTTGTCAAATTAAACACATAAATGATCAAATTTTCATACAAGGCTTTCACACATGCTTAGCCACATATCAAAGGCACAAAAAATAATATTAAAATATTTTATTGACTCAAATTTGTCATCCCAAAACCACTATTCCGACTAGGGTCTAAACCAGACTGTTACACCCGTGTGCCAGGCCGTGTGAAAACTATAGAGTATACTAACTTGGGTCACACAGCCAACTGCACGCCCATGTGTCTAGCCCCTGTATGCTACAAAATGGCCACACACGACCGTGAACCAGACCGTGTCAAAACTGTATGGTATACTGACTTATGCAACACAGCCAAGTCACACGCCCGTGTTCTAGGTCGTGTGCCATTTAGGGGGTATACTGACTTGTACCACATGGCCAGTCACACGCCCGTGTATGAGGCCGTGTGGAACATACTGACTTTATTTTAGTATCAACACCAGGGGACACACAGCCGTGTAACATAACCGTGTGTCACACACAGCTGAGGCACACGTCCATGTCCCTACCCATGTGGACAAAAATAGGTTATTTGCAAAGCCATTTTTGCCACCTTATTTTCACATGAATACATAAGCATAAATGACAACATTTCATAACCCAATTGGTAGCCATTCCATAACAATTCATACACATATGATACCATTTCTTCCCACCTTTCAAATACTTAGCTATCATCATACATTTTTCATTCATAAGTCTACCATATATCAAAACACATTTGCATATCTTCATTCCAACAACTAATTTCCAAAACATGCCAAAATATAGCATCAAGTTTAGCCAAATCCCATGGCTCAACTTATCCACAAAATGTACCAAAACCATAATCTCAAGTAACCATAACTATCACCATTTAAACTAGCCTATACATGCCATATTTACATATATCCACAAGTTCAAAAGTACCAATCGGCAATTGGATAGTGTGATGTATAACTCTGACTTGTCTGAAACGAGTGAGCTATTGAACATCTATAAAACATGGAAAAAGAAACAGAGTAAGCTTTATAGCTTAATAAGCCCGTATAATATAGAAATAATCTTACCATTTGTTATGAAATTAAACCATTAAACAAAGTAAATCAAATTCACTTGCCAAATGCCTAAACACAAGCTTTCATCAATGTGTTAGTTTTATAAGTACATATATTCAACCTTCATCCCAATTTCATACTAAAGTCATGTAACATATAAAACACATGTAACAATTTATTCACATTCATATAATCAATGATCCATAATATAAACAGTAATTCATTCGATAACAGTAACTTATTCGTATAGATAGTACTTTATCCGTATAAACAGAATTTATGCCATTGAACCCATTATAACTTCAAAGGATACTCAGGTGATATACATCAGTAATCCATCAATTCATTATCATTCCACTCTTTCGAGCTATGATGAGTAAGCTCCTCTAGAGCTGATGGATAGTAAACCCTATTTGAGCTAAAACGGTAAGCTCTAACGAGCTGAAAATAGTAAGCTCTTACGAGATGATATATCGATAAGCTCATACGATCTGTGGTGAGCCCACAACAAATGCAGGAGCTCGACCATAACGGTAACCCTAGTGACATGTCACTCGTATCCTATGAGTTCATACAGTTCAAGCGGGGCTCGGTAATAATCAGTCTATATCAATTAAGCATTTGTATTCTAAGTATATCAAATACTCAATTATATACATACATATCAAATAAATACAAGTATTTAAAAGTTTGATTCTAATTATACGAACTTACCTCGAGTTGCTCAGATGGAAACTATCAACTATTCGTCCACTTTTCCTTTTCCTCGATCTAAACCCGATCTTGGTTTATCTTGATCTATATATTGTCAAAATTAGCTTATTTAATCAACTATTTATTCAATTTGGTCCAAAATACACATTAGGGCTATTTTACTCATTTGCCCCTAAACTTTCACATTTTTTATAATTTAGTCCTTATCACATAAAATTGCAAATTCATGCAATTTAGTACCACCCATGCTTAGCCGAATTTACTACATATTACTAGTAGCCCATATTTTCAATTTATTCACACTTTTACCCACCTAATTTTACAATTTCTCAATTTAATCCCTTTTTGACATTTTTGTCAAAAATCACTTTACAAAACTAGTTTAACTATCAACAAACCTTCATAATCTATCATTAACCATCAAATTACTCAAGTATTCAACCATGGAAACATGATAAGTCTTTAGAAATTTCAAAATCTAAGGCACGGGCTAGCTAGAATACGAAGCAATGATCTCAAAAACGTAAAACTCATTATAAAGCGAGTAAAAATGCATACCTAATTGAAAAATTTAAGGTTTCTGAATTTAAAACACTAAGTTAGCTTCTTCTTCTTCCAATTTTTGGTGCATGAAGATGATAATAATGCTTTAAATTAACTTTGTTTTATTTAATATAACATTATTAAACATTTTACCGAATTAACTTTATTAATATAACTTAAAAATTACTTAATGATTGTCCATCTTTGTGCACTTACAATTAAAATGGTCTAATTACAACATAAGGACCTCCTCTTTTAAGTTCCATAGTCATTAGATAATTTTAGCTAATAGAACTCTACTTTTACACTTTACACGATTTAGTCCTTTTTACCGAATTAAGCATTCAAACAGTAAAATTTCATTACAAAACTTTCACACAATAATTCTATCATGTTGGAAACTTTAATAAAATGATAAAATATATATTTTGGCCATTGATTTTTGGTCTCAAAATCACTATTCGATTTGACTCAAAATGGGTTGTTACATATCTCCAATTATCTTAAAATATGAATATGTGTGTAGTGTGATATGTGTTTATATGATATGTGACTATTATGGAAATTATCTATAAATATGTTTGTATGTATTGTGATTTATTTATGATAGTGTATGTAATTACTTAACGAAAAAACTATTAAACGAGCATGTGTAAATGTAATATGTCGAGAAGGTTGCGATTATTCTAATTATGCCATGTACGTGTTCTACTAATGCTTGATGACATGTTTACACTATTGTTTTTCAAGGCATTCATTGAGCTTGTGAAGCTCGCCCACTCATTTTAAAACCATTGCAGATTAGTTGTGTGCCGGTGTGAACGGTGTGGTTACGAGGGGTGATTCCAACCAAGTCCATTTTAGTTATTTTGTAGGTGTTATTATTTTAGTTATGTTTTGGGAATAAGGAAATTTGGTAGACTATATGCTGGATTTTTCTATGATGTTTAAGTTGTTTACATGGTTATTTTGCTAATGGACTTTTAGTTTGAGTTATTAGTTTCTTGCTCAATCATGATTATGATGTTTTGGATTGTAACTTCAGATATTTTAGTGACCATTTGATGAAGTAAATGATACATGATGATTAGACATTAGTTGGTATGAATTATATGCTTCTAATTGTTGTATATTTTATGTCTGGAGTAGAGGTATAGATATTCAGGTTTTAACCTCCATGTTTTTTAGAAAGTGCAAGAAATCAGTAACGTAATTTGATATCAATACCCTATCATCAGTATAGATAATCGGGGTAATTTTATCGATAGTTTTTCAATTGTACCGATATTTTTGTGTGTCTTTGTTTTAGACGAGAAACAGAATGCTGATTTGGTACCGCTTTTCCATATGGTATCGATACTATGCAAGGAAAATATTGATACCCATGTCCTAGTATCGATACCTATGTAGTCAATTTTGAGGTTTTTTCTAAGTGGATCATACACATGTTTAATTATTATAAGACTATTTGATGTATGTTTAGCATGTAACGACGATAACTAAAGAGAAAGATTAACTTAAACCTATTCGAATGATAGCATGGAAGACGTTTCTTTTAGAATGAACTTTTAATTGTTGTGTATGACATGAGACAATGGTGTAGCATTTTGATAATCGAGTTTAGTGACCAAGCTGGGTATATGGTACTATATTAGGTGGTATCAGATCTCTAGGATCATTAACTTTCAGACCTAATTGATTGTTGTGTGTTCGGGGTTTCAAAACCCATGTCTCAAAAGTTTCTCTGGACATTTGAATTGCTTAAAATAATTTGTTGAATTGCATGAAACTGTTTGAAATATTATGATTGAATTGCATGTGGGGTAGGGATGGGAACACATTGCCTTAAATCCTAAAGTTGGCTTGGAAGAACGTGACTTGGATCATTTCCTGCCACTCGCACCTTTGGTTTTGTTTTTGTTTATTATATTAGATTCGATTGATGAGATTGCATGTATTTTTTACCTTGTAATCCATTCCTTTATTCTTGTTGGTAGATTTAGGTTTTACGCCTAAGCAAATTATAAGTGATTTAGCTAATAAGTACAAAATCCCGATAGGGACTTGTGAATTAGGAAATATGATTACGAGTTCTCTAAACAAGAGTATCGTAGTGAGTAAAGGAAACTGTTTGCAAAGTTACCGTAGAATGGTTTGTGGTAGTGGGTAAGATCTTTAAGAAAATCAGTAGGAAGATAGAGAGAATAGGAATCTGAGTGCCCAACGAAATTGTGATGGTCAGTTTAGAAGTAGAAGTAGCGAAATCTATAATTAAGCAAGTAATGTGTTAGCAGGGAATTTTGAGGATGAAATTCCATTTAGAGGGGAAGAACTGTAACACCCTAAAATAGTGCTTAGGAGTTTTAGGAGTACTTTAGAAATTTTAGCCTTAGAGTGTTCGAAATTTTGTGACATGGTGTATCGTTAATGTTTTAAACTATGGTTCTTAAAAAATTAAATCGCTTTCTAAAAATGAGTTTTAAATACCTTTAATTTAGAAAATAGGATTGATTTGTAAAAGAGTCAAAACTTAGAGTTTTTAATAAGCAATTAGACTAGATTTTGAAATTCACCCTATATCTTCCCCTACCTAGTTTTATTTTCGCGTTAGCTTTTCTTCTCCCTTATTCTTGTGTCGTCCCTTGTTCTCCCTTGCTCTCCTATTCGATTTTTTATTTCTGAATTCTAATATTTTGATTCCTATCAACATCCAAGCCTTAAACCTCCATAAAATTCCAAGAAGAACACCTAAAACACCATACATTCTCCATTGTTAAACTTTTTGGGATTTTTAGCCTTTCAATCAAATGATATCTAGTCTAATTAGTTTTAAATGATATCTAGTCATTTAAATAGAATTTTTAGGCATTAAATTGCATGTTTTAAATAAAAGCCAAAATTTGGGTCGTTAATGGTGGATTTTTGGTAAAAACGTGGTTTCAAAGTGTTTTTAAACTTGTTTTAACATGATTAGAAGGTTTCTAAACGTACTTTAAAGTTTTGTTAAGGATTTATAAGGTTTTAATGAGTTTTCATGAAAAGTGCCTATTGTACGTCAAAAAATTTTGATACCATGAATTGAGTAGTTTTGTGTAGTTTAAAGGTTAAGAATTAGTCATAGGTGATTAAATAGATGAAAAAAATGGTTTTAGGCAAAAAGATTAAGTATGTAACAGGAAAATGGCAAGGCTTCCCATAGATGAGCTTAAAAGGCAACATTCCCAAATGGTGTCTTGAATGCAGTACGATATGCCCACAAAGCTACAACCAATTTGGATGACCAATCTTTGCGAGTGGGATTGACCGCTTCCTACAAAATCTACTTAATTGCTTTATTCGAGACCTCAGCTTGTCCATTTGTCTGGGGATGATATGTCATTGCAATTTTATGTTTAACCCTATATCTATTCAAGATAGTAGCAACTAATTTGCAGTCAAAATGAGAACCTTCATCACTAATCAAAGCACGAGGAGTACCAAACCTAGTGAAACATTCTTATGCAGGAACTTTATTACTAATTTGGCATCATTCGTATGGAAAACGACAACTTCAACCCACTTGGAGACATAATATACAGCCACAAGTATGTATATATTGTCCCAAGATGGTGGAAATAAACCCATAAAGTCGAAGTCGATTCCCCACACATCAAACAATTCAACTTCTAGAAATTTTGCAATGGCATTTCATACCTGTTTGATAAGTTCCCAGTTTGTTGACAGTGATCGCAAACTTGGAAAAATTCATGTGCATATTTAAACATGCTTGGCCAATAAAAGCTAGATTGGAGAACTTTTGTAGCAGTTCGCATTCCCCCGAAATGTCCTCCATATGGTGCCAAATGACAGTGGTGCAAAATAATATGAATCTCGTCATCTGGAACACATCTTCGAATTATTTCATATGCACAATGTTTGAATAAAAATAGCTCATCCCAATAATATTGCTTGGCATCATGGAGAAATTTCCTTCGTTTTTGACTGTTGAGCTCAGGTGGCAGAAATCCACTTACTAAGAAATTGACAATATCAATATACCAAGGTAATGTTGTGGCAATGAGCAGTTCCTCATATGGAAAATCCTCCTTAATGAGTTGAATATTGTTGTCTTCATTTCCTACTTCAAGTCTCGACAAGTGATCATCAACTTGATTCTATATGCCTTTCCTATCTCTAATTTCTAGATTAAATTCTATATCAACAATATCCACCGAATTAATCTTGGCTTGGCATCTTTCTTGGTCACCAAATACATAATCATAGAATGATCTATATAAACTATAACTTTGGTGCCAACTAAACAGGATCTAAATTTGTCAAATGCAAATACTAGAACCAATAGTTCTTTCTCAATAGTAGTGTAGTTCAACTGCGTATTTGTCACCGTCTGGCTTGCATAGCAGATGTCATGAAACACTTTATCTTCCTTTTCCCAAGCACTGTTCCTACAATGAAATCACTGGCATCACATATAAGTTCAGAAGGTAATGTCCAGTCGGTGCTATGACAATCGGTGCTATTACCAGTTACTTTTTTCAATTCCTCAAATGCTTGCACACAAAGCTCATCAAACTTGAAATCTCTATTATGTTCTAATAATGCATGCAGGTGTTTGGATATCTTCAAAAAATCCTTAATAAATCGTCGATAAAATCCTACATGGCCAAGGAAACTTTGAATACCTTTAACTATAATGGATGGTAGAAATTTCTCAATAGCCTCAATCTTCACTTTGTGTATGGCAATCCCTTGATTTAAAATTTTATGTCCCAGAATAATGCCTTTACAGACCATGAAATGACATTTTTCCCAATTCAGAACAAGATTAGTCTCTTCACTGACAAAGAACTAGCTCTAGTTTTTTTAAACAACCTTCAAAAGTATCGCCAAACACCAAGAAATCATCCATAAAAACTTCCAAAAATTTCTCAACCATTTTCAAAAATATTGCCATCATGCAATGCTAAAATGTTGTTGGGGCATTGCACAATCCAGATGACATTCGTCTAAAAGCAAATGTTCCATAAATACAAGTGAACATGGTCTATTCTTGGTCAGTAGGAGCTATGGCAATCTAGTTATACCACGAATAACCATCCAAAAAGCAATAACTACTGGAAAAGTGTTGTTGTCTCCCAAGTAGGCATACTTTAAACGTAGTGACAAAGGCATTAACTCCAAAGTAAGAGGGTCCTCTATAAAAGGTTGAAGAGGTTTAAAGGACTGCTCTGATAAATTTAAAAATTCAAAACCCTTCTTTGCTCTATTTTCAAGTTGCTTAGCCTCCATTAGTTCACTAAGTTCTTTAATTAATTCCTCTTCATTGAACTCATGAGTCTGCTTCATTATCAGATTTGTTGTAACAAAATTCTTCCAATTATTCCTTCACTGTTGTGTCAATAATCCCAATGGCGTGACAATATTCATTTTTGTATGCACACTTCATGGCATCAAAAACATTAAAGGTTATCTACTGGCCATTACCTCTTATTGCTAATTCACCTTTCTATACATCAATTAAGGTTCTACCAGTGGCTAGAAAAGGTCTCCCAAAAATAATTGGTACCTCTTTATCAAATTCACATTCCAAAATATAAAATATGCCGAAAAATAAAATTATCAACTCTTACCAACACATCTTCAATTTTACCTTCTGGATGTGCATAAGAACGACTAGCTAGCTGTAGTGTGACAGTTGCAGGTCTCGCCTTTCCAATTCCCAATTTCCTGAAAATAGACATTGGCATTAAATTTATGCTTGCACCTAAATCACAAAATGTCTTGCCTACATAATGATTTCCAATTGAGCAAGGAAAAGTAAAACTTCGACGGCAATTTGTTCGTCAACATTGTTCTGCTTTTTTGAGCAACAGTTTCAAATTTCCCTAGTATGTGCTTTTTTGACAATATGTCCTTCATGAACTTTACATAATTGGCCATTTGCTTCAATGCTTCCACCAGTTGTATGTTGATATGAAGTTGCTTTGGGATATCCAAGAATTTTTTAAAATTGAAAATCTTGCTTTGACTTCTAAAATTGATGAGGAAAAGCTGACGGTGGCCTTCCTTCAACTTGTTGAGTATGTTTTATCATGGCATTCTTATTAGCAACACAAGTTAGTTCAACTTCAACATTTCTTTTGTTTACTCTTCTCAATTATAGATTGTTCCACTACTGGTTCTGAATTCACCTTGTGTGTGAAATCTGAGATGTCTTCTTCAACAGTGGTGTAACATCCTGAATAGGGCCTATGCATTTCCAGTTTAATTGTATAAAATGACAAGTTTCAAGTACTATGAATAAATTTTGATACTTTTGAAACCTAGAAATGCATGAAAATGGAAATGAAAATAGAAATGGAAATGGAAATGGAAATGGAAATGGAAATGGACATTTTGGAAACTTAGACATTTTGGAAACTTAGACATTTTGGAAACTTAGACATTTTGGAAACCTAAAGGAATCAGGAAAGTGAACATTTTGGAAACCAAACCAAAATAGGAAACTAAACATTTTGGAAACCAAACCAAAATAGGAAACTAAACATTTTGGAAACCAAGCCAATATAGGAAACTAAACATTTTGGAAACTTGGAAAATCTGAGGCAGCGAAAATTTTAGGAAACTTAAAAATGACCGGAATGTCAATTTAAGAGCCCAAAGGGAGCTTAGGGCCAAGTGACCCCAAAAATATAAAGAACATAAAATTTGACCCAATAACGGACTTGGAAATGTGGCTGAAGATGCCACCTAAGGCCTAGGAAATGGCCCAAATGAAAGAGGTTTTGGGCTGAGTTTGAGTCATCTAGGAAACAAATAAAAGAAATTTTATTTTGCTTCCATGAATGGGGAGTTGACGGCACAAGGGAAGCCAAGAAGAGGAATTTTTATTCAATAGAACTTTTGGCTAATTAGGAGATTTGATGGAATTTCATAGTTGATAAAATTAAAACTTATCACAAATGAAGAGTTGGAGGATTTAGGGACTCTAAGACTAATAGTTTGACCAAGAGAGAAAAGTAAAAGCCATTCTCTTCTCTTCATCTTCTTGCCGAGACCTCCTAATCAAGCAACAATAACTTTTTCTTTTTCTTT
Organism: Gossypium rotundifolium; assembly: GCA_025506655.1. NCBI lineage: Eukaryota > Viridiplantae > Streptophyta > Magnoliopsida > Malvales > Malvaceae > Gossypium > Gossypium rotundifolium. The sequence goes on along the minus strand of CP106722.1, from coordinate 100,025,872 downwards.
AGTCGAATCCTCCTTGTCAAAAGTCTCTCCATCTCTTTTCATTTCTTTTTCTTTTCTTCTACTATCCCTCCACAAAAGCCAAAACTTTGAGATCCCAAATAGTGCCATAGCCGAATATTAAAAGAGATCATCCAGGATTCGAGAACGAGGAATTAAAAATAAAGATCAACTTCGGGATTTGAGAACTTCAAGGTAAGTAAGTCTATACATTCGGCCAAGGCCAAATCTTAATCAATTAGATCAAATTGATCAAAAACTAACCTATTCAGAGATCTAGGTGTTGGCCGATTATAAGGAAAAAGGGAAGGTGAAGTTTTCGGGATTTAAAAATCCATAAGGTAAGCATTTGAAAGTATTCGGCCAAGGTTGTGTGATTACATAAATAAGATCTATAATTATTAAAAAGCGAAAACTAATTTTGTTGAGATTTAAGGTTGGTAGAATATCAAGTGAAGGAAAACAAAGTTTTGGATTTGAATAAACATCAAATCGGCATCAAAGGTAAGCCTCTTTACAAATCCTACTAGGATTTGGATATTATAACCAAAATAGAATTTATGCTAAGTAATACTTGATAAACCAAATGTAGGAATTAAGGATCTAAACATTAGATCTTGCTTTGAAATCTCAAGGAATCGCTAAACAAATCGGTGTGTATTCCACACTATTCTTAATAGTTTTATGGTTTAAATATGTTATATATGTTAATGTGAAAGTGAAAGAAAGTGGCTAAAGTGCCATATTATGGTACAAAGTATTCGTACGTTTTCCTACTTCTACTAGGATTTGAAATAAATGTTATACAAGTGAAAAGTGATGTGAAAGTGAAATAAAAATATGTTATGCATGATATTTATAATTTGGGGCATTGGGATTTATGTGAAAGGGAAGAAGGTGTTGACTACGGTCTCACCAGCGTTATAAGTGAAAGTGATGACTTGGTCTCACTAAGTGAATGTGATGACTTGGTCTCACTAGCTGAATGTGATGACTTGGTCTCACTAAGTGAATGTGATGACTTGGTCTCACTAAGTGGTAACCGGTTACATTACGATGGTGGCTATGCCACAATATTATCGATGGGCGATGAGCATGTCATTGCAATGACGCCTTCGATGGAGTGTAGCGGAAGGAGGTTGACTTAGTAGTCCCCACGGTTATGCGAGTTGGTACGGGTGGAGTGTAGCGGATGGCATATAGGTTTGGGTTGGGTTTGCATCATGATCTTGAATTTTATATGCATATGATTTTATGGTGTGCCTATCTCTATTATGTTTAGTGTTGGTTACACACCGAGTCTATCGACTCACCCGTTGTGGGAATATGTTTGGTGATGGCGGTAATGGACCGGACGGCGAGAACTTGTGGTGGCCATGATCGACTTGAAGTTCAATTTAATTTGAATATTTATTTTATTTTAAAGTACTGTACAATTTATTATTTTGGGTTTCATTTTATGTAATAAGGCCACCGTGACAAATTTTTATTTCTACTATAATTACTATGTTATGAATTTAGGGCTTTATAAAGAGTAAGCCCACTTAGTATGAGATAAGTTTAAATATTTTGTCACTTGAAGCAAATGGGTTTTTGTTATAAAAATAAATTTGAAGCCCAACCCACAACGAACTGTCTTCCAAAACATCTCAGTTTTCAAAGTATTCGAATGAATTTGAACCAAGTTACTTCGGGGAACATACCAGATCCAGTCCATTCTCGTGGGTCGGGTTTGGGGTGTTTCAGTTTGGTATCAGAGCCCAGTTCAAACTCTCGGCCTGTGGCCTAAGGCCCAAAACATTTTTAAAATAAGGCCAAATGAGTTTTATGAAAGTATTTTTACAAATAGACAGGTATAAAGACATGGCCCCTAAGTCTCGACCCATGATCCACCGGTAAGTACCCCAACTCTATGTGTGATTACATGATTTATATAAGGGTAGAAAAGGCATGGAGCGTAGAATAGCATGATAGGAACTTGAACCCTAGGATTAGACTACTCAAACAAAAACACATAAGATTTAAGGCACTAAACCAACCTATGACTAAGTCAATTAAGCTAGGGTGTGGCAATCATGGTACGCATGTCTAGGAGTGGATCTGAAGAGCTTGGTATTTAGCAGGTCCTAGTGACTCACCTCCTCTTCCTGAATCCTACAGTGCGTAGCCGGTTCACCCTAACCCGGAGAACTTAGCGGGTGTGGCAACCTGCACGCATGTCTAGGAGCAGTTTCGGTGGGAGCTTGGTATTTAAGCGATCGCGTGACTCACCTCCTCTCCACTCGAATCCTGCACAGTGCGTAGTTTTGGTTCACCACGACCAAGAAGGCTCATCATAGGCTAAACTCAATAACTAAAACCCGAAAGGGAATTAGCCATTTTTTTTTAACACTTAATATTAAAATTCTTAAATCACCTTCTTTCTCTTATCCTTAATTCATGAAAACTATTTCTGTACACAATTATTTTCGAAAAAAAATTTTTTGATCCATAAAAAAAAATTACCAAAATGCCCTTAGTGGTAAAATTACCAAAATGCCCTTAGTTTATAAAATGATTCAACTACTCAACAGTTTTACAAAAATTTCATTATTTTATAAATATTCAAAAACCCTAACTTGCAAACTATCAAAAATATCTTGATTTTGGGAAATTACAAAATTGCCCCTAACTCACTAAAATTACCAACATGACCCTGAATTTCAAAATTTTTGCAACATTCCCATTTTGAAGGAACAATTTTCGAAAAAGAACCCTCGAGTTTTACAAATTTTGAAATACCTTGATTTATTAAATTTTACAAATTTACCCGATTTATGAAAATGACCAAAATACCACGAGGTTAAAACTACCAAATATAACCCAGATTTAAAACTTTTTCCAAATTACCTAGACTTCAAAATTTTCAAAATAATTTTTTTTGACCAAAAACACCAAGGAACGTGTTTCTTCTGAAAAAAAATTTATTACGAAAATACCCCTGTAGGACAAAATTACGAAAATACCCCCGGGTAGAGGAAAACAACAACAACAACAAAAACTACAACGTTTCTCTGAATGAATGAAAGTTCATACTTGTTTGATGGATGAATGAATGAATGGAAAAGATTGTGTGTTTGTATGAATCTGAAAGAACCACTCTTAAATACCTTTCCATAAAACTTCTTGTAGATAAATAAGTGGAACAAAGACTAATCCATAAAATTTCTTAATCGAGATCTCGACGCTAGAAAATGAGTTCTAGAGGGCGTGGTCGTCAAGGTCATGATAGAGGAAGAATAAGCGTGTCGAACCCGTTAGATCGGTCAAGGTTACGACAATGAGTTCCATCGCCACCACCACCCCCATTTGTTAATGTCGGCGGCGAGGCTCGGACGGGGATGAGGCGTGTCATGAGCCATGTTGCAGTATTGGAAATAGTGGTGGCGCGGTGGAAATTCGAGAGCTCGAAAATCTATTCGGCGACTCAGAATAACGGGTCGAGGTGTTTCGTGGAGTGTCGGTGTGGCACCCGATCTGTGAGTATTGGATGGAAGCAATGGCGTATTATGGATGAACTCGACGACCCACGAGGAGAAGTTGAAAGGAATGGTAGCCCATTACGTGATGAAGCATACCAATGGTGGCTAAGCTGTTCGTGATGGTGCCACGGCGGAGGATCGGCGTGGGAGTATGCTAAGGAGGCATACCGGAAGAAGTATGTCGGCTTTTCGGTATATTGATGAGCGGAGAAAGCTTTTCTAGGACTAGTTCGGGGAACAAATCGGTGGCGGCATATGAGGCTGAATTTACGAGGTTAAGTCGATATGCTCGAGGAGTAGTCGTGATGAACATGAACGCCGTGTCCGTTTGAGGACGGATTAAGGGATGACCTAAGGTTGTTGATAGCTCCACATCGGAGGGAGTTCTCCACGTTGGTTGAAAAGGCTAAGGTAGTGAAGGAATCAAGGACTCGACTAGGCGAACTCGGCGGGAATAGACCCAAGAGAGGTTATGGATCATCGGAAATGTGCGAAAAGGCCCAGGCGGGGGTGAAGGGTCGACAAGTTGATACCGGAGGCGATGTCGTCCTTGTGAGTATTGTGGAAGGAAGCACTCGGTGAGTGTTGGAAAAGATAGGAGCATGTCTTAAATGTGGGTCTAAGGACCATATGCTCAAGGGCTGTCCAAAGATATCGGATGATGATGACTGACAACTCAAAATGTTAATCAGTGGTAGGGAGGACAGTAGCCTCAACGAGGTCGAGGTTGAATAATGAGTTAATAGTCTTGGCGAGAGGACATGGCGGAGGTGCCACCAATCTTGAGGCAAGACAGTAGGGTTTGGTTTATCTGATTCAAGAAGGAGGACGAAGATCTTGCGGACGTCATAACCCAGACGTTCCTCATTCATGGTAAACCCTATTATGCTTTAATTGATGTGGGCTCGACCCATTCTTATGTTGCCTGTAGTGTAGTTGAGACACTAGGCCTAGACTCTGAACTTTCTGATAAAGAGATGACGGTAGTAAGCCCATTAGGCCAAACTATAGTGGTAAATAAGATCTTTTGGAATATACCCCTAGAAATTCAAGGAGTGAGCTTTCGGGCTGACCTAATGGAATTACCCTTCGGGGAATTTGATCTCATACTTGGTATGGATTGGTTAGTAGAACATCGAGCAGTGTTGGATTGTGCAGGTAAACGAATGGAACTAAAGACCCCTAAGGATGAGGTGGTCATTATGATAGGAGAGAGAAGGAACTATTTGACTAATGTAGTTTGGTGCTTAAATTTGAAAGGATGGTGCGTAAAAGTGCGAGGCGTTCTTAGCCTTTGTAAGTGCGTTGGATGGAAATCACGAAGGTGTCAAAGGAGTCGAGCGGTAAGGGACTTGAGGATGTGTTTCGGAGGAATTACCAAGAATACCCCAGATAGAGAAGTAGAATTTGGAATAGACACGCTACCGAGGAGCGACTCTGTGTCAATCGCTCCATACCGAATGGCGCCAAAGGAATTAGTGGAGCTTAAGGCTTAAATTCAGGAATTATTGGATCATGGGTTTATTCGCCCGGTGTGCCTCCGTGGAGAACCAGGTCTGTTGTGAAGAAGAAGGGCGGAACTATGCGTATGTGCATAGACTATCGTCAATTGAATAAGTGACCATCAAGAACAAGTATCCCTTGCCAAGGATCGATGACTTGTTCGATCGGTTGAAAAGGAGCCGCAGATGTTTTGAAGATCGATTCTGATCGGGATACCATCGATTGAAGGTGAAGGAGGCGATATCCATAAGACCGCTTTTAGGACAAGATATGGTCACTTTGAGTTTGTAGTAATGCCGTTTGGGTTGACAAACGCGCTCGGCCGCGTTCATGGATATGATGAATTGAGTGTTCCAACCTTACTTAGACGGGTTTGTTGTGGTATTCATCGATGATATCTTGGTATATTCTAAGTCCGAAGAGGAGCATGATGAGCATCTCCGAATTGTGTTACGTATTAAGGAGAAGAAGCTTTATGCCAAATTCACAAGTGTGAATTTTGGCTTAGAGATTGCTTTCATAGGACACGTGGTGTCTGCCGAGGAATAAGGGTGGATCTAAGAAAATCGAGCGGTGTTGGATTGGAAACCACCTAAGTCGATGGCGAGATTCGTAGTTTCTTAGGGTTGGCGGCTATTACAGAAGGTTCGTGGAAGGATTCTCGTCGATAGCAGCGCCATTAACAAAATTGTTGAGGAAGGAAGTACCCTTTGTGTGGACGGATAAGCAACAAGAGAGTTTTGAAAAACTTAAAAGGTATTAACGGAAGCTCGGTGTTGATTCAACTCAAGCGGGGAAGGATTTTGTGGTATCTTGTGATGCGTCACATACGGGGTTAGGATGTGTTCTTATGCAAGATGGCAAGGTAGTCGCTTATCGTCCAAGCGATTAAGGCGCATGAAGTGAACTACCCAACCCATGACTTGGAATTGGCAGCAGTGGTTTTTGCTCTCAAGGTGTGGAGGCATTATCTGTATGGAGAAAGATCAGTGATCTACACAGACCACAAGAGTCTCAAGTACCTATTGACTCAAACGGAGTTAAACTTGAGGCAACAAAGGTGGGTGGAATTACTGAAAGACTACGACTGTTCGATAGAATATCATCCGGGCAAGGCAAATGTAGTAGCTGATGCTTTAAGTAGGAAGGTTGTGACGGACCTAAGAGCAATGTTTACCCATTTAAGCTTATATGAGGATGGAAGTTTGTTGGCGAGTTACAAGACAAGCCAACATGGTTGAAGGAAGTAAAGAGGACAGTTGGTTGATGAAAATTTAAATGTTAAGCTACAAAAAGCACGAGCGGAGAGTTGGAGGACTATGAGATTAATGATGAAGGAGTATTGTGCTACAAAGGGAAAGTCGTATGCCAAGAGACAAGGAGTTAAGACAGAAGATCCTTGAGAAGCGCATAGTAGCCCTTATGCTATGCACCGGAGGCATTAAGTTTGTGAGATTTAAGAGAACAATTTTGGTGGCGGATCTTAAGCGAGAATTCTGAATTTGTGGGAAGATGTCGGACGTGTCGACAAGTTAAGGTTGAACACCAAGTTCCATCGGGATTGCTTGACCAATCCAGATTCCTGATGGAAGTGGGAAAGAATCACCATGGACTTCGTTAGTGGGCTTCCCTTACGCCTACCGGGAAGGACTCGGTATGGGTTATAGTAGACCGTTTGACTAAGTCCGCACATTTCATCCCGAGAAGAATGGACTATCCCTTTAAAAGCTAGCCAAGTTATATGTGGCGAAATTGTGAGGTTACATGGAGTACCAATGTCGATCATCTCGATAGAGACCCAAGGTTTACGTCTCGATTTTGGAAGGCACTTCATCAAGCTTTAGGCACTAAGTTGGATTTCACTCTGACCTTTCATCCACAATCGGACAGGCGATCTGAACGAGTAATACAAGTGTTGGAGGATATGTTGAGAGGATGTGTGATAGATTTTCGAGGAAGTTGGGAGGACTACTTGCCTTTTGCGAGTTCGCCTACAACAACAGATTATCGAGCTAGCATTGAATGGCGACATATGAAGCATTATGCAGACGGAAGTGTCGTACTCCTACTTGTTGGTGAGTTAGGAGAACGTCGAGTTTTGGGACCGAGATAGTGGCGAGAGCAGAAGAGAAGGTTGAAATAATTCGAACACGATTAAAAGAAGCCTCAGATAGACAGAAGTCTTATGCCGACCTCAAGCGGAAGGAAATAGAGTTTGAAGTAGGAGACCAAGTGTTTCTAAAAGTCTCACCATGGAAGAAAGTGATGAGGTTTGGTCAGAAAGGGAAATTAAGCCCAAGATATCGGGCTCTATCGGGTACTAAAGTGAGTGGGACCAGTGGCATACCAGCTAGAGTTGCCACCGAAGTTGCAGCAAATGCATGACGTGTTCCATGTGTCCATGCTACGTCGTTACCGATCGGATCCCTCCCACATAGTACCAGTAGAAGAAGTGGAGCTAAGGCCAGACTTAACCTACGAGGAAGAGCCGATTGATTACGGGCGTGGCGTGAAAATACTACGGAGGAAGTCAGTTCCTCTAGTTAAAGTATTATAGCGCAATCATGGATCGGAGGAAGCTTCGTGGGAGCCAAAAGAGGCAATGAGACAACAATACCCTCAATTGTTTAGTTAGAAAATTTTGAGGACGAAATTTTGTTTAAGGGGGGTAGAACTGTACCATCCTGAATAGGGCCTATGCATTTCCAGTTTAATTGTATAAAATGACAAGTTTCAAGTACTATGAATAAATTTTTGATACTTTTGGAAACCTAGAAATGCATGAAAATGGAAATGAAAATAGAAATGGAAATGGAAATGGAAATGGAAATGGAAATGGAAATGGACATTTTTGGAAACTTAGACATTTTTGGAAACTTAGACATTTTTGGAAACCTAAAGGAATCAGGAAAGTGAACATTTTGGAAACCAAACCAAAATAGGAAACTAAACATTTTGGAAACCAAGCCAAAATAGGAAACTAAACATTTTGGAAACTTGGAAAATCTGAGCATGTGAAAATTTTAGGAAACTTAAAATGACCACGGAATGTCGAATTTAAGAGCCCAAAGGGGAGCTTAGGGCCAAGTGACCCCAAAATATAAAGAACATAAAATTTGACCCAATAACGGACTTGGAAATGTGGCTGAAGATGCCACCTAAGGCCTAGGAAATGGCCCAAATGAAAGAGGTTTTGGGCACGAGTTTGAGTCATCTAGAAACAAATAAAAGAAATTTTATTTTGCTTCCATGAATGGGGAGTTAGACGGCACAAGGGAAGCCAAGAAGAGAATTTTATTCAATAGAACTTTTGGCTAATTAGGAGATTTGATGGAATTTCATAGTTGATAAAATTAAAACTTATCACAAATGAAGAGTTGGAGGATTTAGGGACTCTAAGACTAATAGTTTGACCAAAAGAGAAAAGTAAAAGCCATTCTCTTCTCTTCATCTTCTTGCGAAACCTCCTAATCAAGCAACAACAACTTTTTCTTTTCTTTAGCGAATCCTCCTTGTCAAAAGTCTCTCCATCTCTTTTCCTTTCTTTTCTTTTCTTCTACTATCCCTCCACAAAAGCCAAAACTTTGAGATCCCATATAGTGCCATAGCCGAATATTAAAAGAGATCATCCGAGATTAGAACGAGGAATTAAAATAAAGATCAACTTGAGGTTTGAGAACTTCAAGGTAAGTAAGTCTATACATTCGGCCAAGGCCAAATCTTAATCAATTAGATCAAATTGATCAAAACTAACCTATTCAGAGATCTAGGTGTTGGCGATTATAAGGAAAAGGGAAGGTGAAGTTTTGGTTTAAAATCCATAAGGTAAGCATTTGAAAGTATTCGCCAAGGTTGTGTGATTACATAAATAAGATCTATAATTATTAAAAAGCGAAAACTAATTTTTGTTGAGATTTAAGGTTGGTAGAATATCAAGTGAAGGAAAACAAAGTTTAAGGATTTGAATAAACATCAAATCGGCATCAAAGGTAAGCCTCTTTACAAATCCTACTAGGATTTGGATATTATAACCAAAATAGAATTTATGCTAAGTAATACTTGATAATCCAAATGTAGGAATTAAGGATCTAAACATTAGATCTTGCTTTGAAATCTCAAGGAATCGCTAAACAAATCGGTGTGTATTCCACACTATTCTTAATAGTTTTATGGTTTAAATATGTTATATATGTTAATGTGAAAGTGAAAGAAAGTGGCTAAAGTGCCATATTATGGTACAAAGTATTGATACGTTTTCCTACTTCTACTAGGATTTGAAATAAATGTTATACAAGTGAAAAGTGATGTGAAAGTGAAATAAAAATATGTTATGCATGATATTTATAATTTGGGGCATTGGGATTTATGTGAAAGGGAAGAAGGTGTTGACTACGGTCTCACCAGCGTTATAAGCGAAAGTGATGACTTGGTCTCACTAAGTGAATGTGATGACTTGGTCTCACTAAGCTGAATGTGATGACTTGGTCTCACTAAGTAAATGTGATGACTTGGTCTCACTAAGTGGTAACCGGTTACATTACGGTGGTGGCTATGCCACAATATTATCGATGGGCGATGAGCATGTCATTGCAATGACGCCTTCGATGGAGTGTAGCGGAAGGAGGTTGACTTAGTAGTCCCCACGGTGTACGAGGTTGATGCGGGTGGAGTGTAGCGGATGGCATATAGGTTTGGGTTGGGTTTGCATCATGATCTTGAATTTTATATGCATATGATTTTATGGTGTGCCTATCTCTATTATGTTTAGTGTTGGTTACACTTGAGTCTATCGACTCACCCGTTGTGGGAATATGTTTGGTGATGAGCGAGTAATGGACCGGGACGGCGAGAACTTGTGGTGGCCATGATCGACTTGAAGTTCAATTTAATTTGAATATTTATTTTATTTTAAAATCTTGTACAATTTATTATTTTGGGTTTCATTTTATGTAATAAGGCCACCATGACAAATTTTATTTCTACTATAATTACTATGTTATGAATTTAGGGCTTTATAAAGAGTAAGCCCACTTAGTATGAGATAAGTTTAAATATTTTGTCACTTGAAGCAAATGGGTTTTTGTTATAAAAATAAATTTGAAGCCCAACCCACAACGAACTGTCTTCCAAAACATCTCAGTTTTCAAAGTATTCGAATGAATTTGAACCAGGTTACTTCGGGGAACATACCAGATCCAGTCCATTCTCGTGGGCCGGGTTTGGGGTGTTTCAAGTGGCATCATTAACAACTCTAGGTAGCTAAGTACCACTTCTAAGTGTAATGGATTTACAATGCTCCTTCCCTTAGGATCTTCAATTTTCAGTATCACTCGGAAATGCTCATTGTTGTCTTGAGCTTAATGTACTGGCAATTTGCCCCACTTGGTTTTCTAAAGCCTTTAAAGATGCAGCTTGACTCTTTATTACAACATAGTTCTTGGCCTTGTATTCCTTCAATAGAGCTTCCATAGATGAAGATGATGATGAACTTTACTCAACATTTTTTCGTGGCATAGGTTGATTGTATCCAAGTGGTGCACTTGTGACATTTTATTAAACATAATTACTGGAATTTCACACTTTTTGATTACTCCAACTGAAATTAGGATGTTGTTTCCATTCTAGATTTTATGTATTGGAATATGGGTTATTGTTTTGATTGAAATTTCTCATGTAACATAATGAGTTTGGGTTCGATGGGCATTCATCAAAAACCTGATCTTTCCCACAATAAACACATGTTAATTTTGTTGCTTTCATTTCCTACGGTATAGTTGGTCTATTCAATTTTTTAATCATATTAGTTAGGGATGATACTTGAGCTGTTAATGAAGTGATTGCATAAAGATCCATAGCTCTGGAAACTCTTCTGCCAATACCCACTCTTGTAGTTTGATTTTGATAATCATTTTTAGCTATCCTTTTTAGAATCTCATTTGCCTCATGGGATGATTTATCCAGTAAAGTCCCATTGGCAGATGCATCAACTACCATTCTTGTATGTACATTTAATCCTTTGGTAAAACATTTCCATCTATGTCTACTGTTGGAAACTATACATCAGGCATTTTCTAATTAATTCCTTGAATCACTATTAAGCTTCATATAATGTCTCATCCTCAGATTGCCAATACTATGTAATATTATTTCTCAATTTGGCATTCATGTTTGGATGGTTGTATAGCAACAAAAACCTCTAACAAATTTTATTCCAAGATGCCACCATTCCTAACGACAAAACATTCAACCATGCTATAGCACGATCACGCAATGAATAAGAAAATAGCTTGAGTCTCACGACATCTTTAGGAACACCCTGTTGCTTAAATGAATCATAGACCTCCAAAAACAATCTTAATTGTAGCTATGGATCTTCAGTAGGCAATCCACTAAACTATCCTACTTTTTGTAGTATTTGAAACATCACTGGTTTCAACCCAAAATGTTGAGCTTGAATATGTGGCCTGCCAATCCCTGGATTCAAATCATCCAAGATTGACATAACATGTTCTCTAATAGGTTTGTCTCCATCATCTATCACATAAGGAATAGCATCCCTACCATTCAGATGTAATGGATCTTCTCTGCTTGGATCATTTCCAATCTTTGCCATTTCTTGCAATTCTTTTCTCTCTTTCCTTAAAGTTCTCTCAATTTCTGTGTCAAAAGAATACTCTTTGTTCTCGGGAGTACCTCTACTCATAAACTAGCTACAAACCTGAAAAAAAACAACAACTAAGTAAGCTAAAACTAACAAAATTAAATAGATAATAACAACCAAATTTCACAAAATCGTCGATCCCCGGCAACAGCGCAAAAAATTTGTCGCGTGTGAATATGCAATGTGAATGTGCAAGTATACATCTTAAAATTGATCCGTCGATGATTTTGTGTAAAAAAAAATTAGCCTTTGGTTAGATATCATCGATGGGAAAGTTTTTAGATGATCCTGAAGGATAATGTTGTGGTTTCCGTTGTCCAAGAGTTCTACGCATTTCTACGAGACCACAAGTGTAACACCCCAAACCCGACCCATGCGTTAAGGCTGGATCTGACATGTCACATGAGAAAATATTTTTAAGCCCTTTTCGTTCGTACGTAAACAGATATTGATTTGTTAAAAAAATCAAGAAAAACAATTTGTTTTAATTATTTGACAAAAAGTTACTAACTTCGAAGATAGATTGATAAATCAACAAATTTGAACTAATGATTTTATAAACCGTAACTTTTGAAAACATTGATGAAAATTTGAGAAAAATTTCTGAGTTAAAAATATTGATGTAAGTTTATTATGAAATCCATTTGTAAATCCATTTTAGAAAATATTTATTTGAGTTTTTAGAAAAATCCCATTTAAAGTAATTTGAGCAAAATATAAATACGTCAAACATAAAGAAATATAAAATAAACCAGAGGCCTTATTACAACGTTTAACCCAAAATAGTAAAGTAATAAAATAAACAAGGAAGAAGTCTAAAGTCCAAATAAACCATTTCTGAAGTATGGCCTCCACCGAGTCATCCATGGCCCAAGTTCACGTCACTGAGTATTACCTAAAAGGGATAAAGAAAATGGGGTGAGTTACTAGAACTCAGTGCATAACCCCCTTACCGTTGTCCACTGGGCCTAAAACCCATTTAGCAATATCTTGGGCCTAAGCCCCTTTTTACAAAATAATGTATCAATTATATAGCATATGAATGTAATGCAATCCCAAACCAACCTAATAATCCATCTACTACACACCACTCGTACCATCCATCACACCTGTGGGGATCAAGTCAACCCACCCCGCCAAACACACCAATCGCAGGAATTTAGCCATTTATAATATATTCAAATTGTAGACAAGCCACCAGAATCATAATGAATCAAATTATCAAACATATTTGTGGCAGTGCCACTAGAATCGCTTCTATTCAACATTTTCTCATTCCATGCAAAGTCATGTAAATGCATCATACATAGCAAATCATGATATTTACAAATATATCAACAATAACTAATTCAGACAAAAGTTTGGCCCATTAACACTTTGCAAATCAGCCCATTAAGGCAATTTATCAAATCAGCCCAGTAAGCAATATATCAATTCGACCCATTAGGCAATATATCAACTCGGCCCATTAAGCAATTTATCAATTCGACCCATTAAGCAATGTATCAAATCGGCTGATAAGCAATATACCAATTCAGCCCATTAAGGCAATTTCATAATTCGGCCCTTTAAGGGTATTGTTGTTATTCGCACAATGATATTACCAATTTTGTCAATTTTATCAAAATAGTGTATCTTAGGCCAATTTTTCTAGTTTACGCCCTATTACGCTTTTAGTTTGAGCGATTTATTTCCAATATGATATCAATCTTAAAATCCACGGATAACAGTGTGAGATTACACACCTGATTATGATAAGCATTAAACCTTCTTGTTCGTCGACACCTAAGATATCGTAACACTTGATTAATAGACATACATGATTTTAGTAATCAAACTCTAAAATAAATGATCTAAAGTGTTTACCCTCAGAATCGTAAACAACCACGATTTGACGATTCTCCCCGGATGATGGTCCATAACCCGGTGGAAAATCTCAGATCGTCGATATCTCCCTTCATTTGAATTTAGGAGTAGGGATTGTAAATCCGCTCCTATTTCGATCTCCAATAGCTACTCCTTTCGATTTGATATCGCTTGCCTCCATTGAATAAGATTTTAGTCAAAATGGTATTTCGTTAAAAAAAAATAGATTGTCTAATGACAAAGAATTCGACTTACCACTATAATTGTATGACCAAAAAGTCGATCGATCGAGCAATTTAGACCCTACCAACAATATCAATTAGCCAACCTTCAATCTGATTAACATAATAACCAAATGGAGATATCGAATGGACTATGAAGGAACTTCCTTACCTTAATCGATTATAATTTCGTTTCTCACAATTGTCCTATGGCAGAGATGATTAGGCGATGTTGTGGTATTCGGCCTCCTTCTATATCACTACGAAGAAAAATATTGATCACAACATGAGAGTGATGGAGAGAGATATTTTGACAGAGAAACAAAATAGAATAATCGAATGATGATGAACTCATATATTTGGCTAGTAAGAAAATAATAATGAAATGAAAAGAGGGATAATAAGTCACTTACCAACTCGATCAAAAAGAGATTGTCCATAACAAAAAGAAAAGAAAAAAATGAAGAGATGGGATGATACTAGATTCGGCTTTGGAGGAAAATCAAACAAGAAAATGTGATCTTAAAGTGATGTCAATTTTTGAGAAGAGGAAGGATTGAAGAAATGATTAAAAGAAAAGAATGGAAAGATGGATGGATGCTAGATGTTTTTGGCTATCAGGGGAAAGTGAACAAGAGATGAATGTTTCTACCAAAGAAAAGAGAAGAAATGCACAAATGTGCTAGGAGGTTTCGACAAAGAAGAAAGAAAAGAAGAAAATAATAAAACTCACTAATGGTTTTAGGATTCGGCAATGAGAGTAGCAATTTGGAGAAAATGACACAGAAGGTTGCAAGTAGGAATTTTGGCCAAAACAAGCACCAAAGTTTTTACCAAAGAAAAAAAAGCAAATTCGGATATGCCTTCTCTATGCCAAAACCGTCCATCCCTTGGCCAATAGGTCAAAATTTGCAAATTAAAACTTTCCAAAACATCACCCTTGAAAATGGCCAACATGTTCCCTATACTTGCCTTTTCTTTTGATTTTTTTCCATACCCTCAATCTTTCCTTATTTCCTTAGCCACCTTGCCAAAATTAAAAAGTCGACCTTGCCTTATTTACTAGCTTGGCCGACACTTAGGGAAAGAATGCAAAAATAATAGTCAAAATTTGTACATTATGGGATTTGAACCTCCTCCCTCAAAGTCCATCATGTGGCGCCATATCCTTTTTACCAATTGCTCATTTATGCAAGCACATTACTCATTTATTTCTATAAACCTTGAAGCTACTTACCATCTCTCCTTAATAGACTTAAACACAAAATTTTTACTAGGGCCCAAATAAATCCCGAGCCTTCTCATAACCCCTAAACATGCATAATTAATATTTTTAACTAGCTTAACGCAAGAAATAATGCAACACATAAAATTCTAAATTTTAGGATGTTACAATTCTACCCCCTTAAAGAAAATTTCGTCCTCGAAATTTACCTGATTAAAAGAGGTGAGGATATTGCTACCAAACTGTGTCCTCAGGCTCCCATGTAACTTCCTCCGATCAGTGATTATGCCATAATACTTTGACTAATGGTACCGACTTCCTTCTTAGCACCTTAACGTCCTGATCTAAAATCCGTACTGGCTCCTCTTCAAAAAACAAGTTAGGTCTTATCTCAACTTCCTCCACCGGTACTATATGAGACGGATCCTATCGATAACGCCTTAACATTGAGACATGAAATACACTATGTATCTAACTCAGCTTCGAAGGTAGCTCAAGCTGATAAGCCACTGGCCCAACACGTTTCAATACACGGTACGGTCCAATGAACCTAGGGCTCAACTTGCTTTTCCGTCCAAATCTACAGATCTTCTTCTAAGGTGAGACCTTTAGAAAGACCTGATCTCCCACCGCAAACTCAATATCCTTACGCTTCAGATCCGCATATGATTTTTATCTATCCGAAGCTTCCTTTAACCGTGCCCGAATTACCTTTACTTTTTCCTCCGTCTCTGATATCAGCTTAGGACCCAATAACTGACGCTCTTCCAGCTCAATCCAACAAGTAGGAGTACGACACCTACGACCATACAACGACTCGTAGGGTGCCATCTGGATGCTGGATTGATAATTGTTGTTGTATGCAAACTCTGCCAACGATAGGAAATCCTCCCAACTACCCCTGAAGTCGATCACACAGCCCCTTAACATGTCTTCTAGAATTTGGATTACTCTCTCCGACTGACCATCTGTCAGAGGATGAAATGCCGTTATGAAATTTAACTTTGTTCCCAAAGCTTCATGTAATGCTTTCCAAAATCATGATGTAAACCTAGGGTCCCTGTTCGATATAATAGACACTGGTACCCCATGTAACCTCACGATCTCTGCTACATACAACTTGGTCATCTTCTGCAATGAGTAATCCGTACGAATAGGTAGGAAATGAGCAGTCTTCATCAATCGATCCACTATTACCCAAACAAAATCTTTCTTAGTAGGTGTTAAGGGTAACCCACTAACAAAGTCCATGGTTATCCTTTCCCATTTCCATAATGGAATTTTCACCGGTTGTAATAACCCCAACGATAATTGATGTTTCGCCTTCACCTGCTGACACGTTAAGCACCTACTCACAAAATTAGTAATCTCCCGTCTCAACCCTGGCCACCAATTCTGCTCACGAAGGTCTTGATACATATTATTTTCCCCAGGGTACATAGCATATGGGTACTATGCGCCTCACACAAAATCATTTCTCTCAATTCTGAATCTTTGGGCATACAAATTCTTTCGCGGAAGCATAATACTCCATCACTATTCAATCCAAAATCCCCTATCACACCACCTTCCACTTGCTGAAGTAAGGAACCCAACCTTTCGTCCAATAACTGCTTTTCGTTAATCTGGCTTACCCACGCAGGCTTCACCTGAAGTTCGGCTAGTAGACTACCATCTTCATACAGGCTGAGATGAGCAAACATTGCTCTCAAATCTGATATCACCTTACGACTCAACGCATCTACCACCACGTAAGCCTTTTCGGAATGATACTCGATTGAGAAGTCATAATCTTTTAATAGTTCTATCCACCTCCGCTATCTTAAGTTCAACTCTTTTTGGGTAAGGAGGTACTTTAGACTCTTATGATCCGTATAAATAATCGACTTCTCACCGTACAAATAGTGTCTCCAAATCTTCAAAGCAAACACCACTGCAGCTAACTCTAAATCATGAGTGGGATAGTTCACTTCGTGCGACCATAGCTAATGACATGCATAAGCCACCCCTTTACCTCCTTGCATCAACACACATCCTATGCCCATGTGTGACGCATCACAGTAAATAGTAACCTCTTTTCCAGCCTCAGGTTGAATTAATACTGGTGCTTCTGTCAGAATCTTCTTCAATTTCTCAAAGCTCTCTTCTTTGCGATCGACCACACCGGTGGTACTCCCTTGTACTTGACTTAGTTAGGGGTGTAGCAATCAATGAGAACCCCTCAACGAAACGCCTATAGTAACTAGCCAACCCTAGGAAGCTCTAAATTTCAGCCACTGACTTCGGTGGTTTCTAATCCAACACAGCCTCGACCTTCTGGGGATCAACTGTAATTTCTTCGGCAGACACAACATACCCCAAAAAGGTCAATTCCTTCAGCCAAAATTCACACTTACTGAATTTGGCATAAAGTTGCTTCTCCCTTAATAACTGCAATACTACCCGTAGATGCGAATCATGCTCTTCTTCATTCTTCGAGTACACCAAGATGTCATCTATGAACACCACCACAAACTGATTTAAATAGGGTTGAAAGACCCGATTCATCATGTCCATAAATACAGCTGGTGCATTAGTCAACCCAAATGGCATTACCAAGAACTCGTAATGCCCATAGCGAGTTCGAAATGCAGTCTTATGAATATCTGCCTCCTTGACCTTAAGTTGGTGATAACCCGATCTCAAATCTATCTTTGAGAAAATCGAAGCTCCTTGTAGTTGATCGAACAGATCATCGATTCTAGGCAATGGATACCTTTTCTTGATCATCAACTTATTCAACTGTCTATAATTGATGCACATACGCATTGACCCACCATTCTTCTTGACGAACAAGACCGATGCTCCCCATGGTGACACACTCGGTCAAATGAATCCCTGATCCAACAACTCCTGAATTTGAGCCTTAAGCTCTGCTAACTCCTTCAGCGCCATTCTATCAGGAGCAATGGACACCGGCGCCATTCCTGGCAATAGCTCAATGCCAAACTCTACCTCCCGATCCGGAGAAAATCCTGGAAGTTCCTTGGGAAAGAAGTCTAAAAACTCTTTCACCGTTCTAACACTTTCCATCGACAATTCCTTGGCATCCAAAGCACTAATGAAGGCTATGAATGCTCCACACCCCTTTCGCACCAAATTTTCTGCCTTTAAAGCGGATACCACATTAGACAGATAATTTCTTCTTTCACCTATCATCATCACTCCTTATCTTCCGACGTTCTTAGCACCATCTGCTTTGCAGCACAATCCAAGTTTGCACGGTGTTTCACCAACCAGTCCATGCCAAAAATAAGGTCAAACTCGCCAAATGGCAGTTCCATCAAATCCGCCAAAAATATTTCCCCCTAAATTTCTAAGGGCACATCTCTAAAAAATTAATTCGCTAACACTGACTGTCCTAAAGGGCTAATTACAGTTGTTTCTCTAGCAGTAATCTCAGATTTAATGTTCAGATTTCCAGATACAGCACAACCAACATACGAATGGGTGGATCCGATATCTATCAAAGTAGTAACAGGTACATCAAATATAAAGAAAGTACCGATTATTACATCAGGTGCATCGCCATCCTCTCGGCGTCTGACTGCATAGACCAAACCTTGCTGTCTTGCCTCCGCATTACCCCTATTACCAGTACCTCTACCCGATGCACCTTGACCTCGTCCTACGCCATTACCACCTTGACCTGATCCACGGCCTCTCGGTGGCTGCTGAGCGCCTCTAGCTGGCTGTGCATCATAGTTACGAACATCTTGAGCCTAAGCAGTCTGTCGAGGGCAATCTCTAAGCTGATGGTCCTTGGAACCACATTTGAAACAAACAACGATTCTCTTCTAGTATTTACCCGGGTGTCATTTTCTGGAATCCTCACATGGCTGTAACTAATTGGTAGCAGTTGGTACTCTAGCTCAAGCTGTCTCCTCATTCTTGGCCCTCTTCTAAAACCCTCTAGCAGGACCTGAATACCTAAAGTCTCTCTTGCTCATGCCCCTATCCTTGTCTCAGTTTTGTCACTTCGAGTGCTTAGCCTCTTCAGCTATCTTGGCTTTCTCCACCAGTGTAGCAAAATTTCTCTCCTTTTGTAGGGTTATCAGTACCCGTAACTCATCACGCAACCCATCCTCAAAATGCACACAGCGTTCGTAGTCAGTTGGCACTATTCTCCAGGCATAACGACTCAGATGCAAAAATTCTGCCTCGCATACTACCACGGACTTTCCTCCTTGGACCAAATTTAGGAATTCCTTCCTTCATGCATCCACATAGCTAACCCTGACATACTTTCTATGGAATACCGTCTTAAAGAAATCCCAGGTGATACGATCGGCCTGAGTGCCTTCCTGAACAGTGAGCCATCATTGATATGCCTCATCTCTCAACAATGACACAGCTCCTTTCAGTTTCTGCTCAGTGGTGTAATCCAGATCATCCATGATTCACTCCACAGCCCCAAGCCAGCACTCCGCTACATTTGGGGCCACACCCAAGATACCCCTAAAAACCTCAGTACCATTCGATTTGAGTCGTTCCAAAATTGAACCACGAGCTGCTGGCCCAGTTCTTGCCCCAGCAACCCTTTTCAAGACTCGCAACATTGCTTGGGATAGAGGTCGTCCTCCCTGATACGATTATGTGACCCAGCTTCAGTCACAGGTGACGCAGGTGCGTCCATTTTTGGCATATGTCCCGATGCCTCAGACACAACTTTAGCGCCTCGGGCTCTACCATGACCACGTCTACCACGTCCACGTCCTCTAGCGCTCATGCTGACTAATTCGATTTAATCTAATTAAGAGTCTTATGAATCAGTATACTATTTCTATGTTTATTAAACAATATTTTATGAAATATAAGAAGTAAAGTCATTTTCGTAAGTGCATCCTATAGTCTCAATCTCTATAGTTTCAACACCTAAAACTAAAAGTTCTAGAGTGTTCCTACTGTCATTTCATAATAATCATAATTATACAGTGGTAACATAGACTTACTTGACTTGATGCCGGATACTCGTGATGCCATACTTCTTTTAAAAACATGTATTCTTAAAATTCAAACTGATTTGGAAAATGTTTTTGAAACAAAACCACAACCGAGTTTTGCAACCGGGCTTTGACACCATAAAATGTAACACCCCAAACCCAGCCCATGCGTTAAGGTCGAATCTGACATGTCACATGAGAAAATATTTTTAAGCCCTTTTCGTTCGTATGTAAATAGATATTGATTTGTAAAAAAAAAATCAAGAAAAACAATTTGTTTTAATTATTTGACAAAATGTTTCTAACTTCGAAGATAGATTAATAAATCAACAAATTTGAACTAATGATTTTATAAACCGTAACTTTTGAAAATATTGATGAAAATTTGAGAAAAATTTCGAGTTAAAAATATTGATGTAAGTTTATTATGAAATCCATTTGTAAATCCATTTTAGAAAATCAGTATTTGAGTTTTAGAAAATCCCATTTAAAGTAATTTGAGAAAAATATAAATCGTCAAACATAAAGCAATATAAAATAAACCAGAGGCCTTATTACAACATTTAACCCAAAATAGTAAAGTAATAAAATAAACGAGGAAGAAGTCTAATGTCCAAATAAACCATTTCTGAAGTATAGCCTCTACCGAGTCATCCACGGTCCAAGTTCACGTCACTGAGTATTACCTGAAAGGGATAAGGAAAATGGGGTGCATTACTAGAACTCAATGCATAACCCCCTTACCGTTGCCCACTGGGCTTGAAACCCGTTTAGCAATATCTTGGGCCTAATCCCCTTTTTACAAAATAATGTATTAATTATATATCATATGAATGTAATGCAATCCCAGACCAACCTAATAATCCATTCGCTACACACCACCCGTACCATCCATCACACCTGCGGGGATCAAGTCAACCCACCCCTCCAAACACACCAATTGCAGGCATTTAGCCATTTATAACATATTCAAATTGTGGACAAGCCATCAGAATCATAATGAATCAAATTATCAAACATATTTGTGGCAGTGGTGAAACACCCCAAACCCGGCCCACAAGCCCTGACTGGATCTGGCATGCTTCTTGAATAAAACAATTCAAAACTTATTTGTTACTTTGGAAAAAATCTGGTTGGTTTGGAAGATAATTTGATTTGTGTTGAGTTCAAATTGAAAATAGTGTTGTTTTTGTAATCAATAAGTTGAAAGTATAGCCGGATTTTTAGAGGTTAACATTACATTGAAAATTGATTGTTGCTTAGGTGTCAAAACATTTAGAATTTATTTTTAAGAAAAATTTGCTTAACCTTTGATTTGATAATAATCGTATCGTAATAAACCGAATAAAAATGCATGCGTAAAACAGTTAATCGTAGTGGCCATATAACATCAAATAAAACACGAAGTAAAACCAAAATAATTAGATAATAAAACCCAATGAAAATAAAATAACTCTGAGCTGAGCATGGCCACCACTAAGCTCCCCTGCAGACCGGTCCGATCTTGAGTGTCACCAAGCGATATCCCACAACGGGTGAGTCAAGCAGACTCAATGTGCAACACCAACACACAAACTCCCAATGATTTAGGCATACAAATCATATAAAAAACATATATATATACAATGATGCAATCCGAACCCAAACCTAGATAACCATCCTCTACACATCACCGTACACGCCATCACTTTGTGGGGATTACTAAATCGACCCTCCATCCGCTACACACCATCGAAGGCAATTCTTTGTAGAGCGACTTGCACATCGCCCTTATAAATTGTGGCATAGCCACGGATAATTGTGACAAAGTCACCGGTAACATTTTGTGACATAAGTCACCACATTGATTATGTGACATGAGTCACGGATATTGTGGTATAAACCACGGATCACTTCCCTTTTCATAATCACCCATATGCCCCATCGTCATAAAAATCATGCGAATATCATGCCATATACCTTATTCATATTCGTAGCCAATTCTCATATATGTCACATTCATAGTTTATAAAACTATTAATGATCTTTAGAGAATAACGTGCACGAATATGTCGTACCATTGAATGGTACCTTTAGCCACATCATTCACATTCTTATTAACACACATATTAAGTTAATACCGTAAATCTATTATGAATTTGTGTAGGGCTACACACCTGGTTACTAACGCTTTCACTGAATCCCGAAAGTCTACCGAAACCGATTACACTCCTTCCTAAAAACAAATGTCAGAATCGGCTAACATCAATAGACAGAATGGCCTAAGGTCGAATATCATAACCCACTTACCTTGCTTATCTAAATCCCGAAACTATCACTTCCTCCCGAAGTTGTCAAAATCCCTACTTATCAATTATTAGAATCAGCTTTAATACATGGAAACTATGAAGATGGCCCTTGGCCGAATATCAAGACTTCTTTACCTTGATCTTAAAATCCTGAATGGTCTCCTCTTGAAGTCGGCTACAATAGGAATCCCGAAACCTCCTTCAAAGTTTCGGCCAAAGAACATTAATGGGATTAGAGTCTTGATTTTGATAATCAAAATAGAGAACAGAGATTTTTAAACCCAAGAGAGATCCCTTACCAACTCAATTGATTATCCTAGCTTGAAACAGAGAGATTCGGCTCCTACTTAAATGATCAAATCGGCTCCAAAAGGGTAAAGGAGCATTCAGCTTTGGCCACCAAATAGGGAATTCGGCTTTTGATTGAATTAGTAAAAGAGGAAGAGAAGGGTTGATATTTGAGCAATTCGGCAATGGTAATAAAGGAAGATTCGACTTCAATGGAAAAGAAAGAATGGTATTGTGGATGGAGAGGGAGAGGGAGAGTGTGAGGCTTAGTAGTTTCGACAATGGTGATCAAATGAGAAAAAGAGAAAAGGGAGAACTAAATTTCGGCACCTACTCCTACAACACTCAAAACCGAAAATACACCCCTAGAGTCCTACATCGGGCCACTTGCTCCACTCTCACCCTTATCCATTGATCCCCTCCTCCTTAGCTGAGTCCTCACCTCTTCTACCCCATCTATACCTCCTCCTTCTAGAGTCCATATGCCGTCCACTACCTCCCCTCCTTCCTGTAAAATAAAACTCCAAAAGTGCTCTCCTTGCTACTCGAACCTAGGCCTCCTTTGAACTGCTTGTGGCGTCACCTCCTAGGGCTTTAAGTGGCGCCACCTTGCCACTTTAACAAGCCTATTTGTTTGTCAAATTTTCCTTACAATTGTTCTTAAGGCCTCATTCGCCTAGCTCCCCCCTTTAAGACTTAATATCCGATAATTTCTAAGGCATTCACCTACACTCTAGAGTTCTCAAAAATTTATACAACATATTCAAACACACATAGGCATGCTACTTCATACAATTAAGCAATAATGCACAAACCCTAATTCCCGAATATTACAGTTCTACCCCCTTAAAATAATTTCAACCTCAAAATTACTTGGCTAGAATAGGTGGGGGTATTGCTGTCGCATTACTTCTTCCGGCTCCCAAGAAGCTTCCTCCAATCCATGATTACGCCATAACACTTTAACCAAAGGAACTGGTTTTCTTCGCAATACTTTCACATCTCGCTCCAAGATCTGAATTGGCTCCTCCTTGTAGGACAAATCTGGCCTTAGCTCCACCTCTTCAACAGAAACTACATGAGATGGATCCGAGCGATAACGACGTAGCATCGAGACATGGAATACATTGTGCATCTGCTGCAATTCCGAAGGCAACTCCAACTGGTATGCCACTGGTCTAACTCGCTTCAATACCCGATAAGGTCTTATAAACCTGGGGCTTAACTTTCCTTTGCGACCAAATCTCATTACCTTCTTCCAAGGCGACACTTTAAGAAACACATAATCTCTCACAGCAAACTTGATCTCCTTTCGTTTAAGATCTGCGTATGACTTTTACCTGTCAGATGCCTCCTTCAACCGTGTCTGAATTACCTTAACCTTTTCCCTCGATTCTGCCACAATTTTCGGACCCAAAATCTAACGTTCTCCCAATTTCGTCCAACATGTGGGAGTGCGACACCTCCGTCCATACAGTGCTTCGTACGGTGCCATCCGAATACTTGCCTGATAGCTGTTGTTGTACGCAAATTTCGATAAAGGAAAATATTCTTCCCAACTTCCTCTGAAGTCTATCACACAGCCCCTCAACATATCCTCTAACATTTGCATCACTCGCTCAGATTGACAGTCTGACTGCGGATGAAATGCCGTACTGAAGTCTAATCTGGTACCCAAAGCTTGATGTAACGCCTTCCAAAATTGAGACGTAAACCTCGGATCCCTATCCGATATAATCGACACTGGCACTCTGTGCAGCCTCACGATCTCAGCTACATACAACTTTGCCAACTTCTAGAGAGAATAGTCAACCTGCACTGGAATGAAATGCACGGACTTTGTCAACCGGTCCACGATCACCCATACCGAGTCCTTCTTAGTAGGCGTAAGGGGAAGCCCACTAACGAAGTCCATGGTAATTCTCTCCCACTTCCATTGTGGAATCTTAATCGGCTGAAGCAATCCTGACGGAACCTGGTGTTCAGTCTTAACTTGCTGGCACGTTAAGCACTTCCCTACAAATTTGGTAACTTCCCGCTTAAGACCAGGCCACCAAAACTGTTCCCTTAAATCTCTATACAACTTACTACCTCCAGGATGCATAGCATAAGGACTACTATGCGATTCTGAAGAATTCTCATATAACTCCTCGTTCTTGACATCTGGACCTTACCCTTGAAGCACAATACTCCATCGCCATTAATACCATAATCCTCCAACTCTCCACTCTGCACTTGCCGTAGCTTAGCTTTTCGGATCCCCATCCGCTTAACTGTCCCTCTTTCACCTCATTCACCATGTCGACAACTTGCAACTCGCTAATAAGCTTAGTCATCATACAAGCTAAGATGTGCAAACATTGCCCTCAGATCTGTCACTACTTTCTGACTTAGGGCATCTGCCACCACCTTTGCCTTGCCTGGGTGATACTCTATGGAACAATCGTAGTCTTTCAATAACTCCACCCACCTTCGCTATTTCAAGTTCAGCTCTTTCTGAGTCAGTAGATACTTAAGACTATTGTGGTCTGTGTAAATCACTGACTTTTCTCTATATAGATAGTGCCTCCATACCTTAAGAGCAAAGACCACTACCGCCAATTCCAAGTCATGCGTCGGGTAGTTAACCTCATGTGGCCTTAATTGTCGAGACGCATACGCGACCACTTTCCTGTCTTGCATAAGGACACATCCCAATCCTGTGTGAGAAGCATCAAAGTACACCACGAACTCCTTTCTTGCCTCCGACTGAATTAAAACTGGAGCTTCAGTCAAGAACCTTTTCAGCTTCTCAAAGCTCTCCTGTTGCTTATTAGTCCATACGAAGGGTACCTCCTTCCTTAGTAACTTCGTCAGAGGTGCGGCTATTGAGGAAAACCCTTCCATAAACCTTCTGTAATAGCCTGCCAATCCCAAGAAGCTACGAACTTCAGCCACAGACTTGGGTGGTTTCCAATCCAATACTGCCTCAATTTTCCGAGGATCCACCCTTATCCCTTCAGCAGATACCACATGTCCTAAGAACATAACTTCCTTCAGCCAAAATTTGCACTTGCTGAACTTGGCATATAGCTTTATCTCCCTTAACACTTGTAGCACGACTCAGAGATGCTTGTCATGTTCTTCCTCAGACCTCGAATACATCAAAATATTGTCTATGAACACAACAAAGAACTGATCCAAATAGGGTTGGAAAACCTGGTACATCATGTCCATGAACACGGCTGGGGCATTTGTCAATCCAAACGGCATTACCAAGAATTCATAATGCACATACCTTGTCTGAAAAACCGTCTTATGGATATCTGCTTCCTTCACCTTAAGTTGATGATATCCAAACCTTAAATCTATCTTCGAAAATACCGCGGCCCCCTTAAGCTGATCGAACAAGTCGTCTATTCTTGGAAAAGGATACTTGTTCTTGATGGTCAGCTTATTTAACTGACGATAATCTATGCACATGCGCATAGTTCCGTCCTTCTTCTTCACAAACAAGATCGGTGCTCTCCATGGAGACACACTGGGTCAGATAAACCCACGATCAAGCAACTCTTGGATCTGAGCCTTGAGCTTAACCAACTCCTTTGGTGCCATTACATGAGGGCAATTGACACGGGAGCTATACCCGTGACAAGTCAATTAGAACTCCACTTCCCTATCCGGGGGTATTCCAGGTAACTCCTCCGAAAAAACATCCATAAATTCTCTTACTGTTCTAACTCCACTAACTCCCTCTTCTTTTACATCCAACGCACTAACAAAGGTCAAAAATGCCTTGCACCCTTTTCGAACTATCTTATTAGCCTTTAAAGCAGAGACTATGTTAGACAAATAGTCTCTTCTTTCTCCTATCATAATTATCGCCTTATCCTCCGGCGTCCTTAACTCCATTCGCTTAGCTGCGCAATCCAACACAGCCCAATGTTCCACTAGCCAGTCCATGCAAGGATGAGATCAAATTCTCCAAAGGGTAGTTCCATCAAGTCGGTAGGAAATACCACTCCCTGAAGCTCTAAAGGTACACTCCGAAATATTTTATTCACCACTACAGTTTGGCCTAATGGGCTCACTACAGTTATCTTCCTATTAGACAGTTCAGATGCTATGCCTAGTGTTTCAACTACTCTACATGCAACATAAGAGTGGGTAGAGCCAACATCAATTAAAGCAAAGTAAGGCTTGTCAGCCACAAGGAACGTACCGGTTATAACGTCTGGTGCATCTCCATCCTCCCTCCGGTGAACTGCATACACCAGACCCGGCTGTCTTGCCTCTGTACTACCAACACCTCTGCCCAGTGTTCCCCGTCCTCTACCAGAACCATTACCTCTGCCAGCCGAACCATGACCCCGCAGTGGCTGCTGTCCTCTTCTTCTAGCCTGATTAGGACCCTGACTTACTGGTCGACTCCCATCTGTTTTCATGGGATAATCCTTAATCATGTGGTCCTTGGACCCACACTTAAAATATCCTCCTGTCTTCTTCCAACACTCTCCTAGATGCATCTTCCCACACTGGTCACAAGTACGGTACTGTCTTCCTGTAATAGCTTACTGACCTCGTGGCCCACCAACTCTAGGCCTCTTTTGCACATTCCCAGATGACCCTGATGGTCCAAAACCTCTCTTTTGCCTATTCTGATCCGTATTTTACCTTACCGAATCATTAATCCCTTCGACTACCTTAGCCTTCTCCACCAATATCGTAAATTCTCACTCCTGCTGTGGAGCTATCAACAACCTCAGGTCATTCCTTTGTCCGTCCTCAAATTGGACACACCGTTCATGCTCTGTTGACAGAATACCTCGAGCATATCGGCTCAACCTTAGAAATTCTACCTCGTATTCCGCTACGATCTTATTCCCCTAAACCAGCCTCAAAAATGCCTTCCTCTATGCATCAACATAACTAGTTCCAATGTACTTCTTCTGATATGCTGCCTTAAAGTAAGTAAGATCATCAACAGCAGCACTATCCCGAACCGTGAGCCACCACTGATATGACTCATCGTGGAGTAGTGACACTACCCCTTTCAGTTTCTCCTTGGCAGTCAGGTCCAAATCGTCCATTATCTACTCCATCACCTCTAACCAATACTCAGCCGTATTGGGCGCCACACCAGATATGCCACGAAAAAACTCAGCTCCATTAGCTCGAAGTCGCTCAGGTACCGACTTTCGAGCTCCCATGCCTCCACCTGCTCCAGCTACCCTTTCTAGAACTCATGACATCGCTGTGATCTTGCATCGTCCCCGTCGATCTCGATATTCCACATCAGCAGCTGGCGGTGGTGGCATTTCATTTTCGGACCCTTGGCCAGACCTAACGGGCTCCGACACGATCATTCGACCTCTACCACGGCCACGCACATTACGACCACGTCCCCTAGAATTCATGCTTTCGAATCGCGTTTATTTGATTAAATAATTTTATGAATTAGTTTTTGTTCCACTAATTTATCGCGACCAGTCTTATGTTCAATAGTTCTAAGGAGTAGTTCTTTCGAATTCATGCACATATGGTCTCAAATTCATTCAATCATCACATTCATGAACTTGCGTTCATTACAGAAAAGTGTTGTAGCTGTCGTTGTTGTTGTTTTCCACTACCCAAGGGTATTTCTGTAATTTTATCCTACAAGGGTATTTTGGTAATTTTTCAAATTAGGGCATTTGAAAATGTTGCAAAATGTAGATTTTTGGTGTTTTTACAAAATTGAAATACTTGGTAAGAAAATTTCAGGGGTAAAATGGTAATTTTATAAATTGAGGGTATTTTCGTAATTTTTTTCAAACTAGGGGCATTTCGATAATTTTTTTTCACAAAATATGGTTCCTGGTGACTTTTCAAGACAAGGATATTTTTGGAAATTTTTATTTCGAGGGTATTTCGGTAACTTTCCATACGGAGGGTATTTTGGTAATTTGTACTGGTTAGGGATAATTTGGTCAATTTATAAATTAGGGGTATTTTGGTCATTTTTTTAAAATCAAGGGTACTTTGGAATTTTAATAATCATGGTTTGACTTTAAAATTTCACAAAACAAGGTGACGGGTCCCTTTCGGGTTTTAATTATTGAGTTTAGCCTGTGACTAAGTCCTCTTGGTTAGGGTGAACAGTCACTACGCACCAAATAGGATTCGAGCGGAGAGGAGGTGAGTCACTAGGACTGCTTAAATACCAAGCTCCCCCTGAATCCAATCCTAGACATGCATGACAATTGTTGCCACACCCTTAACTCAATGACTCGATTCTGAGTTGGTTTGGTTAGACTTTAAATTTTATGTATTTCGATGTTGGAGTAGGCTAATCCTATGGTTCAATAATTCCTGATCTACCACTCTACGTCCGTACAATTTCCCACATACAAATCACAAAAGGGTTAGGAGTACTTACCTGGTGGACTTCGGGCCGGAGACTCAGGTGCCATGCCAAAAAATCTGCTCAATTTCTTAATAAAATCCAATTTCAAAAGAAAAAGTTTTTGCGCCCAAAAAGCCCTCAAGGCCGAGTTTTGAATCGGGCTCTGATACCAAACTGAAACACCCCAAACCCGGCCCACAAGCAATGACCGAATCTGGCATGCTTCTTGAATAAAACAATTCAAAACTTATTTGTTACTTTGGAAAAAAATCTGGGTGGTTTGGAAGATAATTTGATTTGTGTTGAGTTCAAATTGAAAATAGTGTTGTTTTTGTAATTAATAAGTTGAAAGTATAGCCGGATTTTTAGAGGTTAACATTACATTGAAAATTGATTGTTGCTTAGGTGTCAAAACATTTAGAATTTATTTTTAAGAAAAATTTGCTTAACCTTTGATTTGATAATAATCGTATCGTAATAAATCGAATAAAAATACATGCGTAAAACAGTTAATCGTAATGGCCATATAACATTAAATAAAACCCGAAGTAAAACCAAAATAATTAAATAATAAAACCCAACGAAAATAAAATAACTCTGAGCTGAGCATGGCCACCACTAAGCTACTGCCGACCCGGTCCATTATTGAGTGTCACCTGAAACGATATCCCACAACGGGGTGAGTCAACAGACTCAATGTGCAACAACCAACACACAAACTCCCAACGATTTAGGCATACAAATCATATAAAAAACATATATATATACAATGATACAATCCTGAACCCAAACCTAGATAACCATCCTCTACACATCACTCGTACCTGCCATACACTGTGGGGATTACTAAATCGACCCTTCATCCGCTACACACCATCGAAGGCAGTCGCTGCAGACGACTTGCACATCGCCCTTATAAATTGTTGCGTAGCCACCAAATAACTGTGACAAGGTCACCAGATAACATTTTGTGACATAAGTCACCACATTCAGATTATGTGACATGAGTCACCAGATATTGTGGTATAAACCACCAGATCACTTCCCCTTTTCATAATCACCCATATGCCCCCATGTGTCATACAAATCATGCGAATATCATGCCATATGCCTTAATCATATTCGTAACCAATTCTCATATATGTCACATTCATAGTTTATAAAACTATTAATAGATCTTTAGAGAATAACGTACCTGAATATGTCGTACCATTGAATGGTACCTTTAGCCACATCATTCACATTCTTATTAACACACATATTAAGTTAATACCGTAAATCTATTAAGAATTTGTGTATGGCTACACACCTGGTTACTAACGCTTTCACTGAATCCTGAAAGTCTACCAAAACTGATTACACTCCTTCCTAAAAACCAATGTCAGAATCGGTTAACATCAATAGACAGAATGGCCTAAGGCCGAATTTCGTAACCCACTTACCTTGCTTATCTAAATCCCGAAACTGTCACTTACTCCTAAAGTTGTCGAAATCCCTACTTATCAATTATTAGAATTGGCTTTAATACATGGAAACTATGAAGATGGCCCTTGGCCGAATATTAGGACTTCCTTACCTTGATCTTAAAATCCTGGATGATCTCCTCTTGAAGTCGGGTACAATAGGAATCCCGAAACCTCCTTCAAAGTTTCAGCCAAAGAACATTAATGGGATTAGAGTCTTGATTTTGATAATCAAAATAGAGAACAGAGATTTTTAAACCCAATAGAGATCCCTTACCAACTCAATCGATTATCCTAGCTTGAAACAGAGAGATTCGGCACCTGCTTAAATGATCAAATCGACTCCAAAAGGGTAAAGGAGCATTTGGCTTTGGCCACCAAATAGGGAATTCGACTTTTGATTGAATTAGTAAAAGAGGAAGAGAAGGGTTGATATTTGAGCAATTCGGCAATGGTAATAAAGGAAGATTCGGCTTCAACGGAAAAGAAAGAATGGTATTGTGGTTCAGCCTTTATCAAAATATGGAGAGGGAGAGTGTGAGGCTTAGAAGTTTCGGCAATGGTGATCAAATGAGACAGAGAGAAAAGAGAGAACTAAATTTCGGCACCTACTCCTACAACACTCAAAACCAAAAATATACCCTAAGAGTCCTACATTCGGCCACTTGCTCCCCTCTCTCCCTTATCCCTTGATCCCCTCCTCCTTAGTCGAATCCTCACCTCTTCTACCCCATCTATACCTTCTCCTTCTAGAGTCCACATGCCGTCCACTACCTCCCCTCCTTGCTGCAAAATAAAACTCCAAAAGTGCTCTCCTTTCTACTCGAACCTAGGCCTCCTTTAAACTGCTTGTGGCGTCACCTCCTAGGGCTTTAAGTATCGCCTCCTTGCCACTTTAACAAGCCCATTTGTTTGTCAAATTTTCCTTACAATTGTTCTTAAGGCCTCATTCGCCTAGCTCCCCCCCTTAAGACTTAAAATCTGATAATTTCTAAGGCATTCACCTACACTCTAGAGTTCTAAAAAATTCATACAACATATTCAAACATACATAGGCATGCTACTTCATACAATTAAGCAATAATGCACAAACCCTAATTCCCGGATATTACAAGTGGCACCAGGATCACTTCTCTTCAACATTTTCCCATCCCATACAAAGTCATGTAAATGCATCATACATAGCAAATCATGATATTTACAAATATATCAACAATAATTAATTCAGACAAAAGTTCAGCCCATTAACACTTTGCTAATCGGCCCATTAAGGCAATTTATCAAATCGGCTCATTAAGCAATATATCAAATTGGCCCATTAGGCAATATATCAATTCGGCCCATTAAGTATTTTATCAAATCGGTCCATTAAGTAATGTATCAAATCGGCCCATAAGCAATATATCAATTCGGCCCATTGAGGCAATTTCATAATTCAGCCCTTCAAGGGTATTTTTGTTATTCGCACAATGATATTACTAATTTTGTCAATTTTATCAAAATAGTGTATCTTAGGCCAATTTTTCTGGTTTACGCCCTATTACATTTTTAGTCATATCAATTTATTTCCAATATGATATCAATCTTAAAATCCACAGATAACGGTGTGAGATTACACACCTGATTATGGTAAACACTAAGCCTTCTTGCTCGTCAGCATCTAAGATATCATAACACTCGATTAATCGACATACGTGATTTTAATAATCAAACTCTAAAATAAACGATCTAAAGTGTTTACCCTAGGAATTGTGAGCAACCATGATTTGACGATTCTCCCCAGATGATGGTCCACAACCCGATGGAAAATCCCAGATCGCCGATACCGGCCTTCATTTGAATTTAGAAGTAGGGACTATAAATCCACTCCTTTTTTGATTTCCAATCGCTACCCTTTTTGATTTGATATCACTTGCCTCCATTGAATAAGATTTTAGTCAAAACGATATTTTGTTAAAAAAATATGGATTGTCTAAGACAAAGGATTCGGCTTACCATTATAATTGTATGATCAACAAGTCGATCGATCGAGCAATTTAGACCCTACTAACAATATTAATTAGCCAACCTTCAATCCGATTAACACAATAACCAAATGGAGATATCGAATGGACTATGAAGGAACTTCCTTACCTTAATCGATGATAATCCCGTTTCTCACAATTGTCTTATGACTAGAGATGATTAGGCGATGTTGTGGTATTCGACCTCCCTCTATATCACTACGAAGAAAAATATTGATCACAACATGAGAGTGATGGAAAGAGATATTTCGATAGAAAAACAAAGTAGAATAACCGAATGATAATGAACTCATATATTCGGCTAGTAAAAAAATAACAATGAAATGAAAAGAGGGATAATAAGTCAATTACCAACTCGATCAAAAAGAGATTGTCCACAACAAAAAGAAAAGAAAAAGTGAAGAGAAGGGAGGATACTAGATTCAGCTTTGGAGGAAAATCAAACAAGAAAATGTGATCTTAAAGTGATGTCAATTTTTGAGAAGAGGAAGGATTGAAGAAATGATTAAAAGAAAAGAATGGAAGGGTGGATGGATGCTAGATGATTCGGCTATCAAGGGAAAGTGAACAAGAGATGAATGTTTTGACCAAAGAAAAGAGAAGAAATGCACAAATGTGCTAGGAGGTTTCGACAAAGAAGAAAGAAAAGAAGAAAATAATTAAACTCACTAATGGTTTTAAGATTCAGCAATGAGAGTAGCAATTTGGAGAAAATGACACAAAAGGTTGCAAGTAGGAATTTTGGCCAAAACAAGCACCAAAGTTTTTACAAAAGAAAAACAAAGCAAATTCGGCTATGCCCTCTCTATGCCAAAACTGTCCATGCCTTGGCCAATAGGTCAAAATTTGCCAATCAAAACTTTCCAAAACATCACCCTTGGAAATGGCCAACATGTTCCATATACTTGCCCTTTCTTTTTATTTTTTCCCTACCCTCAATCTTTCCTTATTTCCTTAGCCCTTGCCAAAATTAGAAAGTCCACCTTGCCTTATTT
This sequence comes from Gossypium rotundifolium, assembly GCA_025506655.1. Classification (NCBI taxonomy): domain Eukaryota; kingdom Viridiplantae; phylum Streptophyta; class Magnoliopsida; order Malvales; family Malvaceae; genus Gossypium; species Gossypium rotundifolium. The sequence goes on along the minus strand of CP106722.1, from coordinate 99,992,474 downwards.
ACTAGCTTGGCCGACAGTTAGGGAAAGAATGCAAAAATAATAGTCAAAATTTGTACATTATGGGATTTGAACCTCCTCCCTCAAATTCCATTATGTGGCGCCCTATCCTTTTTACCAATTGCTCATTTATGCAAGCACATTACATATTTATTTCTATAAGCCTTGGAGCTACTTATCATCTCTCCTTAATAGAATTAAACACAATTTTTACTAGGGCCCAAATAAATCCCAAGCCTTCTCATAACCCCTAAACATGCACAACTAATATTTTTAACTAACTTAACGTAAGAAATAATATAACACATAAAATTCTAAATTTTAGGATGTTACAATAAGTTTAGAAATACTAAAGGTCATATATGGGATACAGTACTTGTGCGAGGAAAATAGGCAAGTAACCCCTAGAATAATTTGTGACTTTTATAATGTTCCATTCTATGAGAATGATTTCATTGATGAAACTGACTTAGAATATTTTAGAGACATAGATATGAATAATATTTTAAACTTTCTAACTGAAGGAAAGGGTGAATGGAAATATTGCACAGGTGCCAATATCCCAGTATCTTTCCATCAAATTATTATGTTTCTTGAGGATAAGATATGGATCCAATTTGTTTTCATATAAATTTTACTTGCTTTAAATGTTTCTAATTTTAATGCCTTTAGATTAATTTTATTCATGCTATTTTGTAGAAAAAGCATGTATTTGTTGGCAAATGGATCCACCAGAACATGAGAAAATGCATTAGCAGCTAAAAGGTTGGAGTATTCTTTCTCCATATAATGACGACTTTATACAAAAAGGTGGGTGTACCTATGACATCCATTGAGCAGTCGTTGAAACCATCCCAAAGCATTATCAAGAACACCTTGTTCCAACAATACATCGAGTTGCGGGCAAAACAAATAAAAGACTGGAACAAGCGATATCAAGAAACAAAAGCTACACCTACTTGGTTAGCTTGGTCAAAAAGGTTGGCATGAGCTCAACAAGACATTGGTGAGAGCAGTCATCCAAAGTTAGATTGGATGGTTCAGTGAATGCAAGAATCGGGGCCAATTTTTCGAGAGTTTGCTGGGAAAAATAACATTTGAGTCCCCAATTATACACCAGATATGTTCAGTCCGACGAGTGTGGAACAAGATGAAGAACTGTCAAAAAGTGAAGAGGAATGAGAAGAAAAGGAGGATGATGGGGGTGAGGAGATGGACGATGAGGAGCAAGATTGAACTATTTTTAATTTTATAAATATTTGTATTAATTTTTGGGATAATTTTAATTTAGACTTTGTAGGAGTAGGATTAATAAGTAAATTTTAGTATGTTGCAGTCTGTTAAAATTTTCTATGTAGGAACCCAAAATGAAAGAGGCACAAACAATTTAAGCTAATACAATCAAAGGAGAAAGCACCCACCATTAGCAATTGGAGTGACTATGGTCAATTGGGTTACTTCCTTCCTTATCTATTATTCAGCTGCACATTAAGGACAATTTTTCAACTAAAGTGTGGGGGGTAGCATAGAAAATTTGCCTCAAATTTTTACATTTTCTTTGGTTTTTCTTGTCTTTTGTGTGCTTGAGCTTGTAGAAATACAAGTGATTAATTAGGAGCATGTACATAGGTTGCTTGTGTTTATGAATAAATCTGGCATGATGGTAGGTGATTTTAAATTTTTTATTATTAGACTACTAAAGTTCTATATGTTACACTGTAAATAGCTACTAAGCTATCACTTGTACCAAGTGATATAGAAAATAGAAGGAATCGAGCATGCTAGTATGGATGATAAATGGTTGTGTGTTTGTTTGGTTGATTAAATTTGTACAATATGAGATATTAGGGATGACCTAAGGCATTTTTTTTTGGAATACATCCAGAGTAAAAAAGCTATCCTATTTATACTTCACCTTTAGTACCAATTTTAAGCCTTTTGACACTTCTAGATGAACTTCATTACAAACCCTGAGCCTGAAAACGTTAATTTGTATATGCCCTTTTTCTTTGGTCATGTACCACATGATTATAGATTTCTATCTATATGTATTGACGGTTAAGTAGGCACATCACATCGGAGTTTGTAAACTTATAGTGAAATAGGAAAGATTGGTGTGATATAGGAACAATAAGTTAGCCTAATGTGTGAAACAAAAAGAAAATTCCAAAAAGAGAATTGGTACAAGTAGGAAAAGTCTTAGACTAACGAAAGAGCATTCGTGAGTGAGATGTATTGAAAAAGAGAAAAGTGACAAACTCACAAAAGAAAGAAAAAACAGTTCATTAGTGCACAAAAACTCGCAAGGCTACCCATAGTTACAATGTCATGCTCTAACTTCCTGTAGATGGAGAGACAGGGAAGGTGAGAGAAGGAGAAATAAAGCGGTGAGCAGATAAGGGTCACTAAGGGAGGAAGAATAGGAATCAATACGATTTATCAGACTATTTTTGTATTTGTAACCTTTTGATTCTTAATGTTTTTAAATTCCATACCTGTCCCATGTCGCAGAACATTATATGTCGAAAGCCCTATATGACCTAAGTATCCTCATACATGAATGGACATCATACTGAACATATGTATAAATGACTACTTGTTTTTTGCTTGGACAATCAATGTACTTGATTGATTTGTTGATGGATTTTTATAGGTGAGAACCTTATTATTTGTACATTTCGTAACATACTAAATTTAGATGTTTGTGATCAAAAGTGGTAAGTCGAGTACTCATCATGTTGAAATTGTTAGTAAGCATGAAATGCCTAAGTCATATGCTCTGAAATCAATACTTGTATCATATTGGCTCAAGGATCATCGTTTTTATTTGTCATCTTTGTTTATGTTGCTTGAAGACAAGCAATGACTTAAGTGTGGGGGATTTTGATCTGTCGTAATTTGGTGTAGCACATTAAACTAGTCTTCACATGTAAGGAGCTTAGGTACAAGCATTTTTGTTATGTTTTAAATTATTTTCATTATTTTTACTTACATCCAATAAAATGTGCACATTAAGTCTTTTATTGACCTTAAGGACCGAATGAGTCCTAAAGGAGAGCTAACGTACTTTGTGAGTGTACAGGGGACCATTAGAAGGCATTTTAGACCAATACTAAAACTTCTGTCACAACATGGGAGATCCGATATCATAACACACAGAACAAAATGAAGAAAGCAAGAAACTGCCTTTGATGTCACGACACAGGCTTAAGGTGTCGTGACAAACCCCTCGAGATGGCTGTAGATGAGCATACTTGTAACATCCTGATTTGAGGCCTAGTCAGAATAGTGGTACGAGACCACAAATTCAAAGTAGAAATATGTATTTTAATGATTTTTATGAGGCATACGAGGTATTTGCATGATTGTGAGAAAATTTCATGAAGGAATTTTATTAATTAGTAAACAATTTCTCCATTAGGACTAAATTGAAAGGATTAGAAAATGTGAGAATCTAGAAGGTTTAAGTATGAAATAGCATCATAAAAATTATTAGAATTCCTTATTTAGAAATTAGACCATTATATGTTAAAATGGACAAAAATAGACATGGGAAGGAAAAATCTCAAGAAAAGATCATTAAGGGCATTTTTGTCATTTGGTAAATAAAAGATTAAAAAGGGAAAAAGAAGTCAAAATTGTGTCCATCTTCTTCTTGGTCGAAATTCCCTAAGGAAGACATAGCTAGGGTTTGTTCATCTTTCAAGCTTGATTGTAAGTGTCTCTTTGCCCTGTTTTTAATGTTCTTCGTATTTTTGAGATCCTCGCAGCTCAATTTAGCTATTTCTAGCTATATTTGGAGCTAGGGTTTATGTTAAAAAATTTACCCATGTATGGCATGCATGTATTTTGATGTTTTAAGGAAGAATATAAAAGTTTGATGTATGATAAACATCTTTTTCTAAGTGATTTTCATGAAAAATGCATGAAAGGGCCAAATTGTAAAAGTTATAAAATTGGTCATACATGAGTGAAATAGTGGAAATTAAGGGATCTTGTAGTTAAGAGAATAATTCGGTTAAGCTTAAAATACAAGGAAGTTGAATAAAATTCATTTTATGAGCCTAGGGGCAAAAGTGTAATTATGAGAAAGTTTAGGGGAAAAATGTAATTTTTCCAAACTGTGATTCTTGAGTTGATTTAGTCAATGTGGTAATGTGTCCCTTGCATCAACTGGCGAGAATTTGATTCGTCACACGGGCCAGCACATGGGCATGTGCCCAGACCATGTGCTCTTAAAAGGTTGATGACGTCGTAAACAGAGAGCTCCACGGGCAGAGGACACTGGCGTGTACAGGCCGTGTGAAGGACATATGTTATTTACACGAGCGTGTGTCCAACCGTGTGACAACTCTTGTAGGTTCGAAGGGAAAATAAATTCCACATGGGCTAGGGACATGGGCGTGTGAGACCACATGGGCGTGTCCCACGTCACACGGGCGTGTGATGCCTGTTTAGGTAAAAATTTTCTAAGAGTGTAAAAGTTTCTGGTTGAACTCTGAAACTTTCCAGATGTATGTTTAAGGCCTCATAGGTCTATATAATGCATGTTATGATCAAGGATGAAAGGTTTTAAGTTGAAATGAAAATTTATAGCCCATTAATACATGTTCAAGCAAGGTTAAGTATAATAATGCCTCGTATCCTGTCTCGGCGTCAGACATGGGTAAGGGGTGTTACATTTAGTGGTATCAGAGCTACGGTTTAGTCAATTCTGGGACTAATGTAGCATATGCATGAGTCTAGTTATGCCATACATATGAGTATTTATATAATGATAATGTGACGACTTAAATTGTATTTTCATATAGTAAATGGATCCCGATAGAGCCGTGGCGAATGATGTAGAAAGTAATGTGCCGGCTCCCGCTGAAGGGACGGTGCCGAATGAAAATAAGGGTGGTCCTACAACCGTGAGTCAGAGAGGGAGAGAAGAGCTAGGGAAGCCTTCATCCATATGATGAATGCATGGTATACGAAGTTCATTCGTACGAATTCGAATGCACAACCCTCTCCACCCCCGCCTATTCCTCAACCTACCCCTGTAGCTCCTCTAGTGGTAGATGTGGTAAGAAGAGAAAATCCTCTGAATGATAGAATTCAAAAACAAGGGGCCGAAGACTTCTGGGCTAGTAAAGATGACGATCCAGAAAGAGCAGAATTCTGGCTTGAAAATAGCATCCGAGTATTTGATGAACTATCTTGCACACCTGAAGAGTGCATGAAATGTGTAGTGTCTCTTCTGAGAGATTCTGCTTATCAGTGGTGGAATACCATTATGTGGGTTGTACCAAGGGAAATAATTACATAGGAGTTTTTCCAAGAAGAATTTCGGAAGAAGTACATTAGTTAGTGGTTTATCGATCAGAAAAGAAAGGCATGCCTTGAACTAAAACAAAGTAAGATGACAGCAATTGAGTACGAGCGTGAGTTTGAAAGGCTCAGCAAATATGCTCGAGCGTGTGTATCCACTGAGGCCATCATGTGTAAACGGTTTGAGGACGGATTAAATAAAGATATCAGATTGTTTGTTGGTGTCCTCGAGTTAAAAGAATTGGTTGTGCTAGTGGACCAGGCTTGTAAAATTGAAGAATTGGTGAAAGAAAAAAGAAAAGTTGATATAGAGTCTCATGATTTAAGAAAGAGACAATTGAACAAGTTGTTTCCATCTTCATCAAAGAAGTCAAGAGACTTCTCTACCCGATCAGCTACTTCAGTTGGGTTTTCAAATAAATGTAAGGGTAAGTAGTACTCAGGGAATAAACCTCAGACTACTTCAGTTGCTAGTGTTAGGAACATTTGATGTAATAGACCAAAATGCCTACAGTATGGTAGAAGACACCCTGGTGAATGTCGTGCACATGAGACTGCTCGTTTTAAGTGTGGTTCCCAAGACTATTTTATTCAAGAATGCCCTGAGATGGTTGAAAAGAGAAGGTTTAGAGTGTAAAATCAGGAAGTGCCAATAAAGGAAGACAACAAAGAAACCCGGGTAGTGGAATGAGTAGTAAAGGTACACCCCGAGAGCAGGCTGGGAGGCCTGAGGGTAGAGCGCCTGCAAGGACTTATGCCATTCGTGCTCGCGAAGAGGCATCATCCCCTAATGTAATTATGGGTACATTTTCTCTCCATGATACTAATGTTGTTGCTTTAATTGATCACCCACTCATACATTTGCATGAAATTAGTATCTAGTGTTAGCATGTCCATAGAGTCTACAGAGTTTGTGATAAAAGTGTCCAATCCACTAGGAAAAAATGTATTAGTTGATAAAATATGCAAAGATTGTCCATTGATGATTAGAGGTCACTATTTTAAGGCAAATATCATGCTATGCCATTTTATGAATTTTATATAATTCTTGGTATGGACTGGTTAACCACTCATGATGTGATAGTAAATTGTGGAAAGAAATACATTCAGTTGAGATGTGAAAATGAGGACACTCTTCGTATTGAATAAGATGAACAAGAAAGATCACCAGTATTGATCTCTCATGTGTCTACTCAGAAGTATATAAGAAAGGGGTATGAAGCCTATCTTGAGTTTGTTATGAATGCTAAATAAATTGAGTTAAAGATTGAATCAATACCGATAGTGTGTGAGTATCTAGATGTTTTCCCAGAAGAATTGCCAGGGTTGCCTCCAGTTAGAGAGGTTGAAATTGGCATTGAGTTAGCTCCCAGTACTGTACCGATATCGATTGCTCCTTATAGAATGGCTCAATCTAAGTTGAAGGAATTTAAGGCACAATTACAAGAGTTAACGGACAAAGGTTTCACAAGACCGAGTTATTTTCCATGGGGTGCACTAGTGTTATTTGTGAAAGAGTGTAACATCCTGAAAAGGGCCTATGCATTTCCAGTTTAATTGTATGAAATGACAAGTTTCAAGTACTATGAATAAATTTTTGATACTTTTGGAAACCTAGAAATGCATGGAAATGGAAATGAAAATGAAAATGGAAATGAAAATGGAGATGGAAATGAAAATGGAAATGGAAATGGAAATGGACATTTTTGGAAACTTAGACATTTTTGGAAACTTAGACATTTTTGGAAACTTAGACATTTTTGGAAACTTAGACATTTTTGGAAACTTAGACATTTTTGGAAACCTAAACATTTCTGGAAATGATCCAAAAATGGAAACTTGAACATTTTAGGAAACTTGGATATGTAAAAGAAATAAAGGAGTTTTATTCACATAAATATGTGAATAATAAGAGATAAATAAAGGAGTTTTATTCACATAAATATGTGAATAATAAGAGAGAAATAAAGGAGTTTTATTCACATAAATATGTGAATAATAAGAGAGAAGTAAAGGAGTTCTATTCACATAAATATGTGAATAATAAGAGATAAATAAAGGAGTTTTATTCACATAAATATGTGAATAATAAGAGATAAATAAAGGAGTTTTATTCACATAAATATGTGAATAATAAGAGATAAATAAAGGAGTTTTATTCACATAAATATGTGAATAATAAGAGATAAATAAAGGAGTTTTATTCACATAAATATGTGAATAATAAGAGATAAATAAAGGATTATTTTCTAAGGAGATAATTGAGGAGATAATGGATGGATTAAAGGCTTTTATCTTTTAAATAAAAGAGATAATATTATCAAAAGAGGAGTGGTGGACAAGTAAGGAATCCTAGGTGATAACTTTGGCTATAAAAGGAGGCGGAGGGCTACTCAATCACTTTTGCTTCCTCTTTGTCGAAATTTTCCTAGCTCTCTCCCCTCTCTGCGAATTTTTCTTCAAACAAAATCCATCTTTTATTCTTATATTTTTCTTCTCTGTCTCTACTGTCAAAGCCGAATCTTTGTTGATTCTAAGTAAAGGAGCAATCAACTACAACATCAAAAGGGTTTCTTCAACTGTCGAATACAAGGATCAAGGATCTAAGGTAAGATAAATTTATTTGATTAAAGGTTATGATGTATATGTTAGATTAGATCTAACATGAAGATTTCGACAGACATATAGGGCAAGGAATCCTCTTGATTTGGAATTTGTATGGTAAGTGATATTCGCAAAGGCTTAATTTTGGTATTTGGAATTATTTTCATTATTTCAAAAGCGAAAACTCACATGGTTACATGAATTAGTGTTAGCCGATTTCAAGGAAAAGGATACTAGCAATTGTGGGATTCGATTTACAATCATCCAATTCGGCAACAAGGTAAATAATACAAATCCTACTAGGATTTGGTTTTTAAGCCAAATAGGTTTGTTAATATGTTTTAATAATTGGCCGAATATAGGAGATAAAGATCTAGATCGGTAGATCGTTCTTCGGGATTTCAAGGAATCTATTAAGCCAATCAGGTGTGTACCCTTACTAACCTTCGGTATTTCATATGGCTATTATTTTAATATATGAATATGTATAAGAATGTGAATGTGGCTAAGTACCACAAATGTGATAAAAAGTACCCAGGTACGTTTCCTACTTCTGATAGGATTGTGAAATATGTTATTTTATAACATGCGAATATATGTATATGAACATGAAATTAAGTAAGTTATGCATAATATATAAATTTTGGGGCATTCGGGATTTATGTGAAAGGGGAAGAGTAGGTGTTGACTTCGGTCTCACCAACGAAGGTGTTGACTTTGGTCTCACCAACGAAATATGGTGACTACGGTTACATTATCTGAATATAGTGTCTAATGACACAACGTATATGGGCGATGAGCACGTCGACTGCAGCGACTGCCTTCGATGGTGTGTAGCGGATGGAGGGTTGACTTAGTAGTCCCACGGTGTGGTGGCGTGTACGGTGGTGTGTAGCGGATGGACAAATAGGCTTGGGTTTGGGTTGCATCATAATTTATTTTATATGAATATGAATTTGATTTATGAACATGTATGCTCGATTTGTTGAATGTTAGTATGTGTGCACATTGAGTCTGTTGACTCACCCGTTGTGGGAAATATTTTCAGGTGATGAGCATGATTTGACCGGGACAGTAGACCTTGAGGTGGCCATGATCCATCTCAAGATTCTATTTAAATTTGGACTTTATTTATGTTTAGTACCTTTAATTTTATTTTGGGTTTTATTTGATGTAATAAGGCCATAAGGCCCAGTGGATTTTCTTATTCGCTTCACTTTAAATTATTATGTTACGAACTATTATGATTAAAGTTAAGTGATTTTTTTTTAAAACCTTAAAAATTATTTTATCACCTTAATAAAATTGGATTTACAAGTTTAATTAAATGGGTTTCCAATCTAAGCCCAATCCACAACAACAATTTCTAAAAATTTTACAAATTTTATCTAAGTAACAAAAAAAATTTTGAAACCGGTTTACTTTAGGAACATACTAGATCCGGTTCAGGCTCGTGGGCCAGGTGTGGGGTGTTTCAGCTTGGTATCAGAGCCCAGTTTTTAAACTCTCGGCCTGTGGGCTCAGGCCCAAAACGTTTTCAATTCGAGCCCAAATGAATTTCTTTGAAATAAGCAGGTTTTATGGCATGGCACCTAAGTCTCCGACCCGCAGTCCACCAGGTAAGTACCCCTAACTCTATCTGTGATTCTGTGAACTTTATAAGGGTAGAAAAGGCATGGAACGTAGAATAGAATGATAGGAACTTGAACCCTAGGATTAGACTACTCAAACACAAAACCACATAAGACTTAATGCACTGAACCAACCTATGGCTAAGTCACTGAGCTAGTGGTGTGGTAACCCTTGTACGCATGTCTAGGATTGGATCCGGAAGAGCTTGGTATTTAAGCAGTCCTAGTGACTCACCTCCTCTTCGCAGGAATCCTACCTGGTGCGTAGCTTCGGTTCACCATAACTCAAAGGGCTCAGTGGTGTGGCAACCTCTGTGCGCATGTCTAGGAATGGTTTCGGTGGGAGCTTGGTATTTAAGCAGTCCGCGTGACTCACCTCCTCTCCACACGAATCCACGCCACAGTGCGTAGCTTTGGTTCACCCTGACCAAGAGGGCTCGGTCATAGGCTAAACATAATAACTAAAACCCGAAAGGGAACTAGCCATGTTAAAAAAAAAAAAGAGAGAACAAAACAACAAACCCTAGTTTCTTCAAACTTTTAAAACTTTCTTTTAAATCTGAGAAAATTATTTTTACAACATTTTCTGAAAAACTCTTGATTTGCAAAAATTACAAAAATGCCCTTAGGGGTAAAATTACCAAAACGCCCTTGGTTTATAAAATGTTCAACTACTCAACAACTTTACCAAATTATCATGATTTCATGAACATTCAAAAACCCTAATTTGTAAAATATCAAAATACCATGATTCTGGAAAGATTACAAAATTGCCCCTAACTTACAAAATTACCAAAATTGCCCCTGATTTCCAAAACTTTTGCAACATCCCTATTTTTGAAGGAATAATTTTTGAAAAGAACCCTCAAAGTTTTACAACTTTTGAAATACCCCAAATTTATTAAATTTTACAAATTTACCCTGATTTGTGAAAAATTACCAAAATACCCCTGTAGGACAAAATTACGAAAATACCCCCGGATAGTGGAAAACAACAACAACAACAACAAAAACTACAACGTTTCTCTGAATGAACGGAAGTTCATGCTTGTTTGATGGATGAATGAATGAATGGAAAAGACTGTGTGCATGTATGAATACGAAAGAACCACTCATAAATTCCTTTTCATAAAAACTTCTTCGCGGTTAATCAGTGAAACAAAATTTTTTAATACATAAAACTTCTTTATCAGATTAAATCGCGACGTTAGAAATGAGTTCTAAGGGACGAGAACTTAGAGATTGTGCCTAGAAAGTATGATAGTTCTTTGAGATCAGAGTGCACAGCAATAGCGTAGTGTTGTGAGTTAGACTGTATGGATGAACGATAGTAAGTAATTTCGAGGACGAAATTATTTTAAGGGGGGTAGAACTGTAACATCCTGAAAAGGGCCTATGCATTTCCAATTTAATTGTATGAAATGACAAGTTTCAAGTATTATGAATAAATTTTTGATACTTTTGGAAACCTAGAAATGCATGAAAATGGAAATGAAAATGAAAATGGAAATGAAAATGGAGATGGAAATGAAAATGGAAATGGAAATGGAAATGGACATTTTTGGAAACTTAGACATTTTTGGAAACTTAGACATTTTGGAAACATAGACATTTTGGAAACTTAGACATTTTGGAAACCTAAACATTTTTGGAAATGATCAAAAATGGAAACTTGAACATTTTAGGAAACTTGGATATGTAAGAGAAATAAAGGAGTTTTATTCACATAAATATGTGAATAATAAGAGATAAATAAAGGAGTTTTATTCACATAAATATGTGAATAATAAGAGATAAATAAAGGAGTTTTATTCACATAAATATGTGAATAATAAGAGAGAAATAAAGGAGTTTTATTCACATAAATATGTGAATAATAAGAGATAAATAAGGAGTTTTATTCACATAAATATGTGAATAATAAGAGATAAATAAAGGAGTTTTATTCACATAAATATGTGAATAATAAGAGATAAATAAAGGAGTTTTATTCACATAAATATGTGAATAATAAGAGATAAATAAAGGATTATTTTCTAAGGAGATAATTGAGGAGATAATGGATGGATTAAAGGCTTTTATCTTTTAAATAAAAGAGATAATATTATCAAAAGAGGAGTGGTGGACAAGTAAGGGACTCCTAGGTGATAACTTTGGCTATAAAAGGAGGGGGGAGGGCTACTCAATCACTTTTGCTTCTTCTTTGCCGAAATTTTCCTAGCTCTCTCCCCTCTCTCGAATTTTTCTTCAAGCAAAATCCATCTTTTCTTCTTCTATTTTTCTTCTCTCTCTCTTGTCAAAGCCGAATCTTTGTTGATTCTAAGTAAAGGAGCAATCAACTACAACATCAAAAGGGTTTCTTCAACTGTCGAATACAAGGATCAAGGATCTAAGGTAAGATAAATTTATTTGATTAAAGGTTATGATGTATATGTTAGATTACATCTAACATGAAGATTTCGACAGACATATAGGGCAAGGAATCCTCTTGATTTGGAATTTGTATGGTAAGTGATATTCGCAAAGGCTTAATTTTGGTATTTGGAATTATTTTCATTATTTCAAAAGCGAAAACTCACATGGTTACATGAATTAGTGTTAGCCGATTTCAAGGAAAAGGATACTAGCAATTGTGGAATTCGATTTACAATCATCCAATTCGGCAACAAGGTAAATAATACAAATCCTACTAGGATTTGGTTTTTAAGCCAAATAGGTTTGTTAATATGTTTTAATAATTGGCGAATATAGGAGATAAAGATCTAGATCAAGAGATCGTTCTTCTGGATTTCAAGGAATCTATTAAGCCAATCGGTGTGTACCTTACTAACCTTCGTATTTCATATGGCTATTATTTTAATATATGAATATGTATAAGAATGTGAATGTGGCTAAGTACCACAAATGTGATAAAAAGTACCCAGGTACGCTTCCTACTTCTGATAGGATTGTGAAATTTGTTATTTTATAACATGCGAATATATGTATATGAACATGAAATTAAGTAAGTTATGCATAATATATAAATTTTGGGGCATTCGAGATTTATGTGAAAGGGGAAGAGTAGGTGTTGACTTCGGTCTCACCAACGAAGGTGTTGACTTTAGTCTCACCAACGAAATATGGTGACTACAGTTACATTATCTGAATTTGGTAACTCCGGTTACATTATTTGAATATAGTGTCTAATGACACAACGTATATGGGCGATGAGCACGTCGACTGCAGCGACTGCCTTCGATAGTGTGTAGCAGATGGAGGGTTGACTTAGTAGTCCCCACGGTGTGACTGGCAGGTACGGGTGGTGTGTAGCAGATGGACAAATAGGCTTGGGTTTGGGTTGCATCATAATTTATTTTATATGAATATGAATTTGATTTATGAACATGTATGCCTGATTTGTTGAATGTTAGTCTTGTGTGCACATTGAGTCATTGACTCACCCGTTGTGGGAAATATTTTGGGTGATGAACAAAGGATTGGACCGGGACGGTAGACCTTGAGGTGGCCATGATCCATCTGAAGATTCTATTTAAATTTGGACTTTATTTATGTTTAGTACCTTTAATTTTATTTTTGGGTTTTATTTGATGTAATAAGGCCATAAGGCCCAGTGGATTTTCTTATTCTACTTCACTTTAAATTGTTATGTTACGAACTATTATGATTAAAGTTAAGTGATTTTTTTTTTAAAACCTTAAAAATTATTTTGTCACCTTAATAAAATTGGATTTACAAGTTTAATTAAATGGGTTTCCAATCTAAGCCCAATCCACAACAACAATTTCTAAAAATTTTACAAATTTTCTCTAAGTAACGAAAGATTTTGAAACCGATTTACTTTAGGAACATACCAGATCCGGTTCAGGCTCGTGGGCCGGGTGTGGGGTGTTTCAAAGAGAAAGATGGTTCTATGAGATTATGCATATATTATCGGTAGCTTAATAAGGTAACCGTAAAGATCAAGTACACATTGCCAAGGATTAACGATTTTTTTGATCAATTGAAGGGAGCCATTGTGTTTTCCAAGATAAATTTGAGATTAAGGTATTATTAGTTAAGACTGAAAGATTCAGATGTGCCAAAAACTGCATTCCAGAAAAGGTATGGTCATTACGAATTTTTAGTCATGCCTTTTGGTTTAACAAATGCCCCTGCGGTGAGTATAGATTTAATGAACCATATTTTTCAACCATACTTGGACAAGTTTGTGGTTGTCTTTATTGATGACATATTTATATATTCCTGTGATGCGCATGAGCATGTCGAGCACTTGAGGACAATTTTACAGATTTTACGAGATAATCAGTTGTATGCCAAGTTCAGCAAAAGTGAATTTTGGCTTAAAGAAGTTGGATTTTTGGGGCATATTATCTCGGGAGATGGAGTCCGAGCTGATCCAAGCAAAATTTTAGCCATTGTTGAGTGGAAGCCACCTAGGAATGTAACAGAGGTGAGAATTTTTCTAGGCCTAGCTGGCTATTACAAACAATTTTTCAAGGGGTCTTCTATGATAGCTACCCCGATGACGAGACTGTTACAGAAAGATGTAAAGTTCGATTGGACGAAAAAGTGTCAATAAAGTTTTGAGCAATTAAAAGCATTATTGACAGAGGCTCCAATTCTATTACAACTTGAATCGGTAAAAGAATTTGTGATCTACATCGATGCATCCTTGAATGGATTGGGTGTGCACTCATGTAAGAAGGCAAAGTGATAGCATATGCTTCTATACAGTTAAAGCCACATGAGAAGAATTATTCGACACATGATTTAGAGTTGGCTGCTATTGTCTTTGCATTGAAGATTTGGAGACATCATTTGTATGGTGAAAGATGTTGGTTATTCACCGACCATAAAAGTTTAAAGTACTTGATGACTCAGAAGGAATTGAACTTAAGGCAACGAAGATGGTTAGAGCTGATAAAAGACTATGAGCTAGTCATTGACTACCACCTAGGAAAGGTGAATGTAGTCGCTGATGCTTTGAGTAGAAAGTCTTTATTTGCTTTGAGAGCTATTAATACATGGGTGAATTTGTCAGATGATGGTTTCATCTTAGCTGAGTTGAGGGCTAGACTGATGTTCCTCTAAGAGATATATGGGGCTCAGAAAGATGACAGTGAATTGTAAGCCAAAAGAGTTCAGTGCGTGTCAGGTATTGAGTCTGATTTTCAGAATAATTTAGATGGATGTTTAATGTTTAGAGATAGAGTCTGTGTACCAAGTAATAATGAGCTTATTCGTAAAGTTTTGCATGAGGCACATTGTGGATTCCTATCTGTACATTCGAGTAGCACCAAGATGTATAATGATTTAAAGAAATGGTATTGGTGGCTGATTATGAAGAAAGATATTTCTGAGATTATTTCTAGATGGTTGATTTGTCAGCAAGTAAAGGCCGAACACCAAGTACCCTCGGGTTTGCTTCAACCTATTATGGTGCCCGAGTGGAAATAGGATCGTGTTACCATGGACTTTGTAACGGGTTTGCCATTGACACTGAGCAAGAAAGATGTTGTATGGGTCGTAGTTGATAGACTTACGAAGACAGCCCATTTCATACCTATACGTGTTGACTACTCACTTGATAAGTTGGCAAACTTGTATGTTTCAAAGATTGTAAGACTTTATGGAGTGCCTATATCAATTATATTGAATAGAGATCTGAGATTCACGTCCAGATTTTAGAAAAAGTTGCAAGATGCTTTGGGTACAAAGTTGAGTTTTAGTACGGCTTTTCACCCTCAAACTGAAGGGCAGACGGAGATATTAATACAGATACTTGAGGATATGCTCCGGTGTTGCGTTCTTGAGTTTCAGGGCAGCTGGGAAAAGTACTTACCGTTGGTAGAGTTTGCTTATAATAACAATTTTTAGTAAATTTTGAAAATGGTGCCATATAAGGCTTTGTATGGGCATAAGTACCGAACACCTCTATATTGGACTGAACTTAAGAAAAATCAGATTCACGGGGTTGATCTGGTTAGAGAAATAGAAGAGAAAGTAAGGGTGATTCGAGATTGTTTAAAAGCTACTTCTAATAGAAAAAATCCTATTCGAATTTGAAATAAAAAGAGATCATGTATCAAGTCGGTGATAGAGTATTTTTGAAGTGTCGCCATGGAAGAAAGTTCTTAGATTTGGCCGGAAAGGCAAATCAAGTTCACGTTTTATCGGACCATATGATATCACCAAGAGGATAGGGCCAGTAGCCTATTGATTGGCTTTGCCGTCTGAGTTAGAAAAGATTCATGATGTATTTCACGTGTCTCTGTTGCGATGCTTCCGATCAGACCCTTCGCATGATATTACACGGGTAGAGGTTGAAATTCAACCTGACATGATATATGGTGAAGAACCGATTAAGATCCTAGCACAGGAAGTCAAACAATTAAAGAAAAAAAGTATTACTCTCGTGAAAGTCTTGTGGCAAGGACATGAGGTAGAGGAGACTACATGGGAACTAGAAGAGGCTAAGAGGAACCAGTACCCAACCCTTTTTGCTAGTAAGATTTTCGGGAACGAAAATCCCTAAGGGGGGAGAATTGTAATAGCCCAATTTAGGGCCTAGTTAGAATAGTGGTGCGAGACCACAAATATGAAGTAGAAATATGTATTTTAATGATTTTTATGAGGCTTACGAGGTATTTTCATGATTGTGAGAAAATTTCATGAAGGAATTTTATTAATTAGTAAACAATTTGTCCATTAGGACTAAATTGCAAGGATTAAAAAATATGAGAATCTAGAAGGTTTAAGTATGAAATAGAATCATAAAAATTATTAGAAGTCCTTATTTAGAATTTAGACCATTACATGTTAAGATGGACAAAAATAGACATGGGAAGGAAAAATCTCAAGAAAGGATCATTAAGGGCATTTTCGTCATTTGGTAAATAGAAGATTAAAAAGGGAAAAAGAAGTCAAAATTGTGTCCATCTTCTTCTCCTTGGTCGAAATTCCCTAAGAAAGACATAGCTAGGGTTTGTTCATCTTTCAAGCTTGATTGTAAGTGTCTCTTTACCCCGTTTTTAATGTTCTTCGTATTTTTGAGATCCTCGTAGCTCAATTTAGCTATTTCTAGCTATATTTTGAGCTAGGGTTTATGTTCAAAAATTTACCCATGTATGACATGCATGTATTTTGATGTTTTAAGGAAGAATATGAAAGTTTGATGTATGATAAACATCTTTTTCTAAGTGATTTTCATGAAAAATACATGAAAGGACCAAACTGTAAAAGTTATAAAATTGGTCACACATGAGTGAAATAGTGGAAATTAAGGGCTGTTGTAGTTAAGAGAATAATTCAGCTAAGCTTAAAATACAAGGAAGTTGAATAAAAATCATTTTACGAGCCTAGAGGCAAAAGTATAATTGTGAGAAAGTTTAGGCGCAAAATCATAATTTTACCAAAGTGTGATTATTGAGTCGATTTAGTCAATGTGAGTATTAAATAAGTGAAATTCTCATTATAGATCAAGAAACGCGAAGCCCAGACTAAAACCGGGGGAAGAACAAGGTTGCAGACTAAATCGAACATCTATATTCATTTTGAGTACCGAGGTAAGTTTGTGTGAAATTAAGGTTACGTGTGTTAATGTGTTTAAATTACTTATTATTTTGTGAAATGCCTATGATTTCCATGAAGTCGATTAATAATGTCTTGGTGAGAAAATGAATGAGAACATGTAAGTTGAAGTCCTGGTTGAAGACTCAGAATAACGAAGATACCTATATCATGCCAAGAGATAAGGAAGGTCCCGTATAAGACCATATTTGGGATATGGCATCGGCACTGAATGTAGGTCCCGTATAACGCCATGTCTGGGACATGGCATCGGCACCAAACGTAAATCCTGTATAAGACTATGTCAGGGATATGGCATCAACATCGAATAAGGAAGGTCTAGTATAAGACCATGTCTGGGACATGGCATCGACACCATATAAGGAAGGTCTCATATAAGACCATGTCTGGAACATGGCATCAGCACCATACAAGGAAGGTCCCGTGTAAGACCATGTCTGGCACATTGCTTCGGCACTAATGGAAGATCTTGTGTAAGACCATGTCTGGGACATGGCATCGACATCGAGCTAAGAGATCATGTGTAAGACCATATCTGGGATATGGCATCGGCATCAAGAGGTGATCCCATGTAAGACCATATTTGGGATGTGGCATTGGCATCGAGATATATGCATGATGAGATTGAGTATCCTCCAATATTTCGAGTAATTCATCAGATAAAATAGCTAAGTATGTAAAGGTGATAAAAGAGCTAAACATGTAAAAATGATATAGAGCCAAGTTATACAAGGATGGCATTGAGTTCCATTTATGTTAAGGATGATGAAAACTTGAGTTTATACTTATAATTGCATAAGTGCTCAACTATGTTGTTAAGTGAATATAGGTACCATGAGTAAAATACAAGTTATGAATTCATAATGTGATATGTGATGGGTAAGAGTAAGTATGAGTAAGTATGCCTAAGCATTTGAGACTTATGTTGCAATTGTTTCATGAGATGGAAGATTTTATTATGAGTAATGATGTTGCTATATAAATTTCATGCAAACTTGCTAAGCTATATGCTTACCCCTCTTTTTTCCTTTTTCCTTGTAGTATCGCCAAGCTAGCTCAGGGATTATAGAACGTCGGAGTTCGGATTACACTATCGATCACTATTTTGGTATAGCAAAGTTGATTTATTTTGTAACAGTCCAGTTTATACCATAGTCAGAACAGTGGTTTCAAGACCACAAATCTAAATCCATATAATATTTTAATTTTATTTTCTGTGTCGTTGATATGTGAATTAGCATGTGGTAAATTTTCGTAATCGAATTTGTCTGTTTGCATGTTTAATTTGACAAAAGGATTGAAATGCATTGAATGTGAAAGTTGCATGATATTTGTTAAGTATTAATGTGTTATGGCTTTTAAAAGAGAAGGCCTTATGAGGCAATAAAACCACTATTTAGATAGTGGATGGATAAAGGTCAAATGTGCCCTTGTTATATATAGGTTTTCTCATATTAAATGAAAGGGTATTTTAGTAAATGGATTAATAATAAGATTATAATAAATCAAACAAAGAAAAGATGATAGTTATCACCCTTTTTGACCGAAAATTTCAAAGAAAGAAAAGAGAAAATCTAGTTAGGTTATTCGGCTATTGTGAGCTCAAATTAAGATCAAGAAACGAGGAAAACGGACTTAGATTGCAGAAAAGTGAAAGGAACAGAGTAGTCATTTTTTCGTTAAACCGAACCCGAGGTAAGTCATTATGCAAATAAACTTATCTGTATTGAATTGAATATATGTATTCATATGTCTATCGATGAAAATGAATGAGTGTGAGATGCTAAGTGTGTGAATTCTGAAATAAGTTCGATATAGTGATAAAACCGAGAAGTCCCGTACGAACCTAGGAATAGATAGGATTAGCTATGTCATGACATATGCATCTGTTCTGTTTTATCATGTAAGACCACGTCTAGGACGTTGGTGTTGATTTCAAATTTTGTGTAAGACCTCGTCTGGGACGTAGGCATCGATATGAATTATATGTAAAAGACCTCGTTTGGGGTGTAGGCATTGATATGATCTTTATGAATAAGACCATGTCTGGGACATCAGCATCATATTGACTCGTGTAAGACCACGTCTGGGACATTGGCATCGTTATGATCTGTACGTGTAAGAACCTATCTGGGACAGTGGCATTGATATACGAGTGCATGTAAGACCTCGTCTGGGACATTGGCATTATACTACTATTCCGAGCTTTTTGAGATCCTGCTAGGTTCTTAAGGGTTCAACGGGCAAGACAATGATATGAATGTCAAATCTGAGCTATGAACAATTATGTGATATTAAGTTCGATTCAGGTACGTTGTCTATACACTATTTGTGTATGTAAGGTAAGTATCTAAGTGATCTTACTATGGTGATAAGTACATGGAATTTGTTATATGATGAGAATTGTTTTGGCTAGATGAGCTATGTGTTCATATGATTCTTTAATGGTGAAAATGACTAACGTGGTTAAAAGTGTATGAACCAAAACAAATATATGAAAGTTTGCCAAGTGATTGATATATGCTTTCCATACCAAGTTTATTTGTATATGACTTACTAAGCTTTTGGAAAGCTTACTCAGTGTGTGTATTTTCTCTGTTTTATAGGTCGTCGAAGCTACTGAAGGCTCGGGATTGTCATGGATCGTCATTACACTACTGAACTTATTTTGGTACCCTTTTGAAAATGTATATGGCTAATTATGGCATGTATAGGCTATATAGGTTTATATGTTTATGAAGTGAGAAAATGGATGATACATGTTTGAAATGAAGTAGGATTTAGTTTGTAATTTGTTATGAATGGAATTGGTATTGAATGTATGGATGAAGTGAAACATTTGATATGTTTTGGTTGCCATATATGCATATTATGTTTTGGTATATATTGCTTGTAAGAAGACCCTAAGTGGGTGGCATATTGGCCTTATAAAATGGCCTATAATGTCACACGGTTGAGGCACATGGGCGTGCCTATGACCGTGGGTAAATTGGCAGAATGTGGCTTAAATTGTATACGGTCTCGATACGGGTGTGCTTGGTGGCCGTGTGAGAAATGGCAGTATGTGATCTATTAGTACACAGCCTTAGCACACGGGCGTGCTTCGTGACCGTGTTGATTTTGGCAGTATACTACCACGGGAAGGACACACGAGAGTGTCAAGTAGTCTTGGGTGAGGCACGGCCTACCCCCACGGCCATGTGTCCCCTGTATGTTAGAAAAGTTTCAAATTTTTATGAAATTACTTATGTGTTTCGATTTAGTCCCGACTCGGTTTATAAGCATGCTTAAGGTAGATGACCTACTTAAGGGACATTATGATTGATATTTATGAATGGTTGTACGATTAATTCTGTAAATGTTTCTGATCTATTAGGTAACGCTTTTAACCCTAATCTGATGATCAGACACGGGATAGGGGTGTTACATTTGGTTGGTATCAGAGCTACGATTTAGTCGATTCTCAGAATAACGTAGCGTGTCAGAGTCTAGCTATACATGCCATATATTTGAACTGTGATAGTGTGATTAATCCTGACATGTAAAATGTGATTTCTATATAGTAATGGATCCCGAAAGAGCCGTAGCTGACGACGTAAAAAGTAATGCGCCTGTTCCTGTGCAAGGGATAGAGCCTTCTGATCCGAGACCGACTACAAGTGGTCAGGAGGGAGAAGCTAAACAAGCTTTCTTCCAGATGATGAGTGAGTGGTTCACTCAATTTATGAGAAATAACCCGACTATTTCACAACCCCCGCCCCTGGTTAATCCCCTTCAGACATCTGATATACCTATGACTGCAAATCTAAATCTATTGAGTAAGCCTCCGGTTGACAAGATCCATAAGTATAGGGCTGAAGAGTTCCGAGCTACCAATAATGATGATGCTGAAAAAGCTAAATTCTGGATTGAAAATACTATTCAGGTATTTGATGAGATGTCTCTGACTCCGAAAGAATGCATAAAGTGTGTTGTATCGTTACTTCGAGATGCAGCATATCAATGGTGAAAAACTTTGATTTTTGATGTTCCGAGAGAACGAGTTACATGGGATTTCTTTTAGACCGAGTTCAGAAAGAAATATATCAGTGAGAGATTCGTTGATCAGAAACGAAAGGAATTCTTAGAACTAAAGCAAGTCCGTATGACTATTATAGAATATGAACGGGAATTTGTCAAGTTGAGTCAGTACGCTCGTGAATGCGTATCATCGGAAGCTATAATGTGCAAAAGATTCAAAGATGGTCTGAATGAAGATATTCATTTGCTAGTCGGGATTTTAGAAATAAAAGAGTTTGTTGTACTCGTTGACCGAGCTTGCAAAGCTGAGGCACTCAGGAAAGATAAAAGAAAAGCTGATTCTGAAGCCCGAGATATGAGAAAGAGATTTACAAGCAAATCATTTCAATCTACTTCGAAAATATTTAGAGATTATCAAGGTCGTTCCAGAGACAATGTGGGGCACTCAAGTAGAAATCGAGCTAGATCGCAAGTGAGTTCCAAAGCTCCGGTAGCTTCAGTGGCTAGTGTTGGTAATGTTCGAACTGACCGACCTGAATGTAAGTATTTTGGAAAAAGACATCCGGGAAGCTGTAGATTAAATGACAAAGCTTACTTCATATGTGGATCGCTTGATCAGTTTATCTGAGATTGTCCTAAGACTGTTGAGCCAGAGACTGTTCAGAATCCAAGATCTGATAATGCACCTGCGAGAGGTCGATCATCGAAGAATGTAAAGAATGTGTAACATCCTGAATTAATGGACCTTTGCATTTGATGTGTGTTATGTTTAATATGATAATTAGAGTGTTTAAGGGGTTCAGATTCGGCTCAGGTTTGGGCTAAGGCCTTAATTAAATTTTCTATTTGGACACTTTAGTGGAAAGCTAGATAGGTCCGGGCTTAGAAGATATTGTTCGTGAATTAAAACACAAAAATGGGCTAGTGGCCCAGTGGACAGTGGCGTGAAAAGCAGTAAGGGGATCCAATGTTCGAGTCGCATTACCCACTTATTTATTTTAATTATTTTTGGCATTAAAAGGAGAGGATAGTGGGGGCGGCTAGGATGCTTTAGAGTAGGAAGATTTATCTATTGGATAATGTGGATATTGTGCTGATAATAGTAGGGAGAGGTGGTGTTATTTAGGCCTCTCCTAAAGGTGAATAAATCAAGATAAAGGAGAAAAGATAGGAGCTATCTCACGAGAGCAGAGTTGGTCAAATTCCATCTCCTGAGGGGAAGGAATCGATTTCTTCATGTTAAAGGGTGCCAAAATTTCCCCTATTATTTGATTAATTATTAGTTATCAGGAAGGGCACTTTTGGGTTTTGATAAGCAAGTACCGAAATTCTCTATAATTAGAGGTGGTATCTCTTCAATTCTGACATTTGAACCCTATTCTTTTCCTCATTCTCTGTGCCAAAATTCTCAGTCTTTCTCTGTAATTTCTATTCTCTCTTCTTTTCCAAAAGTCGAAACCTCTCAATTCTTTCTCTCATCTTCACTTTCTTCAAAAGCTGAAACCTCTCATTTCACTTTCTTTTTCCATTCTTTTATCTTGTGCCGATTTCTCCATAAAGTCGGAATCTCCTTGAAGTTGTCGAATTCCTTATAAAGGTAGGTGCTGATTTTCTTCTGTCCTTTTTCCCTTCTCTTTCGATTTTGAGACTATAACCGAATGGCTAGTTGATTGATAGGTCATCTTTAGTTTAACTTTTTCTCTAATCACATGTTCTTTTGGGTGGCACTTTGGGAAATCATAGTAGATCGAATCATCCAGATCTCAAAAAGCTGGAAGCTGTTAATCTCTAAGTATCCTATCAATTTTGGGATTTCAAGGTAAGGGCTTTGCTTTAGATTCCTATTAGATTTGCTATCATATTTGATATCTTAACTCATATATGGTTTAACAACCCTATTTCGCTATAGTAATTCTGACAAAGACTTTTTGGATGGAATCAAATATGGATCAGGCAAAGGAGAGGATTAGGTCTATAAACCCAATCCCTATGTTTAAGAAATGAGCAATGTCCACTGTTCGAGATTGGTCGCCAGGTTGTGGACCGGCTTCTGAATAGCATCTTAGGCAGATAGCAGTCGTATCAGTTTCTGACAGTGTCGACATAGAGGGTGTCGTCTTAACCGTAATAAGGTGTGTAGATTCTTGACACATAAGCTTTGTTATGTTATATGTATGCTATGGGCTAAAATCCAGAACGAAAGGCTATATGAACAGTCATGTTACCCAGAAAGGGTAGGCAAGGGATGCCAGGTATGTAATCATAGAAACTTTTCTATGTGTATCGAAGATTGTGAAAGTATGAGATCTGTTAGATGGCTTAATGTTTTGATTCTTGTATGTGTGTATGCATGGGATGGGATTGAGTGATCGATTTATGGAAGGGGAGTAAGTCGCGGGGCGATCGGTGGCTTTGCCACAAAGGTTCGCATTAGCGATCGGTCTTTATGATAGGTAGCACAGCTGTCAACGTGGAGTGTAGCGGATGAAGGGTTGATTGTAGAAATCCCCACTGTGTGATGGTTGGTACGGGGTGTGTAGAGGATGGACTCTTAGGTTTTTGGATGGGCCATGTTGCATGACATATTTTGTTACCATTGTATATGGGCCAGGGCCCATAATGTGTTTGTGGGCCCTAGGCTTTTATGTGTTTCCAAGTTTTGCACACTGAGTCTTTGTGACTTACCCATTTATGTTTTTCCCATTCTACAGATGAGCAGTAGACCGTGGACATGGGAGCTGAGGCAGACTCGAAGGGCCATCAAGACTATTACTGTTTTCATAGACTATCTTTGACTTTTCGTTTAAAATATAAATTTTTGGGAATATTTTTGTAATAAGGCCCCATAACTTAGGTTTCCAATTTATGTGTTACTCGCTTTATTTTATTTTCACCCTTAATAAGTCACATGCTTATAAACATATGTTTTCCTAAAATCTTATTAATAAAATGAAATGATAAATAGGCTTTTCAAACTCAACCGGCACAAATGATAAGTTCTTCAAACTTTCTCACAAATATCACGATTAATGAAAAAAATTGAGACTTTACAAAACCCATCGAAGCAAAGTTTTTAAGATTTAACCAGCAGCATACCAGATCCGGTAATGACGTATGGGCCGAGCTTGGGGTGTTACATTTTTAGTATCAGAGCCTAGTTCAAAACTCAGGCTGTGAAATGGCCTTCAAGTCTACCGGCACCCAATCCACCCAGGTAAGTACTCTAACCTTTGATGTGATATATATGATGGGCTTGATAGGCTTTATGGATATAGACTAGTAGGATAGTGTTGATGGACTTTAGGTTTAGTATAAACACTTCTTCAAATCTCATAAGACTTAATTTTTCTTAATTAAACATGTCTATGAACAAGTCACAGGGTTAGGGTGTGAAAACAGGCACACACATCTCTAGGATTGGATCTAGGAAGAGCTTGGTATCTAAGCGGTCCTAGTGACTCACCTCCTCTTTTCTGGAATCCTACCTAGTGCGTAATGACTGTTCGCCTTAGCCACGAGGACTTGTTGACAGGCCAAAATTCATAACTAAAACTCGAAAGGGACAAGTACCCTATTTTTGTAAAATTACTTGTATGTCCCTAATTTTGTAAATTATCCAAAACACCTTATGTTGAGGAAATTTATCGAAATACCCTGGTTTGAAAATTACCAAAGTACCTTTGTTTGAGAAATTACTAAATTACCCTTGATTTACAGAAGTTACCAAATTTTGCAAAATTACCAAAATACCCCCGAATTGCAAATTACCAAAATACCTCTATTTTGTAAAATCACCAAGATACCTTATTTTGGAAATTTACAAAAATACCCATGTAGGTTAAAATTACGAAAATACCCCTAGGTAGTGAAATGACAAAAATACCCCTAGGTGATGAATGTAAGTTCATGATGCTGCTTGTATGTTGATGTGTGATGGATATTGATTGAATGTGTATTCTAGAACTAGGAAATACTAATTTGAGAATTGAACTTGTATATAGAATCTGAATTCGAAAGAACTACTGTTAAAACTACTTTCCATAAGACTGTCCACTATTGATCAGTGGAAGAAAGAATTATTAATTCATAAAATTTTTAATCAGATAAATCGCGAACGGTAGAATGAGCACTAGAGGACGTGGTGTGCGTGGCTGAGGTAGAGGCAGGATTACTGTGTCAGAACCCGTAGGGTCTGGTCACGAGTTAGGGAATGAGGTACCAGTGCCACCAACCGTGGAGGCAAAATTTCAAGATCAGACGGCAGGAGATGATGCTGTATCTCAGGCAATGTTATGAGTCTTAGAGAGGGTTACTGAGGCAGGCATGGGCACAGGAGCCCAGAAGTCTGTGCCAGAGCAACTAAGAGCCAACAGGGCGAAAGTGTTTAAGGAATTTCTGGTGTAGCTCCTAGTACAGTGGAGTACTAGCTGGAAGCAATGGAGTGGATAATGGATGATCTCGACTTTACAGATGAAGAGAAGCTGAAGGGAGTGGTGTCTCTTCTCCGGGACGAAGCATATCAATGGTGGCTTACGGTTAAAGAAGGTACTGTAGATAACCATATCACTTGGGATCACTTCAGAACGGCGTTCCAAGGTAGGTACATTGGGACGAGCTCTGTGGATGCGCAGCGCAGAGCATTCCTAAACTTGGTTCAAGGAAGTAGGTCGGTAGCGGCGTATGAAGCAGAATTCATATGCCTTAGCCATTATGCTCGAGGGATAGTGGCCATAGAGCATGAGAGAAGTGTTCGTTTTGAGGATGGCTTGAAGGACGATCTACGTGTGTTGATAGCTCCACAACTAGAGCGGGAATTTACTGTGCTTGTAGAGAAGGCTAAAATAGCTGAGGAGGTGAAACAGATGAAAAAGCTAAATCGGGATAGAGAAAGGGGTAAAGGTAAGAGAAATTTTGGATCGGTAGGGACAGCCGTGCATACTCAAAAAAGACCTAGGTCGAATAGACCGATACGGGCTAAAAGACCTGCTGCTAACCGAACACAAAGGTGTGGCTGATGTGACAAATTCCATGTAAGTGAGTGTTGGGCAGGCAGTGGGAAGTGCATTAGGTGTGGTTCTTTGGACCATCAGATAAGAGATTGTCCTCAGCCATGGGATGAGGTAGGACCTGTAGGGCAGGGAAATGCTCAGCCGGGTAGAGGAGGTCAACAGCCACAAAGAGCTCGTGGTCTGGCCAGAGGTGGTAATGGTTTCAGTCGGGGTCGTAGAGCACCAGGCCGAGGGGCAGGAAACACTGAGGCTAGGCAGCCGGGGTTGGTTTACAGTGCCAGACGTCGAGAAGAGGCCGACTCACCGGATGTTATAACCGGTACGTTTTTAATTTTTGGATTGCCTTATACTGCATTGATTGATATTCGGTCGACACATTCATATGTTGCTAGCAGTGTGTCTGAAACTTTATGTTTAGATTCTAAAGTTACCCCTAGGGTGATGATGGTAATTAGCCCATTAGGACAATCTGTGGTGGTAGATAAACTTTATCGGGAGGTACCCTTAGAAGTTCAGGGAGTAGTTTTCCTGACGGATCTGATGGAATTACCATTTGGGGAATTTGACTTAATTTTAGGCATGGATTGGCTAGTGAAGTATCAGGTCAATGTAGATTGTGCAACCAAGCATATGGTGTTAAGAACCCCCGAGGGAGGTGAAGTGTTGGTGATAGCAGAAAAGGGGAATTGTCTATCAAACGTGGTGACTGCCCTAAGAGCAGAAAGAATGGTGAGAAAAGGGTGCGAGGTAATTCTAATGTTTGTACGGGCCTTGAAAGCCAAAGACCTAACTGTTGAGGGCATTAGGACGGTGAAGGAATTTTTGATGTTTTTTCAGAAGAGCTTTCGAGATTACCTCCGGATCGAGAAGTGGAGTTTGGAATTGATCTTCTTCTGGGAACAGCACAAGTATCTATTGCTCCATATAGAATGGCATCGAAGAAGTTGGTGGAATTGAAAGCGCAAATCCAAGAATTGTTGGATAGAGGGTTTATTCGACCAAGTGTGTCACCTTAGGGAGCGCCGGTGTTATTTGTTACGAAGAATGATGGTTCAATGCGTATGTGCATTGACTATCGCCAATTGAATAAGTTAACTATCAAGAAAAAATACCCGTTGCCAAGGATCAATGACTTGTTCGATCAGTTGAAGGGGGCCTCAGTCTTTTCAAAGATAGATCTGAGGTCAGGGTACCATCAGCTTAAGGTCAAAGAAGTGGATATTCATAAGATGGCCTTTAGGACTCGCTACGGAAACTATGAGTTCATGGTGATGCCATTTGGGTTGACTAACGCACCAGTAGCATTTATGGATATGATGAATTGAGTGTTCCAACCCTACTTGGATCGGTTTTTCGTGGTTTTTATTGATGACATCTTGGTTTATTCAAGATTGGAGAAGGAGCATGATTCACATCTGCAAGTGGTTCTGCAGATTTTGAGGGAGAAGCAACTTTATGCCAAATTCAGCAAGTGCGAATTTTGGCTAAAGAAAGTTACTTTTCTAGGTCACGTGGTGTCGGCAGAGGGGATTAGAGTTGACCCTCAGGAAATTGAAGCGGTGTTGATTGGAAGCCACCTAAGTCGGTGGCAGAGATTCAGAGTTTCCTTGGTTTAGCCAGGTATTACCGAAGGTTTGTTGAAGGATTTTCTCTAACTGTGGCACCATTGACTAAGTTACTACGGAAAGAAGTTCTGTTCGTTTGGTCTGATAAGCAGCAAGAGAGTTTTGAAAAGTTGAAAAGGATATTGACGAAGGCTCTAGTGTTGATTCAACTGGAGGTTGGGAAGGAGTTCGTGATTTACTATGATGCATCACACAGGGGACTAGGATATGTGTTGATGCAAGATGGAAAGGTGGTTGCGTATGCTTCACGACAGTTAAGACCGCACGAAGCAAAGTATCCCACCCATGATTTGGAGTTGGTGGCAGTGGTGTTTGCCTTGATTATTTGGAGGAATTATTTGTACGAGGAGAAATCTGTCATTTACACGGATCATAAGAGTTTGAAGTACCTTTTGACACAGAAGGAGTTGAATCTAAGGCAAAGGAGGTGGATCGAGTTGTTAGAGGATTATGATTGCTCGATCGATTATCATCCAGGTAAGGCCAATGTGGTGGCAGATGCTCTAAGTCGTAAGGTGATCTCTGACTTGAGAGCAATGTTTGCTCACCTTAGTCTGTACGACGATGGGAGTTTATTGGCAGAACTTCAAGTAAAACCCTCATGGGTTAGCCAGGTTAAGGAAAAGTAGCAGACTGATGAGTTGCTGAAGGAGAAGTTTTTGGTTGGAGCAAGTGATGAATCAACGGAATTTAGTGTGAATGAGGAAGGGCTGTTATGTTTTCAAGGGAGAGTGTGCATGCCAAAATATCCTGAATTGAGGGATAGGATCCTGTAAGAAGTGCATCGTAGTCTATATGCTATACATCCTGGAGGGAGTAAGATGTATCGAGATTTACGGGAGCAATTTTGGTGGCCAGGCTTAAAATGAGAGGTGACTAAATTAGTGGAAAAGTGTTTAACCTGTCAGCAGGTAAAGGCGGAGCATTATTTACCATCAGGGTTGTTGCAACCGGTGAAAATTCCTCAGTGAAAGTGGGAAAAGATCACAATGGACTTTGTTAGTGGGCTACCTCTCACACCTACTAGGAAAGATTCAGTTTGGGTGATCGTTGATCGGTTGAAGAAGTCCGTTCATTTTGTGCCAGTTCGAGTCGATTATTCCTTACAAAAGTTGGCTAAGCTGTATATAGTAGAGATTGTAAGTTTGCATGGAGTACCTATGTCGATTATCTCAGACCGAGATCCTAGGTTTACGTCAAGGTTTTAGAAGTAGTTGCATCAAGCGTTGGGTACGAAGTTGGATTTCAATCTGACATTTCATCCTCGAATCGATGGATGGACCCGAGCGAGTGATTCAGATCTTGGAGGACATGTTAAGGGGTTGTGCCATTAATTTCAGAGGTAGTTGGGAGGAGTTTCTACCATTGGCAGAGTTTGTGTACAACAATAGCTACCAGTCTAGTATTCAGTTGGCGCCCTATGAAGCATTGTACGGGTGAAAATGTCGTACTCCTACCTGTTGGACGGAATTAGGAGAACGGCAGATTTTGGGTCTGGAGTTGGTTACCGAGACGGAGGAAAAGGTTGAGCTAATTTGGGCTCGACTAAAGGAAGCGTCGAACAGACAGAAGTCCTATGCTGATTTGAAGCGCAATGACATAGAGTTTGCAGTGGGTGATAAGGTGTTCTTGAAAGTGCCGCCATGGAAGAAAGTATTAAGGTTTGGACGGAAGGGTAAGTTAAGTCCCAGATTCATCGGACCTTATCAGGTGCTGAAATGAGTTAGACCAGTAGCGTATCAGCTTGAGCTACCTGTTAAATTGAATCAGATCCACGATGTATTTCACGTCTCTATGTTAAGACGTTATCGTTCAGGTCCGTCTCATGTGGTACCTGTGGAGGAAATCGAGGTAAGACCTGACCTATCCTTTGAAGAGGAACCAGTGGAAATCTTGGATCGTGATGTCAAAGTATTACGAAGGAAGAAGGTTCCGTTGGTTAAGGTTCTATGGCAGAATCACGGCTCTGAGGAGGCTACGTGGGAACCGGAGGAAGTGATGCGACAGCAATACCCGCATCTATTCGGATCAGGTAATTTTGAGGACGAAATTCCTTTAAGGGGGTAGACCTGTAACATCCTGAATTAATGGGCCTTTGCATTTGATGTGTGTTATGTTCAATATGATAATTAGAGTGTTTAAGGGGTTGATTGGGCTCGGGTTTCAATGATGCCTTAATCAAATTTTTTGTTTGGGCACTTTAGTGGAAAGCTTGATAGGTCCGAGCTTAAAAGATATTGTTCATAATTAAAACACAAAATGGGCTAGTGGCCCGGTGGGACGATGGCGTGAAAAGCGATAGGGGATCCAAGGTTTGAGTCGCATTACCCACTTATTTATTTTAATTATTTTGGAGTTAAAAGGAGAGGAGAGTGGGGGCGGCTAGGATGCTTTAGAATAGGAAGATTTATCTGTTGGATATTGTGGATATTGTGCTGATAATAGTAGGGAGAGGTGGTGTTATTTCGGCCTCTCCTATAGGTGAATAGATCAAGATAAAGGAGAAAAGATAGGAGCTATCTGCTTAGAGCAGGGCTGGCCAAAATTTCGTCTCCTAGAGGGGGGAAGGAATCAGTTTCTTCATGTTAAAGGGGTGCCGAAATTTCCCCTATTATTTTAATAATTATTAGTTATCAGGAAGGGCACTTTTGGGTTTTCATAAGCAAGTGCCGAAATTCTCTATAAATAGGGATGGTATCTCTTCAATTCTGGCATCTGAACCCTATTCTTTTCCTTATTCTCTATGCTGAAATTCTCAGTCTTTCTCTATAATTTTTGTTCTCTCTTATTTTCTAAAAGCTGAAACCTCTCAATTCTTTCTCTCATCTTCATTTTCTTCAAAAGGCGAAACTTCTCACTTCACTTTCTTTTTCCATTCTTTTCTCTTGTGCCGATTTCTCTATAAAGCTGGAATCTCCTAGAAGTTGCCGAATTCCCTGTAAAGGCAAGTGTCGATTTTTTTGTTTTTTTTCCCTTCTCTTTCAGTTTTGAGACTATAGCCGAATGGCTAGTTGATTGATAGGTCATCTTTAGTTTAACTTTTTCTCTAATCACATGTTCTTTTAGGCGGCACTTCGGGAAATCATAGTAGATCGAATCGTCCAAATCTCAAAAAGTCGAAAGCCTTTAATCTCTAAGAACCCTATCGATTTTGGGATTTCAAGGTTAGGGGTTTCCTTTATATTCCTATTAGATTCGCTATCATATTTGAGATCTTAACTCACATATGGTTTAACAACCCTATCTCAGTATAGTAATTCTGACAAGGACTTTTTGGATGGAATCAAATATGGATCATGCAAATGAGAGGATTGGGTTCGTAAACCCAATCCCTATGTTTAAGAAACGAGCAGTGTCTACTGTTCGAGATTGGCTGCCAGGTTGTGGACCAGCTTTTGAATAGCATCTTAAGCAGATAGCAGTTGTATCGGCTTCTGACAGTGTCGACATAGAGGGTGTCATCTTAACCATAATAAGGTGTGTAGATTCTTGACACATAAGCTTTGTTATGTTATATGTATGTTAAGGGCTAAAAGCGTAACGAGAGGTCAGTATGAATAAATCGTGTTACCCGTAAAGGGTAGTCAAGGGATGCCAAGTACGTAATCATAGAAACTTTTCTATGTGTATCGAAGCTTGTGAAAGTATGAGATCTGTTAGATGGCTTGATGTTTTGATTCTTGTATGTGTGTATGCATGGGATGGGATTGATTGATCGATTTACGGAAGGGGAGCAGGTCGCGGGGCGGTCAGTGGCTTTGCCATAAAGGTTCGCATTAGCGATCGATATTTATGACAGGCAGCATAGTTGTCAAAATACTAAATGTATTTTCTGAGGTTCGCATTAGAGATCGGTCTTTATGACAGGTAACACAGCTATCGACGCGGTGTGTAGCGGATGGAGGGTTGATTGTACAAATCCCCACGATGTTATGGTTGGTACGGGGGTGTGTAGAGGATGGACTCTTAGGTTTTGGGATGGGCCATGTTACATGACATATTTTGTTACCATTGTATATGGGCCAAGGCCCATAATGTGTTTGTGGGCCCTAGGCTTTTATGTGTTTTCAAGTTTTGCACACTGAGTCTTTGTGACTCACCCATTTATGTTTTTCCCACTCTACAGATGAGTAGTAGACCGTGGACATGGGAGCCGAGGCGGATTCGAGGGGCCATCAAGACTATTACTATTTACATAGACTATCTTTGACTTTTCGATTAAAATATAAATTTTTGGGAATATTTTGTAATAAGGCCCCATAACTTAGGTTTCCAATTTATGTGTTACTTTATTTTATTTTCACCCTTAATAAGTCATATGCTTATAAACCTATGTTTTCCCAAAGTCTTATTAATAAAATGAAATGATAAATGGGCTTTTCAAACTCAACCAATGCAAATGATAAGTTCTTCAAACTTTCTCACAAATATCACGATTAATGAAAAAAACTGAGACTTTTCAAAACCCATTGAAGCAAAGTTTTTAAGATTTAACCTATAGCATACCAGATCCAGTAATGACGTATGGGCCGGGTTTAGGGTGTTACAGAATATCAGTGGTAGTCAGAGAACTATGAGAGACAATGTTGTCAGATCCGAAGCTAGAGCGCCTGTCAGAGCATATGCTATCCGAGCTCGTGAGGAAGCTACATCACCTGATGTGATAACGGGACTTTTACTCTTTATGAAACTTCTGTGATTGCTTTGATAGACCCTGGTTCTACGCATTCGTACATATGCATGAATTTAGTATATGGTAAGACTTTTCCTGTAGAGTCTACTGAATTTGCTATAAAAGTATCGAACCCCTTAGGTAAAAGTGTCCTTGTTGACAAAGTATGCAAGAACTGTCCGTTAATGTTTCGAAATATCTGTTTTCTTACTAATCTGATGCTTATGCCATTTGATGAATTCGATATTATTCTGGCTATGGATTGGTTGTTTATGCATGATGCTGCTGTGAACTGTAAAAGAAAAACTATAGATTTATGAGGTCTGAATGATGAGACTGTACAGATTGAGTCTAGTGATTTAAATGGATTGCCTGCTGTGATATCCGTTTTGAAAGCTCAGAGTTATGTGAAAAAGGGGTATGAATCATATTTTGCTTATGTGATCAATTCAAAAGCATTCGAGAAGAAAATTGAATTAGTACCCATTGTTTGTGATTTTTCTAATGTGTTCCCTAAAGAGTTACCGGGTTTACCTTCGATTCGTGAAGTTAAATTTGGTATTGAATTGTTTCCTGGTACGACACCTATTTCGATAGCTCCGTATAGAATGGCACCGACAGAGTTAAAAGAATTAAAGTCACAGCTACAAGAATTGACTGATAGAAGGTTTGCTAGGCCGAGTTTTTTGCCTTGGGGTGTTCCTGTTCTATTTGTGAAAAAGAAAGATGGCACGATGAGAATGTGTATCGATTATCATCAGTTGAATAAGGTGACTATAAAGAACAAATATCCTTTGCCCAGAATTGATGATTTGTTTGATAGTTTAAATGAGCTACTGTGTTTTCCAAGATTGATTTGAGATCGGGATACTACAAATTGAGAGTTAAAGATTTAGACATTCCAAAGACTACTTTCAGAACGACGTACGGGCATTATGAGTTTTTAGTTATGCCATTCGGACTAACCAATGCTCCTGTTGTCTTTATGGACTTGATGAACAGAATTTTCAGACCGTATCTGGATCAATTTTTTGTTGTATTCATTGATGACATTTTGATTTACTCACGTGATGAGAATGAGCATGCAGAACATTTGAAAATTGTGTTGCAAACTTTGAAAGAAAAGCAATTGTACGCAAAATTCGGGAAATGTGAATTCTGGTTGAATGAGGTCAATTTTCTGGGACATATTGTGTCAGCTTCTGGGATTCATGTTGATTTGAGCAAGATTTCTGCTATTCTGAATTGGAAACCACTGAAGAACGTGTCTGAAGTTCGTAGTTTTTTGGGTTTAGCTAGTTATTACCGCAGATTTGTTATAGGCTTCTCGACTATAGCTACTCCATTGACTAGATTACTTCAGAAAGATGTCAGATTTGAATGCTCGGATAAATGTCATAAAAGTTTTGACCAATTGAAAACTCATAATGTAAGCTCGGTGTTAGTACTGATTTAATCGGGTAAGGAATTTGTTGTTTACAGTGATGCTTCATTAAACAGTCTGGGATGTGTTTTGGTGCAAGAGGGCAAAGTGGTAGCTTATGCTTCGAGACAATTAAAGCCTCATGAAAAAAATTATCTGACACATGACCTTAAGCTCGCTGCGATTGTGTTTGCACTTAAAATTTGGCGTCATTGTTTGTACGGTGAGAAATATCATGTGTTCTCAGATCATAAAAGTCTAAAATATCTAATGACCCAGAAAGATTTGAACCTGCGCCAGAGAAGATGGCTTGAATTGTTAAAAGATTATGAGCTAGTGATAGATTATCATACGGGGAAAGCAAATGTAGTTGATGATGCGTTGAGTAGAAAATCATTGTTTGCACTACGTGCTTTGAATCAGTTAGATTTGTCTGATGATAATTCTGTGATAGCTGAATTGAGAGCGAAACGTTTATTTGTACAGCAAATATGTGATGCTTAGAAGGTTGATAATGAATTGTTGTTGAAACGAGCTTAGTGTGAATTGAATTCTGAATCTAAATTTCAAGTTATTGATGATTGTTTGAGATTCTGGGATCGTATCTGTGTTCCGAGAAATCTAGAGTTGATTCGAATGATATTGAGCGAAGCACATAATAGTCGCCTATCTGTTCATCCAGGGAGTACTAAAATGTACCGTGATTTGAAGCAACACTACTAGTGGTCTGGTATGAAACGGACATTTCTGAATTTGTTTCAAAATGCTTAGTTTGTCAGCAAGTGAAAGACGAGCATCAAGTTTCATCGAGATTACTGTAGACGATTCTGACTCCTGAATGGAAATGGGATAAAGTAACTATGGACTTTGTTTCTGGGTTGCCTCTGACTCCAAGGAAGAAGATGCGATATGGGTCGTAGTTGACCGATTAACTAAGTCTTCTCATTTTATTCCCATAAGATCTGACTACTCACTTGAAACATTAGCTGAGCTTTATATTTCCGAGATTGTGAGATTGCACGGAGTGCCACTATCCATTGTGTCAGACAGAGATCCGAGATTTATTCTGGAAGAAGTTGCAAGAAGCTCTAGGCACGAAATTGCATTTTATTACAGCCTTTCATCCACAAATAGATGGTCAATCTGAGCGAATTATTCAGATTCTCGAAGATATGTTAAGATATTGTATATTAGAGTTTAATGGTTCGTGGGAACAATACTCGTCGTTGATTGAATTTACGTATAACAATAGTTTTCAGTCGAGCATCAAAATGGCACCATATGAAGCTTTGTACGGACGTAAATGTCGTACACCTCTGTATTGGACTGAATTCAGTGAGAATAAGTTACACGGGGTCGATTTGATAAAAGATACCGAAAAGAAAGTGAAACTGATTCGAGATTGTTTGAAAGCAGCATCTTATCGTCAGAAGTCCTATGCAGACTTAAAACGAAAAGATATGGAATTTGAGATCGACGACAAAGTATTTCTGAAAGTGTCTCCGTGGAAGAAAGTGCTCCGATTCATACGTAAAGGCAAGTTAAGTTCAAGATTCATCGGACCGTATGAGATCATTGAACGTGTTGGGCCTGTTGCATATAGATTAAAGTTACCCTCTGAGCTAGAAAAGATTCGCAATGTGTTTCATGTCTCAATGCTTTGTAAATATCGATCCGATCCATCACATGTGATTGCCCCATCTGAAATTAAAATCCGATCTGATATGACATACGAAGAGGAACCGATCAGTATCGTAGCCCGTGAAATAAAAGAATTGAGAAACAAGAAAATTCCATTAGTGAAAGTATTCTGGCATCGTCATGGTATAGAAGAGGCTACGTGGGAGCCTGAGGACTCAATGAGACAGCAATATCCGATTCTGTTTAACGATAAGATTTTCGGGGACGAAAATCCCTAAGGGGGAGAATTGTAACAGTCTGGTTTATACCCTAATCAGAACTGTGGTTTTGAGACCACAAATCCAAATATGTATAATATTTTAATATTATTTTTTGTGCCGTTGATATGTGAATTAGCATGTGGTAAATTTCCGTAAGCGAATTTGTTTGTTTGCGTGTTTAATTTGACAAAAAGGACTGAAATGCATTGAATGTGAAAGTTGCATGATATTCATTAACTATTAAGGTGTTATGGCTTTTAAAAGAGAAGGCCTTATGAGGCAATAAGACCACTATTTAGATAGTGGATGGATAAAGGTCAAATGTGCCCTTGTTATATATAGGTTTTCTTATATTAAATGAAAGGGTATTTTAGTAAATGGATTAATTATAAGATTATAATAAAACAAACAAATAAAAAATGATAGTTATCATCCTTTTTGGCCGAAAATTTCAAAGAAAGAAAAGAGAAAATCTAGTTTGGTTATTCAGCTATTGTGAGCTCAAATTAAGATCAAGAATCGAGGAAAATGGACTTAGATCGCGAGAAAGTAAAATTAACAGAATAGTCATTTTCGTTTCGTTAAACCGAACCCGGGGTAAGTCATTATGCAAATAAACTTATCTGTATTGAATTGAATATATGTATTCATGTGTCTATCGATGAAAATGAATGAGTGTGAGATGCTAAGTGTGTGAATTTCAAAATAAGTTCGATATGTTGATAAAGCTGAGAAGTCTCGTACGAACCTAGGAATAAATAGGATTAGCATGCCATGACATAGGTATCTGTTCAGTTTTATCATGTAAGACCATGTCCAGGATGTTGACGTTGATTTAAAATTTCGTGTAAGACCTCGTCTGGGACGTAGGCATCGATATGAACTTTATGAATAAGACCATGTCTGGGACACCAGCATCATATTGACTCGTGTAAGACCACATCTCGGACGTTGGCATCGTTATGATCTGTACGTGTAAGACCCTGTCTGGGACAGTGGCATCGATATACGAGTGCATGTAAGACCTCGTCTAGGACGTTGGCATTGTACTACTATTCCGAGCTATG
This sequence comes from Gossypium rotundifolium, assembly GCA_025506655.1. NCBI lineage: Eukaryota > Viridiplantae > Streptophyta > Magnoliopsida > Malvales > Malvaceae > Gossypium > Gossypium rotundifolium. Next base: position 99,955,619 of record CP106722.1, on the reverse strand, counting down.
ATATGAATGTCAAATTCGAGCTATGAATAATTATGTGATATTATGTTCGATTTAGGTACGTTGTCTATAGACTATTTGTGTATGTAAGGTAAGTATCTAAGTGATCTTATTATGGTGATAAGTACATGGAATTTATGATATGATGAGAATTGTTTTGGCTAGATGAGCTATGTGTTCATATGATTCTTGAATGGTGAAAATGGCTAATGTGGTTAAAAGTGTATGAACCAAAACAAATATATGAAAGTTTGCCAAGTGATTGATATATGCTTTCCATACCAAGTTTATTTGTTTATGACTTACTAAGCTTTTGGAGAGCTTACTTTGTGTATGTATTTTCTCTGTTTTATAGGTCGTCAAAGCTATTAAAGGCTCGGGATTGTCAAGGATCGTCATCACACTGCTGAACTTATTTTGGTACCCTTTTGAAAATGTATATGGCTAATTATGGCATGTATAGGCTACATAGGTGTGTACGTTTATGAAGTGAGCATGGCCATGTGTATTGGCAAGTTTTTGAGTTGATAAATGTTTGAATGAATGAGTTATGAAGCATATATTTAGTATGTTTTGATGCAAATGAAATGGTTAAGTTTTGGTTAAGCAAATGGATGATACATGTTTGAAATGAAGTAAGATTTAGTTTGTAATTTGGTATGAATGGAATTGGTATTGAATGTATGGACGAAGTGAAACATTTGATATGTTTTGGTTGCCATATATGTGATAAACCGTAAAAGTAACATATTTTAACCCCATATTTAATAGGCTTTTGGATGATTTAGCCATTGATTTTATGTAAAAAGGTGCTTTTAATCCTTTCTTTTCATTTTTATACTCAAGAAAGCACCCGAGGATAAAAAGAACACAAAATAGGCTTAAAACAGAGTAATTGGGCCTTATCGAGAAATCAACACGGCCTGGCCCAAAGCCCACACGATCATGCCTTGCCGATTACCTAGAGCACGGCCTCAACTCCATCACACACGGCCTTACATCATCCATTTCTCACACGGACGTGCCTGGTGATCTACATGGCCGTGTCCAAATCAACAGGCCTGAAGCACAAGCTGAATCCATACTTACACGGCTGTGCCCAAAATGACAAAATCGAGACACGGCCCAACCACAATTTACACGGGCGTGTGCCATGGCCGTGCGCCATGGCCGTGCCCCTATCGCGGGAGAGAGCAATTTCACTCGGATTTGGATGCTTAAAGCCAAAGAAACATACTCCTAAGTCTACTCCAACACCCTAATAGTAATTTTACTTAAAGGAGATACTTAGGAGCCAAGGATAGCATTCCAAAGCCTATATAAACAACCCAGGGCAGACATAAAGGGAGAGCTTTTTGTAGAGGCTTTTGTCGAAGCTTTCATCTTTTAGGGAGTCACTTGAAGGTAGCCAGTTGATCCATCTCAAGAAGCCAGAACTCCATTCAAGACGGAGGATCTTTCCTTTAATTCTTTCAAGGGGTTTTAGGGATTTCTTATGTTTTGTTTATTCTTTTCTCTTGAGATGTTTTCGTATTTAGTTATGAACTAAACACTTCAGATACTTGAAGGGGATGAAACCTATAATGGATTTTGTTATTTGATTTCTAAATTTATATGAGAAGTACTTAGTTTGTTCTTAATTATGTTGCTTAATTTAATCTGATGTGCTTAGGTGGAAGAGGAATAGACCCTACCTAAGAGTAGATCTAGCATAATTGAGCAAAGTTGATCGGGCGCCTAGAGATAGGGTTACAAGATTTTGCCGGATTAGGGTGAAACCTAATATGGGAATCCATTGATTGATTTACTGATTCTTTAGGGTGTTATTATAAGAGAATTAGAGTTCCACTAATTAACCTAAGGTTAGACGTTATTCGCCTCGAGAGAGGGTCTAATATAGGATAGGGAGTCTCAGGGATCAAGCTAAGTAAAGAAATCGTATGGTTGGGGAATAAATAATAAGTGAAGTCATAGGTGGATTCTTCCTGAGGGTATTGTCTTCGTCAACTGAGTTTTCCTAAAGTCTTTCTCCCATTCATTCTTTTGTCTTTGCATTTAGTTTAAAGTATTTCATTAGTTTTAATAAATCAGTCACTCCATATTTTAGGCTAAATAATAGAAAGAAAGTGAGTAGTAGTACTTTTAGGTTCCCTTGGGTTCGATAAGATATTCTTGCCTAACCTATACTACTATTCGATAGGTGCACTTGCCTCTATCGTTGTCACAATTAGTCTACAGGTTCAATCACTCTTTATAAATATTAAAACTCGACTATTTGACACGATCAAGTTTTTGGCGCCGTTGCCGGGGACACTAAAATATTAAGAAAGCTCTATTTCTATTACTTTAGCCATTATTTTTATTTTTAAATTTCTCTTATTCTTATACATATATTTTTTTTTTCTAAATTTCTTTCTTTCTTTTCATAACAGGTACCTCTAGTTTATGACTAGAAGAAATCTGAGAGGACCATTAGAATACGAAAGTGACATTGAAGCTACCGTTCGCAGAAATTGCAGAGAAATTAGACGAGCCCTAGACTATAAAAGAGAAGAACAGCAAAGATCCAATCCTACTAAAGGGATGGATGAAAACAATCCACTGCCAAATATGCAAGAACAGAATGCTCCGCGTACTATGTATGATTATGCTAAACGTAATTTGACAGAGCGAATCTAGTATTGTTAGGCTGTTATACCGCTAATAATTTTGAATTAAAGCCTAACACAATACAAATGATTCAACAGTTTGTTCAATTTGATGGTTTGCGGATGAAGATCCAAACACTCATATATCTAATTTTTTAGAATTCTGTGATACCTTCAAAATTAATGGCATTTCTAACGATGCCATACGTCTTCGGTTATTTCCTTTTTCATTAAGGAACAAAGCAAAGCAGTGGCTGAACTCGTTACCACGAGGGTCAATCACCACATGGGATCAAATGACCAAAAACTTTCTTTTAGAATATTTTCCACCAGCCAAAACGGCTAAATTTAGGAATGACATCTTCTTTTGTGCAGAATGACGCAGAAACATTATATGATGTATGGGAAAGATACAAGGATCTCTTAAGGAGATGCCCACACCACGGATTACCTTTGTGGCTTCAAGTCCAAACTTTTTACAATGGTGTGAATTCTCCAACTAGGCAAATGACTGATTCATCATCTGGTGGAACTTTGAATAATAAAACTCCTGAAGCGGCTTACAATTTTATTGAGGAGATGTCATTGAACACCTATCAATGGCAGATTATAAGAGCTAAACTGACAAAATCAACCGGAGTTTTTAACATAGACGCAGTGACAATGCTGTCAACACAGGTGGAGTTAATGAATAAAAAGATTGATAATTTATGTTCTTCACAGGTACATCCAGTCATGCAATGCGAAGCAAGCGGGAATGTGGTGAATTCTGAGTACCCACCCTACCAACCACGAATAGAAATCGAGCAGACAAACTATATAGGTAACAATTTCCAATCTAATAATAATACTTATAGTAACACTTATAATGCATGTTGGAGGAACCACCCAAATTTTTCGTGGGGAGGACAAGGAAATCAAGGAAATCAAAGGCAGCAACCTACTCCAAATTACCAAAATCAGCCCTATCCACAGGAAAAGAAATCAAACCTTGAAGAGATGCTAACAAAATTCATGGCAGCTATAGATTCTCGTTTCCAAATGACGGAAGCAACACTTGATGAACAGCAAATCTTACTCAAGGGAATCAAGACTCAGGTGGGAGAACTCATTACGTCAGTTGGAATACTTACTAAAATAGTATGTGAAATAAGGACGAAAAATTTTTCCAAAGACACAGAGCAAGTACAGGCAGTCACACTAAGGAGTGGCAAAGAGCTAGTTGAACCACAAAGAAAGACACCACATGATGTTATCAAGGAAAAAAGTGTAGAAGTTGAGAACGACAATACATTGCCTAAAGAGAATAGAACACAAATTCCATATCCCAAAAAATTGAAGAAAGAAAAACTGGATGCTCAATATGGTAAGTTCATTGAACTCTTTAAACAAATACATATTAACTTACCTTTTGTTGAAGCTATTTCCAGATGCCAAAGTATGCAAAATTCTTAAAGGAACTTCTCATAAATAAAAGGAAGCTTGAGGAAGTATCAAAGGTGGAGCTTAATGAGGAGTGTTCAGCCCTTCTCCAAAATAAACTACCACAGAAGTTAACAGATCCAGGGAGTTTCATTATTCCTTGCTAAATTTGTAGTTTAAACATCACGAAAGCATTAGAAGACCTAGGCGCTAGTATCAATTTAATGCCTTATCGATTGTTTAAACGGCTAGATATTGGGAAACCAAAACCCACTAGGATGAGCATTCAATTAGATGATAGATCTATTAAATATCCTAGAGGAGTTATTGAAGATGTCTTGGTAAAAATTGATAAATTTATTTTCCCAATTTCGTTGTGTTATATATGGATGAGGACATCAATGTTCCTTTAATCTTAGGGCGTCCTTTTTTAGCCACTGCTAAAGCTATTATTGATGTAGGTGATGGCAAAATAGCACTAAGGATAGGTGATGAAGAGATTATTTTCCAAATTTATGATGTCATGCGATATTCTAAAGAGCAAGATGATTCCTGATATTTTGTTGACACTACTAATCATATTATTAAAAATTCATTACAGGAAATTCTGCAGGATGACACGATGGAATTGTGTCCTCCTCAAGGAGAGGGGGAAGAGGATGAAGATAATAAGATCAGTTTGAATACATCATCATTCAGACAAATGAAAGAAGAAAACATTAAAGAAGATGACGTATTAAAACAGAAACCCTCCATCGAAGAGCCGTCCAAATTGGAATTAAAACAATTACCAAAACATTTAGAATACGCATTCCTTGGGGACAATTCTACGTTACCAATAATCATCTCTTTAGAACTAGAACTGAAGGAAAAGGAAGAGCTGATAAAGGTACTAAGAGAACACAAGAAAGCCATAGCTTGGAAAATTTCCGACATCAAGGGAATAAGCCCCGCATTTTGCACCTACAAAATTTTAATGGAAGAAAAATATAAACCATGTGTGCAACCTCAGAGACGATTAAACCCCAACAAGAAAGAAGTGGTCAAAGCCGAGGTGATTAAACTTCTAGATGCAGGAGTAATTTATCCTATTTCTTATAGCACTTGGGTAAGTCCTGTGCAGGTAGTTCCAAAGAAAGGAGGAATGATGGTAGTGCCCAACGAAAAGAATGAGTTAATTCCCACAAGAATAGTTACAGGTTGGAGAGTCTGTATAGACTATAGAAAGCTGAATGATGCCACCAGAAAAGATCACTTTCCTCTACCCTTCACTAATCAAATGTTAGAAAGACTATCTGGGCATATGTACTACTGCTTCTTGGACGGACTCTCCGGCTACTTCCAAATTCCCATAGCTCCTGAAGACCAAGAGAAGACAACATTTACATGCATGTTGGCAATATTTGACGAACTCGTAGAGGATGTCATGGAGGTATTTATGGATGATTTCTCGGTATTCGGTAATTCTTTCCAATTTTGCCTTAAAAATTTAAAATAAATTCTAATTAGATGTGAAGAAACAAACCTTGTTCTGAATTGGGAAAAATACCACTTTATGGTTAGAGAAGGGATTGTTTTACGACATAAGATTTCTAGAAAAGGGATTGAGGTAGATAAAGCAAAAGTTGAAACCATAGAAAAATTACCTCCTCCTAGTTTAGTGAAGGCTATTAGAAGCTTTTTAGGACATGCATGTAATATTTGAGATTTAGGGGTTATGCATTTTCACTTAAATGTATGTGGTAGCATGCTTGTGTGTGATTTGAAAGTGTTTTGGGGGCTTCGAGGACCTTGGGATGTAGGTAGAAGCCTTAGAAAAATATTTGATTTCTAAGCCTTAAAGGAGAATTAAGGGAGCTAAGCCTTAAGGAGTTTAGTATATGGACTAGGACACAAGAACTCAGCTAGTAAAGTGGCAATGGAGGCGCCACTTAGAGCACAGGAGAGTGACGCCACAGGGAGTGTGAAGGGGCCTAGGTTCGAGTAACACAGGTAGCGTTTTGGCATTTATTTTTGCATCAAGGAGAGGGAAGAGTTGGAGTTGCCGTGGACACTTCATGGATGAAGTGTAGATTGGGTCAAACAGCTCAAATATTCAGCTAAGGGGGAGGAAAAGAGGGGATTTGGATGAGAGAGGAAGAGTTGGCCGATTGAAGGGGTCTTGGTGTGGCATTTTCAGCCAAGAGGGAAGTGGCTAGGCTAGGGGCTTTAGGTGCCGAACTAGGAAAGTATAGGGCCATTTTCTCTCTTTCCTTTTCATTTGTGCTTCTGCCGAAATTCTTTTCTTTTCTTTTGACCAAAAACTGAAAGTGAAAGAACCAATTGTGCATTTTCTCTTCTCCTTTTATTTTGCTAAAGCCGAAACCTTGTGAGTTCTCTTCTTCCTCTCTTCTTTCAAGTGTTTGGCCGAATATCCTTGGCCTTATTTTTTTCTCTTCTCACGTGATCTAGTCTGCATTGAAGTGCCGAATCTATCTCTTTCTTTTTAAGTTGTAGTCGAATTTCTCTGTGTTTCCAAACAAGGGTGCAATCGATCTCAACATTGTGGTAAGGGTTAACTGTCATTCGGTTTCTTTTCCTTTTTCCTTTGGTTAGATGAAATCTAGGAATCTAATCCCTCTTATTTTCTTTTGGCCGAACCATGAAGGAGATCTTTCGGGATTCTTGTAGCCAACGCTTGAAAGGTGATTTTTCGGGATTTGAGATCCAAGGTAAGGGTTAGTGTTCGGCCAAAGGCCATATTATTTTAAAGATGGCCGATTCTAACTATGGTTTTTAGGGGGAGTTCAACAGAGATAAGGAGAAGTTTTGGGATTTAGATCTATTTCGGTAAGGGTTCTAGTGTTTCGGACTCTCATTCGTTCAAAAGCCGAAGGCTAATTATTTTTGTGTGCTAGTGCTTGGCCGATTGCAAGGGAGGTTCATCACGTAGCTTCGGGATTTGGTTGGAAAAAAAATCGGCATTAAGGTAAGGTGTTATCTTCATGTGACAGATCCTTCGAGATTTCTTGTTGAGCCGAATAGGCTTTTGGTTACTAATAAAGGGTTGGCCGATTGTAGGAAGGGGGAAGACAAACGTCTCGAGATCACATTAGTTTCGCGTAGTTTTGGGATTTCGCTTAGATCTACAATAGTCAGGTGTGTAACCCTACATTAATTCCCGATAGATTAATGGTAGCAATATTAAACATGTCATTATGAAAATACGAGTAACATGGCTAAGGGTACCATTCAATGATACAGTGCATTTAGGTACGTTACCCCTAACTCTAAGTTAATAATATTACAAACACTGATATGGAATATGTGTGATTTCGTTATGACTTTTGGGTAGGGTATATTGCATGATATCTGAATAATATGTATGTTGCATGGGCATATGGGTAATAATGATAAAGGGGAAGTGTTCCGGTGGTTTTTACCACATTATCCGGTGACTTATGTCACATGTTATGAATCCAGTGACTCTGTCACATTATCTGGTGGCTATGCCACGAATATAAGGGCGATGTCTGATTGATCGCAATGGCGCCTTCGATGGTGTGTAGCGGATGGAGGGTCGATTTAGTAATCCCCACGGTGTGATTGGCAGGTACGGGTGGTGTGTAGACGTTGGATATCTAGGTGATTTGGGTTGCATCATTGCTTATATTTATTATATGTGATTTGATATGCCTTAATCATTTGGGACTCTGTGTTGGTTGTTACACACTGAGTCTGTTGACTCACCCTTCGTGGGCTAACATTTTGCAGGTGATACTCAGTAAATGGACCGGGTCGGCAGGGACTTAATGGTGGGTTTTCACATAATTAAACTTATCGCGTTTTCTTATTAAGTTTTCGAGATTTATTTCGGGTTTTGTTTTGTTGTAATAAGGCCATTACTATTTAATTGTTTTGTTTATGCGTTTTAATTATTATTCTAATACGATCAACATTGAACAAATGGTTAAATAATTTTTCGTAAAACAACTTCAAATGTTTTGACACCTAAACACCTACGATTTTCAACTTAATGATAAGCTCTAAAATTCGGCATTTCTTTTAACTTGGAATTTTTGAAACATGAAAATAACGTTTTAATGAAAAACAAACTTTAATAACAACACAGTTTTCAACTTGATCATAACACAAACCTATTTACTTCAAAACCACCAATTTCTCTACGATGACAAAATGAGATTTAGCTCTATTTTACTCCAAAAGCATGCCAGATCTGGTCAGGGTTTGTGGGCCGAGTTTGGGGTGTTTCAACTTGGTATCAGATCCCGATTCAAAACTCGACCTTGAGGGCTTTCTGGGCCCAAAATGTTTTTTTGAAATTGAGTTTTACTAAAAGATTAGCACGTTTTCTGGCATGGCACCCGAGTCTCCGGCCCGAAGTCTACCAGGTAAGTACCCCTAATTATTGTGTGATTTGTATGCAGGTATTACGGGATTATAGATTAGCAGATTAGGAGCTATTGAACTCTAGGATTAGCTTACTCCAACACAAAATCACATAAAATTTAAAGACTAATTGAACAAACCTATGTGTAAGTCGCATAGTCAAGGGTGTGGCAACAGTTGTGCGCATGTCTAGGATTGGATGCAGGGGGAGCTTGGTATTTAAGTAGTCCTAGTGACTCACCTCCTCTTCACTCGAATCCTACCTGGTGCATAGTGACGGTTCACCCTAACCAAGAGGACTTACCCACAGGCTAAATTCAATAATTAAAACCCGAAAGGGACTAGCTACACTATTTTATAAAACCTTAGTTTTGAGATCACCGAATCACCCCTTGATTTGTAAAAACCATTTTAGCTTTTGAAAAAAAAATTCAAAATATCCTCGATTTACAAAATTACTGAAATACCCCTGGTTTGTAAAATTACTAAAATACCCTCAGTTTATAAAATTACCATACTACCCTCAATTTTTACCAAAATATTCCTATTTTTCAAAATACCAAAAACCCCTATTTTGTAAAATTATGAAAATACCCCTATAGGACAAATTACGAAAATACCCCTGGGTTGGGAATGGACGAAAATGCTTAAATCGGTGAACGTGTGTAGTAGATACTATTGAATGAATGTGATTCTCTGAATTTGAGTAGGAGATTAGAACGAAAACTTTGAAATGATCGAAAGAACTACCACTAAACTTCGTTACATAAAATTTGTTCGTGGATAATTAGTGGAACAGAAAGCTAGTACATAAAATTTCTTAAATCAGATTAAATCGCAATCATAGACATGAGTTCTAGGGGACGTGGTCGTAACGTGCATGGGCGTGGTAGAGGCAGAATGACCATATCGGAACCAGTTAGGTCTAGTCAAGGGTCTGAGAATGAGATGCCACCACCACCAACTGCTGGTGTTGAATATCAGGATTAGACGGGGATGATCTTGATGTCATGCGATCTTTGCGAGTTCTGGAGAGGGTGGCTAGAGTAGGTGGAGGCATGGGAGCTCAAAAATCTGTACCTGAGCACTCCGAGCCAATGGAGCTAAGGTATTCCGAGGTGTATCTGGTGTGGCGCCCAATACGGCTGAGTATTGGCTGGAGGCGACGGAGCGAATCATGGATGATTTGGACCTGACTACTGAGGAAAAACTGAAAGGGGTGGTGTCACTTCTCCAGGATGAGTCATACCAGTGGTGGCTCACGGTTCGGGATAATGTTGCAGCAGATGATCTCACTTGGGAGTATTTCAAGGCGGCGTATCAGAAGAAGTATATTGGGACTAGCTATATTGATGTGCAGAGGAAGGCGTTTCTGAGGCTAGTTTAGGGGAGTAAGTCCGTAGCGAAGTACGAGGTGGAATTCTTAAGGTTGAGCCGGTATGCTCGAGGTATCGTGGCTACGAAGCATGAACTGTGTGTCAAGTTCGAGGACAGACTGAGGGATGACCTGAGATTGTTGATTGCTCCACAGTAGGAGCGGGAATTTACCGTGTTGGTAGAGAAGTCTAAGGTAGCCGAAGGGTCAAGGAATCTGTGAGATAGAATTCGGATAGGAATAGACAAAAGAGAGGTTTTGGATCGTCGGGGTCATCTGGGAATGCTCAAAAGAGACCTAGAGTTGATAGGCCATGAGGTCAACAGGTTGTTACGGGAGGATAGTACCGTACTTGTGCTCAGTGTGGAAAGATGCACCCGGGAGAATATTGGAAAAGAACAAGGGGATGTTTTAAATGTGGGTCCAAAGATCACATGATTAAGGACTATCCTGTGGAAACAGTGAGGAGGCCAAACCGACAAGTCGTGGTCTTAATCGGTGGAAGAGGTGGGCGGTAACCTTCGCGGGTCGTGGTCCGGTTGGTAGAGGTAATGGTTCTGGTAGAGGTCGCGGGACACCGGGCAGAGGTGTTGGTAACGGGGAGGCAAGACAGTCGGGTCTGGTGTATGCGGTTCGTCGGAAGGAGGATGGTGATGCACCTGATGTCATAACGGGTACATTCCTTATTTCTGGGTTACCCTTTATTGCTTTGATAGATATAGGGTCAACTCATTTATACATCGCTAGTGAGGTATCTGGAACTCTGCATGTGAACTCTGAGACTGTACCTAGGAAGATGACTATACTTAGTCCTTTAAGGCAATCAGTAGTAGTAGACAAACTCTTTAGGGCAGTTCCTTTGGAAGTTCAGGGGGCGTAGTTTCCAGCTAACTTAATGGAGTTCCCATTCGGGGAATTTGATCTAATCTTAGGCATGGATTGGCTAGTGAAGTACAGTGCAAATGTGGATTGTGCTGCTAAGCGCATGTCATTGAGAACTTCTGACGAAAATGAGGTTGTGGTGATGGGCGAGAGACGGAATTACTTGTTGAATGTAGTATATGCCCTTAAGGCGGAGAAGATAGTAAGAAAGGGATGTATAGCTTTTCTGATGTTGGTCAGTGCCTTAGAGGCTAAGGAAGCAGCTGTAGGAGGGGTCAGGACGGTAAGAGAATTCGTAGATGTCTTTCCGGAAGAGCTGCCTGGGTTACCCCTAGACAGGGAGGTGGAGTTTGGAATTGATTTGCTGCCAGGTACAGCTCTTGTGTCAATTGCTCTGTATAGGATGGCGCCAAAGGAGTTGGTAGAGCTCAAGGCCCAGATCCAAGAGTTACTCGATTGTGGGTTTATTCGACCCAGTGTGTCTCCATGGGGAGCACCAGTCCTATTCGTGAAGAAGAAGGATGGGACTATGCGTATGTGCATAGATTACCGATAGTTGAATAAGCTGACCATCAAGAACAAGTATCTGTTGCCAAGGATAGATGACTTGTTCGATCAGCTTAAGGGGGCCACAGTATTTTCAAAGATAGATCTAAGGTCGGGATATCATCAGCTTAGGGTGAAGGAAGCAGACATCCATAAGACAGCTTTTCGAACAATATATGGGCATTATGAGTTCTTAGTAATGCCATTCGGATTGACGAACGCTTGGTAGCGTTCATGGATATGATGAGCGGGTTTTCCAAATTTACTTGTACCGGTTAAATCGTTGTGTTCATAGACGACATCCTGGTATATTCCAAGTCTGAGAAAGAGCATGATGAGCATCTCCGAGTAGTATTGCAAGTGTTAAGGGAAAAGAAGTTATATGCCAAGTTCAGCAAGTGCGAATTTTGGCTGAAGAAAGTTGTGTTCTTAGGGCATGTGGTGTCTGCAGAGGGGATAAAGGTGGATCCTCGGAAGATTGAGGCAGTATTAGATTGGAAACCACCTAAGTCTGTGGCAGAGGTTTGTAGTTTCTTGGGGTTAGCGAGGCTACTACGGAGATTTGTTGAAGGGTTCTCGTCAAATGAGCACCTCGACGAAGTTGTTGAGAAAGGAGGTACCTTTCGTATGGGCGGATAGGCAGCAAGAGAGTTTTGAGAAGCTTAAGAGAGTATTGACAGAGGCTCCGGTTTTGATTTAGTCGGAAGCAGGGAAGGACTTTGTGGTGTATTATGATGCTTCCCATACAGGATTGGGATGTGTTCTAAGGCAAGAAGGGAAAGTGGTCGCTTATGCGTCCCGACAATTGAGGCCACATGAGGTTAACTATCCAACGCATGATCTAGGGTTGGCGGCGATAGTATTCGCTCTAAAAGTGTGGAGGCACTACTTGTATGGAGAAAGGTCGGTGATCTACATGGATCAAAAGAGTCTGAAATATTTGTTGACTCAGAATGAGCTGAATTTGAGACAGTGAAGGTGGATGGAGTTGTTGAAAGACTACGACTGTTCAATAGAGTACACCCGGGCAAGGCAAATATAGTGGCAGATGCCCTAAGTCAGAAAATGGTGTCGGATCTGAGGGCGATGTTTGCACATCTTAGCCTTTATGATGATGGAAGTTTCCTAGCAGAGTTGCAAGTGAAGCCGACATGGTTAAGTCAGGTGAGAGAAAAACAATTGGTAGATGGGGAACTAAGTGCTAAGTTGCTGCAAGTGCAGAATGAGGAGTTGGAAGACTATGGTGTAAACAGCGATGGAGTGCTGTGTTTTTTGGGCAAGGCCTGTATGCCAAAGGATGAGGAGTTAAGACAGAGAATTCTTCAGGAATTGCATAATAGCCCTTATGCTATACATCTTGGAGGAAGTAAGTTATACAGGGATCTACGGGATCAGTTTTGGTGGCCGATGCAAACGAGAGTTCTGAATTTGTAGGAAGTGCTTAACATGTCGCGAGTTAAGGCTGAACACCAATTACCTTCGGGATTGCATCAGCCGATAAAGATTCCGCAATGGAAGTGAGAGAGAATTACTATGGACTTCGTTAGTGGGCTTCCCCTTACGCCTACTAAGAAGGACTCGATATGGGTGATAGTAGATCGGTTGACGAAGTCTGTACATTTCATACCAGTGCGGGTTGACTATTCTCTGCAGAGGTTAGCGAAGTTGTATGTAGCAAAAATTGTGAGGCTGCACGGAGTGCTGATGTCAATTACTTCGGATAGGGATCCGAGGTTCACGTCGAGGTTTTGGAAAGCACTACATCAGGCTTTAGGCACCAGGTTGGATTTCAGTACGGTATTTCATCCGTAGATGGACGGCTAGTCTGAGTGGGTAATTCAAGTGCTAGAGGATATGTTGAGCGGTTGCGTGATAGACTTTAGAGGGAGCTGGGAGGAGTTCTTACCTTTAGCGGAGTTTACGTACAGTAACAGCTATCAAGCAAGTATTCGGATGGCACCGTATGAAGCACTGTATGGACGAAAGTGTCGCACTCCTACATGTTGGACAGATTTGGGGGAACGTCAGGTTTTGGGTCCAGAGATTGTGGCGAAATCTGAAGAAAAGGTTAAGGTAATTCAGACACGATTGAAGGAGGCATCTGACAGGCAAAAGTTGTATGCAGATCTCAAGCGGAAAGGGATAGAGTTTGCTGTAGGAGATCAGGTGTTTCTAAAAGTTTCACCATGGAAAAAGGTGATGAGATTTGGTCGCAAGGGAAAGTTGAGTCCCAGGTTTATAGGACCTTATCGGGTTTTGAAGCGGGTTGGACCAGTAGCATATCAGTTAGAGTTGCCTTCGGAGTTAAAGCAGATGCACGATGTGTTCCACGCTTCGATGCTACGTCGTTATCGATCGGATCCATCTAATGTAATACCGATTGAGGAGGTGGAGCTAAGACCAGATTTGTCCTATGAGGAAGAACCGATTCAGATTCTGGAACAGGATGTGAAGGTGTTACGGAGGAAATCAGTTCCTCTAGTCAAAGTGTTATGGCGTAACCATAGATCGGAAGAGGCTTCATGGGAGCCAGAGGAAGCAATGCGACAGCAATACCCTCACTTATTTTAGTCAGGTAATTTTGAGGTCGAAATTATTTTAAGGGGGTAGAACTGTAATATTCGGGATTTAGGGGTTATGCATTTTCACTTAAATGTATGTGGTAGCATACTTGTGTGTGATTTGAATGTATTTTGGGGGCTTCGGAAACCTTGGGATGTAGGTAGAAGCCTTAGAAAAATATTTTATTTCTAAGCCTTAAAGTAGAATTAAGGGAGCTAGGCCTTAAGGAGTTTAGTATGTGGACTAGGACACAAGAACTCAACTAGTAAAGTGGCAAGGGAGGCACCACTTAGAGCACAGGAGAGTGACGCCACAGGGAGTGTGAAAGGGCCTAGGTTCGAGTAACACAGGTAGCATTTTGGCATTTATTTTTCCGTCGAGGAGAGGGAAGAGTTGGAGTTGCCATGGACACTTCATGGATGAAGTGTAGATTGGGTCAAATAGCTCAAATATTCGGCTAAGTAGGAGGAAAGAGGGGATTTGGATGAGAGAGGAAGAGTTGGCCGATTGGAGGGGTCTTGGTGTGGCATTTTCGGCCAAGAGGGAACTGGCTAGGCTAGGGGCTTTAGGTGTCAAAACTAGGAAAGTATAGGGCCATTTTCTCTCTTTTCTTTTCATTTGTGCTTCTGCCGAAATTCTTTTCTTTTCTTTTGACCAAAAATCGAAAGTGAAGAACCAATTGTGCATCTTCTCTTCTCCTTTTATTTTGCTAAAGCTGAAACCTTGTGAGTTCTCTTCTTCCTCTCTTCTTTCAAGTGTTTGGCCGAATATCCTTGGCCTTATTTTTTTTCTCTTCTCACGTGATCTAGTCTCCATTGAAGTGCTGAATCTATCTCTTTATTTTTGATTTATAGCCGAATTTCTCTGTGTTTCCAAACAAGGGTGCAATCGATCTCAACATTGTGGTAAGGGTTAATTGTCATTCGGTTTCTTTTCCTTTTTCTTTTGGTTAGCCGAAATCTAGGAATCTAATCCCTCTTATTTTCTTTTGGCTGAACCATGAAGGAGATCTTTAGAGATTCTTGTAGCCAACGCTTGAAAGGTGATTTTTGGGATTTGAGATCCACGGTAAGGTTAGTATTGACCAAAGGCCATATTATTTTAAAGATGGCGATTCTAACTATGGTTTTAGGGGAGTTCGACGGAGATAAGGAGAAGTTTGGGATTCGGATCTATTTTAGTGAGGGTTCTAGTGTTTGGATCATCTCTCATTCGTTCAAAAGCAGAAGGCTAATTATTTTGTGTGCTAGTGCTTGGCCGATTGCAAGGAGGTTCATCCGTAACCGGATTTGGTTGGAAACCAAATCGACATTAAGGTAAGTGTTATCTTCATGCGACAGATCCTTCAGGATTTCTTGTTAAGCCGAATAGGCTTTTGGTTACTAATAAAGGGTTGGCCGATTGTAGGAAGGGGGAAGACAAAAGTCTCAGGATCTCGTTAGTTTTGCGTAGTTTCGGGATTTCGTTTAGATCTACGAATAGTCAGGTGTGTAACCCTACATTAATTCCCGATAGATTAATGGTAGCAATATTAAACATGTGATTATGAAAATACGAGTAACATGGCTAAGGGTACCATTCAATGATACAGTGCATTTAGGTACGTTACCCCTAACTCTCAGTTAATAATATTACAAACATTGATATGGAATATGTGTGATTTCGTTATGACTTTGGGGTAGGGTATATTGCATGATATCTGAATAATATGTATGTTGCATGGGCATATGGGTGATAATGATAAAGGCGGTGTTAAATTGGTTTTTACCATATTATCCGGTGACTTATGTCACATATTATGAATCTGGTGACTCTGTCACATTATCGGTGGCTATACCACGAATATAAGGGCGATGTCTGAGTTATTGCGACTACCTTCGATGGTGTGTAGCAGATGGAGGGTCGATTTAGTAATCCCCACGGTGTGATTGGCAGGTATGGGTGGTGTGTAGAGGTTGGATATCTAGGTGGGTTTGGGTTGCATCATTGCTTATATTTGTTATATGTGATTTGATATGCCTTAATCGTTTGGGAGTCTGTGTTGGTTATTACACACTGAGTCTGTTGACTCACCTTTCGTGGGCTAACATTTTGCAGGTGATACTCAGTAAATGGACCGGGTCGGCAGGGACTTAGTGGTGGCCATGTGCAGCTCAGCATTTTCGAGTTTTCACATAATTAAACTTATCGCGTTTTCTTATTAAGTTTTCGAGATTTATTTCGGGTTTTGTTTTGTTGTGATAAGGCCATTACTATTTAACTGTTTTATTTATGCGTTTTAATTATTATTCTAATACGATCAACATTAATGGTTAAACAATTTTTCGTAAAACAACTTCAAATTTTTGGCACCTAAACTCCTACGATTTTCAACTTAATGATAAGCTCTAAAATTTGGCATTTCATTTAACTTGGAATTTTTGAAACATGAAAATAACATTTTAATGAAAAACAAACTTTAATAACAACACGGTTTTCAACTTGATCATAACACAAACCTATTTACTTCAAAAACACCAATTTCTCTAAGATGACAATGAGATTTAGCTCTGTTTTACTCCAGAAGCATGCCAGATCCGGTCAGGGTTTGTGGGCCGGGTTTGGGGTGTTTCAATGCAGGTTTTTATAGAAGATTCATTAAAGACTTTTCTAAAATAGCTAAACCTTTGACAAAATTACTAGAAAAAGAAGTTCCTTTTAATTTCAATCAGGAATGTCTAGATGCATTCAATGTCCTTAAAAATAAATTAATAAATGCACCGATTATAGTACTTTGATTGGAATTTACCCTTTGAACTAATGTGTGATGCAAGTGACTTTGCGATGGCGCGATTTTGGACAACGAAGAGACAAGCATTTTCACCAATTTACTACGCTAGTAGAACATTAACACCGCAAGAAGAAAATTACACCACGGTGAGAAAGAAGCGCTATTTGTAGTTTTTGCTTTGACAAATTTAGACAATATCTAATATTATCGAAAGTTGTCGTTTACATCGACCATTCAGCTCTTCGTTATCTTTTGACCAAACCTGATGCAAAACCTAGACTCATACGATGGATTTTACTCTTACAGGAATTTGACTTGGAAATACAAGATAAGAAGGGAGCTAAGAATCTTGCGGCAGATTTCCTCTCAAGACTCGAAAATCCACACACCAAAAAGCTTGATGAAAATGAAATAAATGATTCGTTTCCCGAAGAACAACTCTTTTCTTTAACGCATTCTGAAGTACCATGATTTGCAAATATTGCGAATTATTTAGCAGCTAACGTCTTGCCAAGAAAATTAACACATCACCAAAAGAAGAGATTCTTTGCTGATGTGAAAAATTATTTTTGGGAAGATCCTTTTCTTTTCCGCATATGTGCAGATCAAGTAATTCTAAGATGCATTACAAAGACAGAAGTAAGCAAAACCCTGGACCATTGTCATTCAGGACCATCAGGAGGACACTACAGTGGTATTAAGACAGCACATAAAGTACTCGAATCAGGTTATTATTGGCCCACTCTATTTAAAGATGCCAATAGGTATGTTACCTCGTGTGATAAATGCCAAAGAATAGGTATTATTTCTAAACGTGATGAAATGCCTCAAACATATATGTTGTCATGTGAAATATTTGATATATGGGGTATTGATTTTATGGGACCATTCCCTAGCTCATTTGGAAATAAATACATCCTAGTAGCAGTTGATTACATGTCAAAATGGGTAGAAGCGGAAGCCTTACCTACCAATGATGCTAGGGTAGTAGTTAAATTTCTCAAGACACTATTCTCTCGATTCAGGACACCTAGAGCCATCATTAGTGATAGGGGTACTCATTTATGTATTACACAATTTGAAAAATTTCTAAAGAAATATGGAGTATGCCATAGAACAGCCACCCCATATCATCCTCAAACTAGCGAGCAAGTTGAGGTAGCAAACCGAGAGCTTAAGTGCATCCTAGAAAAAACGGTTGAATCAAATAGAAAAGATTGGGCAGTTAAAGTAGATGATGCTTTATGAGCCTACAGAATAGCATTCAAAACACCTCTAAGAACATCCCCATACAAACTTGTATACGGGAAAAGCTGTCATCTACCATTTGAGCTAGAACACGAAGCTTTCTGGGCAACAAAATTTTTGAATACTGACCTCACAATTGTAGGAAAGAGAAGAATGATACAGATGAACGAGCTGGATGAATGGAGAATAGAAGCCTATGAAAACTCAAAACTGTACAAGGAAGCAACAAAGCGATGCCACGATGCTCGTCTTAAGCGATCAAAACAATTCAAAGTGGGAGACTTGGTCCTACTATACAATTCAAGGCTTAAACTATTCCCGAGAAAACTGAAGTCAAGATGGTCAGGCCCATTCATGATCAAAACAATCTTTCCATACGGCACCATAGAGGTAACTCATCCCACAAAAGGCACATTCAAGGTAAATGGTCACTGACTTAAAATTTATAATGGTGTAGATTCTGGAGATATGAGAGAGGAGCTTCTTCTCCACGAACACTCCTTTAGAATCGAAAATAGGGAAAGTCTAGCTTAAGACTATAAACAAGCACTTCTTGGGAGGCAACCCGAGTGCTAACACACTAATATTGACTTTGTCTTTCTAAAACTTTTCTAAAATGATCTAATAGTAATGCAAGACTATTAACACAGCCTTGAACACTGGCGTGCCAATGACCGTGTACAAGACAGGGGGTACACCATGGGAGTAGCGGGATCTGTGCACAAACAGGGAAAAAATTCTTTTCAACAAACACGGGCTACGATATTAGACACGCCCGTGCCTTTCAACCGTGCGAGTTTACTAACTTGTCAAGCACGGGCTATACACGGTCGTGCCCCATGACTATGTGAAGCTACTAACTTATTAAGCACGGGTAGAACACAGTCGTGCCCTACGACCGTGCGAACATACTGACTTATCGAGCACGGGATACACATGCACGTTCGACCCAACCGTGTGAATCAACACACGAAAGTGGCAGCTTAACACAGCCGTGGCAAATCCACCTGAACGCGCATAAAACCCAAAATCGCGAAAAGCACGGGCAAATTCAAAATGACACGGGCATGACAATTGACCGTGCCCCAGCCCCTATATATAAATCTAACAGTCATCCCCAATTTCAAACCCTAAAAATCTGAGTTTTTAAACCCTTTTCTTCCCTAATTCGGCTGCCCAACGATTCTCTCCACCCAGAAACACCTCCCTTCACCATTTTCATCCTAAAAACCACCCACAAACCTCGACTTTGCGCCCCGCCCACACATGCTTATGAACACCACGCTTACGCCACCGTCGTGTTACATACGCGAGAATCGCACCCTTGCCATGCTCACACATGCTCCCTCCGTGATCAATCCTTCTACACCATACTCGGTTCCCTTCTCTTGACTTAAATAGTTGATAATAACTTTACTTTCATATTTTGTCTAGATTTAGCATTGAATCATTATTTTTTAGGAATCTTGCCTCAAAAATTTAGGCTCCATGAATTGGTTGTTATTTCATGAGCATGAGTAGGAATAAACTATTGCATTTTAAAGATTCACAAGGTTGATGCATTTCTTTGCTCACTAATGATTTGTGCTGATTAATATTCTCAATTTTCAGATTTTTCATGATTTAATTTTGGATATATTATTGTTGAAAACCTATTTTACAGTTCATTACAAATTTCAGTCACCATGTGAACATCCCGAATTAAACGATCAGCCCCAAGCAAGAAAAGAAAAGGGCCCGGATCATCATCCACAAGCGTTTCTACCGAGTTTTGCCACCTATTCCTTAGATTCCCTCAAGCAATTCAAGAAGAACGGTACAACGTATTTCGGGATAGACCCCTCGAAATCGGTAGATGCATCGATTGGGATGCCCTACAACAAGTCAAACTCGCTGGAGATGTTCGAGCTCTCATCTCAATGGAACCATGGGAGCAATTTTTTGCGATCGTAGAACCCACATACTTGTAACTCACTATCGAGTTTTGTGCCACATTCACCCTACAGACAGTAATGACACAATTTGACGATGCCGGTATAATTCAATTCCACCTAGGAGGCACAGTACGTCGACTAAGCTTACCTCGATTCGAATCGACACTCAGACTCTATACACCAGAATTTATAGAAGAAAATCCACTTTCCAAGTTAAATAGAGAACTCCACTGCACCCCTATTGCATGTTGGCACAACTTACAACCCACTAAACGCGACTACAACCCTAGTCGCTCCAAAACGACAGCCCTTCTTTCAGCTCTTAGGTATCTTCATGCTATTCTTGCTCATACTATTACAGGTCACAAAGAAAGCACCGACGTCGTCAAAAAACAAGATGTTTATTTCTTATCATGCATGTCTGAAGGACATGTTTTCGACGTGGCATATTTTATTGCATGCTCAATGTAGCACCAAACAGATCAACACAGGAAAAGAATATTGTCAATGGGGCCTTACATCACGAGACTAGCCTGACATTTCGATCTTCTCAACACGAACAATCAGATTGCCTCCCTCACACTGATAGGGAACATGGCACCTCAAGGCATCCAGACGATGCTCCATATGAAGATGATCAAGCACCGTCAAGGCACCGGTCCCCCTCAATACAGACTAGCCACAAACAAGGATGTGCCTGAGGACATTACTGATGATGTCCCACCAGTCCCAAGCCAGTAGTCATCCTATCCAGTAGCTTCGATGGCAGATATCTCTACACGCCTCACAGTTCGAAAGCGAAGATGCACCCAGTTCTTGACACTACTCGATGTTTTGATGGGATCGAGGCTACCCTTCAATAAATCTACCATCACTTTCATATATCACCACTGACACCGCCACAGGATCCAGTCGACGATGAGGACCTCTGAATCCTCACTTTCATATATCTATCATTTGCTTCCTTTATTTTAAAACTTTTTATTTTGATGTTGTGTTTAAATTTGAACTTTTACTAGTATTACATTTTTTTTCCTTTCATCTCATTTACCATTGGCTATCTAATTTCTTAAGAATCCCTAGCCAATTATATACTACAAGATCGTTAACAAAGTGACTTTGTAGAATTACACACCTCACACATACAAACTCCGGGATCATCCAGATTTCAGGGAGTATTACTTTCCCCACTACTCTTTTTGATTTTATATCTAATTATCATTATCTATCTTTGTACATTGAGGGCAATGTACATCTTAAATGTGGGGGTAATAGTGCCTAACTTTTTGCATAATTCTCAAAACCCTAAATTTAGTCTTGATCTTAAGTATTTTTCTCATATTATTAATTAGGGTGAAATTTCTAATGATTTTTTTATTTTTATTGATATGTTTTAGAATAAGTCATAGTTAATTGTGCATCGATGATTAAATTTAAAGAATAATAGATAATCGAGCATGATAAGTCTACTTTCTAAAAATTAAAATTGATAGGTCGTTGAACTGAATTTGAGTATCACCTTGAAGTTCAAAATTTATAAGGATTGATGTCAAAACACCCATAATTTTTGTGAGATTTTGAGCCTTATTGAGCATATATTCTTTTTCGTGCTCACTTTATTGATTATGAGTGTGTCAACTTTGAACTGTTATTCTAGAACTTGCCTCGTTTATACATGTCGAGAGCACATTAATGATTTGATATTCTGAGCTGATAAAGGCACCTAGGTTTTAACCCGTTCACTCCGCTAAAAAGCCTACCCATACAAATTAACCCCTAGTGAACCCCGTTGAATCCTAACAACCTTTTTATTGACTCACCATCTAATATAAACCCAAAATCCCTTTGTATTTGTTATCAAAATTCCTTTAACTACCCCTCTATCGAGAATTGATTTGATCAAATGCTGAACTAGGTTATTTTAATCATCAAAGTTCCTTCTATTATATTTATTTTAGTTTGTTCTTAAAAAAAACCCAAGTATATTCAATATTAGTAGTATATAAAAGAGCTTAAATAATTTAAACTCCAATTGTTGAAAAAAAAACTCGTATTAATGTATTATCAAATTTTAAGTGATAAAAATACTCTTGTTGTAACACCCCAAACCCAGTCAACACACCACGACCGAATCTGGCATGCTACGGGGTAAAAATGTTTGAATAAACAAGTTCCCCCAATTTACTTCTCATTGAAAACTCTTTAATCGATCTTAAAGTTTAGAAAAACCTTATACAAGTGATGTTGAAAATGTTTTCGTGTTGCTAAACATTCCAGAAAAATGCATGCTTAAGAAATCCGTTTGATATGACTAGTTGTTGAAAATTTAGGTTTGAAATCATCTCTATTATTTTTGTCATTACCTTGTGAATAATGTCACCCGATGGTAACGTTGTAAAAACCTGATATAGAGTGTAGTTTTGTAACTCCCATTTTAATTTCAGTTACTAAAGCGAATCAGGTTATTAAACATATGCATACGATAATTAAAATAAAATCCAAAAAAAAAAAAAAACAAAAACCCAACTAATACTTAGCGGCCTTATTATAAAATCAAAACTGAATTTAAGTAAATAAATAAAATTTAAATAGTAACTTAAAAATCAAAACCCAAACTAGCATGCATGGCCGCCTCGAGTCCTCCCCGGCTCTATATTCGCAATCGCCTCATCTGCAAAATATAAGGGAAGGGGTGAGTCACCGTGACTCAGTGAATAAATCCCCAACCCGATAGTGCAAGCACTTACACAAATCATCAGTAAAACATGCAAATCATGCAACCCCATAACCTAACCATCCAATCTCCTTTATCTACCTCGTGTGGTCAAAACCACTGGTGGTCAAAACCACTGGTGACCGTAGTCACAAATATATATCGGTGTGGTCAAAACCACTGATGATTGTAGTCACAAATCAAGTGATGGGGCCAACCCATCGTGTGGTCAAAACCACTAATGACAATCCTGTAATTAACTTGTGGGGCCAACCCACTGTGGTACCAAACCACTGGGACGAGTCACAATATTCATATGTGGTCAAAACCACTGGGACTTAGTCACAAATTATAATATCAAAGACGGGGCCCACCCGTCGTGTGGTCAAAACCACTAGTGACAGTCCATAATAATTCTTCCCCCTCCACTCAACAATCCCACCATCATGTCCATATCAATCGTGGCATAATAACATATAATGATGCAAATAACACATGGCATACATTCAACAATGACATGATAGCATATCTGAGATTCATAATCGGGGACTTACGGTGTCCATGCTCATGCCCACAAGGCATAACTCTTGGTTTTAATGGCTATATGTAAATACAATAAACATGTCAAACTAACAAAGTGTGTAAGCGTTACACACCTGACTATTTGTAGATCTAAATGAAGTCCCAAAACGTTAGCCCTCACTCTGCTCTACAATCGGCCAACACACAATTTTAAGATTAAAGCCATTCAGCGAAACACCAAAATCCCGAAGATGTGTTACACAAAGGCACACTCACCATAATGCCGATTTGGTTTCCAACCAAATCCCGAAACTACTCAAAGGATCTCCCTTTACAATCGGCCAAGCCCCTAATCGGCAACCAAAATCAAAATCCACTGTATTCGGCTACTTCCTCCCTACAATCGGCTTAACACATCATTAGAAATCCAAAGGCCATTCGGCCATAACATGAATCCCGAAACCAAAAGAGTTTGACACATCCTTACCTTAGTCGACAGATGCAGCCACCAATCACCAAAGTTTTGGCACACCCTAGTGATCTTAGAGGTTTCAGCTACCAACATAAATAGGAATGGAGTTTAGTATACGGATCTTTAATAGAAGGGAGGATAGAGGGGAAACCACTTACCAAGGGATTCGGCTTGCCTCAAAAAGAAGAAGATAGATTCGATCAAGGAGGAGAAAATGCAAGAGGAGAGAAACTGAGGGGCAGAGTATTCGGCTTTAGCAGAGAGTAAAGATGGTGGAAGAAAATTAAAAATAGAAGATCAAGAATTTGGGAAAGAGAAAGAAAACTATAGATGAGAAGGAATTTCGGCACAAGGAGGTTTGAAAGAAAGAAAAGATGGGAAAAAAGAGTTGCTTTCAGCTTTTAACTGAAACAACAAGGGTGGTTCGACAAACAAATAGCAAAGACCGATTGAAAGGGTCACCTAGAGGAGGTTTCAATTTTGTCACTCAAGCAAAGAAAGAAAAAGAAAAACTCCCCCAAACCAAAGTACATTCGGTCACCCTCCAAAGAACCCAAGCCGATTGCACTCCTCCTCCCCACAGTCCAACTTTTGGCCAACACTTCAAGACTCTCATCCACTCATAGCCGTCCCCCTCATCCCTCCTTGAATTCCTCTTATCCACTCATTCAAACAAGTTTGAATGAGTCCTACACCTATCACTTAAAGTTAGCTTAATCCATATCCTTCCAATGAGTCCTACTGAGCACACCTCTTCCCACTTTAGCGTCAAAAATAATAGGCGGAAAAGGTTTTCTACTCAAACTGAACTCCCCTTCCCTGCATGTGGCGTCACCAACCAAGCACCTTAGTGGCCCCTCCCTTGCCACTTTGCCACTAGGTTGTTTGTATCACAACCTTCTAATATATTTTTTTAACCCCTAACTCTCCTAGCTCCCTTTTCCTACACACTAAAACAAATTTTTTGGCCATCACCTAGGCCTAACCCGAGGTCATCCCTAGGCCCCAAAACATGCTAAACTAGCACAGTAGCATACTGTCACATGCAAACACATGCAAAATGCAGAGACCCCATTTTAAGGATGTTACAGTTCTACCCACTTTAAAAATAATTTCGGCCCCAAAATTACCTGGTCAGAAGAGTTGGGGGTATTGCTGCCACATCACATCCTCTGGCTCCCACGTAGCCTTCTCCGTACCATGGTTCTGCCATAACACTTTCACCAAGGGCACTGACTTCCTATGTAAGACCTTGACATCCCGATCCAAAATCTGTACCGGTTCCTTCTCGAAAGACAAGTCTGAGCTCACCTCAATTTTTGCAATTGGCACAACGTGTGACGGATCTGATCGATAGCGCCTAAGCATCGAAACATGGAAGATGTCGTGAATTTGACTTAACTCTGTCGGCAGCTCGAGCTGATAAGCTACCGGTCCCACTCGCTTCAGTACGAATACGGCCCGATAAACCTAGGGCTTAGCTTCCCTTTTCGCCCAAATCTCAACACTTTCTTCCATGGTAATACCTTCATAAAAACCTTATCACCCACTGCATACTCTATATCCTTGCGCTTGAGATCGGCATAAGACTTCTACCTGTCCGATGCTTCCTTAAGACGAGCCCGAATCACCTTAACCTTATCCTCAGTTTCTGCCACCAACTCTGGATCCAACATTTGCCGTTCACCCAATTCTGTCCAACACGTCGGAGTATGACATTTCCGTCTATATAATGCCTCATATGGTGCCATCTGGATACTCGCTTGATAACTATTGTTATAAGCGAACTCTGCCAATGGTAGATACTCCTCCCAACTACCACTGAAATCCAGAACACAGCCCCTTAGCATGTCCTCTAGAATCTGAATTACTCTTTGGTGTCCATCGATTCGGGTGAAAAGTCTTTGAAATCAACCTTGTACCCAAAGCACAAGCAAAGCTCTCGAACCTTGACATGAACACAGGATCCCTATCCGAGATAATTGACACGGCACTCCATGCAACCTTACTATCTCGGCCACATACAACTTGGCTAACTTCTGGAGTGAATAATCAACCCTCACCGGTATGAAATGAGCCGATTTAGTCAAATGGTCCACAATCACCCAGACTGAGTCCTTCTTGCTAGGCATGAGGGGTAGCCCACTGACAAAGTCCATGGTAATCCTTTTCCACTTCCATTGCGGGATCTTTCTTGGCTAGAAGATCCCGACGCAGAATCGATGCTCGGCTTTGACTCACCGACACGTTAGACACATACCCACAAACTCGATCACTTCGCTTGGACACTGCCACGAATTGCTCACGCAAATCCCGGTACATCTTGCTACCTCCATGATACATAGCGTATGGGTTGCTATGTGCATCCTGAAAAATCCTTTGCCTCAACTCGACATCCTTCGGCATACAAGCTCTCCCTTGAAAACACAATACTCCATCGTGGGTCAAGCTGTAACCTTCCAAACCACTACTCTGAACTTGCAACCTCTGAGCATTCAAGCCCTCATCCACTAACTGTTTCTCTTTAATCTACTCTATCCAAGCCGGCTTTACTTGCAATTCTGCCAGAAGACTCCCGTCGTCATACATTCTAAGGTGAGCAAACATCGCTCGTAAGTCCGCTACCACTTTACGACTCAACGCATCCACCACTACGTTAGCCTTACCCAGATGGTACTCAATCGAGCAGTCGTAGTCCTTCAACAACTCGATCCACCTTCGCTGCCTCAAATTTAAATCTTTCTGAGTCAAGAGGTACTTTAGACTCTTGTGATCCGTGTAAACTATCGACTTTTCCCCATACAAATAGTGTCTCCAAATCTTCAAGGCAAAAACCACTGCAGCCAACTCCAAGTCATCGTCGGGTAGTTACCTCATGCGGTCTCGGTGTCGAGACGCATATGCCACTACTTTCCTTCTGCATCAAGACACATCCCAAGCCGTTATGTGATGCATCACGATGAGACCGTGAATACCTTTCCTACCTCAGTGAACGAACCGAGCTTAGTCGAATCTTCCTCAACTTATCGAAACTTTCTGTTGTTTCTCGAGACCACACAAATGGAACTCCTTTCCTCAATAACTTGGTCATGGTAGCGTGAACAGAGAAAACCCTTCCACAAATCTCTGTTAATACCACCGAGACCTAGAAAACTCAATTTTAAGAACCGACCTAGGCAGTTTCTAGTCCAACACTGCCTTAATCTTGCGAGGGTCCACTCTAATCCTTTGGTGACACTACGTGACCTAAGAAAGTCACCTCCCTAAGCTAGAACTCGTACTTACTGAACTTGGCAAATAGCTACTTTTCCCTCAGTATTTGCAAAACTACCCACAAGTGCGTATCGTGATCCTCCTCGGTCTTTGAGTACACCAATATGTCATCTATAAATACCACGTCAAACTGGTCCAAGTACTGCTGGAACACCCGATTCATCAAGTCCATGAATGCCGCTGGTGCGTTAGTCAACCCAAACAGCATTACCAGAAACTCATAGTGTCCATAACGAGTGCAAAATGCCATTTTGTGAACATCAGCCTCTTTCACCTTAAGCTGATGATACCCCGACCTAAGATCTATCTTAGAGAAAACTGATGCACCCTTAAGTTGATCAAACAAGTCGTCAATCCTGGGCAATGGATACTTGTTTTTTATCATCAACTTGTTCAACTGGCGGTAGTCTATACACATCTGCATCGTACCGTCTTTCTTCTTAACAAAGAGCACAGGCGCTCCCCAAGGAGATATACTCGGTCGGATAAAACCTCTGTCTAGTAATTCCTAAATTTGAGCCTTCAACTCGACCAACTCTTTTGGCGCCATCATATACGGGGCAATAGACACTGGCGCAGTTTCAAGTAACAGGTCTATTCCGAATTCAACTTCGCGATCCAGAGGCAGACCCGGAAGTTCCTCTAGGAATACATCAGCAAATTCCCCTACAGTTCGGACACTCTCTATAGCTGCATCCTTGTCTCCCAAAGCACAAACATGCACTATGAATGCCTCATAACCCTTCCTTACTATTTTCTCCGCCTTCAGTGCAGAAACCACATTGGATAAGTAATCTCTCTTATTACCTATCATCACCACCTCCTCACCTTCCATTGTCCTTAACACCATGCGCTTAGCTGCGCAATCTAAACTGGCCTGGTACTTCACCAGCCAATCCATCTTGAGAATCAGATCGAGCTCCCCAAACGGCAGTTCCATCAAATCAGCCAAAAACACGACCCCTTGAAGTTCTAGGGGTATATCCCTATATAGTTTACTTACTTCTACAGAGTGACCTAGAGGGCTTATCACTGTCATCTTCCTAGAAGTAACCTCAGAGTTAAAGTTCATAGTTTCAACTATGCTACTGGCTACGTATGAGTGCGTCGAACCCACATCTATCAAAGCATTATAAGGTAGTCCAAAGATTAAGAATGTACAGGTTATGATGTCCGGTATGTCGCCCTCCTCTCGACGCCTTGCTGCGTAGACCAGTCCAGGCTGTCTCACCTCTGTACCTCCTACACCCCTGCCCGGTGCTCCACGGCCTCTACTAGAGCCATTACCTCCCCTAGCTGAACCATGGCCCCTCTGTGGCTACTGAACATCCCTCCTATTCTAAGTACAATTCTGATCCCCAGACTGCAATCTAGCTGACCTCCGTGGACAATCCCTCACTCGGTGCTCCATTGATCCACACTCAAAACATCCTCTGTTTTCAGTCCAACATTCTTCCGTGTGAGACTTCCCACACTAAGCACACCGTGGAGGCCACTAAATATTAGCGGCAGTAGGCCAGCAGCTTGATTCGGACCACTATATCTACTCCGTTTCTGTTAGTTTCCAGTAGACCCAGATGGTCTTGAATTCCTTTTATTCCATCCCCTGTCCTGATTCCATCTTACAGACTGTTTCACTTCCTCTGCAACTTTGGCCTTCTCCACTAAGACTGCAAACTCTCTCTCCTACTGTGGAGCAATTAGCAATCTCAGATATCCCTCAATCCGTCCTCGAATCTGACACATCGCTCATGCTCCGTAGCCACAATTCCTCGAGCATACCGGCTCAACCTTAGGAATTCTGCCTCGTACTCTGATACGGACTTATTCCCCTGAATCAGCCTCAAAAGTGCCTTCCTCTGCGCATCAATACAACTGGTCCCAACATACTTCTTTTGATAAGTCACCTTGAAATAATCCCAAGTGAGATCATCCACCGCAGCACCATCCCGAACTGTGAGCCACCACTGGTATGACTCATCCCATAGGAGCGACACTACCACTTTCAGTTTCTCCTCTGTCGTCAAATCTAAATCATCCATGATTCGTTCCGTCGCCTCCAACCAATACTCAGCCGTATTAGGCGCCACACCAAATACTCCTCAGAATACCTCAGCTCCATTGGTTCGGAGTCGCTAAGATACAGATTTTTGAGCTCCCATACCTCCACCTACTCTAGCCACTCTCTCAAGCACTCGCAGCATCACCTACGACACTGCATCATCCCCATCGATCCTCGGTACTCAACCCCAAAGATCGGTGGTGGTGGTATCCGTTCTCGACCCTTGACCGGACTAATGTGTTCGATTACCACGCCCTCGCACATTACGACCACGTCCTCTAGAACTCATGACTATGCTCGCGATTTAATCTGCTTTAAGAAGTTTTATGAATTAGTTTCTGTTCCACTGATTACCCACGAATAAGTTTTATGAAAAGAAGTTTAATAGTGGTCCTTTCGATCATTACAAAGTTTTCGTTTCAAGTCTTCTACCCTAATTCAGTGAATCACATTCACTCATCAATAACATCCTCTACCCACACTCCACTTGTAGGGGTATTCTCGTCATTTTACTACCCGGGGGTATTTTCGTAATTTTCACAAATCATAGGTATTTTAAAAATTTTAGAAATCGGGGGTATTTTGGTAATTTCATAAACTAAGGGTATTTTTGTAATTTTTCCAAAATATGGTTCCAGGTGATTTTACGAAATAGGGGTATTCTAGATATTTTCATTTTGGGGGTATTTAGGCAATTTTTCATGCCAAGGGTATTTCGATAATTTTTACAAATCAGGGGTAATTTGGTCAATTTACAAATTGGGGATATTTTGGTTACTTTTCAAATCAAGGGTACTTTGGTAATTTTGAAACCATGGTTTAATTTTAGGGTTGTACAAAACAAGGTGGCTGGTCCCTTTCGGGTTTTAGTTATTGAATTTAGCTTTGTGAATAAGTTGTCTCGATTAGGGTGAGCCGTCACCACGCACTGGTAGGATTCAGTGGAGAGGAAGTGAGTCACTAGGACTGCTTAAATACCAAGCTCCCCCTGAATCCTTTCCTAGACATGCGCACAACGGTTGCCACACCCTTAACTTAGCGATGTACTCACAGGTTTGTTTAGTTGATCTTTAAGTCTTATGAAATTTTGCGTTGGAGTAGGCTATTCCTAAGGTTCAATAACTCCTAACCTACTAATCTATGATCCCAAAATACCCATTTCTCCCACATTTAAATCACACAAGGGTTAGGGATACTTACCTGGGCGGATTGGTGCCGGAGACTCGGTGCCATGCTGTTCAAACCATGCATATTTCCCACAAAACTTTTTAAGACCCTACTTTTAAACATTTTGAGCCTCAGGCCCATAGTCAAGCTTTTGAACTTGGCTCTGATACCAAAATTATAACGCCCCAAACCCGGTCAACACACCACGACTGAATCTGGCATGCTACGGGGTAAAAATGTTTGAATAAACAAGCTCCCCCGGTTTAGTTCTCATTGAAAACTCTTTAATCGATCTTAAAGTTTAGAAAAACCTTATACAAGTGATGTTGAAAATGTTTTCGTGTTGCTTAACATTCCAGAAAAACGCATGCTTAAGAAAACCATTTGATATGACTAGTTGTTGAAAATTTAGGTTTGAAATCATCTCTATTATTTTCGTCATTACCTTGTAAATAATGTCACCTGATGGTAACGTTGTAAAAACCAGATATAGAGTGTAGTTTTGTAAATCCCATTTTAATTTCAGTTACTAAAGCGAATCAGGTTATTAAACATATACGATAATTAAAATAAAATCTAAAAAAACAAAAACCCAACTAATATTTAGCGGCCTTATTACAAAATCAAAACCGAATTTAAGTAAATAAATAAAACTAAAATAGTAACTTAAAAATCAAAACCCAAACTAACATGCATGGCCGCCTCGAGTCCTCCCTGGCTACATATCCGCAATTTACGCCTCATCTGTAAAATATAAGGAAAGGGGCGAGTCACCGCGACTCAGCGTATAAATCCCCAACCCGATAGTGCAAGCACTTACACAAATCATCAGTAAAACATGCAAATCATGCAACCCCATAACCTAACCATCCAACCTCCTTTATCTACCCTGTGTGGTCAAAACCACTGGTGGTCAAAACCACTGGTGATCATAGTCGCAAATATATATCAGTGTGGTCAAACCACTGATGACCGTAGTCACAAATCAAGTGATGGGGCCAACCCATCATGTGGTCAAAACCACTGATGACAATCTCGTAATTAACTTGTGGGGCCAACCCACTGTGGTACCAAAGCACTGGGATGAGACACAATATTCATATGTGGTCAAAACCACTGGGACTTAGTCACAAATTATAATATCAAAGAAGGGGCCAACCCGTCGTGTGGTCAAAACCACTGGCGACAGTCTAAAATAATTCTTCCCCCTCCACTCAATAATCCCACCATCATGTCCATATCAATCGTGGCATAATAACATATAATGATGCAAATAACACATGGCATACATTCAACAATGACATGATAGCATATACCGAGATTCATAATCAGGGGACTTACCCGGTGTCCATGCTCATGCCCACAAGGCATAACTCTTGGTTTTAATGGCTATAATGAAACACAATAAACATGTCAAACTAACAAAGTGTGTAAGCGTTACACACGACTATTTGTAGATCTAAGCGAAGTCCCAAAACGTTAACCTCACTCGCCCTACAATCGCCAACGACAATTTTAAGATTAAAGCCATTCGGCTAAACACTAAAATCCCGAAGATGTGTCACACAAAGGCACACTCACCTTAATGCCGATTTGGTTTCCAACCAAATCCTGAAAGTACTCAAAGGATCTCCCTTTACAATCGGCCAAGCCCCTAATCGGCAACCAAATCTCAAAATCCACTATATTCGGCTACTTCCCCCCTACAATCGGCTTAACACATCATTAAAAATCTAAAGGCGATTCGGCCATAACATGAGTCCCGAAACCAAAAGAGTTTGACACATCTTTACCTTAGTGGACAAGTGCGGCCACCAATCACCAAAGTTTCGGCACATCCTAGTGATCTTAGAGGTTTCGGCTACCAACATAAACATGAATGGAGTTTAGTATACAAATCTTTAATAGAAGGGAGGATAGAGGGGAAACCACTTACCAAGGGATTTGGCTTGCCTCAAAAAGAAGAAGATAGATTCGGTCAAGGAGGAGAAAACGCAAGAGGAGAGAAACTGAGGGGCAGAGTATTCGGCTTTAGCAGAGAGTAAAAATGGAGGAAGAAAATAAAAATAGAAGATCAAGAATTCAGAAAATAGAAAGAAAACTAGAGATGATAAGGAATTTCGGCACAAGGAGGTTTGAAAGAAAGAAAAGATGAACAAAAAGAGTTACTTTCGACTTTTAACTGAAACAACAAGGGTGGTTCGACCAACAAATAGCAAAGGCCGAATGTAAGGGTCATCTAGAGGAGGTTTCAGTTTTGTCACTCAAGCAAAGAAAGAAAAATAAAAACTCCCCCAAACCAAAGTACATTCGGTCACCCTCTAAAGAACCCAAACCGATTGCACTCCTCCTCCGCACAGTCCAACTTTCGGCCAACACTTCAAGACTCTCATCCACTCATAGCCGTCCCCCTCATCCCTCCTTGAATTCCTCTTATCCTCTTATTCAAACAAGTTTGAATGAGTCCTACACCTATCACTTAAAGTTAGCTTAATCCATATCCTTTCAACAGAGTCCTACCTGAGCACACCTCTTCCCACTTTGGTGTCAAAAATAATAGGCAGAAAAGGGATTTCTACAGCTCGAACCTGAACTCCCCCTTCCCTGCATGTGGCGTCACCAACCAAGCACCTTAGTGGCGCCTCCCTTGCCACTTTGCCACTAGGTTGTTTGTATCACAACCTTCCAATTTATTCTTTTAACCCCTAACTCTACTAGCTCCCTCTTACTATGCACTAAAATAAAATTTTTGGCCATGACCCAGGCCTAACTCGAGGTCATGCCTAGGCCCCAAAACATGCTAAACTAGCACAGTAGCATACTGTCACATGCAAACACATGCAAAATGCAGAGACCCAATTTTAAGGATGTTACACTTGTTATAGAGTAATTATCAATAGTAGATATTGTTAGTTTTCATTCGATGTAAATATTCATAGTTAGTTCATTGTATTTAGATTAGGTAATTAGTCAATTCAATCTCAATTATAACCTCTAATTCAGCCTGTATCCACACCTTTTAACCCAAGCCCCGTTACAACCCTAATTAAAGACCTTTTGATTTGTGTATCATCTCATATACAGTGGTGGAGACTTGATTTTCAAGCAAGCCTATAGGATTAACTTTTCAGGTTTGACTTAGAGGGCTTATTCTTGAACCTTAAACACCTTTGAGTGATTTGAGTGAATCTTTAGTGAGGATGTCAGTTGTTGTCGATTTTGAATTAAAAGTAATCACTTAGATAAGGGAAGACACCTATGTTTTCGTGCTATAAAGGTATGACTTATCGTATTGAATCTTTAGGGTTCTTTGAGTTGAATTATCCATGTATAAATTATCTATGAATTATGATGAGACATTATCGATAGGAATTATGAATTATGGGAAGTTCGTTTTAATTGTAAGTTGAGAATTTTGCTTAAGGACAAGCAAAAGCTTAAGTGTGGGGGTATTTGATAAATCGTAAAAAGAAACATATTTTAACCCCATATTTTATAGGCTTTTGGATTATTTAGCCCTTGATTTTATGTAAAAAGGTGTTTTTAATCCTTTCTTTTCATGTTTATACTCAGGAAAGCACTCGAAGATAAAAAGAACACAAAATGGGCTTAAAACGGAGTAATTGGGCCTTAGCGGGAAATCAACATGGCCTGGCCCAAAGCCCACACTATCGTGCCTCACCGATTACCTAGAGCACGACCTCAACTCCATCACACATGGCCATGCATCATCCATTTCTCACACGGACGTGCCTGGTGATCTACATGGCCGTGTCCAAATCGACAGACCTGAAGCACGGCCTGAATCCAAACTTACACTTCCGTGCCCAAAATGACAGAATCGAGACATGGCCCAACCACGATTTACACAGGCGTGTGCCATGGTCGTGCCCCTGCTGTGGGAGAGAGTAATTCTTATTCAGATGTGGATGCTTGAAGCCAAAGGAAGATACTCCTAAGTCTACTCCAACACCCTAATAGTAATTTTACTTAAAGGAGATACTTAGGAGCCAAGGATAGCATTCCAAAGCCTATATAAACAACCCAAGGCAGACATAAAGAGGGAGCCTTTTATAGAGGCTTTTACCGAAGCTTTTATCTTTTAGGGAGTCACTTGAAGATAGCCAGTTGATCCATCTTAAGAAGCCAGAACTCCATTCAAGACGGAGGATCTCTCTTTTAATTCCTTTAGGGGGTTTTAGGGATTTCTTATGTTTTGTTTATTCTTTTCTCTTGAGATGTTTTTGTATTTAGTTATGAACTAAACCCTTCAGATACCTGAAGGGGATGAAACCTATGATGGATTTTGTTATTTGATTTCTAAATTTATATGAGAAGTACTTAGTTTGTTCTTAATTATGTTGCTTAATTTAATCTGATGTGCTTAGGTGGAGGAGGAATAAACCCTGCCTAATATTAGGTCTAGAATAATTGAGCGGAGTTGATCGGGCGCCTAGAGATAGGGTTACGAGATTTTGCCGAATTAGGGTGAAACCTAATATGGGAATCCATTGATCAATTTACTTCTTCCTTAGGGGGCTATTATAAGAGAACGAGAGTTCCACTAATTAGCCTGAGGTTAGACGTTATTCGCCTCGAGAGAGGGTTTAATATAGGTTAGGGAATCTCACAGATCAAGCTAAGTAAAGAAATCGTATGGTTGGGGAATAAATAATAAGTGAAGTCATAGGTGGATTCTTCCTGAGGGTATCATCTTCATCAACTGAGTTTTCCTAAAGTCTTTCTCCCATTCATTCTTTTGTCTTCGTATTTAGTTTAAAGTATTTCATTAGTTTTAATAAATCAATCACTCCATATTTCAGGCTAAATAATAGAAAGTGTAACATCCCAAAGTTAGGCCTAGTAGGATTTGGACTATTGGGCTTTAGGCGTAGGAGCGTTTAAAATTTTCGAGAACAAGAGAATGGCTTTAGTGCTAGTTGGACCTATTAGGTGAGTGATTTTGGAAGGTTAGAAGGTTTCTATGAAGTCCTGGGGTCAAACAAGAGAACTGTTGTGATTCATGTTCTTATTGATAGGGGTTATGCACACTGAGTTTTCGTAAGCTCACACCCTCTTTTTAATATTTTTCCTCGGGTAATCCTCGAAGCGTTTGACGTCTTTGGAGGACTCGGAGG
This sequence comes from Gossypium rotundifolium, assembly GCA_025506655.1. Classification (NCBI taxonomy): domain Eukaryota; kingdom Viridiplantae; phylum Streptophyta; class Magnoliopsida; order Malvales; family Malvaceae; genus Gossypium; species Gossypium rotundifolium. Next base: position 99,920,499 of record CP106722.1, on the reverse strand, counting down.
TAGCCACACTACAAGCGATTTTGGACTCTAGTATTTTACTTATTTTTAACTTGGGTTAATATTTTGTAATAAGGCCTCTCTTAAATTCGGTTTTAGTTTTGGATTTTAGTTTATTATGTTTTAAATCTACTAAACTTTGTATCACGGTTTTCCAAAACAATATCTTCTTTCAAAATACTACGCTTTCGTGAATAGGTCGTAAACATCACGTTTTCATAAGTCAGTCATTTTAATTAAGTTTTCGCAACAAACAAAGTTTTTTTTAGGTAATAACATTTTAATAAATGTCAATTAATAATAAACAAACGCAAACTGGGACTTTAGTTTTTAATATCAAGAAAGGTTTTTCAATGGAACCATGGTTTCTCGAAAAGCACCCCAATGTGACACGCCAAATTCAGGCCTAACTTCTAGGCTAGGTTTGAGGTGTTACATTTAGTGGTATCAGAGCCTAGGTTGCAAAACTGGGCTGTGAGATGGGCTTTAGTGTTTATTTTAAAGATGTTTTAGAAATAATTTTGAAGTAGTTTTGAAAGGTTTTGTGTGGCTGTGAGTCTCGGTCGTCGGACCAAGTAAGTTCTCTTATCATTTTTAAACTGTTACTCCTCTAGGTAGATACTGGGCTTACGTTAGATGATAGACTATACTGAGGCCCGTAGGAGACAAAAATCTATAGTGAGCTGGCAATTTCGAAAATAGCTCTTAACTACTACTTCCATAAAACATTTGTTTAATTATTGGACTATGAGCTAAATTCATAAAATTTGTAATTCAGATAATTAGGACTAGAGTGCATAGCAGAAGCGTAGTGGTATATCGGTATTGTGCTGCTATAAGATAGTTGGAAATTTCGTGGACGAAATTTCTTTAAGGAGGGTAGATTTGTAACATCCCAAAGTTGGGCCTAGTAGGATTGGGCCCATTGGGCTTTAGGCGTAAAAGCGTTTAAAATTTTTGAGAATAAGAGAATGACTTTAGTGCTAGTTGGACCTATTAGGTGAGTGACTTTGGAAGGTTAGAGGGTTTCTATGAAGTCTTGGGGTCAAACTTTGGCTTTAGGAAAAATTTTGGTTTTAGGTGAAAAAAAAAAACCTTGGGAGTTGGTAGGTAGGCTTTAAGAATAAAATGTGGGGAAAAATGACAAGTGGAGTGTGTGGTGTAGTGGCAAAGTGACGCCACATAAGAGGCAAGGGGGTGACGCTACAAGGAAGGAAGGAGGTCCAAGGTTCAAGTATTGGTGCTTGCATTTTGGTTTTCTTTTTAAATGGATTTTTGAATTTGGCCATAGGACTTATATTTAGTTGCAAATGATTTTAAAAACAAGGAGCTAGTTGGTAAAGTGGCTAGCAGCGTGGATTATGTTATATGGGAGCCTGGGTTCGAATCTCATGAGAAGCAAGGGAGTATTTATTTTGCTAAGATGGGGCGACAAGAGTTTGAGTTGGATTTAAACTCTACTAGCGGAAGGATCCCATATCGAAAAGATATAAAGAAGGAAGGTGAGAAGCTAGCTATATAAAGAGCATTCTAGGAGGAGAGAAAAGATACCTTGGTGGGCGTTTGGCATAGGAGCTTTAGGGAGCGCAGTTTAGCAGCTTCAGAATTCCTATCAGGTGTGCAACTCTCTCTCTCTACTCTAGTTGTAGAGCGGCAAATGTCGAAATACCAGTCACACGGCGATGGTAGACACACGAGCGTATGAGCGCACGTGTGGAAGCTTTGACGCGATAGTCGAGGCCACCATGAGTACTCTTGTAGGTGTGGGCTGTTGGGCTACGATGGCCCGAAAGGGGCCAAGTGGGCCCAATGGGCCTGAGGGCCCATATGAGTAAATTGTATGATTGAGTAGAAGATAGTGAACTAGACTATATGAATCTCATATATGTGGCTAGGTTTGGGTTAAATGGGCCACACGAGTGTGTGGGCCCACTTGGGCAGAGAATGGGCCTTAGGCCCATTAGCATCATTATCTCTGTTTAAAATACTTGAGCCGTTCTAGGCGACAGTGGACCTTCTATTAGGTCGTTAACACCTTGATTTGTAAAAATACTAAAATACCCCTAGTTTGTAAAATTACTAAAATACCCCTAATTTGCAAAATTATCGAAATACCTCCAATTTGTGAAATTACCAAAATACCCCCGATTTATGAAATTACCAAAATACCCTCAGTTTGTGAAATTACTGAAATACCCCTGATTTGCAAAATTACCAAAATACCCCTGTAGGGTAGAATTACAAAAATACCCTTGATGGGTAAATTACGAAAATACCCTTGGTGGGTAAATTACAAAAAAGCCCTTGGTGGGTAAATTACGAAAATACCCTTGGTAGGTAAATTACGAAAATACCCTTGGTAGGTAAATTATGAAAATGCCGTTGGTAGGTAAATAACGAAAATACCCTCGATGGGTAAGATGACCGATATGCCCCTGAAGGGTAAAAAAATGACAAAAACGCCCCTACATGTTATATGATTATTCTTGTATGTGATTTAAGATTGTTATCATATGATTATTATTGTATGTTGCATTCTTGTGTTATTATGTTGCGTGGGGATGGGATTATTCAAAAGGGGAAGTGAAGATAGGATCGCATGGTCGCTTGACGACTGTGGATCCTTGAAGGCTTTAGCCACCGAGCGACTATCTTTGTCATCGATAAGTTAGTGCCGCAACCGGTGCTACATAAGGAGTGTAGGGATGGGTGGGTCGATTAAATCCATTCGAGTGCGAGGGTTGGTATGGGCATTAATGCATTGCATATGTGGTTTTATTTGAGATGGACTCAGGCCCAGATAAATATGATTTGTGACATTTATGGGTTAAGGCCCAATCGAGGCTTTTATGGGCTAAGGCCCAATTGCCACCAGATTCTTGAAATGGGCTTGGCCCAACTGTTGTGATTCATGTTCTTATTGACGGGGTTATACACTTGAGTTTTGTAAGCTCACACCCTCTTTTTAATATTTTTTCCTCGGCTAATCCTCGATGGCGGTTCGACGTCTTTGGAGGACTCGAGAGGTAGCCACACTACTGACGATTTTGGACTCTAGTATTTTACTTATTTTTAACTTGGGTTAATATTTTGTTATAAGGCCTCTCTTAAATTCTGGTTTTAGTTTTGGATTTTTAGTTTATTATGTTTTAAATCTGCTAAACTTTGTATCACGGTTTTCAAAATCAATATCTGCTTTCAAAATACTACACTTTCGCGAATAGGTCGTAAACATCATGTTTTCATAAGTCAGTCATTTTAATTAAGTTTTCGCAACAAACAAAGTTTTTTTTAGGTAATAAATTTTTAATAAATGTCTATTAATAATAAACAAATGCAAACTGGGACTTTAGTTTTTAATATCAAGAAAGGTTTTCCAATGGAACCATGGTTTCTCGAAAAGAACCACAATGTGACACGCCAGATTCAGGCCTAACATCTAGGCCGGGTTTGGGGTGTTACAGAAAGAAAGTGAGTAGTAGTACTTTTAGGTTCCCTTGGGTTCGATAAGATATTCTTGCCTAAGCTATACTACTATCCAATAGGTGCACTTGCCTCTATCATTGTCACAGTTAGTCTACAGGTTAAATCACTTTTTATAAATATTAAAACTCGACTGTTTGACACGATCAATATGCATATTATGTTTTGTTATATATTGCTTGTAGGAAGACCCTAAGTGGGTGGCATATTGGTCTTGTAAAATGGCCTATAATGTCACACGGTTGAGGCACATGGGCGTGCCTAAGACCGTGGGTAAATTGGCAGAATGTGGCTTAAATTGTACACGGTCTCGACACGGGTGTGCTTGGTGACCGTGTGAGAAATGGCAATATGTAATCTATTAGTACACGGCCTTAGCACACGGGCGTGCTTGGTGACCGTGTTGATTTTGGTAGTATACTACCACGGAAAGGACACACGGGAGTGTCCCCTGTATGTTAGAAAAGTTTCAAATTTTTATGAAATTACTTATGTGTTTCGATTTAGTCCTGACTCAGTTTATAAGCATGTTTAAGGTCTCGATGACCTACTTAAGGGACATTATGATTGATATTGATGAATGGTTGTACGATTAATTCTGTAAATGTTTTCGATCTTTCTGATAACACCTTTAACCCTAATCCGATGACCGGACACAGGATAGGGGTGTTACATATTTTGAATGTGGCATGTATAGGAACTTGATCATTTTGAGTTATGTCATATTCAGAGCCAAAGTGTTGGCTATTAAGGTTACTCACTCTTTTTGTATATGGCCAATAGAAATTAGCCAATATTTGTCAAGTTTTATTCATTAATGATGATGAGTTTATGATGTGAAAGTTTATGCAATTGATGAAGTTATATGTGATGAGTATGAATGATGATTTAGGGGATCCTTCATAGTGCATGATTGCTATATTATGTGTTGCTTGAGTTGGTATAAGTGTGTTTATGTTTCAGGGTGGCAATTGGCTTGGAAAATAGCCTCTAATTATCCATATGGGTAGACACATCTAGGCCATGTGTGACACAGGTCAGTCCATGGGTGTGTTAATAGGTCGTGTGTCCCCTGCATCAACTGGCGAGAATTTAATTCGTCACATGGGCCAGCACACGGGCATATGCCCAGGCCGTGTGCTCTTAAGAGGTTGATGACATCATAAACAGAGAGCTCTATGGGCGGAGGGTTATAGACACGGGTGTGTGTCTAGCCATATGAAAACCCCTGCAGGTTCGAAGGGAAAATGAATTCCACATGGGCTAGGGACATAGGCGTGTGAGACCACACGGGCGTGTGATGCCTATTTAGGTAAATATTTTCTAAGAGTGTAAAAGTTTCCGGTTGAACTCTGAAAGTTTTCAGATGTATGTTTAAGGCCTCGTAGGTCTATATTATGCATGTTATGATCAAGGATGAAAGGTTTTAAGTTGAAATGAAATTTTATAGCCCATTAATACATGTTCAAGCAAGGTTAAGTACAGTAATGCCTTGTATCCTGTCTCAACCTCGGACACGGGTAAGAGGTGTTACAATACTAGTTGCTATGTCACGACATCGACTCTATGATGAGAATAAAAGGTGAAGCAAGGGCGTTTTGGTTTGCATAATCAAACTTAAAGCTTGAGAACATCAGCTAACCTAGGGTTAAAGGCAACGGCTACCTAAAGGCTATAAATAGTTTCCTTTTGCACACATTATGAACACACTTCATTAGCTTAGATTCTTTCTTTAGAGTTTAGGTTTTGTTTTCTTGCTTTCTTTAGGTTTTCATAGTTTTAGTTATTTTTTTTCTTCAAGAGATCTGATTGTAAAGGAGATCAACTCCCGTGGATTCACATTATTCATCAATAACAATCAGACTTTCTTACACTCTCTGTTTCAATCCATTCATATGATAAATTCTTCCATTCTTTCCAAGTTGTTTATGAGATCCATGAGGAACTAATCCTTCTATAAGGATAAGCGAGTGAAGGCATGATCTCTTAACTATTTTGTAGGGCTACTCAATGGATCAACTGTTTGGAAAAGGAAAAATGTAAAACAAACCCTAGGCCTGACAACCCCGGGAATTCAGCAAGGTGGGATTTAACCCAAAATTAGTATTGCCCATTCGTGAACACCTTTACCCCCAGCCAGTCTGGACTGTGAGTTTGGAAGATAAGTAGTTTTTGCTGACTAATTATGTTAGTGGAAGATCGAAAGATCTTGCTAGGGTAGCAACTAATTGGTTGACGAGGAATCCAAGACGATAGTTAATTGGAATTGCCAAAATGAGCTAATCACCCATCCTCAAATTTGATTTACTCTATTTATCTCTATCTCTTGCAGTTTAATTTCTTTTTATGATATTTCATTTCATTATTTTACAAACCCTAAAAATACTTCTTATTTTACTCTCGTACTATAACTAACTTAAAGTATTAATTAGATATTTAATTATTTAGGTTAAGATTGATTTAGTACTCGCCTCCCTTGGGTATGATCCTCAGAGTACTCACCTACTTCGTCATAAAATATATATTATGTATGCTTGCGGAAATCGCCTCATAACTCTTTATAGTATAGCAGTATTCACACTCTGGACATTAGTACATTCGAAGGCAGTCAGTTCGACACTATCGGTGGTTCTTGGACATTAGCTTTCTAACTTTCCTAGAAGGCATGTTCAATATTATTCTATGCTAGAAACTAATGAAATAACAAGAAATATTCTCAATGGAAAAGTAAAACTAGGTTAGGAACCCCTAACCTGATACATGATTTGCAAAGTTCTTTGAACGATGCTTGTAATCCTTTTGCCATATAATGTTGTTCCTATACCAATCAAGATAACTAAGAGAAGTAAAGATGGTAACAAAATAGGAGAATTTTATTTTAGGTATAAAGAGGGGGTTTGGGGTTTATGAAAGCTAAGAGTTTTTTAGATGATTGAAGGATTAGGCTGAGTTTAGATGTCGATTTAAGGTGTTTTTAGGTTTTAAAGTAGAGATTTTAGGGTTAAAATCGGATAAAATAAAGTTAAAATTGGTGGGTTGCGCAATCAAGTCAGGTCGACCCTGCAAAAATATGCAGCGTTGTCACAACACAAGGGTTCTATGTCACAACACCCCTAGCAGGTTGCCGGTGTCATAACATCGGGGTTCGATGTCATGACACACCCTGAAATTTTGGAAACCTAGGTAAACAATCTTTTGTGTTGTGACACAGAGGTGTTGTGTCACAACATCAAGATGATTTTCTTGATTCTTTTGCGTCTAGATGCGGTGTTGCGATACAAGGGTGTCATGTTGTGACACCGACTTCATTTTCACCCAAACTTCTCATTTTCAAGGTGTCTCAATTTCTATTTAAACAAAAATTTAATAATAATTAAAATCTAAACTGTCGGTTAGTTAAAATGCAATAATATGCATAACGTTAAAATTCAATTAACAATGTTAAGTCTTGTTACCGGATTTATCCGCATGCACAATAAATGTTCCCGTGGATGCTCTTTCTATTTCGTTTCTATCAGTGTTGGTCTAGCATCCATCGTGCCTCTCCACCTTTCTTCGCTTGTCCCATTCTTTGAATTTACTTTTTCTACCTACACTGATAACAGAAAACACTTCCCCTGGCTCAACGTAATTAGCGATTCCAAAACATTGTCTCCCTAATTTTTCCCTATGTTCCTCATTCTGTCAGTGACCACATTTAAATATTTCTATCTCACCATTGATCCTCGTATTTAACACATTATTTTCCAGGTCAATGGTGGACCTTAATGTTGCTAAAAATAGCCTACCCACAAGAATATGTATTTCAACGTCTTCCTCAAAATCTAGAATTATAAAATCAGTTGGGATGATAAGGCTCCTCACTTTAACCAGCACATCTTCAAGTACATTGTTCGATTGTATTGAAGACCTGTCAGCTACCTGTAGTGTGATCTGGGTGTTTTTAAGCTCCCCTAACCCGAGTTTTTAATAAATAGATAAGGGCATTAAATTAATATTGTCTCCTGAATCACATAGAGTCTTGCTAAAATGTATATCTTCTATCTCTATAGGTATTGTAAAACTTCCTGGGTCTTTTAGTTTTTAGGGAATTTATTTGGATATAATCGCATTACATAAGGCACTTATGCTAATTGGCTCTCTCATTTTCATTTTCCTACGCCTAGACATAATTTCTTTTAAATACTTGACATATTTAAGAACTTTTTCAATTAAATCAATTAGAGGCAAGTTAACATTAAGAGATTTAAATAAGTTTAGAAAACTTAAAAATTATGCCTCATCCTATCTTTGCTTTTCTTCTACCCATGAAGCGAATGGTACCCTTATTAGTGCTGGTTCCTTGATTGGTTCATCCTTCGACTTAGCTACCAACTCAGCTTCGTCCTCTAGTTCTGGTTTAGTCTCAATTTCTTGGGATTTTTTTGAAGATCTTCAGAATCCTCTTTAATCTCCTTGTGAGTTGGTTTTTCCAGGCTACTCAATACTTTGCTTGAGTGGAGCGCTTTCACATGCTCCTTGCCTTCTCTCCGATGATTATTTTCGGTGTTGCTTAAGATTCTGATATCAAATTATCTTTTGATGTCTCCAATCATGCTTATTAATTGGCTCATTTGATATTCTATCTTAGTCAATGTTTCATAGTGTTAGTGCACTCAGACTGCAACTGTTTTGCTTCTATCCTTATTGGCTACATCTCCCCCACATACAATATGGTCATTTGGGTAGGCCCTTTCTTGAGGTTTCTGCAAATAATAAGGTTGATAATTAGTATTTTTAATTCATTGCGCACTGTTACCTCTCCTTGATTTCCCCCATCTCAGGTTTGAGTGATCTTTCCAACCGAGATTATAAGTGTTTAAATAAGGTTTTCCACCCTACTCCCAAAGTAGTTGATATCCTCGATTGTATTATTAATGTAACGAAAGAGAGGTTTATCACCTCCATATATAGATGATGCACTAGATGAGTATTCTATGTTGTTGAGTCTGCCAACAATTTGTTGGTATCTATCATCTTCTTAGACAACTTTTATTGTATATGGTTTCTGACCATATGTATAGTGTTCGGTTGGACAGTGGTAGAAATTCGTCAGCATGTTTTCTATCAACTCATACACATCTTCGTATGTTCTGTTCATTAAGGCTTTTCTTGCAACTCCATCTAGTCCTATACATGCGTGAACATCCAGCCCATTGTAGAACATTTATAGCCTTAGTGATCGTGTCTGTCGAGCTTAAAAATTTATAAAAAAGAATGATCAAACTTGGAAACTAACTAAGACACTGATGGAGGCAAGTGCACCTATCGAACAGTAGTATAGTTAGCGGCAAGACCGGATTGTCGAACCCAAAAGTACTAATATTAACTCTCTGTCTATAATTTAGCCTATGAATTAAGTGGCTTTTTATCTAATCTAAAATTAACTAACCAACTAAGCTAAAGATGCTAAGACAAAGAAGAAATTGGGGAAAAGACTTGAGGGAAAACCAATTGATTTGGACAATACCTGAGGAAGAATCCACTTAGACTTCACTTTTTATCTAACTCTGAATCGGATGATTTATTCACTTGACTTGATCCATAGGATTCCCTAAGTTATATTAATACCTCTCTTCAAGGCTACTAACGTCTAACCCTAGGTTGATTAATTGAAATCTCTTTCTAATTAAAACCCCTAGAATTGCATTAATTCGATTTATGGACTCCCATATTAGGTTTGGCCCTAATCCGATAGATTTTCGTCACCCTATCTCTAGGCGCGCGAGCAACTCCGCTTAACTCTGCTAGATCTACTCTTAGATAGTGACTCTTCCTCCTCTACCTAAGCACATCACACTTTAATTAATATCTTGGAAATACCAAAACAAGAATTAAGAACACATAGTTAAGAACAAATCAAATATTTATCATTCAGTTTAGATAACAATAATAAGATCCGGCTTCTTGAGATGAGTCAACTGGATTTCTACGAGTAAATCCCTGAAATTAACTGCTCTAGCTTGGCTCTTTGGCCTAGCTAAACGCCCCATAAAGGTTGGCCTCTAGGGTCTTTATATAGGCTTTTGGAATATGTTTCTTTGCCTCTAAGTGCCCTAATCCGAATAGAATTCTTATTTCCTGTGGTAGAGACACACCAATGTAAATAGTGGCCAGGCCGTGTTCGATCCTGATGATGAGGCACGGCCATGCTTTTCGGGGTCCAGGCCATGGTTGACTCTTCTTACGATGCAAGGCCGTGTGGTCTTAGGCCCAGGCCGTATGGATTTCATGCTTTGTCCATTTTCTCTATTTTCGGCCTGTTATTCATTCTTTTCATCCTCTGATGTTCTACTGAGTATAAAGCATGAAAACAAAGGATTACGAGCACTTATTTCCATAATTAAAGGGAAAAATCATCCAAAAACTTGCTAAAAGTGGGATTAAAATATGTTACTATTTCAGTTTATAAAATACCCCCACACTTAAGCTTTTGCTTGTCCTCAAGCAAATTTCTCAACTCACAATTAAAACGAACTTTCTCAATTCATAATTTCATCAACAATGCCTCATCATAATTCATATATAATTTATACATGGATGATTCAACTTAAAGAGTCCTAAAGATTCAAACAATCAAAGTCATGAGTTTTTAGCATGAAAAAATAGGTGTTTCCCCTTACCTAAATAATCACCTTTAATTCAAAATCAACAATAGTTGACATCCTTACAAAAGATTCATTCAAATCACTCGAAGTATTTAAGGTTCAAAAATTAAGCACTCAAAAGTTAAACATGAAAATTTATTACCATAGGCTTGCTTGAAAATCAAATCTCCGCCACTGTAAAATGAGATGATACACAAATCAAAAGGTCTTTAAAAAGGGTTGTAACGGGGCTTGGTTAAAGGTGTGGATAAAGGCTGAATTAGAAGGGTTAGAATCGAGATTGAATTGACAATCACCTAACTAGAAAAATGACTAATAACCTGAAGAATTACATCAACTGAAAACTTGTAATACTAATAATACGAGCTTCTTTTTCAAGATTGTTGAAATTAAACGTATAGGCTCGCTTTAATCATATAACTAATAATGAATATACTTTGATTTTTGATTTTTTTTTTAAGAATAAATCATTGCAAGATACACCTTTAACACTGAAATGATATAATTAGGTAACTGATCAAAATAAATCTCTATAGAAAGGTAATCAAAAGGAATGGTGATAACAAATACAAGATGGGTTTCGGGTTAATATTAGTTGGTTGAGTCAATAAAAGGGTTGTTAGGATCAAAGGGGTTCACTAGGGGTCAATTATGAGGGTAGTCTTTTAGTGGAGTGAGTGGGTTGAATCCTAGGTGTCTTAATCATCTCTGTACATCAAATCAATAGTGTGGTCTTGACATGTATAATCGAAGCAAGTTCTAGGATAACAAATCAATGTTGACACATTAATAATCAATAAAGTGAGCACGAAAAGAATGTATGCTCTAAAGGCTCAAAATCTCACAAAAATTATGGGTATTTTGATTTCAACCTCGCAAATTTCAAACTTCAAGGTAACAATTTAGATTCAGGTAGACAACCTAACAGAAGTTTAATTTTTTGAAAATAGACTCATCATGCTTGATTCTCTAGTATCTTAAAGTTTAAATCATCATTCTTCAATTATCAATGGCTTAATCTAAAACATATTAATAAAAATCATGAATCAACAAGAATTTCATTCTAATTAGTGATATGAGAAAATTACTTTAAGACAGAATATTATTCAGGGATTTGAGAATAATACAAAAAGTTAGGCACTTTTTCTAATAAACTTTCACCCCCCACACTTAAGATGTACATTGTCCTCAATGTAAAAAGATAGATAACAATCATATAATAAAGAAATCAAAAGAGAGGGAGAGCGGTGAAACTTCCTAAATTATTGGATGGATTCCTTGAGTTGGAAGTGTGGAAACTTAAACAAAAGTAAATGTGGTGGTGAAAATGATGTTTTCCCTTTTTGGAGTGGCACATTGAACCTTTAAAATGTGAATTCATCAATTAAATTTTTAGGAGGTATTAATTAATTAATGATGTTAGGGATATTCGATGGTTAGATAGCCAGTTATAAAAGAAATTAAATTGTAATAATAAGAGTTTGAAACAAAATAAAAAAACTTAAGTAAATAAGTGAAATAAAGCGAAAATTAAAAATTAAAAATAAAAATAAAAATAAAATAAAAATAAAATAATAATAAGGGCCTCAAAAGTCCTCGTCGTCTGCTGGATTGGTAGGTGGAGGCAGTGGTGATATGTGGAGGTGATGACAGATCTGCTGAAGGGTTGCTTCAATGCCATCGAATCTTTGAACGGTGTCATTGAATTGCTGGGTGCAATATTGCTCGAACTGAGTGAGCTGTCCAGAAATGTCCGAAAGTGATGGGGCTGCAAAAGAAGTGCGATGGCTCAGTAGTGGCTCCTCACGTGGATGTGGGACATCGTCAGTAATGTCCTCAGGATCCTCCTCCTCAGTAGTAGTAGCTAGTCGATATTGGGGAGGATTGGTCCCACGTCATCGTTGGATCATCCTCATATGTAGTATTGTTTGGATGCCCTATGGGGACATCTGTCCTATCAGTGTCAGTGAAGAGACCTGAGCGGTGGTAGTGAGGAGCCCGAAATGCTGAGTGAACTGTGTGATGTACGGGCCCTTAGATATAACTCTCCTCCTGTGTTATTCTGTTTGGTGTTGGATGGCGCGGGCTATAAAATATGCTAGGTCGAAAACTTGGCCATTAGCCATACATCATAGGAAATAAGCATCATGAGTGTTAACGACGTTGGTGCTCTTGTGCCGTCCTGTCAATGTGTGGGCTAGTATGGAGTGTAAGTATCATAGAGATAGGGCGAGAGCTATTGCCTTCGAGCGGCTAGGGTTGTATAAGTTTGAACTGGGGGTTATATTGTACCAACATCTTGTCCGAGTGTTGTGAAGGTGGCGATGGAGATCTGAGAGGTCATGATCCTCCATAAATTCCTCGTTGTAGAAGCCCAGAGCAACTATGAATTGTGGTACATTCATTTCTCTCACGATTCCTCCTAGACGGAACTAGATTGTGTCGGGGTCATCGTAGTTTGTCATTACTGTCTGGAGGTGGAAGGTGTAGCATAGTTCCAGAGTGAGTTCCAAATAGGTAGGCTCGATGATTGTGAATAATTTGTCCCATGGATCCGTGGTTAAGAGGGCTTGTATATCGTCTGCCAATTGGACCTGCTCTAGAGCGGCCCAATCAATGCACCTCCCTATGTCGAGGGGTCGTACGCGGAGTAGCATGTAGAGGTTGTCCTGGGGTCCTCGCGGGAATAGCAAGAACGGATGTCGTATTTTAGCGGATGCACTGGCCGAAACGAGCCAGATCCTTTTTTGTTTTTTAGAACTAGGGACTGCGGATTTCTTTCCTTGGGATGACGACATTGTTTTCCTGAAAATAACATATATTTATCGATTCAAGCATCATTTTCAGCCATATTTCATAATTTTGATGAGTTCAATAATATTATGGAGAAAACAACTTATCATGATAAACTAATATTTTGTATAATCTCTAAGTGCTTATTAGTATACAATGAATCAAAATAAATAAAACTAATATTGAGAAATAAGCCTAAACTATTTAAAAAAATAAATTTAAGTGATAAATAGTTAAAAAATAAATGTAAAGAGGAGAGGTGACCGGTGGATTGCTTGGTTGGTCAGAGCACCGCGTGGGGGTTTGCTACACGGTCGTGTGCTGTAACTCAATAGGGGAGCACGACTGTCGCGGGTGTGTTGGCATGGTCGTGTTCTTGCTTTTATATGTTTTGGAAGGGGGAAAGAGGTAAGGGGCAGAGGAAATCAAGAGGGGGTGGGAGATTTTGCTGCTGGCCGGAGTTCTTGAGAGATTTTGAGGGAGAGGTGGCTAGGGTTGAAAAGAAAATTTGGGGGGAATGTGTGGCCGTGTGTTACTTTAAATAGGAGGTGTAGGACACGGTCTCGGGGCACGCCTGTGTTCCCATTTTTTTAGCCCGTGTTTTTCGTGATTTCAAATTTGGGCGCGTTCATGATGTCGTCTACGCCCGTGTTCCCTAGGTATGCCTGGCCTTGTTCGCTTCTCCCACGCCCGTGTTTTTGGTCCTACGCCCGTGCCCATAACTCAGTGTCGTCCACGGTCTCGAGGCACGGGAGTTTTAGTTGCCCATGTCGCTTATTCAGGATCGACCACGGGTTGGAGGAACAGGTGTGTCTCCAGCCCGTGTCCTTTAATCAGTTGTCGTTCTAGTCAGAGCACGTGGCTTGGAAAAAATTATTGTCTTATTTCTACACCCTATTTTCCACGCCCATGTGGCTAGTCGTGGTATTCACATGGCCACAGCCATGCCCGTGTGCAATGCCGTGTGGTAGGGAAACCTGAAGTTTAGGTGTTAAAAATATATTATTAGTAAATTTAGTGCTCGGGTTGCCTCCCGAGAAGTGCTCCTTTAGAGTCTTAAGCTAGACTTGCCCTATTTTCATTTCTAAATGGAGGTTCACGGAGCCAAAGCTCCTCTCTTATATCCCAAAAATCATTTCCAGTATAAATTTTCAGTCGCTGACCATTTACCTTGAATGTGCCACGAGTTGGATGGGTTACCACGATTGTGCCATAGGGAAAAATAGTTTTTATAACAAATGGACTTAACCATCTCGATTTAAGCTTTTCAGTGAATAGTTTTAATCTTGAGTTGTACAATAGGACCAAGTCGCCTACTGCTTTGATTGCTTTAAATGAGCATCATGACATCGCCTTGTTGCCTCCTTATATAAACGTGAGTTCTCATAGGCATTAGCTCACCATTCATCTAACTCATTCAACTACATCATCCTCTTCTGACCCGAAGGTTTAAGATTGTAATTTCAAAATTTTATGGCCCAGAAAGCTTTGTGCTCTAACTTAAATGGTAGATGATAGCTTTTTCCATAGACGAGCTTATATAGGGACGTTCCTATGAGGGTTTTAAATGTCGTTCTATATGCCCATAAAGCATCGTCTACTATTACTACCCAATGTTTCTTGTTTGCTTCAACTGTTTTCTCTAAAATGCGCTTAAGTTCTCGATTTTCTACTTCCACTTGTCCGCTGGTTTGAGGATGATAAGGGGTAGTTGTCATGTGGTGTACTCCATATTTCTTTAGGACTTTATCAAATTGAGTATTACAAAACTGAGTGCCCTATCACTAATAATTGCTCTAGGTGTTCCAAATCGAGATAAGAGTTTCTTCAAAAATTTTACTACTAGTCTAGTATCATTACTAGGTAAAGCTTGGGCTTTCACCCATTTTGGCATATAATCAACTATTACTAAAATGTATTTCTTTCCGAATGAACTAAGGAATGGACCCATAAAATCAATACCCCATACGTCAAATATTTCACATGATAGTATATATATTTGAGGCATTTCATTGTGTTTAGAGATATTACCTGTTCTCTGGCATTTATCGCATGAAGTAATATACCTATTGGCATCTTTAAATAAAGATGGCTAGTAAAAACCTGATTCGAGTGTTTTGTGTGCTGTCTTAATCCCACTGTAATGTCCTCCTGAAGGTCCTAAATGGCAATGCTTTAGGATTTTGCTTGCTTCTTCTTTTGTAACGCACGTTCGAATCACTTGATCTGCACATATGCGAAAAAGAAAAGGATCTTCCCAAAAATAGTTTTCACATTAGCAAAGAATCGCTTCTTTTGATGATATGTTAACTTTTTTAGTAAGATGTTAGCAGCTAAGTAATTTGTATTGTCTGCAAACCAAGGTACCTCAGAGTTGGTTATCAAAAAGAGTTGCTCTTTAGGAAATGAGTTGTTTATCTCATTTTCATCGAGTTCTTTGATATGTGGGTTTTCAAGTCTAGAAAGATGGTCTGCTGCAAGATTTTCAGCTCATTTCTTATCTTGAATTTCGAAGTCAAATTCCTCTAGGAGTAGAATCCATCTTATAAGTCGAAGTTTTGCATCAGGTTTAGTTAAAAGAAAACGGAGAGCTAAATGGTCAATGTAGATGACAACTTTAGAAATGATCAAATATTGTCTAAATTTATCAAATGCAAAGACTATAGCTAGTAATTTTTTTTCTATGGTTGTGTAATTTTTTTGTGCAGTCGTTAATGTCTTGCTAGCATAGTAAATTGGCTAGAAGTGCTTGTTTCTTCGCTGTCCCAAAACTGCACCTATTGCAAAATCACTCGCATCACACATTAGTTTAAAGGGTAAGTTCCAATTAGGAGCAATTATAATTGGGGCATTTATTAATTTATCTTTAAGGGTACTAAATGCATCTAAACATTCCTAATCAAAATCAAAAGGTACATCCTTTTCTAGTAGTTCGTTAAAGGTTTAGCTATTTTAAAGAAATCTTTAATGAATCTTCTATAAAATCCAGCGTGTCCTAAAAAGCTTCTAATAGCTTTAACTGAGCTGGGAGGAGATAATCTTTCTATGGTTTCAACTTTTGCTTTATCTACATCAATCTCTTTACTAGAAATTTTATGCCCTAACACAATCCCTTCTCGAACCATAAAGTGACACTTTTCCCAATTTAAAACAAGGCTCGTCTCCTCACACCTTATTAGTACTCATTTTAAATTCTTAAGGAAAAGATGGAAAGAATTACCAAATACCGAAAAGTCATCCATAAAGACCTCCATAATGTCTTCCACAAGTTCATCAAATATGGCTAGCATGCAGCGCTGAAAAGTAGCAGGAGCATTACATAATCAAAAAGGCATTCTACGATAGGAAAATGTATCGTATGGACATGTAAATGTAGTTTTCTCTTGATCCTCAAGGGCTATGAGATTTGGAAATAGCCGAAAAGCCCATCCAGGAAACAGTAGTACATATGCCCAGATAATCTTTCTAGCATCTGGTCAATAAAGGGCAAAGGAAAGTGATCTTTTCTGGTTGCGTCGTTCGACTTTCTATAGTCAATACATACTCTCCACCCTTTGACTGTTCTTGTAGGAATCAATTCATTCTTCTAGTTTGCTACAATAGTCATGCCTTCTTTCTTTGGGATGACCTGCACAAGGCTTACCCAAGCGCTGTCAGAAATAGGATAAATTATTCCAGCAACTAGAAGTTTAATTACCTCAGCTTTAACAACTTCTTTCACATTGGGATTCAATCATCTCTGAGGTTGCACGCATGATTTATACTCCTCTTCCATTAGAATTTTGTGGGTAAAAAATGATAGTCTTATACCCTTAATGTCAGAAATTTTCCAAGCTATGGCCCTTTTATGTTCCCTTAGTACCTATAGCAATTCATCCTTTTCTTTGGGTTTCAGTTCTGAAGAGATGATCACTGGTAGTGTAGAATTATCCCTGAGGAATGCATATTCTAAGTGTTTTGGTAATTGTTTTAACTCTAATTTGGGTGGTTCATCAATAGAGGGTTTTTGTTTTAGTTCGTCATTAATTTCAATGCCCTCTTCTTTCATTTTTCTAGAGGGAAATGTGTTAGAATCTAATTCGTTGGTATCATCATCTACCCTCTCACCTTGAGTAAGACATAGCTCCAATGTGTTGTTATGTATGATTTCCTACAAAGAATCTTGAATAAAATGATCAAAGTCATCAATAAAATAACAGGAATCATCTTGTTCTCTAGAATATCACATAGCATCGTAGATTTGAAAAATAATTTCTTTATCGCCTACTTTTAGTGCAAGTTTACCATCACCTACATCAATAACAGCCCTAGCAGTAGCTAGAAACGGGTGGCCCAAAATTAAAGGCACCTCTACATTCTCATCCATGTCAAGCACAACAAAATCAATAGGGAATATAAATTTATCAACTTTTACTAGAATATCTTCGATAATTCCCCTAGGATATTTAACAAATCTGTCAGCTAACTGAATACTTATCCTAGGGGGTTTAGGTTCCCTGAGACCAAGTTGCTTGAACATTTTATAGGGCATTAAATTGATACTAGCACCTAGATCAGCTAGTGCTTTCTTTATGTTTAAACTATAAATTAAACAGGGAATAGTGAAACTTCCTGGATCTTTCAATTTGGTTGGTAGTTTGTTTTGGAGAATAGCTGAACATTCTTCATTAAGCTCTACTGTTGATATTTCTTCCAGCTTTCTTTTATTTGTTAGAAGCTCTTTTAAATATTTTTGATCGCCGCAAAACAGTCTAGTTTTAATATTTATAAAAGAGTGATCGAACCTGTAGACTGACTGCGACAACGATAGAGGCAAGCGAACCTATCCAACAGTAGTATAGCTCAGGCAAGAATATCTTTATCAAACCCAAGGAACCTAAAAGTACTATTACTCACTTCCTTTCTATTATTTTGCCTAAAATATGAAGTGATTGGTTTATTAAACTAAAACAAATGAAATATTTAAACTAAATGCAAAGACAAAAGAAACGAAACTTTTCGAAAAGACTTTGAAGAAAACTCAATTGATAAAGGCGATACCTTCGGGGAGAATCCACTTATCTAACTTCCAATTCATATGATTTCTTTTACTTAGCTTGATCCGTGAGACTCCCTAACCTATATTAAACCTTCTCTCGAAGTGAATAACGTCTAACCTTAGGTTAATTAGTGGAACTCTCGTTCTCTTTTAATAACCCCATAAGGAAGCAGTAAATCGATCAATGGACTCCCATATTAGGTTTCACCCTAATCCAGTAAAATCTCGTAACCCTATCTCTAGGCGTCTGATCAACTCCGCTTAATTATGCTAGATCTACTCTTAGACAGGGTCTATTCCTCCTCCACCTAAGCACATTAGATAAATTTAAGCAACATAATTAAGAACAAACTAAGTATTTATCATATAAATCGAAAGAATTAAATAACAAAATCCATCATAGGTTTCATTCCCTTCAGGCATCTGAGGGGTTTAGTTCATGATTAAACAAGAAAACATCTCAAGAGAGAAGATAAAACAAAACATAGGAAATCCTTAAAACCCCCTGAAGGAATTGAAGAGGAGATCATCCGTCTTGAGTAGACCTCCGACTCTTCGAGATGGATCAATTGGCTATCTTTGAGACAATCCCTAAATGAGAAAGGCTTGGCAGAAAACTCTGCTCAATGATCGACCTGTTTCAGCTTCTGCTGAACTTCTTTTTTAGTTGCTACCTTGAGTGTTTATATAGGCTTTGAGATGCTTTACTTGGCTCCTAAGTATCCTAATTCAAGTAGAATTCCTCCTAGGATGTTTAAGTAGACTTAGGAATGTGTTTCTTTTCCTCCAAGCATCCAAATCCGAGTGAAATTGCTCTATCCCACAGCAGGGGCACGCCCATGGCACACGCCCGTGTAAGTCGTCTTCAGGCCGTGTCTCGATTCTGTTGATTGGGGCACGACCGTGTAAATTATGGCATGGTCATGTGAAGTAAATGGCAAGGCACGGCAGTGTGACTTGAAGTCCAGGCCGTGTCGATTTCTTGGGTTGGCCCAATTTGGTCCGTTTTAAGCCCGTTTTATGTTCTTTTTATCCTTAGGTGCTTTCCTGAGCATAAGACATGAAAAGAAAGGATTAAGAGCACCTTTTTACATAAATCAGGGATAAATCATCCAAAAGCATACTAAATGTGGGATTAAAATATGTTACTTTTACGGTTTATCAAATACCCCCACACTTAAGCTTTTGCTTGTCCTCAAGCAAAATTCTCAACTTACAATTAAAACGAACTTTCCATAATTCATAATTCCTATCAACAATGTCTCATCATAATTCATAGATAATTTATACATGGATAATGTAACTCAAAGAACCCTAAAGGTTCAATCAAGATAAGTTATACCTTTGTAGTACAAAAACATAGGTGTCTCCCCTTATCTAAGTAATTACCTTTAATTCAAAATCGACAATGATTGGCATCCTCACTAAAGGTTCACTCAAATCACTCAAAGTGTTTAAGGTTCAAGAATAAGCACTCATAAGTCGAACCTGAAAAGTTAATCCCATAGGCTTGCCTGAAAACTAAATCTCCACCACTGTATATGAGATGATACACAAATCAAAAGGTCTTTAATCAGGGTTGTAACGGGGCTAGGGTTAAAGGTGTGGATACAGGCTGAATTAGAATGTTAAAATCGAGATCGACTTGACAAATTATCTAACTAGAAATAATGAACTAAATATGAATATTTACATAGAATGAAAACTAATAATAGTATTACTGATGATACTTCTAATATGAGCTTTTCTTCGACAATTGGAATTTAAACATATAAGCTCTTTTTAATAATGACTACACTAATACTTTGCATGTACTTTGAATTTTTTTAAGAACAAACTAAAGTAAATACATAATAAAGAAAGACTTTATCAACCTGAAATAAACTAATTAGGTGGCAGATCAAATCAATTCTCGATGGAAGGGTAGTCAAAAGAATGATAACAAATTCAAAGGGTTTTTGGGTTAATATTAGTGGGTAAATCAATAAAAAGGGTTGTTAGGATTAAAAAGTGTTCACTAGGGGTTAATTTGTGAAGGTAGGCTTTTTAGTGGAGTGAATGGGTTAGACCTAGGTGCCTTTATCATCTCAGTATATCAAATCATTATTGTGGCTCGACATGTATAAACGAGGCAAGTTCTAGAATAACAGTTCAAAGTTGACACACTCATAATCAATAAAGTGAGCAAGAAAAAGAATATATGCTCTATATGGCTCAAAATCTCACCAAAAATTATAGGTGTTTTGGACATCAATCCCTATAGATTTCAAATTTCAAAGTAATACTCAGATTTAG
The DNA here is from genome assembly GCA_025506655.1 of Gossypium rotundifolium. Classification (NCBI taxonomy): domain Eukaryota; kingdom Viridiplantae; phylum Streptophyta; class Magnoliopsida; order Malvales; family Malvaceae; genus Gossypium; species Gossypium rotundifolium. The sequence goes on along the minus strand of CP106722.1, from coordinate 99,900,246 downwards.
TTTGACAACCTATCAATTTTTATTTTTGAAAAATATACTTATCATGCTTGATTCTCTAGTATTCTTCAAATTTAATCATCAATGGACAATTAACTATGACTTACTCTAAAACATTTCAATAAGAATTATAAGTTATTAGAAATTTCATCCTAATTAATAAAATGAGAATAATTCTTAAGATCAAGACTAATTTCAGGGTTTTAAGAATTATGCAAAAAGTTAGGCACTATTACCCCCACATTTAAGATGTACATTGCCCTCAATGTACAAAGATAGATAATGAAATTTATGTGCCAAATCAAAAAGATAGGTGGGGAAAATAATACTCCCTAAAATCTGGATGATCCCTGGCGTCTTTGGTGGTGGTGATGGTGTTTTCTATGGGCCTGGTGGAGTGGCTACCGAGAAGCAATTTGCTAGATGAAGAAATTGGGTAGCCTGTGAAGATATAGCCAAGAGATCTAGGGAAATAATAATGATATACCAATACTAAATTTAAAGATTAAGAAAATAAAAAGAAGGAGACTAGGAAGAGAACTGAAATTGAAAGAAAAGACTAATGGACTAAGGAGTCCTTATTGTTGGATGGTTTGCGAAGTGGGTGTATCCTTTAAGGCTGTGTTGTGTGATTCCCTAGCAGCCTTTAGAACCTAAAACCAATAAACTAATATGAAATAAATTAATTTAAGCAGGAAATAAGTAAAAATAAGGAAAATAAAAGAGATGAGAAAAGCAAAATAGAACCGAAAAGGTTTCCAAGACCCTTGGTGTGTCAATTAAGTGAAGCTGCCGGCATGAACTCATGTTGAGGTCTCCTCTAAGGAGGTGATGCTTATGTTTCTTCGGCATGATCTTTGTGTTGCTCAAGTGTCTTGGATCTTTTGTATGAATAGGAAGAAAAATTTGAAAGAAAAGAGAAATAAGAAATAAGAAAAGAGATGGGACAAAGAAGATGGGTTGTGGAGATTTAAATAGGATTTCAAATCTGGTACGTTCCCACGCCCGTATACCGAGGGTGTGTCCTCTCACACGGCTGTCTAGCACGGTCGTGGCTAATGGCGTGTTGCTTCTTACACACCCATTTCTTAGTCAGCCACGCCTGTTTCGAGAAAGTCGGTAGCTTCACACGGTTCATAGGCACGCCCGTGCTATTCTTGTCGATGACCATGCTTTAGGGTTGTTGGGCTCGTGACGTCACAGGGCTTGCACGACCCTACTCCTGTCAGTGTGGTGGTTTTGGTGGTCCACACGGCCATGGACATGGTCGTGTGTAAGGCCGTGTGGTCTAGAAATCTACACTTTTGTGTTAGTTTCCAACTAAATAATTTAGGAAAGAAAGATGGAAAGGAAAGAAACTGAAATCAGATCTGAAAATAAATAGTGTTAATGTTCGGGTTGCCTCCCGAGAAGCACTCGTTTATAATCTTAAGCTAGTCTGTCATCATGTTTGAAAATTTTCAAGGAGGTTTAAAGGTTTGAATATCTTCCCTCATACTTGCAATTTTATTTTCATGACAAGATTAGAATTGAGAAGCATTTACCTCAAATTTGTCAAATTTTGGGTTACTTACCTCGACTGTGTTGTGGGGGAAGATTTCGTGTACCTTGGGGAGGATTTCTTCCTTTGCCCTCGAGTCTGTTGAAGTGATGTGAAGACCGGTTTTGTCTAACAACACCTGTTCTACTATTTTAAAGTGATTGGATGTTCCTATGAGTTCTTCTGGTGGTTTCTTAGGTTTTACTTCGTGTGGATCTATCTTTTCTTTGGTGTATATCCTCTGCTCTTCTAAATTGTTGATCATATGCTTCTGTGTTGGCTCAGTTTTGATGTTTCGTAATGTTTCCTGCGATGAAGGTTGAATAATTTGATTATCTATTGAAATGTATTTCTTACCTTCATCTTACGTGGTTCCGCCGAGTCGAGAGCTTGAAGATTGGTGATTCATCTCTACACTAAGTATGAGTTCTCTTGTGGCAACATCAATTTTAGTCTTGGCGGTTGCAAGAAAAGGTCTTCCTAAAATTAAAGGGATTGAATTTTCCTCATCCATGTCTAAAACAACAAAATCTACTAGGAAAACAAACTTATCGATTTTGACTAAAACATCTTCAATAATGCCCCTAGGGATTCTGACAATTTTATCAGCTAGTTGAATACTCATCCTAGTTTGTTTGGGCTTCCCAAGACCTAGTCGTTTAAACAGTGCATAAGGCATAACATTTATACTTGCCCCTAAATCAGCTAACGCATTATCAATAGTTAAACTACCAATTAAGCATGAAATCGTAAAACTCCTTGGATCTTTTAATTTTTTTGGTAGCCTGTTCTGTAGCATAGTTGAGCATGTTGCGTTTAATTCCACGTGGTGCTCTTCATCTATTTTGCATTTGTTCGTCAAGAGCTTGCTTAAGAATTTCCTTGCATCGGGCATCTGAAAAAAGAGCTTCAAGAAGAGGTAAGTTAATATGTAATTTCTTCAAGAGTTTTAGAAACTTACTGAATTGTTCCTCTGAATCGTCTCTTTTCATTGCTTCGGGATAAGGTATGCGAGGTTGGTACTCCTTGATTACCGATTTTGACTTTTCTTGTGTTACCTCTACCTTACCTTCGTCTACCTTGGCTTTTTGTATTGGATTGGGTTCATCTAACCCCTTACTGGCATGAGCTGTGATAGGTTGATTTTGCTCCTTTGGATTGATCTCAGTGTTACTAGGTAGACGTCCTTGTGGTCGTTTCGACATCAACTTTGCGAGTTGTTCGACTGCATTAGTGGCTGCCCTGACTGGCTTAGTAAGTTCCCCAAATCGGTTCTCATTGCTTTTACTTGTTTTCTTAGTTTCTTGGAGACGGTTTTCTGTGTTTGCCATGAATTTTTTCAGCATCTCTTCAAGATTTGACTCCTCTTCTTGTTGGTGAGGTGGTTGTTGAAAATCTGGAGGAAATTCTGATCTTTGGCTATTTTGATCACCCCATGAGAAATTGGGATGGTACTTCCAAACTGCATTATAAGTGTCAGTATAAAAATTATTTTGATATCTAGAATAGTTACCTGTATAGTGAGCTTGCTCGTTTTCCATGCCATATCCATAGGGTGGGTACTCAGGATTCGCCACGCCCCCTAGATTTAAATCATATTGTATTTCTGGATGTACCGCCAGGACTATACCAATCATCAATCTTTTATTCATTATCTCTAATCGATTAGATAACTCGGTGACCTCGTCGAGGTTGAAAACACCGTTGCTTTAGTAGGAATTGCCGCATGCCTTGCCACGATAATTATTCAAATACCATCTTTTCCATAGACTAAAATTTTACGCCAAAAGCAAAATAGAGGAAAAAATTAGCAAAGTAAAAAGAATTAATAATAAACAATAATATAATAATAAATTGCAAATAAAAAATTGGATAAAGTAATAGAAATAGAGTTTTCTTAATATTTTAGTATTCCCGAGAAGCGGTGCCAAGAACTTGATCGCTGCAAAAAGCAGTTTAGTTTTAATATTCATAAAAGAGTGATCAAACACAGAGATCGACTGCGACAACGATAGAGGCAAGCGCACCTATCGAACAGTAGTATAGCTCAGGCAAGAATATCTTTATCGAACCCAAGGAACCTAAAAGTACTATTACTCACTTTCTTTCTATTATTTAGCCTAAAATATGGAGTGATTGGTTTATTAAACTAAAACAAATGAAATATTTAAACTAAATGCAAAGACAAAAGAAACGAAACTTTTGGAAAAGACTTTGAAGAAAACTCAATTGATAAAGGCGATACCTTCGGAAAGAATCCACCTATGACTTCACTTATTATCTAACTTCCAATTCATATGATTTCTTTTACTTAGCTTGATCCGTGAGACTCCCTAACCTATATTAAACCTTCTCTCGAAGCGAATAACGTCTAACCTTAGGTTAATTAGTGGAACTCTTGTTCTCGTATAATAACCCCCTAAGGAAGCAGTAAATCGATCAATGGACTCCCATATTAGGTTTCACCCTAATCCGGCAAAATCTCGTAACCCTATCACTAGGCACCCGATCAACTCCGCTTAATTATGCTAGATCTACTCTTAGGCAGGGTCTATTCCTCCTGCACCTAAGCACATTAGATAAATTTAAGCAACATAATTAAGAACAAACTAAGTATTTATCATATAAACCGAAAGAATTAAACAACAAAATCCATCATAGGTTTCATCCCCTTCAGGTATCTGAGGGGTTTAGTTCATGATTAAGCAAGAAAACATCTCAAGAGAGAAGATAAAACAAAACATAGGAAATCCTTAAAACCCACTGAAGGAATTTGAAGGGAAGATCCTCCGTCTTGAGTAGACCTTTGAATCTTCGAGATGGATCAATTGGCTATCTTTGAGACAATCCCTAAATGAGAAAGGCTTGGCAGAAAACTCTGCTCAATGATCGACCTATTTCGACTTCTGCCGAACTCCCTTTTTAGTTGCTACCTTGGGAGTTTATATAGGCTTTGAGATGCTTTACTTGGCTCCTAAGTATCCTAATTCATGAAGAATTCCTCCTAGGATGTTTAAGTAGACTTAGGAATGTGTTTCTTTGCCTTCAAACATCCAAATCTAAGTGAATTTGTTCTTTCCCATGGCAGGGGCACGCCCATGGCACACGCCCGTGTAAGTCGTATTCAGGCTGTGTCTCGATTCTGTCGATTGGGGCACGGTCATGTAAATCGTGGCATGCTTGTGTGAAGTAAATGGCAAGGCATGGCCATGTGACTTGAAGTCCAGGCCGTGTCGATTTCTTGGGTTGGCCCAATTTGGTCTGTTTTAAGCCTGTTTTACGTTCTTTTTATCCTTAGGTGCTTTCCTGAGCATAGGACATAAAAAGAAATGATTAAGAGCACCTTTTTACATAAATCAGGGATAAATCATCCAAAAGCGTACTAAATATGGGATTAAAATATGTTACTTTTACAGTTTATCAATTTTGCGTATGTCATCATCTGTGAAATAGCTTCAACAAAAGGTAAGTTGATGTGTAATTGTTTAAAAAGTTCATGAAATTTACCGTATTGTGCGTCTAGGCAGTCTTTCTTCAACTTTGCCGGATATGGTATTGATGGTTTACATTCTTCGCTTATTGGTGTTACATATTCAACTTCCTCGTCCTTTGCCTTATCAGTTTCACGTGGTATGTTCTTCTTTGTTTCAACCAATTCTTTTCCACTCCTTAGTGTAACTGACCTCACATGCTCTTTTTGTTTAGTTAAACTTTCTGGTTGCCTAACAGAAACTAACTTAGTTAGTTGTCTAATTTGATTATTCAGCCCTTGGATAGTGCTTGTTGATTAGTCAATATCGTTTCAGTATTTTGAAGCAGGTTTCTGATAATTCTATAAATTTTGCTAGTGTCTCTTCAATGTTTGGTCTCCTTTCCTATGGGTAGGGTTGTTGTCCTTGATTGTGGGGGTATCTCCAGTCTAGATTATAAGCTCTACTATAAGGGTTATTTTGAGGTCTGAAATTGTCGCTCACATAGTAAACTTCCTCTGTCTCAGTACTCAGATTGTAAGGTGGATATTCTGTATTGTTCATCCATCCTCCGTTCGTATTGTACTGCATGACTAAATGTACCTGCAAAGAATCACATAAACCATCAATCTTTTTATTAATCATTTCTACCTGGTTTGATAGTATAGTGACTGCGTTGAGATTGAAAACTCTAGCTGCTTTAGCTGGCTTTGTGCTTGTAATTTGCCATTGATAGCTATTCAGTGACATCTCCTCTATGAATTCATAAGCCGCTTCAGGAGTTTTGTTAGTAAGGGTTCCGCCGACTGCTGAGTCAATAAACTGCCAAGTTGAGTGGTCCACCCCTTTGTAAAAAGTTTGAACTTGTAACCACAAGGGTAAGCCATGGTGTGGCACTTTCTCAACAGATCCTTGTATCTCTCCCATGCATCGTATAATGTTTCTAAATCCATCTACACAAAAGAAAAGATATCATTCCTTAATTTGGCCGTTTTGGCCAGTGGAAAATATTTTAGTAAAAATTTTTCGGTCATTTGGTCCCATGTTGTGATTGATCCTCGTGGAAGAGAATGTAACCACTGTTTGGCTTTATTCCTTAAGGAAAAGGGAAATAACCAAAGACGAATGGCATCATCAGAAACGCCATTTATTTTGAAGGTATCACAAAATTCTAGAAAATTAGCTAAATGAGTATTTAGGTCTTCGTCCTGCAAACCATAAAATTAAACAAACTGTTGAATCATTTGTTTAGTGTTAGGTTTTAATTCAAAATTATTAGCGGCTATAGCAGGCCTAACAATACTCGATTCAGCTCTTGTTAAATTAGGTTTAGCATAATCATACTGTAACACCCCAAACCTGGCCTAGAAGTTAGGCTCGAATCTGGCGTGTCACATTGAGATGTTTTTTCGAAAACCGCATTTTCATTGAAACCCCTCTTGATATTTAAAAGCTAAAGTCCCAGTTTGCGATTGTTATTATCAATCGACATTTATTAGGAAGTCATTACCTTCAAAACCTTATTCGTTGCGGAAGCTTAATTTAAAACAACTGACCAATAAAACGTGATATTTACAACTTGGTTGTGAAAACGTAGTGTTTTGAAATTAGATATTGTTTTGGAAACACCGCGATTCAATGTTGAGCAGATTTAAAACAAAATAAAATAAAAATTCCAAACTATACCAGAATTTAAGAGAGGCCTTATTACAACCCAATAAAAATGGTTTAATAAAGTAAAGTAGAATACTAAAATCCAAAATTGATCGTAGTGTGGCCACCTCTGAGTCCTTCAATATGTCGAACCGCCTACTGAGGGTTACCTGGAAAAATTAGAAAGAAGGGGTGAGTTTGTGAAAACTCAGTGTGTACAACCCTCATTAGTAAAAACATGCATCACAACAACCCGGGCCGATGCCCATTACAATAACGGTGTCAATTGAGCCTTAGCCCAAAATAGCCTCGATTGGACCTTAACCTATATCATATGTCACATATCATAAATATTTGGGCCTAAGCCCATCTCAACATTAAAATCCATATATGCAATGCATTAATGCCCATACCAACCCTGCACTCCGTCTTCTGTCCAACCGTGCACTCCTGTGGGGATTTAATCGACCCACCCATCCATACACTCCTTTTGTAGCATCGATTGTGACACTAACTTATTGGTGCAGCATGGCTGCTCGGTGGCTAAAAAGTCTTCAGTGGATCCACAGTCGTCAAGCGACCATGCGATCCTATTAACACTTCCTCCATATTAATAATCCCATTCCCATGCAACATAATAACACATGAATGCATCATACAATAATAAACATACCATAATAATCATAAATCGCATAGAAGAATAACCATATAACATGTAAGGGCATTTTCGTCATCTTGCACTTCAGGGGCATATCGGTCATTTTACCCATCGAGGGTATTTCAGTAATTTTTGCAAACCAGGGGTATTTCGGCATTTTTGCAAACCAGGGGTATTTTGGTAATTTCATTAACCAGGGGTATTTCGATAATTTTGCAAACTAAGGGTATTTAGGTAATTTCACAAACTAAGGGTATTTTGGTAATTTTGCAAACTAGGGTATTTCGATAATTTTGCAAACCAGGGGTATTTCGGTAATTTCGCAAACTAGGGATATTTTGATAATTTTGTAAACCAAGGGTATTTCGGTAATTTTGCAAACTCAGGGCATTTTGATAATTTTATAACAAACCAGGGGTATTTCAATAATTTTGCAAATCGAAGGTATTTCGGTAATTTCATAAACTAGGGGTATTCCAGTAATTTTGCAAATCGAGGGCATTTCGATAATTTCATAAATTGGCAGTATTTCGATAATTTTACAAACTGAGGGTATTTCGATAATTTCATAAACTAGGGGTATTTCGGTAATTTTGCAAACCAAGGGCATTTCGATAATTTCATAAACTGGGGGTATTTCGATAATTTTTGCAAACTGAAGGCATTTCGATAATTTCATAAACTAGGGGTATTTCAATAATTTTCCCATCGAGGGTACTTTGGTAATTTCGCATTTAACAGCCTTTCCAAAGGCATGCTGTCGCCCCGAGTGACTCAAATAACCTAAATGGTCATAACGGTATAAATGGGCTTGAGGCCCCTTATTCGGCCCACGTGAGCCCACACGCTTGTATGGCCCACTTAGGCCAAATCTAGCCACAGATACGAGATTCCCATAGTCTAGTTCACTATCTACTATACAATCATACAATTTATTCATATGGGCCCACAAGCCTATTGGGCCCATCATGGCCCAAACAGCCTAAACGCACAAGAACACTCAAGCTGGCCTCAACTACCGCGTCGAAGCTCCCACACGTGCGCTCACACACTCGTGTGGTTACTATTGCCGTGTGATCGGCATTTCGGCATTTGCCACTCAACAGTTAGAGTAGAGAGAATACACATGTGATAGGAGTCTGAAGCTAATCCGTGCTCCAAATGCTCCTATGCCCAAACGCCTACCAAGGTATGCTTCCTCTCTTCATAAACAGCTCCATTTATGGCCAGCTTCTCATCTTCCCTCTTGCTATCTTCTCAATGTGGGATCCCTCCATCAACAGAGTTTAAATCCAACTCAAACCATGGCCGTCCAATCCGCAAAATAAATGCTCCCCTGCTTGTCATGAGATTCGAACCCAGGCTCCCTTTCACCCTTAATGATGCCTTGCCACTAGACCACTCACTTTCTTGTGTCTAGCATCATGCAACTAAATATAAATCTATGGGCCAAAGTCCAAGTTCACCTAAAAATAAATCAAAATGAAATGTCAGCGCCAAGGCTTGAACCTTGGACCCTTTACTTCCTTGTGACATCACCTCCTTGTCTCTTATGTGGCATCACTTTGCCACTACACCACAACCTCTTTTTGTGTCATTTTTCTCCACATTTTATTCTTAAAGCCTACTTACTAACTTTCAGGGTTTTATTCACCAAAAACCAAAATTTTCCTAAAGCCCAAGTTTAATCCCGGGACTTCATAGAAGCCCTCTAATCTTCCAAAATCACCTTCCTAATAGGTCCAACTTGAAATAATGCCATTCTCATAATCCCAAAAATTCTAAAATGCTTCTGCGCTTGGGGCCCAATAGTCCCAATTCTACTAGGCCCAAATTTAGGGTGTTACACACACATAGTTCGAGGAGCATGATGGTCGGCCATATCTTGATGAGGCGGATTATTTTCAGCCATCCTTTCGGTGGTGATCCTGTCAGATTCCTTCTAGTTATAAACTAGAGATACCTGCTAGGAAAAGAGAAAAAGAAAGAAATTAAGAAAAGTAAAAATAAAATTTAATTAAAAAAATAATAAAATATGATATGGCTAAAGTAATAAAAATTGAGCGTTCTTAATATTTTAGTTCCTTGAAAACGGCGCCAAAAACTTGATCGTGTCGGTCGAGTCTTAAAAATTTATAAAAAAGAATGATCGAACTTGGAAACTAACTAAGACAACGATGGAGGCAAGTGCACCTATCGAACAGTAGTGTAGTTAGCGGCAAGACTGGATTGTAATATCCCGAATTATGGCTTGTGCATTTATGCTTAATTATATGAAATAGCATGCTTGAGTATGTTGTGAATGAGTATTATGAATTTTGTGAACTTTAGAAAATAGGAGAGTGCCTTAGAAATTTTTAGATTTTAAATCTAAAAGGGGAAGCTAAGTAGGGTGGCCTTAAGAGAAAATGTGGGGAGATATATCACACAAATGGGCTTGGTAAAGTGGTTGTAATGCGCCACTTAGGGCCTTAGTGTGTCACGCCATATGCCAGGGTGAAAGGGCTTGTGTTCGAGCCACAAGGGGAGCAAGAAGTGGAATTTTTATTTTTGTTGCAAGGAGCAAAGGCGCCACTTAACAACAGTTTAAGAAAATATGTAGGGGATTTATGACAAAAATAGCAGCCTGGTAAAATGGCTGCAAGGCGCCACTTAAAGCTCACACAAGTGACGCCACAAGCAGGTGCTAATGGGCTAGGGTTCAAGCTACAAGGGAACCAAAATAAAAGTTTTATTTTGCAGCAGAGAAGCGTAGTAATGGATGGCATTAGAAGACTTAGGAATGAGTTTAAGATGTGCTTAAATTCCTAGGAAATTTCGGCTAAAGCATAAGATAAATAAGGATTTATTTTAAATTATTTTTTTAGATGAAGAAGAGATAAATGTAGATTATTTTTATTATTTTAAATGAAGTGATAAGGAGAAAATCAAGGAATAGCTAGTGTTTGAATGCTAGCCGAATTTAGGAGGGGAAGTAAGTAAGGCATTCGTCCATACTAAGGGGGATTTGTGCCGAAAAATTCATTCTCTTCTCATCTTTTCTTTTGTGCCAAAATTCTCAAAGAAATCAGCTCGTGATTTTCCTTTTTGCTATTCATCTCCATAGGCCGAATCTCATCAAACCTTTTCTCTTCTTCTTCTTTTTCCAATTCAATCAAAAATCGAATCGCCCTAGTATTCTCCAAAGCCGAATCCCTCTGAGGTGTTAGGCATGGTGCTGTCTAATTCTATAGAGAGGGTAAAGACCAAATGTCGTTTGATTTCCATTCTTTTCTTTTAGATTTGTCGAAATCTAGAACTAATCCCATCAATATTCTTGTTTGCCGAAATTTGGAAGGATCTTTCGGGATTTTCAATGTGGTCAACCATAAGGAGGATTATTCGGATTTCAACATCCAAGGTAGGTTATGTGATATTCTACCGTGAGAGCCATTCTTATGTGACTTAAAGATTAGAATTAAATCTAACCTATGCCTATAGGTATTTTGACACCTTCATAACCAAGTAGCACTTTTCGGGATTCGCAAGGTAAGTGAATCTGATATTCGACCAAGGCTATAAACAATGATGTAGATCTATACTTTACTTATTCGAAAGCTGAAACTAACCCAGTCAATTGATCTAGTGTTAGCCGATTGCAAGGAAGAAACTCACAAAGTTTCGGGATTTGTTTAGGGACCTAGGACGCTAGATCGGGATTTTCAGGATTTGCAGTAAACTTGCTAGGAGAATCAGGTGTGTATCCCACACTATCTCTTAATAGATGTATGGCAATATTTAATATATATATGTTGAAATAATGTGAATGTGGCTAAGGTACCATGCAATGGTACAAAGTACTCAGGTACGTCAATTTACTACTACTGTAGTTATCTCATTATGAATATATGATATGGCACATATGAGAACCGTGATACGAATGTGAAATAAGGCATGATATTGCATGACATGTATGACATGGGCATATGGGTGATTATGAAAGGGGAAGTGAATGTGGTGGTTTTATACCACGATATCTCGAATGTGGTGACTTGGTCACATTATTCAATGTGGTGTCACATGACACGAAATATTTTATTTGGTGGCTATGCCACAATATTTATAAGGGCGATGAGCACGCCATTGCGATCGCCTTCGATGGTGTGTAGCGGATGGAGGGTTGACTTAGTAGTCCCGATGGTGTGATGGCCGGTACGGGAGATGTGTAGCGGATGGCATCTAGGTTTGCGTTCGAGTTTGCATCATATTATTTGAATGCTATATGAACATGTATGATTTGATAAGCCTGAATTTGTTAGGATTTAGTGTTGTGGGTACACATTGAGTCTGTTTGACTCACCCCGTTGTGGGATTATTTTTTAGGTGACGATTAGTGATGGACAGGGTCGGCAGGAGCTTAGAGGTGGCCATGCTCAGCAAGAAATTTATTTTTATTTGGACTATTTATTTTATTTGAGTACTTTAAATTTATTTTGGGTGTGTTTTCAGTTCTAATAAGGCCGTAGTATGAACTATTTTATGCATGCATGTTAATTATTTTTTTTTATGATACAAAATTTTTATCAAATTAAAGATTAAGTATTTTATTTAAAAATAACCCTAAATGTTTTGACACCTAAATTCAAGAGATTTTCAATTTAAACAGTGAACTCTAAGAACTTGGCAACGTTTTTAACTTATTGTTTTGATAATAAAGTTTTATTAAAATCTAGACTTCAAAAAAAAATAACTTTACAACTCGAACACAACACAAACCCAACTTTCTCTAAAAATTACTCAAAGTTTTCCAAAGAACAAATGAATTTGAATCGTTTTTTCTTGAGGAACATACCAGATCTTGTCAAGGCTCATGGGCCGGGTTTGGGGTGTTTCAGCTTGGTATCAGAGCCCAGTTTTTAAACAATCAGCCTTGGGTTTAAGGCCCACAATGTTTTTAAATAGAGCCCAAATAAAGTTTTGTGAAAAGTTTGGAAAATAAGCAGGTTTTCAAGCATTGCACCCAAGTCTCCGACTCGAAGTCCACCGGGTAAGTACTCCTACTTGTTGTGTGAATTATAGTATGAATTGTAGAAGGGTAGGAACGGTGTAACATCCTAAAATTTGAGTATCTTTTGTGTTGGCGTGGGTATGAATTTTTGTGTGTTAGCATAGTCTTGTGAAGGCTTGATTTTATTTAGGAAGCTAGAATAATTTTTAGTATGGTTTATTTAATGAAGTGGATTAAGTGAGTTTGACACTTAAGTTAATTTAAGTGTTAAATTAAAGCACAAGAGGAATAAGTGGCAAGATGGTTAAGGCTCTTGAAAGGGTGCTTGAGGTTAGTGGTTCGAGTATCAAGGAAAGCATTTTGAGGATTTTTATTTCATCATAGCATTTATGGACGGTCAACCTATGTTTATGATAGGTTGGACTTTCATCTTTTGGTAAGTTGAATGTTGATTTAAGGAAAGCTTGAAATTGGGGATAAGAATCTTGAAGTTATGGAAGGTTGGGGAGACATAAGGCATGGAATATGGAGGATGTTTTGGAAACTTTATTCAAAGCTTTAGTGCATGTATGTGGACGGCATGGGTGTCTAGGGGGGTGGCTGAATGTTGTTAGGTGGTTTGGGGGGAATAGTTGGCCAATTTTTCCTTTTGAACATCTTTTTGCATTTTTGTTTTCCCTCTCCAAAAAACTCTTTCTTTGGCCGAATGTTATTGTGCATTTTGTGCAAATTTAGCTTTTGTTTTAGCTCTTATTTTGTTGAACCAAAAATGCTATTTCCTTTCTTTCATCTTTTCTTTTGAAACCAAAGCTTCATTTTGGTGTTTTTGCACTTCTCTTTTAGGCAAAATAGGTGTTGGCCGAATCTCATCTCTCCCACATCTCTCTTTTCTTTTCTTTTTGACATTGGTTCATAATCATATTTTCTTTACACTCTTTTGGCCGAATATTTCTCCATCTCAAATACCATTTCTTTTTCATTTGTTCAAAGATAAAACATCTACTTTCATTCTATTTCTTCTTTTCTTTTTCACTTCACTATAGCCGAATCTTCTACTTCCTTTTAGTATTATTTTGGCCGAATATTCACGGGTAGACTCTCCTTGGTTTTCTTCTATCGATTTTGGATAAAAAGGGGTAAGTGTTCATGGACGTTTTTCTTCTTTTTCTTTCTCGTTTCTATGATGTTTTCTTGTGGACAAAGGCCGAACCTTTGGGCATTGTTTTGCAAGGTTCTAACCATTTTTAGGATTCGATTATTCTCTTAGGCTCATTGGGATTTCGGAAGCAATAGATTTAAGGCATTCCGTTAGCAAATCAAAGTTGGTAAGTCAAGCAGTAAGGATTCTATACTCTTAAGTTGGTTGAGGAAGCCTAAGGTTATTTGGATTAAGATATGTTGTTGGCCGAATAGCTTTCATTAAAATATTGTGATATGGCCGATTGCAGGACAAGGATCTAGTGCGGTAGATCGGATCTTCGAAAGTTAGTATTTGCTTTGGTGAAAGGTGTGTATCTTACACACTTTATAACTTGGTTTATATATGTATTTATGTGTGTTATAACTAATCATATTATGAAAGTGAGAAAAACGATGAGATTTGGATATGATACCATGATGGTATGAATGAGGATTCGGGTAAGTCCGTTTCATTATGTTGTTAATACATGTGGATTGAAATCATGATCTATGATTTATGATATATTTGTTATGTGATTCATAATAAAGAATATTGACATGATTTGTCTATCTATTGCATTGGTATGGGCAATATGAGAGGAGGGGGAAGATTGATATCGTGACTTCTGTCACCAGTGATTTGGTATCACATTCGTGTCGTCGGACACCAGAGTTTTGGTACCTCCAGTGATTTGGTATCACATTCGTGTCTTCGGACACCAGAGGTTTGGCACCTCATAGCGTCTCGTCCCTGTGGTTAATACCACGTGGGTTAACCCCACTTTTGAGATATGGGATCGCCGCGGTGATTTGGTATCACGTGGGTTGGCCCCACAGATGGATTATCGTGACTTTGGTCACCCGTGATTTGGTATCACATTTATATCGTGACTTTGGTCACCGGTGATTTGGTATCACATTTATATCGTGACTTGGTCACGGTGGTTTGGCACCACCGGTGGTTTGGTACCACACGGGTAGAAAAGGAGTTATGGATGGCTAGGTTGGGTGCATTAGACATATATGTTGCTTTGTTATAATTTGTGTAAGTATGTGGTATTTACCCGGGAGAGGGAATATGCACTGAGTCTTGGTGACTCACCTTCTCCCTTATCCTCTCAGGTGATTCGTGAGATCGCAGATGATGAGCCGGATAAACTCGAGGAGGCCATGCAATAAAAGTTGGTTTTATATGAACTTCCATTTGGGTATTATATTTTAATTTGGTTTTCATATTTTATGGATTTGTAATAAGGCCTGTTTAATTATGTTTTGGATTTTTTTTTATTTTGAACATGTTTTAAATATGGTTTATAAATTTCATGATCATTATAATAAATTGAGCACCAAGTTTTCTAAACTACAAAACGCGTCGGTTTTTAAAACGTTACCATCGGGTAACATAAATCATTTGATAATTTAAACAACTTAAGTGTTTTCGATAATTTAAATGATTTTTAAATATTAAGTTTCTTCATTCAAATGCAAATGGTTTTCAAAGTAATAATTGAGTTTTCTTAAAATGATATAAATGTTTTTTAACCTATGATTAATTCACTTATTTTAAAGTTTTATGTAATTTCAAAGTAAATCTTCGTTTTAACTTATTAAACATGTAATTTCTACAAATATAGAATTTCAAAGAGTTTTTCACAAAATTTAATTGTTAATTGATTCTTTCAAAAATGTTTTCCTCGGTGACATACTAGATTAGATTCATGGTGTATTGACCGGGTTTGGGGTGTTACAAATTGGTATCGAGCTAAGTTCAAAGTTTCTATTTGTGGGCTCGAGGCCCAAAATGATTTAAAGTATAGATTTAAAATGTTTTTGTTGAAAATTTTATGGTTGGAAAGGCATGGCCCCGAGTCTCCCAAGATCAATCCATACAGTAAGTACATCAAAAGCTGTTGATTTTGATGATATGATTTTAGTGATGTTGATATGACTATATAGTAGTAGGAACTACTTTAGAGACCCAAAACTATAGGTTTGGTGTACTCGCGAAACAACCTCTTAATAAAATTTTTCATAAAAACCGTGCTTTAAAGAAAGTGGAATAATGATTAATGCATAAAACTTTTAAATCAGATAAGTCTAGACTCTAGATATGAGTACTTGAGGTCGAGGTCATGTTATGCGTGGACGTGATCGAGGTAGGATGGCTGTGTCTGAGCCAGTGAGGTCGGGTCAAGGATCCGAGAATGAGGTACCACCAGTCCCACCACCAGCAGTTGGAGCTGAGTTTCAGGATCAAACGGGGGATGACGCAGTGTCTCAGGCAATGCTGCGAGTTCTTGAGAGGGTAGCTCGAATAGGAGGAGGCGCAGGAGCTCGAAAATCTATACCTGAGCGACTCCGAGCCAACGGAGCCGAGGTATTTCGAGGTGTTTCGGGTGTAGCTCCCAGCTCGGCTGAATATTGGTTAGAGGTGACGGAGCGAATCATGGATGATCTGGAATTGAATGCCGAGGAAAAGCTGAAAGGGATTGTATCGCTTCTTCATGACGAGTCATATCAGTGGTGGCTCACGGTTTGGAATGGTGCTGTAGCGGAGGATCTCACCTGGGACTACTTTAAGGCAACATATCAAAAGAAATATATTGGGTCTAGTTACGTTGATGCGCAGCGTAAGGCATTCCTGAGTTTGGTCCAACGGAGTAAATCCGTATCAGAGTATGAGGCTGAGTTCTTAAGATTGAGCTGGTATGCTGGAGGTATTGTGGCTTCGGAGCACGAGCGATGTGTCCGATTCGAAGATGGTTTGAAGGACGAGTTGAGATTATTGATTGCTCCACATCAGGAGCGAGAGTTTGCTATTTTGGTTGAAAAGGCTAAGATAGCCGAAGGAATAAAGGAATCTGGAAGGTAGAGTTACGACCAGAATAAGCATAAGAGAGGATATGGATCATCTGGGCCAACTGGTAATGTTCAGAAGAGGGCTAGGCAAAATGAGCCGAATCAGTCTGGGAGGCCTGTTACTGCTAATCAGGGACCAGCACGGTGTAACCGATGTGGGAAATTTCATTGGGGCGAATGTTAGACCGGAGGGAAAGGATGTTTCGAGTGTGGTCCGCTGGATCATCATATGAGGGACTGTCTATGTAAGCAAGCCAGGAATCAGTCTGAGGGTCAAGGTCGTGCTCAGTTCAGAAAGGAGGGACCAGCACCGCAGAGAGGTCGTGGTAATGGTAGAAGAGGTAATGGTTCTAGTCGAGGCCGCAGAGCATCGAGCAGAGGTGCAAGCAACACTGAGGTAAGACAGCCTGGTTTGGTGTATGCAGTGAGGCATCGTGAGGAGAGTGACGCACCGGATGTCATAACCGGTATGTTCTTGATATTTGGTGTTCCATATACTGCTTTGATAGATGTGGGTTCGGCGCATTCGTATGTTGCTAGTAGTATAGTAAAGACTATGAATCTAGATTCTGAAACTGCATCTAGGAAGATGACCGTACTTAGTCCTCTAGGTCACTCTGTAGAAGTAGATAAGCTATATAGAGATGTACCCCTAGAACTTCAAGGGGTAGTGTTTGTAGCTGATCTGATGGAACTACCATTTGAGGAGTTCGATCTAATTCTTGGGATGGACTGGTTGGTTAAATACCAGGCAAGTTTGGATTGCGCTGCTAAACGCATGGTTTTGAAGACAGCGGAAGGTGAAGAAGTGGTCATGATAGGTAATAGAAGAGATTATCTATCCAACGTGGTATCTGCATTGAAAGCTGTGAAGATGGTCAGGAAGAGCTGTTAAGCGTTTGTAGTTCATGTGTGTGCTTTGGAAGCTAAGGAGTCTGCGGTAGGGAATGTCCGAACGGTAAAGGAATATGCTGACGTATTTCCAGAAGAACTTCTGGGATTACCTCCGGATCGTGAAGTCGAATTCGGTATAGATCTGTTACCCGGAACGGCGCCAGTGTCTATAGCTCCGTATAGGATGGCACCGAAGGAATTGATGGAATTGAAGGCTCAGATTCAGGAGTTGTTGGATCGAGGTTTCATTCGACCAAGTGTTTCACCTTGGGGAGCGCCGGTACTTTTTGTCAAGAAGAAGGATGGTTCGATGCGGATGTGTATAGACTACCGCCAATTGAATAAGCTGACGATTAAAAACAAGTATCCATTGCCGAGGATAGATGACTTGTTTGATCAGCTTAAAGGGGCTGCGGTTTTCTCTAAAATTGATTTAAGGTCTGGATATCATCAGCTAAAGGTGAAAGAGGCTGATATCCATAAGACGGCATTTCGCACTCGGTATGGGCACTACGAGTTTCTGGTGATGCCATTTGGATTGACTAACGCGCCGGTAGCATTCATGGATATGATGAATCGGGTATTCCAGCAGTTTTTGGATCAGTTTGTTGTGGTTTTTATAGACGATATTTTGGTATACTCAAAGTCAGAGGAGGAGCATGATGCGCATTTGCGAGTAGTGTTGCAGATTCTGAGGGAAAAGTAACTTTTTGCTAAATTTAGTAAGTGCGAGTTCTGGCTTAAGGAGGTGACGTTCTTGGGTCACATTGTATCAGTCGAATGGATTAGAGTAGATCCTCGGAAGTTCAAGGCAGTGTTGGATTGGAAGCCGCCTAAGTCAGTGGCTGAGATTCGGAGTTTCCTAGGTCTGGCGGGGTATTATCAAAGGTTTGTGGAAGGATTTTCTTTGATCGCCGCACCGATGACCAAGTTGTTGAGGAAAGGAGTTCCATTTGTGTGGACCAAGAAGCAGCAAGAAAGTTTCGACAAGTTGAAGAAGATTCTGACTGAAGCTCCGGTTTTAATTCAACCCGAGGCAGGCAAGGAATTCACGGTTTATTGTGATGCATCACATACTGGTTTGGGATGTGTGCTGATGCAGGAAGGGAAAGTAGTGGCTTATGCATCTCGACAGTTGAGACCACATGAGGTTAATTATCCAACGCATGACTTGGAATTAGCCGCAGTGGTCTTTACTTTGAAGATTTGGAGACACTACTTGTACAGAGAGAAGTCGATAGTCTACATGGATCACAAGAGTCTTAAGTATCTTCTGACTCAAAAGGATTTGAACTTGAGACAGCGTAGATGGATTGAGTTGTTGAAGGACTACGACTGTTCGATTAAGTATCATCCGGGCAAGGCTAACGTGGTGGCGTATCGTTGGCCGTAAGGTTGTATCGACTTAAGATCGATGTTTGCTCGTCTTAGCTTATATGACGATGGAAGTCTTTTGGCTGAATTGCAAGTCAAGCCAACTTGGTTAGAAACAAATCAAGGAGAAAGCAGTTAGAGGATGATGGTTTGAATGATCGAGATTGCAAGTTTGAGCGGAGGTTTAGAGAATTATAGTTTGTCCAATAATGGAGTTACGTGTTTTCAAGGAAGAGCTTGTATCTGTGAAGGATGTAGAATTGAGGCAAAGGATTCTTCGGGACGCACATAGCAGCCCATATGCTATGCATCCCAGAGGTAGCAAGATGTATCGGGATTTGAGAGAGTAGTTTTGGTGGCAGTGCAGGCGGAGATAACCGAAGTTTGTGGGTAAATGTCGGCGTGTCGGAGGTCAAAGTGAACATCGATTCATTGTCTGGGTTACTTCAGCTGGTGAAGATTCCACAATGGAAGTAGGAAAGAATCACTATGGACTTTGTCAGTGGATTACCTCTTACACCTAGTAAGAAGGATTCAGTTTGGGTGATTGTAGATTGTCTGACCAAGTCAGCTCATTTCATTCCGGTAAGGGTAGATTACTCGCTTCAGAGGTTAGCTAAGTTGTATGTGGCGGAGATAGTGAGGTTGCATGGTGTGCCAATGTCGATCATCTCAGGCAGAGATCCCAGATTTACGTTGAGGTTTTGGAGAGCGTTGCATCAGGCTTTGGTATATGCGGTTGGATTTGATCGCATTTCATCCTGATCGACAGGCGATCGGAAAGGTCATTTAGATTTTAGAGGATATGCTAAGAGGATGTGTTTTGGACTCTCGAGGCAGCTGGGAAGAGTTTTTGCCGTTAGCTGAGTTCGTATACAACAATAGTTATCAGGAAAGCATTAAGATGGCACCATATGAGGCATTGTATGGTAGGAAGTGTCGCACACCTACATGTTGGACGAGAGTTGGGTGGCGTCGGATGTTAGGACCGAGTTGGTTACTAAGGCGAGGATAAGGTGAAATTGATTCAGGGTCGTCTGCGGGGGGAGCTTCAGATAGGCGAAGTCATATGCCGATCTCAAGCGAGGGGATATAGAGTTTGCCGTGGGTGACAAAGTTTTTCTGAAGGTCTCGCCATGGAAGAAAGTGTTAAGATTTGGAAGAAAAGGCAAGTTAAGTCCAAGGTTCATTGGGCCGTATAAGGTGTTGAGACGAGTGGGACCAGTAGCATATCAGCTCGAGTTGCCAGCAGAACTGAGTCAGATTCACGATGTGTTTCATGTCTCCATACTTAGACGCTATCGTTCTGATCCATCGCATGTCATGGCAGAGAGGAAATAGAAGTGAGTCCAGTTGTGATAGAAGAAGAACACATGCGATTCTAGATCGAGACGTGAAAGTTTTGCGTAGGAAGTCAGTTCCTTTAGTGAAGGTTTTATAGCGGAATCATGGCGTGGAAGAAGCTACGTGGGAACCAGAGGATGCAATGATGCAGCAGTATCCTCAACTCTTTTGATCAGGTAATTTCGAGGACGAAATTATTTTAAGGGGGTAGAATTGTAACATCCTAAAATTTGAGTATCTTTTGTGTTGGCGTAGGTATGAATTTTTGTGTGTTAGCATAGTCTTGTGAAGGCTTGATTTTATTTAGGAAGCTAGAATAATTTTTAGTATGGTTTATTTAATGAAGTGGATTAAGTGAGTTTGACACTTAAGTTAATTTAAGTGTTAAATTAAAGCACAAGAGGAATAAGTGGCAAGATGGTTAAGGCTCTTGAAAGGGTGCTTGAGGTTAGTGGTTCGAGTATCAAGGAAAGCATTTTGAGGATTTTATTTCATCATAACATTTATGGACGGTCAACCTATGTTTATGATAGGTTGGACTTTCATCTTTAGTAAGTTGAATGTTGATTTAAGGAAAGCTTGAAATTGGGGATAAGAATCTTGAAGTTATGGAAGGTTGGGGAGACATAAGGCATGGAATATGGAGGATATTTTGGAAACTTTATTCAAGGCTTTAGTGCATGTATGTGGACTGGCATGGGTGTCTAGGGGTGGCGAATGTTGTTAGGTGGTTTGGGGGAATAGTTGGCCAATTTTTCCTTTTGAACATCTTTTTGCATTTTGTTTTCCCTCTCCAAAAACTCTTTCTTTGGCGAATGTTATTGTGCATTTTGTGCAAATTTAGCTTTTGTTTTAGCTCTTATTTTGTTGAACCAAAATGCTATTTCCTTTCTTTCATCTTTGCTTTTGAAACCAAAGCTTCATTTTGGTGTTTTGCACTTTTCTTTTAGGCAAAATAGGTGTTGGCGAATCTCATCTCCCACATCTCTCTTTTCTTTTCTTTTGACATTGGTTCATAATCATATTTTCTTTACACTCTTTTGGCGAATATTTCTCCATCTCAAATACCATTTCTTTTCATTTGTTCAAAGATAAAACATCTACTTTCATTCTATTTCTTCTTTTCTTTTTCACTTCACCATAGCCGAATCTTCTACTTCCTTTTAGTATTATTTTGGCCGAATATTCAAGGGTAGACTCTCCTTGGTTTTCTTCTATCGATTTTGGATAAAAAGGGGTAAGTGTTCATGGACGTTTTTCTTCTTTTTCTTTCTCGTTTCTATGATGTTTTCTTGTGGACAAAGGCCGAACCTTTGGGCATTGTTTTGCAAGGTTCTAACCATTTTTAGGATTCGATTATTCTCTTATGCTCATTGGGATTTCGGAAGCAATCGATTTACGCCATTCCTTTAGCAAATCGAAGTTGGTAAGTCAAGTGGTAAGGATTCTATACTCTTAAGTTGGTTGAGTAAGCCTAAGGTTATTTGGATTAAGATATGTTGTTGGCCGAATAGTTTTCATTAAAATATTGTGATATGGCCGATTGTAGGACAAGGATCTAGTGCGGTAGATCGGATCTTCGAAAGTTAGTATTTGCTTTGGTGAAAGGTGTGTATCTTACACACTTTATAACTTGGTTTATATATGTATTTATGTGTGTTATAACTAATCATATTATGAAAGTGAGAAAAACGATGAGATTTGGATATGATACCATGATGGTATGAATGAGGATTCGAGTAAGTCCGTTTTGTTATGTTGTTAATACATGTGGATTGAAATCATGATCTATGATTTATGGTATATTTGTTATGTGATTCATAATAAAGAATATTGACATGATTTGTCTATCTATTGCATTGGTATGGGCAATATGAGAGGAGGGGAAGATTGATATCGTGACTTGGTCACGGTGATTTAGTATCACATTCGTGTCTTGGACACGGAGGTTTGGTACCTCCGGTGATTTGGTATCACATTCGTGTCTTCGGACACCAGAGGTTTGGCACCTCGTAGCGTCTCGTCCCTGTGGTTAATGCCACCGTGGGTTGACCCCACTTTTGAGATATGGGATCGTCGCCAGTGATTTGGTATCACACATGGGTTGGCCCCACAGATGGATTATACGTGACTTTGGTCACCAGTGATTTGGTATCACATTTATATCGTGACTTTGGTCACCAGTGATTTGGTATCACATTTATATCGTGACTTCGGTCACCAGTGGTTTGGCACCACCAGTGGTTTGGTACCACACGGTGTAGAAAAGGAGTTATGGATGGCTAGGTTGGGTGCATTATACATATATGTTGCTTTGTTATAATTTGTGTAAGTATGTGGTATTTACCCGGGAGAGGGAATATGCACTGAGTCTTGGTGACTCACCTTCTCTCTTATCCTTTCAGGTGATTCGTAAGATCGCGGATGATGAGCCGGATAAACTCGAGGAGGCCATGCAATAAAAGTTGGTTTTATATGAACTTCCATTTGGGTATTATATTTTAATTTAGTTTTCATATTTTATGGATTTGTAATAAGGCCTGTTTAATTATGTTTTGGATTATTTTTATATTTTGAACATGTTTTAAATATGGTTTATAAATTTCATGATCATTACAATAAATTGAGCACCAAGTTTTCTAAACTACAAAACGCGTTGGTTTTTAAAACGTTACCATCGGGTAACATAAATCATTTGATAATTTAAACAACTTAAGTGTTTTCGATAATTTAAATGATTTTTAAATATTAAGTTTCTTCATTCAAATGCAAATGGTTTTCAAAGTAATAATTGAGTTTTCTTAAAATGATATAAATGTTTTTTAACCTATGATTAATTCACTTATTTTAAAGTTTTATGTAATTTCAAAGTAAATCTTGATTTTAACTTATTAAACATGTAATTTCTACAAATATAGAATTTCAAAGAGTTTTCACAAAAATTTAATTGTTAATTTGATTCTTTCAAAATATTTTCCTCAAGTGACATACAGATTGATTGTGGTGTATTGACCGGTTTGGGGTGTTACAAGCTAACGTAGATTAGCATGATAAGTACTTGAACCTAGGACTAGGTAACCCCAACAATTACATAAAATTTTAAATGCCTAATTAAACAAACACGTGGTCAAGTCGTAGAGTTAGGGTGTGGCAACCATTGTGCGCATGTCAGGATTGGTTTCTTGGGAGCTTGGTATTTAAGCGGTCAGTGTGGTGACCTCCTCTCCACTCGAATCCTACCTAGTGCGTAGTGACGGTTCACCCTAACCAAGAGGACTTATTCACGGGCTAAACCCAATAATTAAAACCCAAAAGGGACTAGCCATTTTTTTTATGAAAACCCTAGTTTTAAAATCATTAAATTACCCTTTTAATTCTGGAACAACTATTTTTTCAAAATATTTATGATTTACAAAATTACCTAAATACCCCTAGTGGTAAAATTACGAAAATGCCTTTGGTTTCTAAAATTTCCATACTGCCCTTGATTTTAATAAAATTAAACATCAGATAAAAATGTCCAAAAACCCTATTCTGCAAAATGTTAAAATACCCTGATTTGGAAAAATTACCAAATTACCCATGACTTACCAAAATTACAAAAATAACCCTGATCTCTAAAATTTTTGCAACATCACTGATTTGGAAAATAAATTCTCGAAAGTAACCCCAAGTTTTTGCAAACTTTGAAATACCCTTGATTTATAAGGATTTTTTCCCGATTTATTACCAAAATACCCCTGTAGGTGAAATTACAAAAATACCCCTGGGATAGGAATAGACAAAAATGTTGGAATAGAGAATGTTTATGGTAGATACTATTGAATGGATATGTTGTCTTGAATTAGGATAGAAGACTTAAAACCCTGAATGATCAAAAGAACTACTATTAATCTTCTTTCATAAAACTTCTCCGCGGATAATTAGTAGAACAAAGACTAATACATAAAATTTCTTAAATCAGATTAAAGCGCGAACGTAGACATGAGCTCTAGGGGACGTGGTCGTAATGTGCGAGGACGCAGTAGAGGCAGAATGACCGTGTCAGAACTCGTTAGATCGGGTCAAGGGTCTGATAATGAGGTACCACCACCGCCACCACCAAATTGTTGGTGTTGACCAAAGAAGATCGACGGGTGATGCAAAGATCGCAAAGCAGGTCTTTGCGAGTTCTCGAGATGGTGGTGGAGCGGGTGGAAATATGGGAGCTCAGAAGTCTGTGCCTGAGCGACTCTGAGCCAATGGAGCCGAGGTGTTCGTAGTATATCCGTGTGGCACCCAGACTGGCCGAGTATTGGTTGGAGGCTGACGTAGCGAATTATGGATGAGTTGGATCTGACCCTTGAAGAGAAACTGAAAGGAATGGTGGCACTGCTACGCGATGAAGCATATCAATGGTGGCTCACAGTTCGGGATGGTGCCACAACTGAGGATTTTACTTGGGAATATGTTAAGGAGGCATATCAGAAGAAGTATGTCGGCACGCGCTATAATCGATGCACGAGAAAGGCATTTAAGAAATTTGGTTCAAGGGAACAAGTCCGTAGCGGAGTACGAAGCTGAATTTCTGAGGTTGAGTCGGTATGCTCTAGGAGTAGTGGCTACGAAGCATGAGCGATGTGTCCGGTTTGAGGACGGACTAAGGGATGACCTGAGGTTGTTAATCGCTCCACATTTGGAGCAGGAGTTTTCTGCATTAGTAGAGAAAGCTAAGGTAGCTGAGGGGATTAAGGATTCTGTAAGGCAGAACATGGACCGGAACAAGCAGAAGAGAGAATTTGGACCATCAGGGTCAGCTGGGAATGTTCAGAAGAGGCCTAGAGCTGATGGGCCGCGAGTTCAGCAAGTTACTGCAGGAGGGCAATATCGTACTTGTGATCAGTGTGGAAAGAAGCACCTAGGAGAGTGTTGGAAGAAGACAGGAGGATGTTTCAAGTGTGGGTCTAAGGACCATATGATTAAAGACTGTCCGATTAAGATAGATGGGAATCGACCAGCAGCTCGGGGTGTTAATCAGGCTGGTAGAGGCAGATAGCAGCCTCAGCGGGGTCGTGGTCTGAATAACAGAGGTAATGGTGTCGGAAGAGGACATGGAGCACTAGGCAGAGGTGTTGGTAATACTGAGGCAAGACAGTCGGGTCTAGTATATACGGTTCACCAGAGAGAGGACGGAGATGCGTTGGACGTCATAACCAGTACGTTCCTCATAGCGAACAAGCCTTATTTTGCTTTGATTGATGTGGGCTCGACCTATTGTTATGTTGCATGTGGTGTAGTTGAAACACTAGGCATAGCCTCTAAACTTTCTAATAGGGAGATGACTGTAGTAAGCCCATTAGGCCAAACGGTAGTGGTGAATAAGATCTTTCGAAGTGTACCTTTAGAGATTCAAGGAGTGGTTTTCCTTGCCGACTTAATGGAACTACCCTTTGGAGAATTCGATCTCATTCTTGGCATGGACTGGCTAGTGGAGCATCGGGCTATTTTGGATTGTACTGTTAAGCGAATGAAGTTAAGGACCCTAGAGGGTAAGGTGATAGTTATGATAGGAGAAAGGAGGAACTACTTGTCTAATGTAATTTCCGCACTAAAGGCTGATAAGATGGTTCGGAAAGGGTGCAAGGCATTTTTGGCCTTCGTTAGTGTGCTGGATGCAAGAGAAGAAGGTGTTAGTGGAATTTGAACTGTAAGGGATTTTATGGATGTCTTTCCGGAGGAATTACCTAGAATACGCCCAGATAGGGAGGTGGAGTTTGGAATTGACTTGCTACCTGGTACAGCTCCTGTGTCAATTGCCCCGTACCGAATGGCACCGAAGGAGTTGGTTGAGCTCAAGGCTCAAATCCAAGAGTTGCTTGATCGTGGGTTTATTCGACCCAGTGTGTCTCCGTGGGGAGCACCGGTCTTGTTCGTGAAGAAGAAGGACGGAAATATGCGTATGTGCATAGATTATCGTCAGTTGAACAAGCTGACCATCAAGAACAAGTACCTTTTGCCGAGGATTGACGACTTGTTCGATCAGCTTAAGGGGGTTGCGGTTTTCTCAAAGGTAGATCTAAGGTCTGGATATCATCAGCTTAAGGTGAAGGAAGTGGATATCCATGAGACAGCTTTCCGGACAAGGTATGGGCATTTTGAGTTTGTGGTAATGCCATTTGGATTGACGAATGGCCCAGCCGCGTTCATGGATATGATGAACTGGGTTTTCCAACCCTATGTGGATAGGTTCATCGTTGTGTTCTCGATGACATTCTTATGTACTCCAAGTCTGAAGAAGAGCATGATGAGCATCTACAGATTGTGTTGCAAGTGTTGAGGGAAAAGAAGCTCTATGCCAAATTCAGCAAGTGTGAATTTTGGCTTAAGGAGGTTGCGTTCTTAGGACATGTGGTGTCTGCAGAAGGAATAAGGGTGGATCCTAGGAAGATTGAGGCGGTGTTGGATTGGAAACTACCTAAGTCTGTGGCTGAGATTCATAGTTTCTTGGGATTGGCAGGCTACTACAGAAGGTTTGTGGAAGGGTTCTCATCGATTGCCGCACCTTTGACGAAGTTGCTGAGAAAGGAAGTACCTTTCATTTGGTCAGATAAGCAACAGGAGAGCTTTGAGAAGCTTAAAAGGGTTTTGACTGAAGCTCCAGTTTTGATTCAGCCTGAGGCAGGAAAGGACTTCGTGGTGTATTGTGATGCTTCTCATACAGGATTGGGATGCGTGTTAATGCAAGATGGGAAGGTAGTTGTTTATGCATCTCGACAACTAAGGCCACATGAGGTTAACTACCCGACGCATGATTTGGAATTAGCGGCAGTGGTCTTTGCCCTTAAGGTGTGGAGGCACTATCTTTATGGAGAGAAGTCGGTAATCTACACAGACCACAAGAGCCTTAAGCATCACGACTCGAGAAAGAGTGAATCGAGGCAATGAAGGTGGGTGGAACTATTGAAGGACTATGATTGTTCAATAGAGTATCACCGGCAAGGCAAATGTAGTGGCGGATGCCCTAAGCGGAAGGTAGTGTCGATCGAGGCGATGTTTGCACATCCGAGCTTGTATGATGATGGAAGTCTCACTGGCGAGCCGCAAGTTGTGACATGGTTGAATGAGGTGAAGGAAAGTCGGTTAGCGGATGAAGATCTAAGGGCTAAGTTTAGACAAGTGCGAATGGGGAGTTGGAAGGTTATGGTATGAATGATGAGGGAGTATTGTGCTTCAAGGGTAAGGTCTGTATGCCGAAGGATGAAAAACTTAGGCAAAGAATTCTTCAGGAATCGCATAGTAGCCCTTATGCTATGCATCCTGGAGGTAGTAAAATGTACAGAGATCTAAGGGAACAATTTTGGTGGCCTGGTCTTAAGAAGGAAGTTACCGAATTTGTTGGTAAATGCTTAACGTGTCAGCAAGTCAAGGCTGAACACCAAGTTCCGTCAGGATTACTTCAACCGACAATGATTCCGCAGTGGAAGTGGGAGCGAATTACCATGGACTTCGTTAGTGGATTTCCCCTTACGCCTACTAAGAAGGACTCGGAATGGGTGATAGTAGACCGGTTGACTAAATCCGCGCATTTCATTCTAGTAAGAGTTGATTATTCTTTGCAAAAGTTGGCGAAGTTATATGTGGCGGAGATTGTAAGGTTACATGGAGTGCCGGTGTCAATCATTTCGGAAAGGGACCCAAGGTTTACGTCTTAGTTTTGGAAAGCGCTACATCAGGCTTTAGGCACCAGATTGGATTTCAGTACGGCCTTTCATCCACAATCGGACGGTCAATCTGAACGAGTGATCCAAGTGTTAGAGGACATGCTGAGGGGATGTGTGATAGACTTCAGAGGAAGTTGGGAAGAGTATCTGCCTTTAGCTAAATTTGCATATAACAACAGCTATCAAGCCAGTATTCGGATGGCACCATATGAAGCACTGTATGGACGGAAGTGTCGCACTCCTACATGTTGGGCGGAATTGGGGGAACGTCGAGTTTTGGGTCCAGAGTTAGTGGCAGAATCTGAAGAGAAGGTTAGGGTGATTCAAGCACGGTTGAAGGAGGCATCTGACAGGCAAAAGTCGTATGCGGATCTCAAACGGAAGGAGATAGAATTTGATGTGGGAGATCAAGTGTTTCTTAAAGTTTTACCTTGGAAAAAGGTAATGAGATTTGGTCGAAAAAGGAAGTTAAGTCCGAGGTTTATAGGACCTGATCGGGTATTGAAGCGAGTCGGACCAGTGGCATATCAGTTAGAGTTGCCACCAGAGTTGAAGCAGATGCACGATGTGTTCCATGTTTCCATGCTACGTCGTTATCAATCGGATCCATCTCATATAGTACCGGTTGAAGAGGTGGAGCTAAGGCCAGATTTGTCCTACGAGGAGGAGCCGATTCAGATTCTGGAACGAGATGTGAAAGTGTTACGGAGGAAGTCAGTTCCTCTAGTCAAAGTGGTATGGAGAAATCATGGATCGAAAGAAGCTTTGTGGGAGCCGGAAGAAGCAATGCGACAGCAATACCGTCAATTACTTCAGCTAGGTAATTTTGAGGACGAAATTATTTTAAGGGGGTAGAACTGTAATATCCCGAATTATGGCTTGTGCGTTTATGCTTAATTATATGAAATAGCATGCTTGAGTATGTTGTGAATGAGTATTATGAATTTTGTGAACTTTAGAAAATAGGAGAATGCCTTAGAAATTTTTAGATTTTAAATCTAAAAGGGGAAGCTAAGTAGGGTGGCCTTAAGAGAAAATGTGGGGGAGATATATCACACAAATGGGCTTGGTAAAGTGGTTGTAATGCGCCACTTAGGGCCTTAGTGTGTGACGCCATATACCAGGGGGAAAGGGCTTGTGTTAGAGCCACAAGGGGAGCAATAAGGAATTTTATTTTTTTTGCAAGGAGCAAAGGCGCCACTTAATGTTAGATTTAAGAAAATATGTAGGGATTTATGACAAAATAGAGCTTGGTAAAGTGGGCGCAAGCGCCACTTAAAGCTCACACAAGTGACGCCACAAGCAAGTGCTAATGGGCCAGGGTTCGAGCTACAAGGGAAGCAAAATAAAAGTTTTATTTTGCAGCAGAGAAGAGTA
The DNA here is from genome assembly GCA_025506655.1 of Gossypium rotundifolium. NCBI lineage: Eukaryota > Viridiplantae > Streptophyta > Magnoliopsida > Malvales > Malvaceae > Gossypium > Gossypium rotundifolium. The sequence goes on along the minus strand of CP106722.1, from coordinate 99,871,214 downwards.
GTAATGGACGGCATTAGAAGACATAGGAATGAGTTTAAGATGTGCTTAACTTCCTAGGAAATTTCGACTAAAGCATAAGATAAATAAGGATTTATTTTAAATTATTTTTTTTAGATGAAGAAGAGATAAATGTGGATTATTTTTATTATTTTAAATGAAGTGATAAGGAGAAAATCAAGGAATAGCTAGTGTTTGAATGCTAGCCAAATTTAGGAGGGGAAGTAAGTAAGGCATTCAGCCATACTAAAGGGGATTTGTGCCGAAAAATTCATTCTCTTCTCATCTTTTCTTTTGTGCCGAAATTCTCAAAGAAATCAGCTCGTGTTTTTCCTTTTTGCTATTCATCTCCACAGGCCGAATCTCATCAAACCTTTTCTCTTCTTCTTCTTTTTCCAATTCAATCAAAAGCGGAATCTCCCTAGTATTCTCCAAAGCTGAATCCCTCTGAGGTGTTAGGCAAGGTGCTTTCGAATTCTATAGAGGGGGTAAAGACAAAATGTCGTTTGATTTCCATTATTTTCTTTTAGATTTGTCGAAATCTAGAACTAATCCCATCAATATTCTTGTTTGCCGAAATTTGGAAGGATCTTTCGAGATTTTCAGTGCGGTCAACCATACGGAGGATTATTCGAGATTTCAACATCCAGGGTAGGTTATGTGATATTCGGCCATAGGCCATTCTTATGTGACTTAAAGATTAGAATTAAATCTAACCTATGCCTATAGGTATTTTGACACCTTCATAACCAAGTAGCACTTTTCGGATTCGCAAGGTAAGTGAATCGATATTAACCAAGGCTATAAACAATGATGTAGATCTATACTTTACTTATTCGAAAGCTGAAACTAACCCAGTCAATTGATCTAGTGTTAGCAGATTGCAAGGAAGAAGCTCACAAAGTTTCGGGATTTGTTTAGGGATCTAGGACCCTAGATCAGGATTTTCAGGATATACAGTAAACTTGCTAGGAGAATCAGGTGTGTACCCCACACTATCTCTTAATAGATGTATGGAAATATTTAATATATATATGTTGAAATAATGTGAATGTGGCTAAGGTACCATGCAATGGTACAAAGTACTCAGGTACGTCAATTTACTACTACTGTAGTTATCTCATTATGAATATATGATATGGCACATATGAGAACCGTGATAAGAATGTGAAATAAGGCATGATATTGCATGATATGTATGACGTGGGCATATGGGTGATTATGAAAGGGGAAGTGAATGTGGTGGTTTTATACCACGATATCTGAATGTGGTGACTTCGGTCACATTATCTGAATGTGGTGTCACATGACACGAAATATTTTATTTGGTGGCTATGCCACAATATTTATAAGAGCGATGAGCACGTCGACTGCAGCGACTGCCTTCGATGGTGTGTAGCGGATGGAGGGTTGAGTTAGTAGTCCCCACGGTGTGATGGCCGGTATGGGAGATGTGTAGCGGATGGCATTTAGGTTTGGGTTCGGGTTTGCATCACATTATTTGACTGCTATATGAACATGTATGATTTGATATGCCTGAATTTGTTAGGATTTAGTGTTGTGGGTACACATTGAGTCTGTTTGACTCACCCCGTTGTGGGATTATTTTTCAGGTGACAATTAGTGATGGACCGGGTCAGCAAGAGCTTAGGGGTGGCCATGCTCAGCAAGAAATTTATTTTTATTTGGACTATTTATTTTATTTGAGTACTTTAAAATTATTTTGGGTGTGTTTTCAGTTGTAATAAGGCCGTAGTATGAACTATTTTTTGCATGCATGTTAATTATTTTTTTTTTTATGATACGAAATTTTTATCAAATTAAAGATTAAGTATTTTATTTAAAAATAACCCTAAATGTTTTGGCACCTAAATCCAAGAGATTTTCAATTTAAACAGTGAACTCTAAGAACTTGGCAACATTTTTAACTTATTGTTTTGATAATAAAGTTTTATTAAAATCTAGACTTCAAAAAAAAAAATAATAACTTTACAACTCGAACACAACACAAACCCAACTTTCTCTAAAAATTACTCAAAGTTTTCCAAAGAACAAATGAATTTGAATCGTTTTTACTCGAGGAACATACCAGATCTGGTCAAGGCTCGTGGGCTGGGTTTGGGGTGTTTCACGGATTGTCAAACCCAAAGGAACCAAAAGTACTAATATTAACTCTCTTTCTATTATTTAGCCTACGAATTAAGTGTATTTTTATCTAATCTAAAATTAACTAATCAACTAAGCTAAAGATGCTAAGACAAAAAAGAAATTGGGGAAAAGACTTGAGGGAAAACCGATTGCTTTGGACAATACCTGAGGAAGAATCCACCTAGACTTCACTTGTTATCTAACTCTGAATCGGACAATTTATTCACTTGACTTGATCCGTAGGATTCCCTAAGTTATATTAATACCTCTCTTCAAGGCTACTAACGTTTAACCCTAGGTTGATTAATTGAAATCTCTTTCTAATTAAAACCCCTAGAATTGCATTAATTCGATCTATGGACTCTCATATTAGGTTTGACCCTAATTTGGCAGATTTTCGTCACTCTATCTCTAGGCGCATGAGCAACTCCGCTTAACTATGCTAGATTTACTCTTAGACAGGGTCTCTTCCTCCTCTACCTAAGCACATCACACTTGAATCAATATCCTAGAAATACCAAAACAAGAATTAAGAACACATAGTTAAGAACAAATCAAATATTTATCATTCAGTTCAGATAACACTAACAAGATCTGTCTTAGGTTTCATCCCCCTTAAGTATTTAAGGGTTTAGTTCATAATTGTGAAAGAAAACATCTCAGAAGAAAAGATAAAACAAAACATAAGAAATCCCAAAAACCCCCTGAAGGAATTAAAGGAGAGATCCTCCGTCTTGAGTATGACTCCGGCTTCTTGAGATGAATCAACTTGCTTTCTTTGAGTAAATCCCTAAAATTAACTGCTCTGGCTTGGCTCTTTGGCCTAGCTGAACGCCCCCTAAAGGTTGGGCTCTAGGGTCTTTATATAGGCTTTTGGAATATGTTTCTTTGCCTCTAAGTACCCTAATCCGAATAGAATTCTTATTTCCTGCGGCAGAGACACCCCTATGGCACACGCCCGTGTAAATCGTGGCCAGGCCGTGTTCAATCCTGATGATGAGGCACGGCCATGCTTTTCGGGGTCCAGGCCGTGGCCGACTCTTCTTATGAGGCACAGCCGTATGGTCTTAGGCCTAGGCCATGTGGATTTCATGCTTTGGCCCATTTTCTCTGTTTTCGGCCCGTTATTCATTCTTTTCATCCTCCGGTGTTATCCTGAGTATAAAACATGAAAACAAAGGATTAGGAGCACCTATTTCCATAATTAAAGGGAAAAATCATCCAAAAAACATGATAAAAGTGGGATTAAAATATGTTACTCTTTCAGTTTATCACTTAGCCACTCATGTAACCTTCTAAACCCAACCTAATCATTATGGCCAAATTCAGAAAGCTACATTGGCCATCAAAATGGCCTAGAAATTCTATCATAGTTTTCAAACATACTTTTTAAACCATTTGTGTAAATCGTTCAAAAGTAGTGAAATCGAGAATTTTAGAAAATCGATGATTCTAATATTTTATTTATTTGGAAAATTTTGATTGCTATTCAAAACTTTCGTAGTTTCAATCATTTTTCAAAACCATTCATTTATTTATTCAAAGCTAAAGAACTTGGTTATTTTTCAATATTCGAGAAAACATGTTAACTTCAGAAATCAAATGTCTTCAGAAATTTCATTTGTAAACATTTGTAATTCTGAAAACTAAGTCTCATTTTATTAGAAACTCGATTGTCAGAATTGCAGTGAAAAAATGTAATATTGACATTTTTACAAAAAATCCCAATGAAACTTTTTGTTGAAACCCTAATATGTTAAAAATCAATATTTCGTGTAAAGTCGATAAAATATCAATAGACAATTTAAAACCTCAAAAATTGAGTCGTATTTTTTTTCCTGAAACTTATTTTCATATTTGCAGTAAATGATAACTCTTGAAAAGAGTTATATTTAAGGCCTCTAAATAGAATTAATTGGTTGTAATTAAGTGAATACATTTGCATTTTTTGGTTATTTGTAGAACATTACATAAAAAAAGCTTGGATTGTGATATAACGGTCATTATTTACTTTTATCATTTGGGGAGGAAAGGTGTGGTTTTGTGTGAATACAGGTGTAGAAAGAGTAAGAAGATGATGAGGGAAAATAAAGGAAGTGAATATTGCCATGGAAAATGGTGAAATTGATTGCCAACAGATTTGCCATGGTATTTCTGAGAAGATGACTCAGCATTTTATCCACGTCATTCTCAGCTAGGTATGCATGTTCCAGAAAATCCAACCTAAAAAGAGGAATGAAAAAAGTGTGCTAAGGTGGGACGAATCTACCCAATAAAAGAAGAAGAGAGAATAAGAATAAAAGAGAAAAAATTGTGTGAGAAAGAGACTGGTGACAGCAATCCTCTCTCTGCATAGAGAAAAATTCCATTGGAGAATTTCAGAGAAAGACAGGGTAGTAGCTACAGAGAGCAGGATACAGACGTAAAAAAGGGGAAGAGACATCTATCTTGGATTCATGTACTATTGGAAGATAAAAGAGAAGCTGGAGTGTAGTGAGAAATCCTGCAGTTATGCTTTTAGTTTTCCTGATTTCTGTAATTCGAACTTCTTTAAATGTTAATGAATGAATTAAATCTGGTTTTTAGTTTTCCACCCATGAACTAAATCTTTTCTGGGTTGGAGTTATTTGGGTGGATGTTTATCATTTTTAATGCTCACGATTTGAGATTGTCTGTGTCATTGTATCATTTGATTGATGCCTACTTTAAATACATGCATGCAAGCCCTAGACATAGTTGATTGTATGTTGTGTTCATAGATGTATTTTTAATTTTGAAAAGGTTAAATATATTGGATTTAGAATCGTTTGATGCAAGTGAATTTTCGACAGAATATTCATATCACTCTAGATACAGATGTTGCGAGTTGTGTAGAGAAGAACGTTCGTTGCAATTATTAATCCAAAGCTTTGTAGACATACAGTAACTTAGATTTTTAGCTTCAAATCTAGCTATCAAAAAAGGTAGATTATAGTAGTAACTCTCTGAGCAGTTGATTAGACAATATTTTTCCATGACATTATTTTGATATCAGTATTTCACCTGAATAATTCCAGCCTTATTTATTGAACAACAGAATAATTTTCTATGTAATTTTCCATTAAATTTTATTTTCCATATCAATACTCTATTTTTAGCGTTAAATTGCATTAATTCATTATACCAACATATTATTCAATTTAAGATTATTTCCTGTTATTTAGTATAGTTAATAGGATTATAATAACTTAATCAATCTCTTACCAATTTACTAGTCCTCCCAAAGGTAGTGAAAGAGAGTTTAGCCCATGTAGCCATACAGTAACTTAGATTTTTAGCTTCAAATTTAGTTATCGAAAGAGGCAAGTTACAGTAGTAACTCTCTGAGCAGTCGATTAGACAATATTTTGCCATGAAATTATTTTGATATGAGTATTTCACATGAATAATTCCAGCCCTATTCATTCGACAACAGAATTACTCTTGCTTTTCTCTATAATTTGCCACTACATTTTATTTGCCATATCAATTCTCTATTTTTTGTATTAAATTACATTAATTCATTATACTGACATCTTATTCAATTTAAGAGTAGTTCTTGCTATTTAATATAGTTAATAGGATTATAATAACTTAATCAATCTCTTACCAATTTCCGATTCTTGTGGAGACGATAGTTACTTATCACTTTATTACTTGAATAAAGTGTACACTTGCACAATTGCATTAGTTATTTACACGCAGCAGCGGAAAAAAGTGATTTTGTCAAGCTTTAATAAAAAAAGCTAAGATCTCATGCATAATCTTATCAAATACTATTTTATGCAGATTTTAAAACTTAATATCATGCAAATCAGAATAAAAATCCCCAAATTAATGCCCCATGCCAAAGTCTAAGTCAAACTTAAAACAGTCCCAAAGTAACAAAATACCAAAATAAACTTTAAGCATTTTGATTTAAAAATAACTCTGAGAATCTCCTACAATTGCTATCACCGAATCATAACATTGTGAATAATCTGAAAAAACAGAAAATTAAAGGGGGTGAACTATAAAGCCCAGTGTGAGAGTTGACTCAAGTATTAAACAGGAATTTAGTATACAAATAAAAATATTACAAAGAATTTATACAATTTAATTCCACATAGTCTTAACATAGGTAACAACCAGTAATTTAAACTCATATTTCATAAAAATAGAATAATTTATATATCAATACAATTTCTTAGATAGCAATACGCATGAGAATGTCAATGCATACCTTTTTCAGAATTCAATGCAAGTTTTTCAAAAACATTCTTACCCACCTCTACTACACACAAATAAAGAGTTTGTAACACCCCAAATCTGGCCCATGCGCCATGATCGGATCTAGTATGCTACGGGTTGAATCTTGAAAACTTTACTCTGAAGGGTTTTGGAAAATCTTAGTTTATTATAGCCGAATAATCAATTAAATGTGAAATTTTGGAAATAACTTTAACATCTGCATTGATTGAGTTTGAAAAGCCTATTTATCATTTCATTTTATATTTAAGACTTTGGAAAAAACATATGTTGGAAAAAAAAAAAAAACCAACATAACAAAAAAAAAAATCAAAACCTAAGTTATGGAGGCCTTATTACAAAAATGTTCCCAAAAGTTAAAACTTAAATGAAAACAAAACCAAAAATAGTCTATGTAGATAATAGTCTTAATGGCCCCTTGAGTCTGCCTCAGCTCCCATGTCCACGAACTACTGCTAATCTGAAAAGTGCGAAAAATAAAAGGATGAGTCACAAAGACTCAGTGTGCAAATCTCGAAATCACATGAAAGCCTTGGGCCCACAAACACATTATGGCCCTTGGCCCATACACAATGGTAACAAAATATTTCATGCAACATGGCCCATCCCAAACCTAAGAGTCCATCCTCTACACACCCCTGTACCAACCATCACACCGTGGGGATTTCTACAATCAACCCTCCATCCACTACACACCACGTCGACAGTTGTGCTGCCTGTCATAAAGACCGATCACCATGTGACCTATGTGGCAAAGCCACCGATCGCTTATGCGAACCTCAGAAAATACATTATAGTATTTTGATAGCTATGCTGCCTGCCATAAAGACTGATCACTATGTGACCTATGTGGCAAAGCCACCGATCGCCTCGCGACCTGCTCCCCTTCCATAAATCTATCAATCCTATCCCATGCGTACATACATGCAAGAATAAAAACATTAAGCCATTTAAACCGATCACAGACTTTCACATACATCGATACACATAGAGAAGTTTCTATGATTACGTACCTGGCATCCATTACCTACCCTTTTTGGGTATTACGGCTATTCATACAGCCACTCTTTTCAGCTTTTAGCCCATATCATACACATATATTACAACAATACTTATGTGTTAAGGATCTACACACACAGTTACGGTTAAGGACGACCTTGTCTATGTCAAGCACTATCGAGTCGCCACGATCGCTAACGATCTAAGATTTTGTTCTGAAGCCGGTCCACAACCCGATGGCCAATCCCGCACTACTGACACCGCTCGCTTCTTAAACTTAGGGATTGGTTTAACAGATCCAATCCTCTCGTTTGCCTGATCCATATTTGATTCCATCAAGAGTCCTTGTCAGAACTACTATAATGACATAGGGTTGTTAAACCACATCATATGATTAAGATCTTAAGTACGATAATGAATCTAACGAAAATCTAATGAAAACCCCTTACCTTGAAATCCCGAAATAGATAGGATACTTAGAGATTAACGATTTTCGACTTTTGAGTTCTGGATGATTCGATCTACTCCGATTTTTCGAAGTGTCGCCCAAAAGAACATGAGATTAGTGGAAAAGAGCATCGGGCTATTTTGGATTGTTCTGTTAAGCGAATGGAGTTAAGGACCCTAGAGGGTAAGGTGATAGTTATGATAGGAGAAAGGAGGAACTACTTGTCTAATGTAATTTCCGCACTAAAGGCTGATAAGATGGTTCAGAAAGGGTGCAAGGCATTTTTGGCCTTCGTTAGTGTGCTGGATGCAAGAGAAGAAGGTGTTAGTGGAGTTTGAACTGTAAGGGATTTTATGGATGTCTTTCCGGAGGAATTACCTAGAATACCCCCAGATAGGGAGGTGGATTTTGGAATTGACTTGCTACCTGGTACAGCTCCTGTGTCAATTGCCCCATACCGAATGGCATCAAAGGAGTTGGTTGAGCTCAAGGCTCAAATCCAAGAGTTGCTTGATCGTGGGTTTATTCGACCCAGTGTGTCTCTGTGGGGAGCACCGGTCTTGTTCGTGAAGAAGAAGGACGGAAATATGCGTATGTGCATAGATTATCATCAGTTGAACAAGCTGACCATCAAGAACAAGTACCCTTTGCCGAGGATTGACGACTTGTTCGATCAGCTTAAGGGGGTTGCGGTTTTCTCAAAGGTAGATCTAAGGTCTGGATATCATCAACTTAAGGTGAAGGAAGTGGATATCCATAAGACAGCTTTTCGGACAAGGTATGGGCATTTTGAGTTTGTGGTAATGCCATTTGGATTGACGAATGGCCCAGCCGCTTTCATGGATATGATGAACTGGGTTTTCCAACCCTATATGGATAGGTTCATCGTTGTGTTCTCGATGACATTCTTGTGTACTCCAAGTCTAAAGAAGAGCATGATGAGCATCTACGGATTGTGTTGCAAGTGTTGAGGGAAAAGAAGCTCTATGCCAAATTCAGCAAGCGTGAATTTTGGCTTAAGGAGGTTGCGTTCTTAAGACATGTGGTGTCTGCAGAAGGAATAAGGGTGGATCCTAGGAAGATTGAGGTGGTGTTGGATTGGAAACCACCTAAGTCTGTAGCTGAGATTCATAGTTTCTTGGGATTGGCAGGCTACTACAGAAGGTTTGTGGAAGGGTTCTCATCGATTGCCGCACCTTTGAGGAAGTTGCTGAGAAAGGAAGTACCTTTCATTTGGTCAGATAAGCAACGGGAGAGCTTTGAGAAGCTTAAAAGGGTTTTGACTGAAGCTCCAGTTTTGATTCAGCCTGAGGCAGGAAAGGACTTCGTGGTGTATTGTGATGCTTCTCATACAGGATTGGGATGCGTGTTAATGCAAGATGGGAAGGTAGTTGTTTATGCGTCTCGACAACTAAGGCCACATGAGGTTAACTACCCGACGGCCGGTCCACAACCCGATGGCCAATCCCGCACTACTGACACCGCTCGCTTCTTAAACTTAGGGATTGGTTTAATAGATCCAATCCTCTCGTTTGCCTGATCCATATTTGATTCCATCAAGAGTCCTTGTCAGAACTACTATAACGACATAGGGTTGTTAAACCATATCATATGATTAAGATCTTAAGTACGATAATGAATCTAACGAAAATATAATGAAAACCCCTTACCTTGAAATCCCGAAATAGATAGGATACTTAGAGATTAACGATTTTCGGCTTTTGAGTTCTGGATGATTCGATCTACTCCGATTTTTCAAAGTGCCGCCCAAAAGAACATGAGATTAGTGGAAAATTCAAACTAAAGATGGCCTATCAACCAACTAGCCATTCGGCTATGGTCTCAAAAAAAAACTAAAAGAGAAGGGAAAAAGAACAGAAGAAATCGGTACTCACCTTAACACAAAAAATTTGGCAACTTCTAGGGAATTTCGACTTTTGAGAAGATCAGAAAGAAATGATGATCTCAAGAGATCTATGAAGATTCGGCTCTGATGAAGAAATCAACAGAAGGGAATAGGAGGTATTTGGCTATGGAGATGAGAAGAAAGTTTAGAGTTTCGGCCTTTGAATGAAAGTGAAGATTTAGAGATTTCGACTTTTGAAGTAATCAAAAGAAAAGAAATTACAGAGAATGACTGAGAGTTTCGACACAGAGAATGAGAAAAAGAATAGGGTTCAAATGTCGGAATTGAAGAGATACCACCCCTATTTATATAGAATTTTTAGCACTTACTTATCAAAACCTGAAAGTGCCCTTCCTGATAACTAACAATTAATCAAATAGTAGCGGAATTTTGGCACCCCTTTGCCATAAAGAAATCGATTTCTTTCCCCCTCTAGGAGATGGAATTTCGGCCAACACTGCACTCAGCAGATAACTCCTATCTTTTCTTCTTTATCTTAATCTATTCATACCTTTAGAAGAGACCTAAATAACACCACATCTCCCTACTATTATCGGCACAATATCCACATTATCCAAACAGATAAATCTTCCTATTTTAAAGCATCCTAGCCGCCCCCACTCTCCTCTCATTTGATGCCAAAAATAATTAAAAATAAGTAGGTAATGCGACTCGAACCTTAGATCCCCTTATTGCTTTTCACGCCACTGTCCACTGGGCCACTAGCCCATTTTTTGTGTTTTAATATGCGGATAATATCTTTTAAGCCCGGACCTATCTAGCTTTCCACTAAAGTGCCCAAACCGAAAATTTGATTAAGGCCTCAGCCCAAACCTGAGCCTAATCTAAACCCCTTAAACATTCTAATTATCACATTGAACATAACACACATCAAAAGCAAATGCCCATTAATTCAGGATGTTACAGAGTTCCCTAGAACTCGTCCATCTATTAACACTCCACGTTGTGGCCAAGCCACTCACTATTGCAAACAAGCTTCGCATTGTGATCAAGTCACTCAATAACGTTGTGGCCAAGCCACTCAATAGCATTGTGGTCAAGCCACTCAATATCGCAGACAAGCTGCACGTTATGGTTAAGTCACTCAATAACGTTACAACCAAGCCACACAATATTGTAGTAAAACTGCCAAAGTCTTCCTCCATTCATAATCAACCCAACCCCATGCATGTAATATGGCATATGAACAATATTTTCAATGTGCATGCTTAATATGCGTATCATATATCTCAATTTCAACATCAGTGGCTTGATTTATATATCACACATATCATATAATGCCAACATATCACACACTATGAGTACTGGAATGTAAACATATTTTCACAATCAACATTGAATCACATCAACATAATTATATGATCGCAAAATAATTAGTTCGTAGTATTTACTTGAGAATCACCTTTTTTATGGGTTTAGAATATATTTTTGAATATATAGTGTATTCATATTATTTCGCATTATTAAGAACTCAACAATGTTTCCATTATTAATAAATGTAAATAATTTATATAAAAATGAATCACATTCATTTATTTAATAATAAGTTAACCCACACCTAATCTAAGCAAATCCAATGCGAAAACTCCTTCTAACACCCACTTTTAGACTTAATTAAATATATCTCAGATCTAAACACAAAATGAATAATCCATTACTAAAACACCCTTAATAAATCTTTGATAAGAGGGTTAGATTTTGGCTTCTATGGCAATACTTACCCTTGTGATATTTAACCCAAGATATGAATCACTTCTAAAAATACTGACATTCCAAATAGTTGTATTTGGTCCTCCATCATCAAAACAATATACGAGATTTTATTTTCAAAAAAGAGCAATATCTAAAACTACTATTACATTCATCTCTGAATAAAAAGAATGGAAAGAAGTGATGATCTATACCCAAATCATCCATACTTACGTTATTCCTTAACCAAAAATTTGTTGAATCCATCGATCAAAAGGAGAGCAAGGATAAATCAAAGAAATAGTTGATAGAAAATGATCTATTTGGGATAAAAAAACAATAAAATTCCAGCATCATTTTATCAAAATAAAATGATGGAGATTCAAGTGAATGTGATGAGTTTTTGAGAAGAGAAAAGAAGAATAAAGAAAATGGTTGTCACAGTGGTAGTTCGGCAGTGGTGAAGTGGTGGTGCAGTGGTGGTGAAGTAGTGGAGAATGATATCAAGTGGTGGTGAAAAGAATGGAAATCGGTGGTGCAAAGGAGAAGGTTTAGATGCTAAAATAAAAAAAAATAGTGAGAAAATGAGGAACAAGGAGGAGGAAAGGCCAAAAGGGGAGGAGAAGAAAACAAAATGAAAGAAAAATGTAAATGGTGGCTACCTTAGGTCAGATGGACGGTTCAAGCTTGGTAAATGGGAGAAAATTGAAGCTTTGGGGACAATCGTATGAAAAACGGATCATAGGGAACATCTGGAGTGAAAAGGGAGTTTATGGGGGAAACTTGACTAGTTAAAAGAGGAAAGAATCTTCCCTTGCATGTTAACTAGGAGGGGATGGCAATGGAAACTTTGACCAAGGTTTTATGAGCCAAAGTTAAATAAAAATAATGGGGATGTAGGGAATTGAACATGAGACCTAAAGGAATTTATTTTTGCTCTTAACCACTAGGCCAACTCAATTTCTTGTTAATAATCCAACAAGATTTATTTAAAAGCATGGTGTGACATTTACTAAGGTTTGAAGCAAAGTTGCACCAATTAGAAAGTAATGTGAGTGGAGAGATTTAAACTCAGGTCTTCAAGGATAGCTCCACCACTACTTAATCACTAGACTTGATACTAATATATTGTCAAATGCGCAAAGGTCAACTTAAAAAAAATTTGGGCATGAACACTCTTGGTTCATTAACCAAATTTCTACTAACCTAGTTTTTAGGATGTGACAACTCGGGAAATCCATGATGTGGGTTAATAGCTCTTGAAAAGAGTTATATTTTCTATTTTTTAACCTAGCTAATTGTTTGTACTTAGGTATATTTTGTTGCTTTTTAGAGCATTTTAATTAGAATTTGTTATATTGCATTAGGACTTTGAATATGTTGAGTTATTTGGTGCTTTTAATTGGTTTTTGTGGAAGTTTTGTGTAGTGGTAGGAAACGAATAGGTTTTCAAAGAAAGGAAATAAAGGAGTAAAGTTTTGCTGGGGTAAAGTGTAGATGATATGCCAGCACGAGTACAACAGAAATGCCAGGAAGACTGAGTCAAATGTTTCACACGCAATTGTTTCAGTTTGAAATTTAAACTTATACCAGATAAATCACCTTAGAATAGAGGAGAAGTTTAACACAAATTGATTACCTAAACTCTATCTATAATATGATGATGAAAGGAACCTCAAAAGGCATCTTGGAGAGATGTAGAAGAGTAAGAGATCTCAAGTAGAAGAGGAAGTCATCCTCTTGGTCAAAACAGGATTGGCGCCACTGAAGTGTGGACTAACAGAAGCTGTTTTTCCAACGTTTGTAATGCCCTAAAAATTTAAGTCTTTAATTTTTACATGATATGACATAAGTTGCTTGGTTGCTTTAATGGCTAATTGATTTGGATGTGGATGGGAGTGTTTGAAAAGCCTAGGTTCAAGTCTTGGCTTTTGCAGAATTTTTAGTGTTGCTCTTAAATGAATCTGGACACTGGCATATAGGCCTTATCAATAATAGTTCTTGTTTTATGACACAAGAAGAGCTTGTGGTCTAGTGGCAAGGTGGCATGTTTTGTAACTATGATGTCTGAGGTTCAAGTCCTGGGTTGCGCAATGGAGTATTTATTTTACTATTTGAGATGTGTAGGTAGTGGAGTTGGACTAAAACACAGCTAAGGGGAGTTTGAATAGAATTTAAAGGGAGTTGTTGGGGGAGTTGAGGAGAAATCATTGGAGTAATTTAAGGAGGGATAAGGGGAGAGATACTAGGAGAAAATCAATGAGTTTGATTGAGAGGAAGTGTTGTGTCGTTTAGGGGAACTCTAGCTTTGAGAATTCAGCTGGGGAAAATATTTGTGATTTCAGCATTGGAGGAACATTTTGGTGTTAGCATCTGCCAAATTCTCCTTTTCTTTTCTTTCATTTATCGAATTTTGGTTCATTCGGATTTGTATTCGTTGCTACGCATTATTCAACAAAATTCCTTTACTTTTCGATCAATAGTTGTTAGTCGATTTTGTGAGTAACTCTTCCATTTCTTTTTCTCTCTTCTTATCTTCCTCAATCTTTGCTCTCTTTTGGCTGAATATCCTTTTTACCTTCTAGTTTCTGCTCTTAACCAATTTTACTTGGTCCGATCCTTCTCTTTTATTTTTCTACCTCCCAATAGTTTTCTTGTGTTGACCAAGAGCTATCTCCCCTTATCGATTGTGGTTTAGTCGAATATCACCTTTTTATTTTATCACTTTCTGCGCTGATCTTCTCTTCACTTCTTATTGTTCCAGTGTTGCAAGTGGTTCTGATTATTGGTAAAGTGTTTATACTCCTCACTTTTTGATTAAACCTGTTCTCTTCTACTCTTTTTCTTAAAACTAAATACCCTCATTTTTATCCTTTGATTACCGACTGTTGATCTTTCCTCACGATGTGTTACTCATTGCGGTTCTAGGGTTTTCCTCGAGGAGTGGTGGAGTGTAAGTGGTTTTGAAGTAGTCGCAACCATTGTTCTTAGTGTTCAATCAAGGTAATACGTTACCTCACTTTTGAGGTTTAGGCCGTATACTGATTATGTTCTTATAAGATATCATTTGTGGATTGAGGCCACTTATATGGCCTACCTTGGTTAATGAGACTGGTATTTGTGGTACAGATAATCGATAAAAGTGTTCGATCACTTTTGGTTAGTGGTCTTGGAGGACTAAATTCGCCTCATTCAAGCAAGGTAAGGATGGTGTTTTTGGATTAAGTGTCAATAAGAGGGTGTTTTACCCTAACGATTAAAGGACTAATATTAGGTCATGTTTGAATCTAGTTGGTGTACGTGAAGACTTGCGCTCTTCTCCTAAATAGGTGTGTAACCACACCGCCTTAATTGCAAATCGACAAAAGTCGAAAAGCTAAAAAACACGGCGCTTGAGGCCACATGGGCGCGCGATCACTTGTGTAATAATCTGAGCCCACGAAACATGGTGTTTGACTGTAGATGCTGCCATGAGCGATCTCATAGGCTTAGGCCGTCATGGGCCACATTGGGCTAAAAAGGGGCCGTGTGGGCTCGATGGGCTCATGGGGCCCACACCGATGAAATCCACGATTTGTAGCCAATACTGTACTATGCTATGTAGGTCTCATAATCGTGGCGAAATCTAGCTAAACGAGTCGCACGAGCGTGTGGCCCCACTTGGGCCCATTTACACTGTTATGACCATTTAGGTTACCAGAGTCACTCGAGGTGACTGTGGACCTTCCGAGAGGTTGATATCTGCATCGAGACCCCAAAGTAGGTAAAATGACCAAAATACCCCTAAACGGTGAAATGATTATTTTACCCCTAATAGATGGAAATGATCGTTATACCCCTAAAATTAGGGGGACTAATGTGTTCATGATTTGTATATGACTGTTACTGAGTATGACATTCTGCATATATGTATGATTTATGACATGACATACTGCATGGGGTTGGAATACTATTATGGAGGAAGTATACTGTAATGGTGGCTTTGCCACATTTATTGTTACTGGCAGCCTTGCTGCAATACTAGTACTGGCAGCTTTACTATGATATTTTTACAGGCAGCTTTGCTGTGATATTGGTGTGTTGGCTGGGTGGGTCGATTTTGTCCCCACATGGTGTGTTGTTGGTATGGAGTGGTGCGTTGGCTAGATTGGGGATTGGTGTGTTAGGCTAAGACCCACATTGTACTGTTACTAAATAGGGCTCAGGTCTAGACTGTTACTGCATGTTGTGTACTGACTGAGTGATAGGGGACTACACACTAAGTTTTTCGTAAACTCACCCTCTCCTTTTAACTGTACAGGTAATCCTCAGCTATAGGCGTTTTGGTGCTGTGGGGGGCTCAGAGGTGGCCACACAACTGCAGCTGTCCTACACTTTTATTTAAATTTAAAGTTTGTGTTGGGTTTTTTTTTATGTAATAAGGCCATGTACATTTGTTAAAATTTTTAATTGGGCTTTTGCTTACTTATTTTAAACTGCTAGTTTAGGAGAAGACGAATTTTCAAAATAATTATTGTTTTCAAAGACACGAAATTTAAACATTAGAGTTTTCAAAAGATTCCACAATTTTAAATCAACCTACTATAACAATAGTAGATAATAATGCAAAAGCTTTGACTAGATGATTTGTTAAATACTAATAAAAGGGGTTTTTTTAACGTAGAAACGAGTTTTTGCCGATAAGTCCAATTTTCAAAAGACACTTCAATTTGACACGCCAGATTCAACCATAACATCTAGGCCGAGTTTGGGGTGTCACATTTAGTGGTATCAAAGGCAGGTTGCAAAACTCGACTGTGGAATGGGTTTTTAAAATATTTGGAATTTCTGGAAAGCTGTTCTTGAAGTGTTTTGGAAGGTTTACAAGTGTGGCACACCGAGTCTCCAGCACCAAATTCGTAAGTTTTCTTTATACTGTAGACTACTTGGACTGAAATACACTGAGAGACTACTATAGATAGTAGGACTGTATAGAAACTATTTAGTTAGAGTAAACTGAGACTGTAGAAAATTGGAAACTATAGGTAGACCTTGATTTGTGAAAATAAACTCTAATTACTTCTTTTCAGAATACATCTGTTAATAATTATTGGAATTACAAACTAATACATAAAACATCTTAAACAGATAATATGTTATTTGATATGAGCACTAGAGGTACTCACGGAAGGGGTACACGAGGCCACGGTAGAGGCTGAGGAAGTGCTAGGGCTAGGTCTTCGGCATCTGGCCACATGCCTAATGTTGAGGCTAAGGATGCACCGGCTTCACTGGTGACTGAGACAGAATTATACGATCGAGCGGCTGGGGATGATGCACTATCCCAAGCTATGCTCCGCATTCTGGACAGAGTCGCAGGGACCAGTACTAGTGCTATCCGTGGGTCGATTTCAGAATGACTCCAATCGAATGGAGAGGAAATTTTAGGGGTATTTATAGAATATCCCCTAATGTGGCTAAATACTGGTTGGAAGCCACAGAGAGAATAATGGAAGACCTCGACTGCACTTCTGAGCAAAAACTAAAAAGTGCAGTGCCTTTACTATGAGACGAGGCCTATCAGTGGTGGCTTACCGTGAGAGAGGGTACTCAGGCAAACCGGTTAACGTGGGATTTCTTTAGGGTAACTTTCCAAGGAAAGTATGTGGGCGCGAGTTATGTGGACTCCCGAATAAGGGAATTTATGAGCTTGACCCAGTGGAATAAAACTGTGGCATAATATGAGGCAGAGTTCCTACGACTGATTTGCTATCCTCGTGGGATAGTGACGACTAAATATGAATACTGTGTGTGATTTGAGGACGGCCTCCGAGACGAGTTACAAGTCTTGATAGCTCTGTAGAGGGAGCAAGATTGTGCTGCCCTAGTAGAAAAGGAAAAAATCACCGAGGACGTGAAGTGCTCTGAGCGCCAAAACCGTGAGAAGGATAAGGGCATATATAAGATGGATTCAGAGCTCTCAAGTTCTTCTGGAAGGCCTAAAAAGAAGACTAGGTTTGATGGGCTAGTCCGAGCTGGGGTTCCTGTTGCAAGACCATAGCCTTGTGCTGATTGTGGGAGACATTACCTGGGTGAGTGCTTGAAGAAGATTGCGGCATGTTTCAGATGTGGGTCTATGGAGCACTGATAAACCGTAAAAGTAACATATTTTAGGCCCACGTTTAGCATGCTTTTGGATGATTTAAGACTTGAATTATGTAATTTGGTGCTCTTAATCTGTTGTTTTCATGTTTTATACTCATGAGAGCACCAGAAGATGAAAAGAACGAGAAACGGGCTTAAAACGGACAAAATTGGGCCAAAATAGAACATGGCCTGGGCCCATGATCACACAACCGTGCCTCATCATCAAACTCGACCACGGCCTGTAATTGAAGCACACGGGCGTGTCCCTGCCACATGAAAGAAGAGTTTCAGTCGATTTAATGTACTTAAAGGCAAAGAAACATATTCCAAAAGCCTATATAAAGACCCTAGAGGCCAACCTTGAGGGGAACGCTCGAATAGGCGTCCGGTTAGGCCGAAGTGGGCAGATTTGTGGAGATTACTCGAAGATAGCTAGTTGATTCATCTCAAGAAGCTGAAATTATACTCAAGACGGTGGATCTCTCCTTCAATTCCTTCAGGGGGTTTTAGGGATTTCTTATATTTTGTTTCATCTTTTCTTTAGAGATGTTTTATTTTTCAATTATGAACTAAACCCTCAAATACCTGAGGGGGATGAAACCTAAGATGAATCTTGTTATTGTTTGCTAAACTATATGATAAATATTTGGCTTGTTCTTAATTATGTGTTCTTAATTCTTGTGTTGATATTTCTAGGATATTAATTCAAGTATGATGTGCTTAGGTGGAAGAGAAAAAGCCCTTGCCTAAGAGTAGATCTAGCATAATTAAGCGGTGTTGATCGCGCGCCTAGAGATAGGGTGACAAGATTTTTCCAAATTAGGGTGGAACCTAATATAGGAGTCCACAGATCGAGTTAATGCAATTCTAGGGGTTTTAATTAGAAAGAGATTTCAATTAATCAACCTAGGGTTAGACGTTAGTCGCCTCGAGAGAGGGATTAATATATGTTAGGGAATCTTACGGATCAAGTCAAGTGAATAAATCATCTGGTTCAGTGTTAGATAACAAGTAAAGTCTAGGTGGATTCTTCCTTGGGTGTCGTCTTAATCAATTGGTTTTTCCTCAAGTTATTTTCCAAATTTCATTCTTCTTTGTCTTAGAGTCTTTAGTTTAGTAGTTAGTTAATTTAGATTAAACGACAAATTCCCTTAATTCTTAGGCTAAATAATAGAAAGAGAGTTAGTATTAGTACTTTTGGTTCCTTTGGGATTCGACATGCCGGTCTTGCCTAAACTATACTACTGTTTGATAGGTGTGCTTGCCTCCATTCTTGTCTTAGTTAGTTTCCAGGTTCGATCATTATTTATAAAAATTTTAAGACTCGACAAAACAATGATCAAGTTTTTGGTGCCGTTGCCGGGGAACTGAAATATTAAGAACGCTTAATTTTTATTACTTTAGCCATATTTTATTTTTACAATTAAATTTTATTTTTGCTTTTCTAAATTTTCTTCTTTCGTTCCTTTCAGGTACCTCTATTTTATGACTAGAAGGAACCTGACAGGACCTCTACTTTACAATAGTGACACCGAATGTATTGTTCATAGAAATTGCAGAGAGATAATGCAAAGCTTAAACTACATAGAAGAAGAGCAAGAAGGCAAAACTGATCCTACTAAAAGGATGGTCGAGAATAATCCGCTACCTCCAGAGGCGGCAGAACATCATGCTCCACGTACTATGTATGATTATGCTAAACCTAGTTTAACAGGAATTGAGTCAAGTATTGTTAGGCCTACTATTGCTGCAAATAATTTTGAACTGAAACCTAACACTATACAGATGATACAACAATTTGTTCAGTTCGATGGTTTGCAGGATGAGGATCCTAACACACATTTAGAGAATTTTCTAGAATTCTGTGATACCTTCAAAATAAATGGCATTTCTGTTGATGCCATTCATCTTCAAGTATTTCCCTTTTCTTTGAGGAATAACACCAAACAGTGGTTACATTCTCTTCCACGAGGATCAATCACTACATGGGATCAAATGACTGAGAAATTTTTATTAAAATATTTTTTGCCGGCCAAAACGGTCAAGTTAAGGAATGATATCTCTTCTTTTGTGTAGATGAATTTAGATACACTTTATGACGCATGGGAGAGATACAAAGATTTGTTAAGAAAGTGCCCACACCACGGACTACCATTATGGCTACATGTGAAGTTACATTCTACAACAGTGTGAACCGCTCAACAAGGCAACTAATCACTTCAGCCGCCAGTGGAACTCTGAATAACAAAACTCTTGAAGTAGCATACGAGTTTATTGATGAGATGTCACTAAATAACTATTAGTGGCAAGTTAGAAGGACAAGGCCAGCCAAAGCAGCTGGAGTTTTCAACCTCGATACAGTAACCATGTTATCAAATTAGGTAGAATTGCTACATAAAAAAATTGATGGTTTATATGGTTCTTCGCAGGCACATCCAGTTATGCATTGCGACGCAAGTGAAGGATTGGTGAATCCTGAGCACCCACCCTATGGACAGGGCATGGAGAGCAAACAAATGAACTATATAGGTAATAATTTCTGATCTAACAATAACCTTTTTAGTAATACTTATAATCCAGGTTGGAAAAACCACCCCAATTTCTCATGGGGTGGCCAAGGAAATCAAAGGCAACAACCATCTCAAAACTTCCAACAACAGCCCTACCCACAAGAAATGAAGCCAAACCTTGAAGAGATGCTGACAAAATTCATAGCAGCTTTAGAAACACATTTCCAAAAGGTAGAAACAAAACTTGAAGTATTGTCACAGGAGCTCAAGGATCAAATAGGGCAACTTTCTAAGCAGATCTCTAAGAGACCACAAGGAAGACTACTGAGCAACACCGAGACTAACCCAAGAGAGCAAATTCAAGTCATAATAGCTCAAGACAGTGAAGGGTTAGACGAGCCCAATTTAAGAGAAAAGAGTGCAGTAGAAGAAGGTAAGGTTGAGGTAAAACCAAAACCAGTAATCAAAGAATACAACCCGCGCATACCATATCCCGAAGTAATAACGAAAGACAACACAGAGGAACTATTCGGTAAGTTTCTTAAACTTTTAAAGAAATTACATATTAACTTACCGTTTCTTAAAGATCTTTCACAGATGACAGATTCGAGAAATTTTTAAAGAAGCTATTGGCAAATAAGTGGAAGATAGACAAGGAATCACATGTGGAACTGACGCAGTATGGTCAGCAATATTGCAAAATAAACTACCATGAAAACTAAAAGATCTAGGGAGTTTTACAATTCCATGGTTAATTGGTAGCTTTTCTATTGATAATGCGTTAGCTGATTTAGGGGCAATCATAAATGTCATGCATTATAAATTGTTTAAACAAATAGGTCTAGGGAAACCCAAACAAACTAGGATGAGCATTCAATTAGCTGATAAAACTATTAGAATTCCTAGGGGTATAATCAAAGATGTACTTGTGAAGATTGATAAATTCGTATTCCCAGTAGATTTTGTTGTGTTAGACATGGATGAGGACAACACGATTCCCCTAATTTTAGGAAGACCATTCTTAGCAACTTCCAGGACTAAAATCAATGTCGATGCAGGTGAACTTATACTCTGTATAGGTGACAAGACAGTTACTCTTCAAGCGCGAAAACATCGAATAACAAGGGTGAGAAAGTAAATTCTATTGATAACCATTCGGTTGACCCTTCATTTCAGGAATCACCACAAAAGAACGCAACTGAGTCCGATCCTAAACCCTGTGCCAATAATGAAATAACTCACAAGGAACAAGGGATTCAGATCGATGATCTAGAAGAGGAGAAGACGCATCTTAAAAGAAGAACTAGGGATACACGAAGCAGAACCGAAGCCACTTAATGAGGCAGAAAAGTTCAAAATCAGAGATCAGGTACTATTAGACAAATCAGACCCATGAATATGTCCACCTGATCCTAGCATAAGCAAGGAAATCCCTTTTAAGGTAATTAATGTCTTCCCATACGGAACAGTCGATGTAAGTAATCCCTTATTTGGCACTTTGAAAATAAACACTACTCGTCTTAAACTCTATCATGATAATGGAATTGCTAACACGGGGAAGGATTTTCAACTCCTCAAGCCTCCTTAAATGTGCAAATGAGAGGAAAGTTAAGCTTAAGACTTTAAATGAGCACTTCTCGGGAGGTAACCAGAGCACTAAATCTATTTATTATTACAATTTTTCTTTTTCTTTCTTTTCTTTTCTTTTTCTTTGGCAGATTTTCATGCCACACGACCTTGCACACGGCCTTGGTCGTGGCCGTGTGGATGCATCAAATTTTCGTACTGACATAGCAAAGATGGTACGAGTCAGAACGAATCAATTTTCAAGTCATGGACCAAACTACCACACCACGGCCGTGGCCGAAATTATGAGTTCATACACGATAGTGGCAAACTAAACATAGGCGTGCAAGGCGACCATGGTCGACACTGACTTACCAAGCACGGGCGTGGCAATATGAACACAAGCGTGGGAGAAACGATATGACCCATAACACGGGTGTGTGAGGAGGCCGTGTGACTCAACACGCCCATGGTACACGGGCATGGGCCGGCATCAGAGTTGAAAATCTATTTAAACCACCACCCCCTCCTCCCCTCTCCACTTACTCATAAACCCCTCTTTCTACACCTTTTTGGTTCTTACTTTCATTTTCATTCACATTCATCTTTCAAAACCCTTGACCACCACATCTATGCCGAAGAAGCAGAAGGATCAAAGCATAGTCTCCCTATGGGTGATCGGCCTACATAAATTCATGCTGACCGCTTCATATAATTGACAAGCCAAGGGTCTTTGAGACCTTTTCGGACTTATTTTTCTTTAATATTTTCCTTTATTTTCCTTATCTATACTTCTCTTCTGCTTAATTCATTTAATTTTCTTTTAGTTTCTTGGTTTTAGGTTCTTAAGGCTGCTAGGGAATCACGCACCACGGCCTTAGAAATCACACCCACGTCATGAACCATCTTACAATAAGGACTTTTCAGTCCATTTACCTTTTCTTATAAGTTTATTTTACTTTTTATTTTCTTTCACTTTAGCTTGCTTTTCTTTAAATATTTATTTCGTATATTTTGAATCTTTATTATTAATTCCTGGCTGATTCTTTATGAGCTCCCCAATTTCTTCATCTAGCGCAGAGCTCGTTAGTAACCACCACACCAAAAGATGACGCCTCCAAAGTATTTTGCACATCCTCCAAAGAATTCATCCATAATTTAGGAAGTTTCACTTCTCTCTATATCTTTTGATTTTCTTATTATATGAATATTATCTGTATTTGTACATTGAAGGCAATGGACATCTTAAGTGTGGGGGTGAAAGTTTATTTAGAAAAATGTCTAACTTTTGCGTTATTCCCAAATTCCTGAATGATATCTTGTCTTAAGTAATTTTCTCATATTATTAATTAGGAGGAAATTTTTGTTGATTTCTAATTTCTATTGATATGTCTTAGATTATGACATAGTTAATTGTACATTGATGATTTAAACTTTAAGATACTAGAGAATCAAGCATGATAAGTCCATTTTTCAAGAATAAAAAATTTTCTAGGTTATTGAACTGAATTTGAATGTTACCTTGAAGTTTAAAATTTATAGGGATTGATATCAAAAACCCATAATTTTTGTGAGATTTGAGCCTTATAGAGCATATATTCTTTTTCATGCTGACTTTATTAATTATGAGTGTGTCAACACTGAATTATTATTCTAGAACTTGCCTCGATTATACATGTCAAGACCACATTTTTTATTTGATATACTAAGATGATAAAGGCATCTAGGTTTTAACCTACTCACTCCACCAAAAAGCCTACCTGCATAATTAACCCCTAGTGAACCTTTTGATCCTAACAACCCTTTTTATTGATTTGCCCACTAATATTAACCCAAAACCCCGCTCGTATTTGTTATCACCATTCCTTTTGACTACCCTTCTATCGAGACTTGATTTGCTAAGTTGCTCAATTATATTATTTCAGTTATAAAAGTTCTTTCTTATGTAATCTATGCTAGTGTTAAATAAAAAAAATGAAGTATATTCATTATTAGTTCTATGTTCTAAGAGCTTGTACGTTTAAATTCAACATCTTGAAGAAGAAGCTCGTATTATTAGTATTTTAAATTTTCATGTGATATAATTATTCAGGTTATTAGTTCATTTTTCAAGTGAGGTAATTTGTCAATTCAATCTCGATTCTAACCCTTCTAATTTAGCCTTTATCCACACCTTTAACCCAAGCCCCGTTACAATCCTATTAAAGACCTTTTGATTTGTATATCATCTCATATTATAGTGGTGGAAATTTGATTTTCAAGCAAGCCTATGGGATTAATTTTTCAGGTTCGACTTGTGAGTGCCTATTCTTAAACCTTAAACACTTCGAGTGCTTTGAGTGAATCTTTAGTAAGGATGTCAATCCTTGTCAGTTTTGAATCAAAGGTAATTATTTAGATAAGAGGAGACACCTATGTTTTCGTGATACAAATATATGATTTAGAATTGTTTGAATCTTTAGGAGTCTTTGAGTTAAATTAACCATGTATGAATTGTCTATGAATTATGATGAGACATTGTTGATGAGGATTATAAATCGTAGAAAGTTCATTTTAATTGCAAGTTGAGAATTTTGCTTGAGGACAAGCAAAAGCTTAATTGTGGGGGTATTTGATAAACCGTAAAAGTAACATATTTTAGGCCCACATTTAGCATGATTTTGGATGATTTAAGCCTTGAATTATGTAATTTGGTGCTCTTAATCTGTTGTTTTCATGTTTATACTTAGGAAAGCACCGAAAGATGAAAAGAATGAGAAAGAGACTTAAAATGGACCAAATTGGGCCAAAACAGAAATCGACACGGCCTGGGCCCATGACCACACAGCCGTGCCTCATTGATAGACTAGAACACGGCCTGAGCCCAAAAACACACGACCGTGCCTCATTATCAGACTCGACCACGGCCTACAATTGAAGCATATGAGCGTGCAACACAGGCGTGTCCCTGTCGCAGTAAAGAAGAGTTTCAGTCGATTTAGGGTACTTAGAGGCAAAAAAATATATTCCAAAAGCCTATATAAAGACCCTAGAGGCCAACCTTGAGGGGAACATCTGGATAAGCGTCCGGTTAGGCCGAAGAGGGAAGATTTGTGGAGATTACTCAAAGATAGCCAGTTGATTCATCTCAAGAAGCCGAAATTATACTCAAGACGGTGGATCTCTCCTTCAATTCCTTTAGGGGATTTTAGGGATTTCTTATGTTTTGTTTTATCTTTTCTTTAGAGATGTTTTCTTTTACAATTATGAACTAAACCCTCAGATGCCTGAGGGGGATGAAACCTAAGATGAATCTTGTTATTGTTTGCTGAACTATATGATAAATATTTGGCTTGTTCTTAATTATGTGTTCTTAATTCTTGTGTTGATATTTCTGAGATATTAATTCAAGTATGATGAGCTTAGGTGGAGGAGCAAAAGTCCCTACCTAAGAGTAGATCTATCATAATTAAGCGGAGTTGATTGTGCGCCTAGAGATAGGGTGACAAGATTTTTCTGGATTAGGGTGAAACCTAATATGGGAGTCCATAGATCGAGTTAATGCAATTCTAGGGGTTTTAATTAGAAAGAGATTTCAATTAATCAACCTAGGGTTAGACGTTAGTCGCCTCAAGAGAGGGATTAATATATGTTAGGGAATCTTACGGATCAAGTCAAGTGAATAAATCGTCTGGTTCAGTGTTAGATAACAAGTAAAGTCTAGGTGGATTCTTCCTTAGGTGTCTTCTTAATCAATTGGTTTTTCCTCAAGTTATTTTCTATTTTTCATTCTTCTTTTTCTTAGAGTCTTTATTTTAGTAGTTAGTTGATTTAGATTAAACAACAAATTCCCTTAATTCTTAGGCTAAATAATAGAAAAAGAGTTAGTATTAGTACTTTTGGTTCCTTTAGGATTCTACATACCGGTCATGCCTAAACTATACTACTGTTCAATAGGTGCGCTTTCCTCCATCATTGTCTTTGTTAGTTTCCAGGTTTGATCATTCGTTATATACATTTTAAGACTTGACAAAACAACGATCAAGCATCAAGTCAAGAATTGTCCTCAGAGGCATGTTCAGATGCAAGTTACAGGTTAGGGTCTGTTCAGCCAGTAAGAGGTGGTCAGTAGCTACTGAGAGGCCGTGGGCAGGCCAAGGGTGGAAATGGTGTGGGATGAGGTCGTGGAGTGCCAGGCAGAGGTGCTGGTAACATTGAGGTGAGGTAGCCAGTACTGGTCTATGTGTCCCATTGCCAAGAGGATGGTGACGCTCTAGATGTTATAACTAGTACATTTCTAATTCATAATGTACCTTACACTACTCTGATTTATATAGGGTTTACGCATTCATACATTGCATGTATTGTGTCTGGCACATTGGATATCATGTGTGAGAGTACTGTTAATGAGATGACTGTGTTAAGTCTACTAGGACAATCAGTAAGAGTAAACAAGTTGTTTAGAGATGTGCCCTTAGAAGTTTCAGGAGTTATATTTCCAGCGGATTTGATGGAGACTGTTTGGTGAATTCGACCTAATTTAGGGGATAGATTGGCTGGTAAAACATCATGCAAGTTTGGATTATGCTACTAAGCGTATGGTATTGAGGACTATTGAGGATGAGGAGGTGGCTATAATTGGGGAGCGAATAGACTTTTTGTCTAATGTGATCTCTGCATTAAGGGCCGAAAAATTGGTTTGTAAGGGGTGTGAGGTGTTTCTAGCCTATATTGGTGTATTTGATTCTGAGGGTCCTTCTGTTGGAGATATCAGAACAATTAAGGATTTTTTTGATGTATTTCCTGATGAGCTTCCTGGGTTGCCTCCGAACCGCAAAGTTGAATTTGGTATTGAGCTCCTGCCTGGAATAGCTCTAGTGCCTATCGCTCCTAATAGGATGGCATCGAAGCAGCTGGAGGAGTTAAAAGCTCAAATCCAAGAACTGCTGGATCGAGGATTCATTCGACCTAGTTTGTCTCCATGGAGAGCACTACTGTTGTTCATGAAGAATAAGGATGGGTCCATGCAGATGTACAGCAACTATCGATAATTGAATAAACTGACTATCAAGAATAAGTATCTTTTACCGAGGATAGATGATTTATTTGATCAGCTGCGAGGAGCTTCGATTTTCTCCAAAATAAATCTTCGTTCTGGGTACCATCAGTTGAGAGTTAAAGAGGCTGATGTGTATAGGAATGCGTTTAGGACTCGTTATGGTTATTACGAGTTTTTAGTGATGTCGTTTGGGCTGACGAATCCACTAGCTACCTTCATAGACCTAATGAACCGAGTATTCCAGCCCTACCTGGGTCAGTTCGTGGTGGTATTTATAGACGATATCCTGGTGTATTCGAGAATCGAGGATGAACATGATACACATCTCTGAATTGTTCTGTAGATCTTAAGGGAGAAACAATTGTACGCTAAGTTCAGCAAGTGTGAGTTCTGGTTGTGATAAGTGACATTTTTGGGTCACATGGTATCTACCGAGGGGATTAGGGTTGATCCTCAAAAAATTGAAGCTGTACTGGATTGGAAACCACCTAAGATTGTATCTAAGATTCGAAGCTTTCTAGGTCTAGTAAGGTATTACAGACGATTTGTTGAGGGGTTTTCCTTGATTGCTGCACCTATGACTAAGTTACTGCGTAAAGGGGTACCATTTAACTGGACTGATAAGAAGCAAGAAAGTTTTGAGAAACTTAAGGAAGTTCTGACTGAGGCCCCTATCTTGATACAGCCAGAGTCTAGGAAGGAATTCACTGTCTACAGTGATGAATCACACATTGGGTTGGGTTGTGTACTGATGTAGGATGGTAAGTTGGTTGCTTATACGTCTCGTCAACTTGAGCCTCATGAGTTGAATTACTTTACTCATGACTTGGAGTTAGCCGCGGTGGTATTCACACTAAAAATTTGGAGGCACTATTTATACGGTGACAAGTGTATTATCTACACAAATCACAAGAGGCTCAAGTACCTCCTTACTCAAAATAAGCTAAATCTTAGGCAACGAAGATAGATAGAGCTACTTCAGGATTATGATTGCTCAATTGAGTACCACCCTGGTAAGGCTAACATGGTAGCTGATGCACTGAGCCATAGGGTTGTATCTTATTTGAGAGCAATGTTTGCCCGTCTCAGTTTGTTTGATGATGGTAGCTTGTTGGCTGAGCTGCAAGTTAGACCGACGTGGACTTAACAGATTAATGGTAAACAGTTGTTGGATGAGTCATTGGTTCCTCGTTTTAGACAGGTTGAGAATGAGGAAACTTCAGATTTTGGGCTGAATAGTAAAGGAGTACTGTGTTTTCGTGGGAGAGTTTGTGTACCTAGGGATTCTAATCTGAGGTAGTCTATACTGTAAGACGCGCATAGTAGTCCATATACTATGCATCCTAGCAGAAACAAGTTATACCGAGATCTTCGTGAGCTATACTGGTGGCCAGGACTGGAACGCGAAGTTACTAATTTTGTGAGTACATGCTTGACGTGCTAGCAAGTTAAGGCTGAGCATTAGCTGCCTACAGGGTTACTGTAGCAAGTTAAGATTCCACTTTGGAAGTGGGAGAGGCTAACCATGGATTTTGTGAGTGGGCTTTCCTTAACGCCTACTAAGAAGGATTCGGTATGGGTTATTGTAGATTGATTGTGTAATATCCCGGATTAGGGCTTATGCACTATGACTAAAATTTTATGAAATAGTATGTCTTATGTATTGTGAATGTGTTGTGTGCATTTTAGAACCTTGGAAATGTAAGGAAATGCTTTAGAAAATATTAAGTCTTAAGAGGAAGCTTGGAAATGTAAGGAAATGCTTTAGAAAATATTAAGTCTTAAGAGGAAGCTTGGAAATGTAAAGAAATGCTTTAGAAAATATTAAGTCTTAAGAGGAAGCTTGGAAATGTAAGGAAATGCTTTAGAAAATGTTAAGTCTTAAGAGGAAGCTTGGAAATGTAAGGAAATGCTTTAGAAAATATTAAGTCTTAAGAGGAAGCTTGGAAATGTAAAGAAATGCTTTAGAAAATATTAAGTCTTAAGAGGAAGCTTGGAAATGTAAGGAAATGTAAGGAAATGTAAGGAACCTTGGAAATGTGACAAAATCGGGCTTGGAAAAATGGCCCGGAGACGCCACTTAGGGCTCTGGAAATGACGCCATATGCTAGGATAACTTGGGCCTAGTATGGCCACATGAAGCCCAAAATAATGGGTTAAAATTCAGCACTCCTAAGGTAAGGAGATGGACGGCATAGGGAGACTAAGGTAGGAGTTTAAGTTGAAGTCAAATTCTTTTAGAATTTCGGCTAAGCTAGGAAAATAAAGATATGAGAGTGATGGCCAAGAAAGGGGACTCTCTATGCTTAGTAATTTCGACTGAAAGAGGAAAATAAGGCCATTCATCAATTTTCCTTCTTCTCTTACCTTTGTAGAATTCTCTAGTGCATCTCCTCTTCTCCTTTTATTTTCCAAAGTCAAATACCCTTGTGCTAGTTGAATTCTTCATCCTCTTTTCTTTTCTTTTTCATCAAAAGCAATTCCTTCCCAAAGATCACCATAGCCGATTCTTCCTAAAGCTCATATCTCTCTCTCTCTCTTTTCCTCCTTGAAACCGATTACTCCGTTAAAACTCAAAAGCCAAAACCTTTTGAGCACTAGCTAGCCTTCATAGCCAAATCTTTGAGGGGCTTCAAGCAAAGGTGCTGTCGACTTTTGTATTAAGGGACTCTTCCGGGATTTGTCTCTAGTCGACTTTAAGGAAGGATATTTGGGATTTTAAAGATTCAAGGTAAGACATATTCGGCCAAGGATTTAATGTTAGAAATTAATCTAACATAAGTTTTTAGGTATTTCGACAGATACTACAATCCAAGGTCACTTTTCGAGATTTAGATCCACAAGGTGAGTCTATATGAACATTCAGCGAAGGCCTATTTTGATACTCGGATCTATTATTTACATGTTCAAAAGCCGAAAACTAACCTATAAGGTGATTTGGGTGCTAGCCGATTGCAAGGATAAAGCATTACAAAGTTTCAGGATTTGAGTGATAGGCAAATCGGCACCAAGGTAAGCCTTGAGTTATAATCCTAGTAGGATTTGGACTTATAGCCGAATGGCTTTGTACTAATAAAATTAGGGTTGGCTTTGTACCCCACACTATTTCTTAATAAGTTCAAGGCACTGTTTAATATGTATGTATGTTATACGAATGTGGAAAATATGGCTAAGTACCATGTTATGGTACACAGTACTAAGGCACGTTTTCCTACTCCTACTATGAGTATGATAAGACTTGCTATGCCATGAATATGAATATAATAAGAATGTGAAATCGGGCCTAAGGCATTATGTTGCATGATTTTGTATGACATGGGCATATGGGATATTATGAAAAAGGGGAAGTGAATGTGGTGACCTAAGACCACGATATCTGAATGTGGTGACCTAAGACCACGATATCTGAATATGGTGTCTCATGACACAAAGTATGTATCTGGTGGCTATGCCATAAATTTTATAAGGGCAATGAGCACGTCGACTGCAGCGACTGCCTTCGATGGTGTGTAGCGGATGGAGGGTTGACTTAGTAGTCCCCACGGTGTGCAGGTTGGTACGGGTGACTTGTAGCGGGTGGTAACTAGGCTTGGGTTCGGGATTGCATCAATATTTATGTTATTATATCTGTATGTATGATTTTGTATGCCTGAATCTGTTTAAGACTTAGTGTTGATTGTACACATTGAGTCTGTTTGACTCACCCCTTGTGGGACTATTTTTCAGGTGATGATCAGTGATGGAACGGGTCGGTAGGAGCTCAGGGGTGGCCATGCAAAGCTCAAGGATTGATTTATTTTTATTTATGTTTAAGTTTTGAATTATTCGGGTTTTTATTTGATGTAATAAGGCCAAAGTATTGGATCGTTTATGCATGCTTTTAAGTTACTTAATATGATACAACTATTATTGAATTTAAAGTTTAAAAGTTAAATTTTCTTAAGTATATTTATTAAATGTTTTGACACCAAATCAACGAGGTGTTTAATTTTCAAACCCAACCCAAATCAAGAGTTTTCAAAAAAAAAATAATACACAAGTTTTAGCAAAGTTTTCAAACAAGTTTCGAATGGATTTTTTTTAGAAGCATGCCAGATCTGGTCAGGGCTTGTGGGCCGGGTTTGGGGTGTTTCAGATTGACTAAACCTTCCCATTTTATACCAGTCCGTACTGATTACTCGTTACAGAAGCTGGCAAAGTTGTATGTGGCTGAGATTGTGAGACTGCATGGGGTACCAGTTTCAATTATATCCAACAGAGACCCACGATTCACATCTCGGTTCTGAAAGAAATTACTCGAGGCTTTGGGTACTAGGTTGGACTTCAATACTGCATTCCATCCTCAGACAGATGGTCAGTCAGAGAGGGTGA
This sequence comes from Gossypium rotundifolium, assembly GCA_025506655.1. NCBI lineage: Eukaryota > Viridiplantae > Streptophyta > Magnoliopsida > Malvales > Malvaceae > Gossypium > Gossypium rotundifolium. Next base: position 99,840,129 of record CP106722.1, on the reverse strand, counting down.
TTCAGATACTGGAGGACATGTTAAGAAGTTCTGTAATTGATTTTTGAGGCAGCTGAGAAGACTATTTGTCGCTAGTAGAGTTCGCGTATAATAATAGCTACCAGTCCAGTATTCAAATGGCACAGTACATGGTGTTATATGGTCGTAGTTGTCGTACTCCTACCTGTTGGACTGAGCTGGGTAAGCAGCGAATTCTGGGGTCAAAGTTAGTGTCTGATACCGAAGAGAAGGTAAAGTGATTCAAGACCAGTTGAAGGAAGCATCTGATAGGCAGAAGTCTTAAGTGGATCTTAAACACTGAGAGATTGAGTATTCTATGGGGGACTTTGTATTTCTCAAAGTCTCTCCATGGAAAAAGATACTATAACATCCTGAATTTGTGGGCATATGCCTTTAATGTGTAGACATGCTTAATGTGTTAATTTGAGAATTTGAGGTGCAAATGGGGCTCAGGTTTGGGCTGAGGCCTTGATTAAATATTTTGTCCAGACACTTTAGGGCTTAAAATAAAGTCTTTGTAGTTTAATTGAAAAACTAGGCTTGTGGCCCAGCAACAAGGGGTGCGGTAAAGAGAGTTATAAATGGTGTCAATAGGCAAAGGGAGAGGCCCAATTTGTGGTTGTTTGGAGCCCATAAAGTTGGGCCAATTTCGATACTAATGGGAGCTAGGAGGGACGATAAGGTGGCTACAAATAGGGGTTTTTAATATTTTAAAATATGTGATATTATTTTGATAAAGAAGGGAGGAAGTGGTGTGATGTAGGACACATTTGGATGGGTGTTTTGATAAAGATAAGGGATAGGATGATGAGCTATCTTTAGAAGGTTAGTGTTAGCCGAAATTTTGAAAGAGTTGGAAAGGAGAGGGCCATTCGGTTTTGGCTTTTGGTGGGTGTGGCAAAATTTGAAGGCCATCATGCTCAGTTGTTCTCTTTCTTTCTTCTCCTATCTTCTCTCTTCCAAAAAGCCAAAACTACACTCTTATTTTCTCTCTTAGCCGAAACCTCTAAATCTCAAGATTATTTTATTTGTTTTTCTTTTCCTGAAGTTTCACCATAGCCGAATCATCATCCAAGGGTTGGTGAGTTTTCTGTTGTTTTCTTCTTTGTTATCTCTTTCCATTCTCATCTTTAGTCTAAACCGAATCACTTCCTTAATATCTTGTTGGGTTATTCTTTTCTTTTCACTCTTTATTCCTAGAAGCCGAATCCCCCCTGTTGAGACTGTTTATGCTGAATCCTGAAGATAGTTGAAGGTAAGTAGATGATGTTGTTTTGTTTGGCCGAATGGTAAGAAGGGCCTTATGTTCTCTGTTTGGCCGAAAGGCCACTTCTCTTTAATTCATCCTCCTTTAGCCGAATCTTATTTGGTGGTGGTGTAGGGGTTCAATCAACGTTTAGCCAAGATCGTTAACTCTGGGATCCAGTCGATTTAGATAAGAAGATACCTCCTAGTGGTTCTATTAATCGATTCATTGTATATCTGTTATCTTAACTGAGTTGGGTGGACATTCGAATCGTATCTCTTGTAGTAAGTTTTTGATCGGCAAATTAGGGATCTGATAATCGCGATTTCGGCTAGGGAGAGCATCAATTTCGATAATAAAGTGTTAAGCATAATCAGGTTGTAACTTTTCACACCATTTATATTGTTTGTTAGTACATGTATATAAATCTACTATATTCTGTTAAATGTCAAAATCCCGGCATACCGATTTAAACCCGAGGAGGGTAAAGGCGAATCACCAGGTTAGTGATTTTTTTCATTCATAATTGAAAGTTTCTATTAAGATGATATGTTTTATATGTATGTCGATTTGTGTGATTGCACGGGGTTGGGTGATTGATGAAAGGGGAAGTGTTCTGTTGTAGTGGCTTTTGCCATGATCTATTGTAGTGGCTTTTGCCATGATGCATTGTAGTGGCTTTTGCCATGATCATTGTAGTGGCTATTGCCATGATCGACGATGAGCGATTAAGCGTAGCATGACCGCCATCGATGGTGTGTAGTGATGTGGGTTGATTGTAGAAATCCCCAATGGTGTGATTGGCAGGTAAGGGTGGTGTGTAGCAGATGGAAACCTAGGATTGGGTTGGGCTTTGCATAATTCCTGACATATTATATTTTTTTTATCTGTTCTGTGGGGCTAAGGCCCAATTTGATGGTGCACGAGGGTTGCACACTGAGTCTCGCGACTCACCTTATAATTTAACATCTTTTAGGTAGCACCTAGTGCATCGGACCGGGCTAGAGAGGAGCGCAAGGTCGCCATGCGAGAGAATATTTTGATTCAGCAAAAGACTTTACTCAGTTTATTTATTTTTATTATGTTTAATTAGTGGGTTTTACATTTCGTTATAATAGGGCCACGGGCCACTAGCTTCACATTTTTTTTGGTTTTATTTTAGGCTTGTTTATTATCAGACATTTAAATTTTACGTTTTAATTAAACTAAGGCATTAATATAAAATATATATCTTTTACAACTTATTCAACCATCTAGTTTTCCTGAATAAAAGCTTAAACTCAAGAAGAATATTTTCTCTAAATTACGACATCTTTCAAAATCTCCTTAGTGACATGCCAGATCCAGTCGGGGTGTTTGGGCCGGGTTTGGGGTGTTACAGATACTGAAGTTTGGGCGGAAGGGTAAGCTTAGCCCTAGGTTCATTGGGCCTTACCGTATCCTGAAGCGTGTGGCACCGGTCGCATATCTGAGCTGCCACCAGAATTAGACCGGGTTCATGATGTGTTCCACGTCTCTATGCTGAGGCGTTATCACTCTGATCCCACACATATAATACCAGTCGAGGAGATCGAGGTTAGGCCAGATCTAACCTTCGAGAAGGAGCCAATGCAAATATAGGACTGTGAGGTTAAAGTACTGAGGAAGAAATCTATTCCGCTAGTCAAAGTGCTTTGGTGTAATCACAGTTCAAAAGAAGCCATATGGAAACCTAAGGAGGGGATGCACCGGCAATACCCTCATTTATTCTGACTGGGTAAATTTCGAGGCCAAAATTTCGTTAAGGGGGTAGAGTTGTAACACCCTAAAAATTTAAGTCTTTAATTTTTGTATGATATGAAATAAGTTGCTTGGTTGCTTTAATGGCTAACTGATTTGGGTGTGGATGGGAGTGTTTGAGAAGCCTGGGTTCAAGTCTTTGCTTTTACAGAATGTTTAGTTTTGCTCTTAAATGAATCTAGACACTGGCATATAGGCCTTATCAATAATAGTGCTTGTTTTATGACACAAGAAGAGCTTGTGGTCTAGTGGCAAGGCGGCGTGTTGTGTAACTGTAAGGTCTAAGGCTCAAGTCCTTGGTTGTGCAATGAAATATTTATTTTGTTGCTTGAGCTGTGGAGGTAGTGGAGTTGGACTGGAACACAACTAAGGGGAGTTTGAATATAATTTGAAGGGAGTTGTTGTGGGAGTTAAGGAGAAATCGGTGGAGTAATTCAATGAGGGATAAGGGGAGAGATACTAAGAGAAAATCAAGGAGTTTGATTGAGAGGAAGTGTTGTGCCATTTGGGGAACTTTAGCTTTGAGAATTAGGCTGGGGAAAATGTTTATCATTTTGGCATTGGAGGAACATTTTGGTGTTAGCATCTGCCAAATTCTCATTTTCTTTTCTTTTATTTATCGGCTTTTGGTTCATTCGGATTTGTATTGGTTGCTGCGCATTATTCAACAAAAATCCTTTACTTTTCGGTCAATAGTTGTTAGTCGATTTTGTGAGCAACTCTTCCATTTCTTTTTCTCTCTTCTTCTCTTCCTCAATCTATGCTATCTTTTGGTCGAATATTCTTTTTACCTTCTAGGTTCTGCTCTTAATCGATTTTACTTGGTCTGATCCTTCTCTTTTGTTTTCTACCTCCTAATATTTTTCTTGTGTTGACCGAGAGCTATCTCCCCTTATCAATTGTGGTTTAGCCAAATATCACCCTTTTGTTTTATCCCTCTCTGCATTGATCTTCTCTTTGCTGCTTCTTACTGTAGTACTGCAAGTGGTTTTGATTATCGGTAAAGTGTTTATACTCCTCACTTTTTGATTAAACCTATTCTCTTCTATTCTTTTTCTTAAAATTGAATATCCTCCTTTTTATCCTTTGATTACCGACTGTTGATCCTTTCCTCACGATGTGTTCCTCGTTACGATTCTAGGGTTTTCCTCAAGGAGTGGTGGAGTGTAAGTGGTTTTGAAGTAGTCGCAACCCTTGTTCTCTGCGTTCAATCAAGGTAATATGTTGCCTCACTTTTGGGATTTAGAACGTATTCTGATTATATTCTTATAGGGTATCATTTGTGGATTAAGGCCACTTATATGGCCTACCTTGGTTAATAAGACCGGTGTTTGTGGTACAGATAATCTATAAAAGCGTGCGATCACTTTTGGTCAGTGGTCTTAGAAGAGTAAAGTCGCCTCATTCAAGCAAGGTAAGGATGGTGTTTTTGGATTAAGTGTCAATAAAAGGGTGTTTTACCCTAACGATTAAAGGACTGACATTGGGTCATGTTTGAATCTAGGTTGGTGTACGTGGAGACTTGCGCTTTTCTCGTGAACAGGTGTCTAATCACACCGCCTTAAATGCAAATCGGCAAAAGCTAAAAAGCCAATAAACACGGCGTTTGAGGCCACATGGGCGTGCGATCGCTCGTGTGGTAATCTGAACCCACAAAACTTGGTGTTTGACTGTAGATGCAGCCATGAGCGACCGCATGAGCTTAGGCCATCATGGGCCACATTGGGCCGAAAAGGGGTCGTGTGGTCCTAATGGCTTGTTGGCCCCACATGGATGAAATCACAATTTGTGGCCAATACTGTACTGGGCTATGTAGATCTCATAGCCGTGGTGAAATTTTGGCTGAACGGGCCGCACGAGCGTGTGGGCCCACTTGGGCCGAGTAATGGGCCTTGGGCCCATTTACACTGTTATGACCATTTAGGTTACCGGAGTTGCTTGAGGCGACTGCGGACCTCTTGAGAGGTCGATATCTACACCGAGACCCCAAAGTAGGTAAAATGACCAAAATACTGTTAAAGGGTGAAATGACTATTTTACCCCTAATAAGTGGAAATAATCGTTATACCCCTAAAGGTAGGGGGACTGATGTGTTCATGATTTGTATCTAACTATTACTGAGTATGACATTCTGCATATATGTATGATTTATGACATGACATACTGCATGGGGTTGGGATGCAGTTATGAAGTATACTATACTGGTGGCTTTGCCACATATATTATTCTTGGCGACCTTTTTTAATATCATCTTGCCGACTTTCTTTGCGATATTATTCTTGGCTACTATCTTTGCGATATTGGTGTGTTGGCTAGGTGGGTCGATTTTATCCCCACATGGTGTATTGGTGGTGCGGAGTGGTGTGTTGGCTGGATTGGGGATGGGTTCATTATTGCACTATACTGATATGGTATTGGGCTAAGGCCCACACTGTTACTGTTACACACTAAGGTTTTCGTAAACTCACCCTTTCATTTTAACTGTACAGGTAATCCTCAGCCATAGGTGATTTGGTACTGTGAGGGGCTCAGAGGTGGCCACACAACAGCAGCTGTCCTACACTTGCTTTTATTTAAATTTAAAGTTTGTGTTGGGTTTTGTTTATGTAATAAGGCTATGTACGTTTGTTTAAATTTTTAATTGGGCTTTTGCTTACTTATTTTAAACTGCTAGTTTAGGAGAAGACTAATTTTCAAAATAATTACTATCTTCAAAGACACGAAATTTAAACATTAGAGTTTTCAAAAGCTTACGCGATTTTTAATCAACCTACTATAACAATAGAAGATAATAAGGCAAACGCTTTGACTAGATGATTTGGTAAATAATAATAAAAGGGGTTTTTAAACATAGAAATGTGTTTTTGTCGACAAGTCCAATTTTTGAAAGACACTTCAATGTGACACGCCAGATTCGACCATAACGTCTATGTCAGATTTGGGGTGTTACAACATTCTTCTATTATTTCCTTAGTGCTCTCTTGTGAACTTATTTGGTTGTCCAACCAATGAGTTAAACCCCATCAGGTTGGGGTTCTTTTTATGATACTTAACTATTTTAAGTTTCCATGGTATAAATCCAATTATTTTACTGTCGGTTCAATTGTTTAAGTGCAATCCCTAGGAATACTCGATGGCATATTACTCTTATTAAGTTGATTTAATATGGGAAAGTTTAGATTTCTTAACTAATATTGGATGGCATGAACAAATTTGAATGATGCTTCATCATAAAGAAGGAATTACATAGGTTACTGTTATAAGACCTTGTTTGAGCAGAGACAGTGACTTGAGGTTTTGCCCCTGAAAGAGGCAGGTCACTCTAGGACTCTTCTACACAGTAAGTTTATTAAGATTCTCTGCTGAAATATCTTCACCTTCGCATTCTTAGTTGATTATTTGTTAATTTATATAATATTCATGCAATAGTTCCCATATTTACATTTCTATTATCACCTTTGCCATAACAATTCAGTTATTTACCCATCATCACATATTTACCTTGTTTGTTGCCACCACATTTCCTTCAATCGTTTTACTATAGCTTTAACTTGACCATATTAAGATAACTTGACCAGTTTTGTGCCTTAATACGATCCTCGTGGAAACATACTCACTTACCACTTTATTACTTGAATCGACGTGTATACTTGCACAAAAATTGCACACCATTTTACACTCGACAAGTTTTTGGTGTTGTTGCCGGGGATCAGAAATTTGGTGAAAATTGGTTCAGTTATTTTACTTACTTTCATTGGATTTATCTAATTTAATTATCTTTAACTCTTATAGCCATCAGTGCATGAGAAGAGGTATTCTTACTAACAAAAAATACCTTTTTGATCCAGAGATTGATAGAAGTTTGCGAAGAAAGAGAAAAGAATTGAGAAAAATGGCTGGAAACAAGAATGATCCCAATGGAAATCGAAATGATCACAATGAGAATCCTCACATTGGGCGTGTGGTGGATGATCGAGACAGACCAATCAGAGAGCATGTTGTCCCAATGTTGAATGATTTGAATCTAAAGATAGTTAGACCAAATATACAAGCTTAGCAATTTGAGTTGAAAGCGGTAATGTTCCAGATGTTACAAACTGTAGGGAAATTTGGTGGGCTACCCATTGAAGACCCATGATTACATTTAAGACTCCTTCTAGAAGTAAGTGATTCATTTAAACAACAAGGTGTTCCTGAAGAAGCCTTGAGGCTTAAGCTATTCTCATATTCCTTAAGAGATCGTGCCAGGGTATGTTTAAATGCTTTGCTATTAGGAACAGTGGCATCATGGAATGACCTTTGCCAAAGATTTTTGTTAAGGTATAATCCTCCCATTGTGAATGCCAAGTTTAGAAATGATATTACAACCTTTTAGCAATTTTAAGATGAAACATTATATGAAGCGATGGAGTGATTTAAGGAGTTAATTAGGAAATGTCTGATGCATGGATTCTAGCACTGGACTCAAATGGAGATGTTTTACAATGGGTTAAATGCACAAACACGAATGGTAGTTGATGCCTCTACAAATGGTACTTTGTTGGATAAGACATATAATGAAGCATACAAGACCTTGGAAAAGATTACAAACAATGATTATCAGTATCTGACCACGAGAGTTGGGACGGGTAAGAGAGCGACCGATACCATCGAGCATGATGCAATCACTTCATTGACAACCCAGGTATCTTCATTAGCTAATATGATTAAAACAATGAAAAATCCCAATGTTGTCCAGGAGATGAAAATAGTCGAGCTGTCATGTGTTTTATGAATGCCCATCAAACCCAGTATCTACTTACTACATGAATAATAACCCTTATTTCAACACTTACAATCCAGGGTGGTAGTAACATCCAAACCTTAGTTGGAATAATCAAGGTGTATTGAACTTTAACAATGTTGTAACATAAAATGCCAACAATGCATTGCCTGGTTATAATCATTCTATGTCAATGAAAAATGTTCAACAGGATCAAGCATCATCTTCTACATCTATTGAAGATTTGTTGAAAGAATATATGGTAAAAAATGATTTGTAATTCAGAGTCAAGTTGCATCTCTCTGAGCTCTTGAGAATTAAGTGGGGAAAATAGTGGATGCTTTGAATTCAAGGTCATAAGGAGCATTGCCAAGTGATATAAAAAATTTGAGAACACAAGGGAAGGAGCAGTGTAAGGCCAACACTCTCAGAAGCGGGACTCAACTAGATGATGTTGTTCAAAATGCCACAACAGAAGAGGATGACTAAAGACGTGACCAGGTGAAGATCCTCGAGCTATCTAGAAAACGTACTACATTTGAAAAGGGTAAGAAAAAGAATGTTGTAGCAGAACTAGATCAAGCTGCCAACAAAAATGCCACAGTAAAATAGTACCAGCAACCTGAAGGACGACCACCTCTACCCCTTCCTCAATGATTCCACAATGGTAAACAAGAGGCCCAGTTTAAAATATTTCTAGATGTCCTTAAATAACTCCATGTCAACATATCGCTGGTAGAAGCTTTGGAACAAATGCCCAACTATGAGAAATTTACGAAAGACATATTGTTAAAGAAGCACAGATTGGGAGAATTTAAAACTGTTGCTCTCATTAAAGGGTGCACAGCAATGGCCTCACACACCTGTGTGCCAGGCCATGTGCTAGGCTGTGTGAAAAATGGAGGGTATACTGACCTATGCCACATGGCCCAGCCACATGCCCATGTGCTAGGTCATGTGAAGCTACTGATTAAAAAAGTACCAGGGGACACACGACCGTGTCACCTTGCCATGTGTCACACATGGCTGAGACACACGCCCGTGTCTCTGCTCGTGTGGACAAAAATAGGCTATGTTCAAGCCACATTTCTCACCAAAAATGTTGTCAACCTAGGTTCAACAATGCACAAACAACCAATGCATAAATAGGCACTTATAACCAACCAATTTCAAACCAAAATCATATACTACCAATACCAACAACCAAAATGCTCAAGCATCCCAAATAGCCAGTCAAATTCATACCAATTTCACATCCAAAAAAAATCACCTAAATGATCAAACTCACATATTAGATTTTGTGCCTAAATCAACATGCATATCACATTCTCAAATTCAACCATTTGCCACCTTCAATACCAAATCTCAATAAGATATTCACACAGAAATTCTGAACCACATATTAGAAGGCCTTACATAACCAAGTTTAACAAAATAAGCCAAATCACATGGCTAAACACATAACCAAAACAATATATCATTTATAAGCCAAATCAATTGGCTATATACATTACAAACATATAGGCCATGTTAACCACAACACCTATACATGCCATATAACCAAGTACACAAGTTCAAAAGTACCAAAACAATGACTGGATAGTGTGATGAGATCTCTGACAACTCCCAATCCGAGCAAGCTTTGAAATCACTATAAAACACGAAAAAGTAAACAGAGTAAGCTATTAAGCTTAGTAAGCTCGTATGGCTAATAAGTATAACTTACCATTCATTCACAATTTAAGTATTATAAACATAATATACAACAACTCTATTTAATCACAAGGCGAACATATATTCATTCACATAGTTAATCATGAAACTTACAAATTTCATGGATTCAATACTTATATGATTTACATACATACCTGCACTAATACATATCAATCTCTTACCCTTTTATATCATCAATTTACCCTTTGAACCATTTGGAATAGTATCCGATACTCAGGAATCTCGCACACTGTCACATCCTGAAATAGTGGGGCTTTGCATTTGATGTGTTGTTGTGCTTAATATGCTAGTTAGAGTGTTTTAGGGGTCCAAAATGGGCTCGGAGTTGGGTCGAGGCCTTAGCAAAAATTTGTTGTTGGGCACTCTAGTGGAGAGCCAGTAGGGTTAGGACTTAAAAGATATAATTTGTACTTTAAAACACAAAATGGGCTTGTAGCCCAGTGGAAGGTGGCGTCACATAGGGGCTATAAGGTGGCGTGAAGAGGTCCAAGGTTCGAGTCGCATGTTACCCATTCATTTTAATTAATTTTGGCATTAGTAGGGAGTAGCAGTGGAGTTTGGCTTGAATGCTTGAAATTAGAACTGATTGAGGTGGATAATGCGGATAATGTGGTTGATAATGTGCTAATATAGGGAGGAGGAGATGGCATTATCCATGTCACTTGTGGATGAAGGATCAGATGATGATAAGGGAGAAAGTTTAGGAGTTATCAGCTGATCAGGGTGGTGGCCGAATTTCCAACTCTAAGGGGGACGGGGAATCAATTTTGAGTGGCTTAAGGGTGCCGAAATTTCCCTGTTGATAGGATGGGTTTTAGTTTTCAAAATAGGCATTTTCGGCATTTGTTTAGTAAGTGCTGAAATTCTGTTTAAGTGAGGGGAGTACTTCTTCATCTTTAGCACTTGGGTTCTTATTCTCTTAATCTCTTCTCTCATTTTCTGCTAAAGCCAAAAACCCCTAATCCCATTCTCTCATCTTTACTTGTATGCTTAAGCCGAAAGTCGCCTGTCTATTCTTTTTCTCTTTGCTGAATTATTCATTAAGCTGAATCTCCATAGATCTCTCTGTATCATCTTATCTTTTTGATTTTCTCAGAAGCCAAAATCTGTTAAGAGTAGCTGAATCTTTTGGTGTTAAGATCAAATCATTTAGATCCCAAAGTCAGAAACCGCTAGTCTCTGAGTCCCATATCTTTCTTCGGGATATCGAGGTAAGGGTTCTCTTTAGATTTTTGTTAGGTTTGTTTATCGTATTCGTGATCTTGACCTTATGTGTGGGCTGAGTCCCATTATGCAATTGTGGGCCCCAAGTCATTTATGTGGTTCAGGGATTTGCACACTGAGACTTGGTGACTCACCCTCTATTTTTCTTGACCTTTCAGATGAGCAATAGATCGTGGATGCGGGAGCTGAGGCAGACTCGAGGGGCCATAAAGTCTTTTATTTAAGTAAACTTATTTTTGATTTTTCCTTAGTTTTAATTTTGGGTTTATTTTCGTTAGCATGTAATAAGGCCTCTTAGCTTAAATTTTCGGTTTCTAGTGGTTAATGATTATAGATTATAAATTTATATTTCAAGGACTTAGTTATAAGAGGTAATAAAAATGGGAGTTTCAAACACGCTTTACGCATAACAATGGTTTCCATAAAAAATCACTTATTTAACGGATATCAGAATAAGATAAACTGAGATTTTCAAACCCAACAAAGCAAAGTTTTCAACACAACGTGCTACCGAAAAGTTTTTTTTTCAAATCCATGCTTTCTCCAAAGTAAACAGAAAATTTAAACTTTAACATTCAACATGTAGCATGCCAGATCTGGTCGTAGCATTTGGGTTAGGTTTGGGGTATTATATTTTGGTATCAGAGCTCGATTATAAAGCTCAGGCTGTGAAATGGGTCTAGTAGTGTTTTATAGATTGATGTGAATTTAAGAAAAATGCTTTAGGTTGAGATATGGCCTTCGAGTCTAGCGGCACCTGATCCACGCAGGTAAGTATTTATGCATGTTGGGTTTGATGGGCTTTATGAGGACGTAGACTAGTATGTTAGGAATTAATGGACCGTAGGCCTAGTTTAAACAACTCTTCAAATTCAGAAGACTTAATCTTACTAAACATGTCCGTGAACAAGTCGTTGGGTTAGGGTGTGACAACAGGCATACGCATGTCTAGCATTGGATTCAGGGAAAGCTTGGTACTTAAGCGGTCCTAGTGGCCCACCTCCTCTTCGCTAGAATCCTACCTAGTGCGTAGTGTCTATTCACTTTAGCCGCGAGGACTTGTTAATGGGCTAAAGTTCATAACTAAAACCCAAAAGGGACCCAATACCCTATCTTTGTAAAATTACTAATATACCCCTAGTTTTGTAAATTACCCAGAATACCCCCAGTTTGTGAAAACTACCGAAATACCTTAGGTTTGTAAAAATTACTGAAATACCCTTGGTTTGTAGAAATTACCAAAATACCCCTACTTTACGAAAATACCAAAATACCCCTATTTTGTAAAATCACCAAGATACCCTATTTTGTGAGATTACAAAAATACCCTTGTAGGGTAGAACTATGAAAATACCCCTGGGTAGTGAAATGACAAAAATACCCTTGTGTGATGAATGTGAGTTTATGGATGTTACTCGTATGTTTTATGCATTTATGTGATACTTTGTTTGGGATGCATATAGATGTTGAATGCATGTAGAACTAGGAGATACAGACTTGAGATCGAACCTTTTAGATATAATTTCGAATTCAAAAAAACTACTATTGAAACTACTTTCCATAAGATTGTTCGTTATTAATCAGTGAAAGAAATTATTAATCCATAAAACTTGTAATCAGATAAAAGCAAATCGGTAGTATGAGTACAAGAGGACGAGGACGTCCTGCGCGTGGTCGTGGTAAGGGTAGGATGGCCGTGTCAGAACCAATAGGATCTGGCCATGGGTCAGGAGATGAGATGCCAGTTCCACTAGCTGCGGAGGTAAAATTTCAAGACCAGATGGCCGGAGATGATGTGGTATCTCAGGCGATGTTATGGGTTTTAGAGAGAGTTACTGGGGCAGGCATGGGTATGGGAGCTCAAAAATCTGTGTTGGAGTGACTTAGAGCCAATAGGGCATAAATGTTTAGGGGAATTTCTGGTATAGCTCCAAGCACAGCTAAGTATTGGGTGGAGGCGGTTGAGCGCATAATGGATGGTCTTGATTTCACGGAAGAGGAAAAATTGAAAGGGGTTGTATCTCTCTTGCGGGACGAGGCGTATCAATGGTGGCTTAGGATTAAAGAAGGTATGGTGGCTAACCGTATCACCTGAGATTTCTTTAGAATGGTGTTTCAGAGTAAATACATCGAGTCGAGTTATGTGGATGCATAGCATAGGGCATTTTAAAATCTAGTTCAGGGAAGTAGGTCGATGGTTGCGTATAGAGTGCAATTCTTATGCCTTAGCCGTTATGCCCGAGGGATAGTTGCCACAGACCATGAACATCGTGTTCGATTTGAAGACGGTCTGAGGGATGACCTGCGTGTATTGATAGCTCCATAGCGGGAGAGGGAATTTATTGTTCTTGTGGAAAAAGCTAAGATAGCTGAGGAGGTGAAGCGGGCAAAAAAACTGAATCGGGATAGAGATAGGGGAGGAAGTAAGAGGAATTTTGGATCGTCAGGGGTAGCTGGGCGTACTTAAAAAAGAATTCGGTCAGATGGGCCGAGTCGGGGTGAGAGACTTGCTGCTGCTAGCTAGGCACAGAGGTGTGCTTTATCTGGTAAATTCCATTCAGGTGAGTGTTGGTCAAGCAATGGGTAGTGTTTCAGGTGTGGATCTACGAGCCATCAGATTAGAGACTGCCCACGACCACGAGGTGGTACAGGGCCCGCAGGTTAGGGAAATGCTCAGCCAAGTAGAGGAGGTCAGAAACCGTAGTGAGGTCATGGTCGGCCAGAGTGGTAACAATTCGATCCTGTAGTGGAGCACCAGTGAGAGGCGAAACTCTTGAGGCAAGACAGCCAGGGTTAGTCTATGCTGCCAGACGTCGAGAGGAGGCTGACATACCATATGTCATAATCGGTACATTTTTAATTTTTGGTTTGCCTTACACTGCATTGATTGATATTGGGTCGACGCATTCATATGTTGCTAGTAGGGTGTCTGGAACTTTAAGCATAGATTCTAAGACACTCTGTGGTGGTAAATAAGCTTTATCAGGAGGTACCTTTAGAAGTCCAATGAATAGTTTTCCTGACTGATCTGATGGAATTATCGTTTGGTGAGTTTGATATAATCTTAGGCATGGACTGGCTGGTGCGGTATCAAGCTAATGTAAATTGTGCAGCCAAGCGTATGGTGTTAAAAACTCCCGAGGGTGGCAAAGTGTTGGTGATGGGTGAAAGGGGGAACTGTTTGTCGAATGTGGTGACTGCCCTAAGAGCGAAAAGGATGGTGAGGAAAGGATGCGAGTCAATTCTAATGTTTGTTCGGGCTCTGAAAGCCAAAGAACTAACTGTCGGGGATGTTAGGACTGTGAAGGAATTTCGTGATGTTTTCCCATAAGAGCTTCCGGGATTACCTCTGGACCGTGAAGTGGAGTTTGGTATTGATCTTTTTTTGGGAACAACACCAGTATCTATCGCCCCGTACAGAATGGTGCCGAAGGAGTTGGTGGAGTTAAAAGCGCAAATACAAGAGTTACTAGATAGACGGTTTATTCTACCAACTGTGTCGCCTTGGGGAGCACCCGTGTTATTCGTTAAGAAGAAGGATGGATCAATGCGTTTGTGCATTGACTATCGCCAGTTGAATAAGTTGACAATCAAGAACAAATACCCATTGCCTTGGATCGACGACTTGTTCGATCAGTTGAAGGGGGCTTCAGTCTTTTCAAAGATAGATCTGAGGTCAGGGTACCATCAGCTTAAGGTCAAGGAGGCGGATATTCATAAGACGGCTTTTAGGACTCGCTATGGTCACTACGAATTCATGGTGATGCCATTTGGATTGACCAATGCGCCAGCAGCGTTTGTGGACATGATGAACCGAGTGTTCCAACCCTACTTGGATCTGTTTGTTGTGGTATTTATAGATGACATCCTGGTTTATTCAATATCGAAAGAGGAGCACGATTCACACCTTCGAGTGGTTTTGAAGATTCTGAGGGAGAAGCAGATGTATGTCAAATTCAATAAGTATGAATTTTGGCTAAGGGAAGTTACTTTTCTAGGACACGTGGTGTCGGTAGAGGGGATTAGGGTTGACCCTCAAAAAATTGAAGCGGTGTTAGATTGGAAGCCGCCTAAGCCTGCAGTAAAAATCTAGAGTTTTCTTGGTCTGGCCGAGTATTACAGAAGATTTGTTGAAGGATTTTCGTTGATTGCAGCACTGTTGACTGAGTTGCTACAAAAAGGGGTTCCATTTGTTTGGATTGATAAGCAGCAAGGAAGCTTCGAGGGGTTAAAAAGGATATTGATGGAGGCTCTGGTGTTGATTCAGCTGGAGGCCAGAAAGGATTTTGTTATTTACTGTGATGCTTCACACACGGGGCTAGGATACGTATTGATGCAAGATAGGAAGGTTGTTGCGTATGCGTCTCGCCAGTTAGGACCGCACGAATCAAATTATTCCACCCATGATTTTGAATTGGCGGCAGTGGTTTTTGCCTTAAAGATCTGGAGACATTATCTGTACAGGGAGAAATCTATCATTTATACCGATCATAAGAGCTTAAAATACCTTTTGACCCAGAAGGAGTTGAATCTAAGGTAAAGGAGGTGGATCGAGTTGTTAAAGGATTATGACTGCTCGATCGAGTATCATCCGGGTAAAGCTAACGTGGTGGCGGATGCTTTAAGTCGTAAAGTAATATCTGACTTGAGAGCAATGTTTGCTCACCTTAGTTTATACGATGATGGGAGTTTATTAGCTGAACTTCAAGTGAAACCCTCTTGGGTCAGTCAGGTTAAGGAGAAGCAACAGACCGATGAGTTGCTAAAGGAGAAGTTTCAGGTAGGATCAAGTGATTGGCCAACAGAATTCAGTGTGAATGAGGAAGGGCTATTATGTTTCCAAGAAAGAATTTGTATGCCGAAAGATCCTGAGTTGAGGCGTAAGATTTTGCTAGAAGCGCATGGTAGTCCATATGCTATGCACCCTAGAGGGAGTAAGATGTATCGAGATTTGCGAGAATAGTTCTGGTGGCCAGGCCTGAAGTGAGAGGTGACCGAATTTGTGAGTAAGTGTTTGACCTGTTAGCAGTTAAAGGCGGAGCATCAGTTACCATTAGGGTTGTTGCAGTCGGTGAAGATTCCACAGTGGAAATGGGAAAGAATCACAATGGACTTTGTTAGTGGGCTACCTCTCACGCCTACTAAGAAAGATTTGATTTGGGTGATTATTGACCGCTTGACGAAGTCTGCTCATTTCATACCTGTACGTGTCGATTGCTCTCTACAGAGATTGGCTAGGTTATATATAGCGGAGGTAGTGAGCTACATGAAGTTCCAGTATCGATCATATCAGACAGGGACCCGAGGTTCACGTCGCGATTTTGGAAGGTGTTGCATCAAGCATTGGGTACGAAATTAGATTTTAGTACAACATTTCATCCTCAGACCGATGGTCAGTCTGAGCGGGTAATTCAGATCTTAGAGGACATGTTGAGAGGTTGTGTCATTGATTTCAGGGGTAGTTGGGAAGAATTTTTACCGTTGGCAGAGTTTGCTTACAATAACAGCTACCAGTCTAGTATTCAGATGGCGCCCTATAAAGCATTGTACGGGCAAAAGTGTCATACTCCTATCTATTGGACAGAGTTAGGGGAACGTCAGATTTTGGGGCCAGAATTGGTTACCGAGATGGAGGAAAAGGTCAAGGTTATTTTGGGCTCGATTAAAGGAAGCGTCAGACAGACAGAAGTCCTATGCTAATTTGAAGCGTAAGGACATAGAGTTTGCAGTAGGTGATAGGGTGTTCTTAAAGGTGTTACCATAGAAGAAGGTGCTAAGGTTTGGACAGAAAGGTAAATTAAGTCCCAGATTCATCGGACCTTATCGGGTGTTGAAACGAGTGGGATCGATAGTCTATCAGCTTGAGCTACCTTCAGAATTAAGCCAGATCCACAACGTATTTCATGTCTCTCCGTTAAGACGCTATCGTTCAGATCCATCTCATGTGCTGCCTGTAGAAGAAATCAAAGTAAGACCTGACCTATCCTTCGAGGAGGAACCAGTGGAGATTCTGGATCATGATGTCAAAGTTTTGCGAAGGAAAACAGTTCCGTTGGTTAAGGTTCTGTGGCAGAATCACGGTTCTGAGGAGGCTACTTGGGAACCAGAGGAAGCAATGCGGCAGCAATACCCGAATCTATTCTGACCAGGTATATTCGAGGCTGAAATTCCTTTAAGGGGGTAGAACTGTCACATCCTGAATTTGTGGGGCTTTGCATTTGATGTGTTGTTGTGCTTAATATGCTAGTTAGAGTGTTTTAGGGGTCTAGAATGGGCTCAGATTTGGGCCGAGGCCTTAGCAAAAATTTGTTGTTGGGCACTCCAGTGGAGAGCCAGCAGGGTTAGGACTTAAAAGATATAATTTGTACTTTAAGACACAAAATGGGCTTGTACCCAAGTGGAAGGTGGCGTCACATAGGGGCTATAAGGTGGCGTGAAGAGGTCCAATGTTTGAGTCGCATGTTACCCATTCATTTTAATTAATTTTGGCATTAGCAGGGAGCAGTAGTGGAGTTTGGCTTGAATGCTTGAAATTAGGGAATTGATTGAGGTGGATAATGCGGATAATGTGGTTGATAATGTACTGATAAAGGGAGGAGGAGATGGCGTTATCCATGTCACTTGTGGATGAAGGATCAGATGATGATAAGGGAGAAAGTTTAGGAGTTATCGGCTGATCAGGGTGGTGGCCGAATTTCCAACTCTAATGGGGAGGGGGAATCAGTTTTGAGTGGCTTAAGGGTGCCGAAATTTCCTTGTTGATAGGATGGATTTTAGTTTTCAAAATAGGCATTTTCGGCATTTATTTAGTAAGTGCCGAAATTCTATTTAAGTGAGGGGAGTACTTCTTCATCTTCAGCACTTGGGTTCTTATTCTCTTAATCTCTTCTCTCATTTTCTACTAAAGTCGAAAACCCCCAATCCCATTCTCTCATCTTCACTTGTATGCTTAAGCCAAAAGTCCCCTGTCCATTCTTTTTCTCTTTGCCAAATTCTTCATTAAGCCGAATCTCCATAGATCTCTTTGCATCATCTTCTCTTTTTGATTTCCTCCGAAGCCAAAATCTGTTGGGAGTAGCCGAATCTTTTAGTGTTAAGATAAAATCATTTAGCTCCCAAAAGCCAGAAATCACTAGTCTCTGAGTCCCATATCTCTCTTCGGGATTTCGAGGTAAGGGTTCTCTTTAGATTTTCGTTAGGTTCGGTTATCGTATTCGTGATCTTAACCTTATGTGTGGGCTGAGTCCCAGTATGCGATTGTGGGCCTCAAGTTGTTTATGTGGTTCAAGGATTTGCACACTGGGTCTTGATGACTCACCCTCTATTTTTCTTAACCTTTCAGATGAGTAATAGATCGTGGATACGAGAGCCGAGGCAGACTCGAGGGGCCATAAAGTCTTTTATTTAAGTAAACTTATTTTTGGTTTTTCTTTAGTTTTTAATTTTGGGTTTATTTTCGTTAGTATGTAATAAGGCCTCTTAGCTTAAATTTTCACTTTCTAGTGGTTAATGATTATGGATTATAAATTTATATTTCAAGGACTTAGTTATAAGAGGTAATAAAAATGGGAGTTTCAAACACGCTTTACGCATAACAACGGTTTCCATAAAAAATCACTTATTTAACGGATATCAGAATAAGATAAACTGAGATTTTCAAACCCAACAAAGTAAAGTTTTCAACACGACGTGCTACCGAAAAGTTTTTTTTCAAATCCATGCTTTCTCAAAGTAAATAGAGAATTTAAACTTTAACATTCAACCTGTAGCATACCAAATCTGGTCGTAGCATTTGGGTCGGGT
Organism: Gossypium rotundifolium; assembly: GCA_025506655.1. NCBI lineage: Eukaryota > Viridiplantae > Streptophyta > Magnoliopsida > Malvales > Malvaceae > Gossypium > Gossypium rotundifolium. The sequence continues at coordinate 99,821,581 of CP106722.1, read as the reverse complement.
TTGGGATGTTACATTTTGGTATCAGAGCTTGGTTACAAAGCTCGGGCTGTGAAATGGGTCTAGTAGTGTTTTATAGATTGATGTGAATTTAAGAAAAATGCTTTAGGTTGAGATATGGCCTTCGAGTCTACCTGCCCCTGATCCACGCAGGTAAGTATTCTAACTCTTAATAAGGTATGCATGTTGGGTTTGATGGGCTTTATAAGGATGTAGACTAGTATGTTAGGAATCAATGGACCGTAGGCCTAGTTTAAACAACTCTTCAAATTCATAAGACTTAATCTAACTAAACATATCTGTGAACAAGTCATTGGGTTAGGTTGTGGCAATAGGCATACGCATGTCTAGGATTGGATTCAAGGAGAGCTTGGTACTTAAGCAGTCCTAGTGGCCCACCTCCTCTTCGCTAGAATCCTACCTGGTGCGTAGTGTCTGTTCACTTTAGCCGCGAGGACTTGTTAACGGGCCAACGTTCATAACTAAAACCCGAAAGGGACCCAATACCCTATCTTTGTAAAATTATTAATATACCCCAATTTTGTAAATTACCCAGAATACCCCCAGTTTGTGAAAATTACTGAAATACCCTAGGTTTGTAAAAATTACTGAAATACTGTTGGTTTGTGGAAATTACCAAAATACCCCTACTTTACAAAAATACCAAAATACCTCTATTTTGTAAAATCACCAAGAGACCCTATTTTGTGAGATTACAAAAATACCCCTGTAGGGTAGAACTACGAAAATACCCCTAGGTAGTGAAATGACAAAAATACCCTTATGTGACGAAGGTGAGTTTATGGATGTTACTCGTATGTTTGATACATTTATGTGATACTCTGTTTGGGATGCATACAGATGTTGAATGCATGTAGAACTAGGAGATACAGACTTGAGACTGAACCTTGTAGATATAATTTTGAATTCGAAAAAACTACTATTGAAACTACTTTCCATAAGATTGTTCGTTATTAATCAGTGAAAAAATTATTAATCCACAAAACTTGTAATCAGATAAAAGCGAATCAGTAGTATGAGTACAAGGGGACGAGGACATCTTGCGCGTGGCTGTGGTAAGGGCAGGATGGCCGTGTCAAAACCAGTAGGATCTGGCCATGGGTCAGGAGATGAGATGCTAGATCCACCAGCTGCGGAGGCAAAATTTCAAGACCAGACAGTCGGAGATTATGCAGTATCTTAGGTGATGTTATGGGTTTTAGAGAGAGTTGCTAGGGCAGGCATGGGTATGGGAGCTTGAAAATCTATGTCGGAGCGACTTACAGCCAATGGGGCATAAATGTTTAGGGGAATTTCTGATATAGCCCCGAGTACATCTAAGTATTGGTTGGAGGCGGTTGAGCGCATAATGGATGATCTTGATTTCACGAAAGAGGAAAAATTGAAAGGGGTTGTATCTCTCCTGCGGAACGAGGCGTATCAATGGTGTCTTACAATTAAGGATGGTACGGTGGCTGACCGTATCATCTGGGATTTCTTCAGAACAGCATTTCAGAGTAAATACATCGGGTCAAGTTTGTGGATGCGCAGCGCAGGGCATTTCTAAATCTGGTTCAGGGAAGTAGGTCGGTGGCTGCGTATAAAGCAAAATTCTTACGCCTTAGCCATTATGCCCAAGGGATAGTGGCCACAGACCATGAACATTGTGTTTGATTTGAAAACAGTCTGAGGGATGACCTACGTTTATTGATAGCTCCGTAGCGGGAGAGGGAATTTGATGTTCTTGTGGAAAAAGCTAAGATAGCTGAGGAGGTGAAGCGGACAGAAAAACTGAATCGGGATAGAGATAGGGATAGAAGTAAGAGGAATTTTGGATCGTCAAGGGCAGCTGGGTGTACTCAGAAAATACCTAGGTCAGATGGGCCGAGTCAGGGTGAGAGACTTGCTGCTGCTAGCCAGGCATAGAGGTGTGCTCGATCTGGTAAATTCCATTCAGGTGAGTGATGGTCAAGCAATGGGAAGTGTTTCAGGTGTGGATCTACGGACCATGAGATTAGAGACTGTCCACAGCCACGGGGTGGTGTAGGGCCTGCAGGTCAGGGAAATGCTCAGCCAGGTAGAGGAGGTCAGCAGCCATAGAGAGGTCGTGGTCTAGCCAGGGTGGTATGATTTGGTGGGGTAGTGGAGCACCGGTAGAGGCGAGAAACTTGAAGCGAGACAGTCGGGGTTAGTCTATGCTGCCAGACGCCGAGAGGAGGCTGACACACTGGATGTCATAATCGGTACATTTTTAATTTTTGGTTTGCCTTACACTGCATTTATTGATATTGGGTCGACGCATTCATATGTTGCTAGTAGGGTGTCTGAAACTTTAAGCATAGATTCTAAGATATCCTCTAGGGAGATGACTGTAATTAGCCCATTAGGACACTCTGTGGTGGTAAATAAGCTTTATCAGGAGGTACCTTTAGAAGTTTAGGGAATAGTTTTCCTGACTGATTGATGGAATTACCGTTCGGGGAGTTTGGTTTAATCTTAGGCATAGGCGGTGGTGAGGTATCAAGCTAATGTAGATTGTGCGATAGCGTATAGTGTTAAAAATTCCCGAGGGTGGCGAAGTGTTGGTGATGGGTGAAAGGGGGAACTGTTTGTCGAATGTGGTGACTGCCCTAAGAGCGGAAAGGATTGTGAGGAAAGGATGCGAGGCAATTCTAATGTTTGTTCGGGCTTTGGAAGCCAAGGAACTAAATGTCAGGAATGTTTAGACGGTGAAGGAATTTCCTGATGTTTTCCCAGAAGAGCTTTCGAGATTACCTCCGAACCATGAAGTAGAGTTTGGTATTGATCTTTTTCTGGGAACAGCGCCAGTATCTATAGCCCCATACAGAATGGCGCCAAAGGAGTTGATGGAGTTAAAAGCGCAGATACAAGAGTTACTGGATAGAGGGTTTATTCGACCAAGTGTGTCGCCTTGGGGAGCGCTGGTGTTATTCGTTAAGAAGAAGGATAGATCAATGCATTTGTGCATTGACTATCGCCAGTTGAATAAGTTGACAATCAAGAATAAATACATGTTGCCGAGGATCGATGACTTGTTCGATCAGATGAAGAGGGCTTCAGTCTTTTCAAAGATAAATCTAAAGTCAGGGTACCATCAGCTTAAGGTCAAGGAGGCGGATATTCATAAGATGGCTTTTAGGACTCGCTATGGTCACTACGAATTAATGGGTATGCCATTTGGATTGACCAATGCGCCAGCAGCATTTATGGACATGATGAACTGAGTGTTTATACCCTACTTGGATTAGTTTGTCGTGGTATTTATAGATGACATCCTGGTTTATTAAAGATCAGAAGATGAGCATGATTCACACCTTCGAGTGGTTTTGAAGATTCTGAGGGAGAAACAGCTGTATGCCAAATTCAGTAAGTGCGAATTTTGGCTAAGGGAAGTTACTTTTCTAGGACACGTGGTGTCGGCAGAGGGGATTAGGGTTGACCCTCGAAAAATTAAAGCGGTGTTGGATTGGAAGACGCCTAAGTCTGTAGCAGAAATCTAGAGTTTTCTTGGTTTGGTCGAGTATTACAAAAGGTTTGTTGAAGGATTTTCGTTGATTGCAGCACCGTTGACTGAGTTATTATGAAAAGGGGTTTCGTTTGTTTGGACTGATATGAAGTTTCGAGGGGTTAAAAAGCATATTTATGGAGGCTTTGGTGTTGATTCAGCCGGAGGCCAGAAAAAAGTTTGTGATTTACTGTGATGCTTCACACATGGGGCTAGGATACGTATTAATGCAAGATGGGAAGGTTGTTGCGTATACGTCTCGCCAGTTAGGACCGCACGAATCAAATTATCCAACCATGATTTTGAATTGGCGGCAGTGGTTTTTTCCTTGAAGATCTAGAGACATTATCTGTACAGTGAGAAATCTATCATTTATACCAATCATAAGAGCTTAAAATACCTTTTGACCCAGAAGGAGTTGAATCTATGCAAAGGAGGTGGATCGAGTTGTTAAAGGATTATGACTGCTCGATCGAGTATCATCCTGGTAAAGCTAACGTGGTGGCGGATGCTCTAAGTCGTAAAGTAATCTCTGACTTGAGAGCAATGTTTGCTCACCTCAGTTTATACGATAATGGGAGTTTATTACCTGAACTTCAAGTGAAACCCTCTTGGGTCAGTCAGGTGAAGGAGAAGCAGCAGACCGATGAGTTGCTAAAGGAGAAGTTTCAGGTAGGGTCGAGTGATGGGCCAATAAAATTCAGTGTGAATGAGGAAGGGCTATTATGTTTCCAAGGAAGAATTTGTATGCCGAAAGATCCTGAGTTGAGGTGTAAGATTTTGCTAGAAACACATGGTAGTCCATATGCTATGCACCCTGGAGGGAGTAAGATGTATCGGGATTTGCGAGAACAGTTCTGGTGGCCGGGCCTGAAGTGAAAGGTGACTAAATTTGTGAGTAAGTGTTTGACCTGTTAGCAGGTAAAGGCGGAGCATCAGTTACCATTAGGGTTGTTGCAGCCGGTGAAGATTCCACAGTGGAAATGGGAAAGAATCACAATGGACTTTGTTAGTAGGCTACCTCTCACGCCTACTAAGAAAGATTTGGTTTGGGTGATTGTTGACCGCTTGATGAAGTCTGCTCATTTCAAACCTGTACGTGTCGATTACTCTCTACATAGATTGGCTAGGTTATATATAACAGAGGTAGTGAGGCTACATGGAGTACCAGTATCGATCATATCAGACAGGGACTCAAGATTTACGTCGCGATTTTGGAAGGCATTGCGTCAAGCGTTGGGTACAAAATTAAATTTTAGTACAACATTTCATCCTCAGACCGATGGTCAGTCTGAGCAGGTAGTTCAGATCTTAGAGGACATGTTGAGAGGTTGTGTCATTGATTTCAGGGGTAGTTGGGAAGAATTTAATGTTGGCGGAGTTTGCTAACAACAATAGCTACCAATCTAGTATTCAAATGGCTTCCTATAAAGCATTGTACGGGCGGAAGTGTCGTACTCCTACCTGTTGGACAGAGTTAGGGGAACATCAGATTTTGGTGCCAGAATTGGTTACCGAGATGGAAGAGAAGGTTGAGTTAATTCAGGCTCGATTAAAGGAAGCGTCAGACAGACAGAAGTCCTATGCTGATTTGAAGCGTAAGGACATAGAGTTTACAGTAGGTGATAGGGTGTTCTTAAAGGTGTTGCCGTGGAAGAAGGTGCTAAGGTTTGGATGGAAAGGTAAATTAAGTCCCAAATTCATCGAACTTTAACGAGTGTTGAAACGAGTGGGACCAATAGCCTATCAGCTTGAGCTACCTTCAGATTTAAGCCAAATCCACAACGTATTTCATGCTCTATGTTAAGACGCTATCGTTCAGATCCATCTCATGTGGTGCATGTGGAAGAAATCGAAGTAAGACTTGACCTATCCTTTGAGGAGGAACCAGTAGAGATTCTGGATCATGATGTCAAAGTTTTGCGAAGGAAAATAGTTTTGTTGGTTAAGGTTCTGTGGCGGACTCACGGTTCTGAGGAGGCTACTTGGGAACCAGAGGAAGCAATACGGCAGCAATACCCGAATCTATTCTGACCAGGTAATTTCGAGGCTAAAATTCCTTTAAGGGGGTAGAACTATCACATCCTGAATTGTGGGGCTTTGCATTTGATGTGTTGTTATACTTAATATGCTAGTTAGAGTGTTTTAGGGGTCTAGAATGGGCTCGGAGTTGGGCCGAGGCCTTAGCAAAAATTTGTTGTTGGGCACTCCAGTGGGGGGCCAGCAGGGTTAGGACTTAAAAGATATAATTTGTACTTTAAGACACAAAATGGGCTTGTAGCCAAGTGGAAGGTGGCGTCACATAGGGGCTATAAGGTGGTGTGAAGAGGTCCAAGGTTCGAGTCACATGTTCCCCATTCATTTTAATTAATTTTGGCATTAGCAGGGAGCAGTAGTGGAGCTCGTCTTGAATACTTGAAATTAGGGAACTGATTGAGGTATATAATGCGGATAATGTGGTTGATAATGTGCTGATAAAGGGAGGAGGAGATGGTGTTATCCATGTCACTTGTGGATGAAGGATCAGATGATGACAAGGGAGAAGGTTTAGGAGTTATTGGCTAATCAGGGTGGTGGCAGAATTTCCAACTCTAAGGGGGAGGGGGAATCTATTTTGAGTGGCTTAAGGGTGCGAAAATTTCCTTGTTGATAGGATCGATTTTAGTTTTCAAAATAGGCATTTTCGGCATTTGTTTAGTAAGTGCCGAAATTCTGTTTAAGTGAAGGGAGTCCTTCTTCATCTTCGGCACTTGGGTTCTTATTTTCTTAATCTCTTCTCTCATTTTCTGCTAAAGTCAAAAACCCCTAATCCTATTCTCTCATCTTCACTTGTATGCTTAAGCCGAAAGTCCTCTGTCCATTCTTTTTCTCTTTGCCGAATTCTTCATTAAGTCGAATCTCCATAGATCTCTTTGCATCATCTTCTCTTTTTGATTTTCTCAGAAGCCAAAATCTGCTGGGAGTAGCCGAATCTTTTGGTGTTAAGATCGAATCATTTAGATCCCAAAAGCTAGAAACCACTAGTCTCTGAGTCCCATATCTCTCTTCGGGATTTCGAGGTAAGGGTTCTCTTTAGATTTTCGCTAGGATCGTTTATCGTATTCGTGATCTTAACCCTATGTTATGAATTAACAACCATATGTTAAGATGGTAGCAACTGATAAGGTCTTTTGATGGAATCAAATGTCGATCAGGTGAAGGAGGGGATTGGACCCATAAACCCAACCCCTAAGTTTAAGAAGCATTCAGTGTCTGCCGTCAGAAATTGGCCACCGGGTTGTGGACCGGCTACAGAACAAAACCCTAGGCAGTTAGTAGTCGTATTGGCTACTGACAGTGTCGACATAGAAAGTATCATCTTGTTTATAATTAGGTGTTTAGATCTTTATCATATTAGTTTCTGTATTAAACCTATTATGGGCTGAAAAGCCGAAAAAGGCTGTATGGACAGTCGAATAACCTATAGGGGTTAGGCAAGGGTTGCCAGGTACGAAAACATAGCAAATTCTCTATGTGTATCGATGTATGTGATAACCTATTATCTTGTAGATGGTATATTGTTCTTGCTTTTGCACGTATGTATGCATGGGATGGGGTTAATATGATAAAGGGGAAGAGCAGGCTTAATAGGTCACTTGGTGATCGGTGGCTCTGCCACATTTGATTATAAGGTCACATGGTGATCGGTGGCTCTGCCACATTTGATTTTAAGGCCACATAGTGATTGGCATTATAACTGACAGCACGACTGTCAAGATGGCGTGTAGCGGATGGAGGGTTGATTGTAGAAATCCCCGCGGTGTGATGGCTGGTAAGGGTTGGCGTGTAGAGGATGGAATTTTAGGTTGGGTTGGGTCATATCTCGTGTACTTGTTCTACTCTCATTATGTGTGGGCTGAGGCCCAGTATGCGATTGTGGGCCTCAAGCCATTTATGTGGTTCAGGGATTTGCACAGTGAGTCTTGGTGACTCACCCTCTACTTTTCTTAACCTTTCATATGAGCAGTAGATCGTGGAAACGGGAGCCAAGGTGGACTCGAGGGGCCATAAAGTCTTTTATTTAAGTAAACTTATTTTCGATTTTTCTTTAGTTTTTAATTTTGGGTTTATTTTCGTTAGCATGTAATAAGGCCTCTTAGCTTAAATTTTCGGTTTCTAGTGGTTAATGATTATGGATTATAAATTTATATTTCAAGGACTTAGTTATAAGAGGTAATAAAAATGGGAGTTTCAAACACGCTTTACGCATAACAACGGTTTCCATCAAAAATCACTTATTTAATGGATATCGGAATAAGATAAATTGAGATTTTCAAACACAACAAAGCAAAGTTTTCAACACAACGTGCTACCGAAAAGTTTTTTTTCCAAATCCATGCTTTCTCCAAAGTAAACAGAGAATTTGAACTTTAACATTCAACCTGTAGCATGCCAGACCTGATCGTAGCATTTGGGTCGGGTTTGGGGTGTTACACACACTAAGTGCCAATACATGGTTGAAACCATCTCAATCTCATATCTCATATGTAAATGCTCATCTCAAGCTATCACTGGGTCTGCTCACATAAGCTTACGGTCAAGACGTAGCTACACGGTGCTGCTCACACAAGCTGATGAGTAACCGCAACACATGCCGAAAAACTCAGCCATCGGTAGAACGTACGGACCAGCACCAAAAATACAATAACACCTAATGACATGTCATTTGTATCCTATCTATTCCTAAGGTTCAACCGAGATTTCACACGTCACCAAATCTTTGTTGAATATTTCCGTAAGGTCTTATTCATCAATAATGAAATAATAAAGCATTTAAAACACAATTAGATTAATACTTATTAACATATTAACTCACCTCGATCACAAAAACGACGTAATAGGATCGACTAGTCCAAAACTTTATATTTCCCTCGATCTAGTTCCATACAAGGCTTAACTTGATCTAAATAATCAAATTCAATCAATATAGATTAAATTATATTCAATTCAGTCCAAAATACACATTTTTGCAAATTTACACTTTTACCCCTATTATTTTAACTTCTTTATAATTTAGTCCTTAGCTAATAAAAATGCAAATTTATGCAATTCCATTTGAACCCATACTAGAGAAATTCTATATAAACTTATAGCAACCCAAAATTTTTATTATTTCACACATTTCATCATGAATTTTACACATTTTACAAATAAATCCCTAATTTGCAATTTTAACCAAAATCACTTAACAAATGTTGTTTATCTAACAACAACCATTCATTTTCTACCATTAAACATCAAAACACATACTCATTCATCAATGGTAAAACCCTAGACTTTTAACAATTTCTCAAATTAGTCCCTAGGCTAGCTAGATTAAGCTACAACGACTCTAAAAACATAAAAATCATTAAAAATAAGACGAAAATACACCTACATGCACTAGATTAAGTTGGCCGAATACTTGAGCTTTTTAATGGCTATTATTGCTCTAAATTTGGTTGAAGAAGGTGAATGGGGAAATGAAAATTGATTTTATTTTACTTAATTTAGATTTTATTACTAAATTACTTATATAACCCTTATTATTAAACTTTAATTCACTTAATAAAGTGTCCATATTTGTCCAATAAACATTTTGATGGTCTAATTAATATTTAAGGACCTCAACTTAAAATTTCTATAGCTATTAGACACCTTTAGCTATTAGAACACAACTTTTACACTTTATGTGATTTAGTCCTTTTATCTAATTAAACAAGCAATTGATAAAATTTCTTAGCAAAATTTTTATACGAAACTACTAACATGCTATAGACATCAAAATAATAATAAAATAAATATTTTGACCTTGAATTTGTGGTCCCAAAACCACTGTTCCAATTTCACTGAAAATGGGTTGTTACAACTCTCCCCCTTTAGGAATTTTCGTCCCCGAAAATCTTACCAGAAAATAGGTTGGGTACTATTTTCTCATAACTTCCTCTAGTTACCACGTAGCCTCTTCAACACCGTGGCGTTTCCAAAGAACCTTCACTAAACCTATGCTTTTGTTTCTTAATTCTTTAATCTCTCAAGCCAAAATTCTGATCGGTTCTTCGCTATACAACATATCAGGCTGAATTTCAATCTCTGTCATAGAAATTATGTGTGATGGGTCTGATCAGTACCATCATAACATTGACACATGAAACACATTATGAATCTTTTCCAACTCTAGTGGTAACTCAAGTCGATAAGCTACTAGCCCAATTCTCTCGATAATCTCGTACGGTCCAATAAATCGCGGACTCAATTTTCCTTTGTGACCAAATCAAAGAATCTTCTTCCATAGCAATACTTTCAAAAATACTCTATTGCCGATTTGAAATTCAATATATTTAGTTTTCAAATCCGCATATGATTTCTGTTGATCTGAAGCTGCTTTCAAACTATCGCGAATTACTTTCAATTTCTTTTCGGTTTCTCTGGTCAAATCAACCCCGTGAATCTTTTTCTCACTAAGCTCTATCTAGTACAATAGAGTTCAGCATTTGCGACCATATAAAGCTTCATACAGTGCCATATTTATGCTCAATTGAAAACTATTATTATATGCAAACTCAACCAACGGTAAATATTTTTCCCAGTTGCCTCCAAACTCTAAAACACAACAACGAAGCATATCTTCAAGAATTTGAATAACTATCTCATGTTTCATTTGAAATCATAATGTTGGTAAGGCACTATGTGATTTAGGAGTGAGTGTAAATCTAATGTCTATGTCTATTTTTAAGAAAGCTAGGAATTAGGAAAGTGATACTGACAACTGTTACATTGCAACTGGCCGATCGATCCTACGCCCATCCGAAAGGTAAAACTAAAGACGTATTGATAAGGGTAGATAAATTTATCTTTCTTACAGGTTCTTAGTCTAGAATGTGAAGCTGACCATACTGTAACACCCCTAACAGGTATCCGTCACCAAAACAGGGTTATGGAGCATTACCGGAGTTTACAGTTCAATTTCAGTTAATTTATGTCATTTACTATTCATTTCTGAAAATCAAGCACAATCAACATAATGTCCCTCATATGGGTCCTTGAGGCCTAAAATACATATTAGAATCAAGTCGGGACTAAACCAGGATCACAAAAAATTTCTTAAAAAAATTCAAAATTTTTCTTAGGTGTAGGGGACACACGCCCATGTGGCCAGGCCGTGTGAGCTATGACACGCCCATGTCCCAGGCCATGTAGGCATTCGGTGTGAGGTACGCTGCCATGTCCTAGCTCGTTTCCTTACCCATGTAACACTCTGACTTAAGTCAGACGGCCAGCCACACGCCTGTGTGCTAGACCATGTGGACAATTTAATTTTCAATAATTAGGTGCAAGGGTTACACGGCCAGGGCACACCCATGTGCTGGGCTGTATGTCTCTACCCATGTGCTCAATTCTGAGCATTATGTTTCTCAAATTTTCAGATACAGGGGACACACAGCCAAACCACACGCCCGTGCGCATGGCTGTATGTCACACACAGTCCCGTATGTCTACCCTTATGGGCAAAATAAGGCCATTTCCTAGCCTTATTTCTCACCCAAATTGCTATCAACCTATCAACAACATTTGAATATATTTACCAACCAATCCAAGACATATAATTCAAACTAATATTCAAGTTTTATATATGACATGTTTGCTCAAACTTTCAAGTATTCATCTTAACTTTTTCTAATCATATACTTACCCAAGTGTGTTTATATCTAAGTTAATAATCCAAACATACTCACATACCAATCATGATATAACTTCATGCATAAATATATTAAATATGTTATCACTAGCCATTCCAATGGCTAATTACAACCAAAACATTTATATGCACTTACTTGTGACCATTAACCTATACATGCCATTATACCAAAGTAAGTTTCCTATTTATACCAAAACGAGCTGGTGGATAGTGTGATGATACTCTGACCTATCTCCAACCTTTACAAGCTTCTGAGTACTATAAAACAAAAGAAAGAAAACCTAGTAAGCATTTAATGCTTAGTAAGTTCATATAACAGTATTTACACATACCAATCATGTTCAATTTAAATAAGAATAACAATAACATGTACCCCAAAAAATTAGCCATTTACCTAATCACTACACTCTATCAAGATTTTCTAAATACTTTTCAAGTAACAATGATGAGCTCATCAAGTAATAACTTTCATATACATAATCCTTTCATATCATATTTTCACATAACTCATACATTTCTATAACAAATCATCTTAAGTTTAGTTTAGACATGTTAAAACTTTACCTATTGAATTTATTTAAAATATCAATGGATACATCAGTAGTACACTCAAAGTTTACAAAATTGTAATTCCATCAATTCATATTCAGGGTTACCCAATTAGAGCACGAAATCAGGAATCACTCTCTCGAGCCATGTAACAGGATGCTTGTAACAGTCGGATTTAGACCCTAGTCAGGATAGTGGTCGAGACCATAAATCTGAGGTCAAAATGTTAATTTAATACTATTTTCTATGTGAATAGTATGTGACATAGTCTGTGTGAAAATTTTAAGTGATGATTTGATCGTTTTAGGGTCGAATTAAGAGAAAGGACCTAATCGCGTAAAGAGTAAAAGCTATGTGCTGATTTATAAGTACTTAAGTGTTGATGTCTTCATTATAGGATCGCCTTAAGAGGCAATTAAGCCATTATTAAAGATGATGGATGACTAAATGACAAATTAGCCTTGAATTATAATTGTTTTATATGTTTAATGGAAGGGAAAAAATGGTAAACTATGTGTTAATGTTATTATAATAAAACATAAAGGAATTAAAAGGCCATTTTTATCATCTTCTTTGGCCGAAAGTTGAAGAAAAAGAAAGAAAGAAAGCTTTGTAAAATTCGGCCAGGGAGGTATGTTTTTGACTCGATTTTTGATAATTTTTTACGTTTTTGTGATCGTTGCTTCGTGCTCTAGCTAACCCATGTAGCAATTTTATGAATTGATGATGTTTTTGAAATGTGCCATTGATAAACATGTGAGTTCTTGAATGTTTGATGGTAGAAAATGAATGTTTGGTGTGGGATTAACATAGTTCGTATTTGAGTTTTTAATGAAATTGAGTATTTAGGGCTAAATTGTGAAAAGTGTAAATTGAGGGACTAAAATGTGAAATAAATAAAATATGTGGGATTGTATGAGTATAGTGATATTTCGGCTAAGCTTCTACTATGTGAAATTGTGTAAATTAATGATTTTGTGAATTAAGGACTAAAGTGTCAAAATGTGATGATGTGAGGGCTATATTGCAAAAATGCCCTAAATATGTGTGTTTGGATTAAAATGAATGAATTGATGATTGGATGGATTGAATTTGATTGTGTGTAGACCAAGAAAAGAAAGGTTTAGATTGAGATCGAGGCAAAGATAAAGTGCTCGATTAATCGACCGTATCGATATTTAGTTGTGTTTAACATTATGAAATGAATGGTATGATATTATTAAATGTGGATGCTATGTGATAGATTGAGTTAAACGGCACTAAGTGTGCAAATTCAGAAATGTGATCAAGATAAATAGCAATGTGTGTGTGTGGAGTAATATAAGCTTCGGCTATGTGGTTGGCACTGTGTGCGCAATACTAATTCAAGATCAGTTTGATATGATGCACTAAGTGTGCGATGCTAATTAAGCTTCGGTTAACTATTTAGGCACTAAGTGTGCAAATAAACTGAAGAAGGGATGAATGTCGATCTATGTGATTCATGAATATTGAGTAGCTTAAATATTTGACAACTAAGTGTTGGCTAAGGTATGTTCGAAACCTATGTGGTTGATGAAATTTCGGATGATTTTGTGAAAGGTTTATTGAATTTACTAGTTTTGGATGATATGAGATATTAGATTGTGAATTAATCTATGCGATGACATGTTTTGATTTAATGTATTTTGTTACGAACTTACTAAGCTTTGGGAAGCTTACTGTGTGAATTGTTTCTCTACCTTGCAGTGTCAGTAAAGCTAGCTCGGATCAGGGATCGTCAGCTTCTAAATCATAGTATCGGCATTCTATTTTGGTACTTTTGAAAGGATGTATATAGTTGAAATATGGCATGCATAGGCTAGTTATGTGTATATGTTTATGAAATGAACTTAGCCATATGTTTTGGTATGGTATGATGCATATGAAATGGTTAAGTTTTGGATATGCAAATGAATGGTTAATGCTTGTGATGATGTGAGTTTGAGTCTTTGAAATTGTCGTGGTAGGAATTGGTATTGAATGCATGGGTTTAATGACTATTTTTGGTATGTTTTTGGTAGTAATATGTTGTAACATCCTAAATATGGGCTTGTGTATTTATATGAGATGTTGGTTTAATATGTTCGGGCTGAGGCCTTGATTAAATATTTGAATTAGTCACTCTAGGATTTAAATTAGTGTTCTGGGTAATTTAAGTGATATATTGGGCTTGTGGCCTAGTAGCTAAAGGCACAATAGAGGGGAGCTATAGGTAACGTCACAAGCATTTGGGAAGGGCTCAAATTTGGTCGCTTGAAGCCCAAGTTTTTGGGTCAAAATTCGGCTAAGGAGGGAAGGGGAGGACGGCACAAAGTTGGGGAAATAAGGGATTTAATTTCTTTTATTTTGTGTATATAATATACTGATTTATGAAGAGAAGAGTTGGTGGTTGGTGAGACTCTTCTAAAGAGTAGATAAAGTTAAGCTGCTAAGGGTGGATAAAGGTTATCAGAGGAAGGAGGAGTTGGCCGAAAATCCAACTATGAGAGGTGTGTGTGTTGCCGAAATTAATAGACAGGTAATCATCTTTTCTTGACTTTTCTCTTTTCCTCACCTAGCCGAAATTCTCTTCTCCCATTTGCTTCAATTTCTTTTCAAAATCGAAACCCCCTAGTTGTTTTCTCCGCTCCTCAATATTTTCTCAAAAGGTCGAATTCTCTTTTGTTCATACTTTCCTTCTCCTATAGCAGAATCTCCAAGGTTGATTTTCCCGAAGGTGTACCACAGCCGATTACACCTTTTTAGTTTGGTAAGTTCTTTGTGATTTGTTTCTACAATCTTTCTTCCTTTCTCATATTGTTCTTAAACCGAATTACCCCTCTAACGTCTCAATTGATGTTCACTCTCTAATCTTAGAAGCCGAATCCTTTCTTACTGAGATTTGTAGTGCTGAGTTATAGAAAAGCTGAAGGTAGGTGGTGGTAGGTTCGGCCGAATGGCCACTTTTTAATTCCTTTCCTTTTGCGAATTTCATATGGTAATCGGTTGGTTGCGATCATCATAAGGGTTTAATATTTTTGGTGATGGCCGAATGTAGGAAAGAAGGTGACATGTTCTTAACGACATTCGGAATTCGAATAACTAGGTAAGAGTTCGATTTAAGTGTTATAGTTGTTTAAGTAATTAGATCTCATCGTTTAAATGGTTTAGTGATTAAGGGATTATGATGGACTCGAATAACAGTCAGGCAGAAAAGGTTGGATCTGTAAAACCAACACCTAAATACAAGAAGCGTTTCGGTAGTGTGAGATTGGCCATCGGGGTGTGGGACGATATCGAAGTCAGATCGTGGGCCGATTGTGGTAGTATCGAGTGATAGTAGCGTAGACATAGCGAAAGCATTAGTACGAGAATCAGGTGTGTAATACTTCCCCACCATCTAGATCTGATTATTAATACATGCTCATATGTTATGATAAATGCCAAAATCTTAGTTTAATGATGGAAACCCAAAGAGGGTAAACGCAGACCATCAGGTTAGTAAATAATCTGATTAAATGTTATAAGCAAATTGTTTGTATGTGATTGCATGGGTCGGGTGATGAAAGGAGGAAGTTATATGTATATGTGTAGCGGTTGTTACCGTGATTTACTGTAGCGGCTAATACCGTGATCTGTTATAAGGGCTTGGCCATAATATGTTGATAAGCGACATGAGCGCCATCTTGGCGATGTGATGTGGGTTGATTGTAGAAATCCCCAATGGTGAGAACGATTGGTGTGGGCGTGTAGTGGATGGAAACCTATGCAAGCGGGTTGGGTTTTGCATATTATTTGTTATCTATGTAAATGAAATTATTATTATGTTTTATGGGTTAAGGCCCAAATCTAATGGTGCATGAGGGTTGCACGCTGAGTCTCGTGACTCACCCAATTAAATTAACCTTTCAGGTGACACTTAGTGCATCGGACCGGTCTGGAGAGGAGCGCAAGGTGGCCATGCAAAAGAATATGTGGATCCGACAGAAAGTCTCAACTTAATAGTTTTTTTAATTATTTTATTTTATGGATTTGAACTCCGTTGTAATAAGGCCATGGGCCACTAATTTATGTTTTGGGTTTTGTTATGGGTTTTGTTATTTTTTTTTTCTTTGTTATTCAAAGATTTACTTTAATTAAACTAAGATATGTACATAAATTTGGGCTTTTATTCCTAAAGGTATACTTTATATAAAATTTCACTTAGGGTTTTCTGGTAACCTGAATTGTTCTATTAAAAATTTTCTAGTGACATGCCAGATTCGGTTGTAGTGTTTGGGCCAGGTTTGGGGTGTTACAAATTGGTATTAGAGCCCGATTCAAAACTTGGCTCTGGGGGTTTTGGGCTCAAAAGATTTTCTAAAAATGGCTTTTGAAACATGGATTTCTTTTAGTAAAGGTTTGTTAGCTCGGCATGGCACCTGCGTCTCCAGCCCAAGTTCGCCAGGTAAGTATTCTAAACTCCTGATTGTGATATAAATGTGGGCTTAATGGGTTTTATGGGACATAGACTATTTAGGGTAGAACTTGATGGACTCTAGGCTTAAACAAACAACTCCTAAAATCCATAAGACTTAACTTCATTAAACAAAACCTGTAAATAAGTCACAAGACTAAAGTGTGGTAACAAGCATATACATGTCTAGGAGTAGATCTGGAAGAGCTTAGTATTTAAGCAGTCCGAGTGACTCACCTCCTCTTCACTGAATCTTACCAGGTGCATAGTGATTGTTCACTTTAGCCATGACAGGGTGTGGCAATAGGCATATGCATGTCTACGAGTGGATTCAGGGAAAGCTTAGTACTTAAGCAGTCCTAGTAACTCACCTCCTTTTCACTGGAATTCTACCTGGTGCATAGTAACTATTCACCCTAGTTACTGATGCGTGTTGTGAGCCAAAACTTACAACTAAAACCCGACAGGACCGACCATCTTGTTTTGTAAAATCCTAAAGTAAACCTTAGTTCTGAAATCACCAAATTACCCTTGATTCGTAAAAATTACCCTGGTTTTGCAAAATGACCAAAAATACCCCTTGTCTAAAAAATGACCAAAATAACCCTGATTTGCAAAATGACCAAACTACCCCTGACTTGCAAAATTACTGAAATACCCTTGAGTTGAAAAGTTACCAAAATACCTTTATTTTGTAAAATCACCCGGAACCATATTTTGAAAAAAATTACGAAAATACCCTTGTAGGTTAAAATTACGAAAATACCCCTAGATAGTGAAATGACGAAAATACCCTTAGGTGATAGATGTTACTTATATGAATGTTGTGTGTGCATAATTCTTAGAATTAGGAAGACTGAAAATTGTAGATAGGTTCAAATTCGAAAGAATCACTTTTAAAAACTATGTTTCATAAGATTGTTCGGGGATAATTAGTGGAAACAACTAATGACTCATAAAATTTTTAAATCAGATAAACACGAACCAGAAGAATGAGTACAAGAGGTCGAGGACGTCTACCACGTGGTCGTGGTAGAGGTAGGATGACCGTGTCAGAACCCGTAGGATCGGGTCATGGGTCCAGAAGTGAGATACCGGTTCCACCAGCTACTGAGGTGGAATTTCAATACTAAACAGGTAGAGATGACGTGGTTTCACAGGCGATCTTAAGAGTTTTGGAAAGAGTGGCTGAGGCTGGCATGGGCATAGGAGCCCAGAAATTTGTGCTAGAGAGGCTGAGAAATAATGGGGCCGAAGTATTTAGGGGTGTCTCTGGCATATCCCCAAGTTTCGCTGAATACTGGTTAGAGGTAGTGGAACGTATAATGGATGACCTGGACTTCACGGTGGAGGAGAAGCTGAAGGGGGCGTGTCTCTTCGTCGAGACGAGGCCTACCAATGTTGGCTCACGGTGAAAGAGGGTACGATCGTGGACCTGATTGACTGGAATTTCTTTAAGGAGTCATTCTAGGGAAAGTACGTTGGGGCCAGTTATATGGATGCTCAAAGGAAAGCATTCCTAAACTTGGTGCAGGGGAGTAAGTCTGTGGCTGAGTATGATGCTGAGTTTCTGCATTTGAGTCGTTACGCTCGGGGTGGTGGCAACGGAGTATGAACATTGCGTTCGGTTCGAGGATAGGCTACGGAATGAGCTAAGGATTCTGGTTGCACCACAGCGAGAGAGAATTTTTGTAATTTTGGTGGATAAGGTTAAAATAGCTGAGGAAGTGAAACGGGTGGAGAGACAAGAGAAGGATAAGGATCGGGGTAGGAGTACGAGAAGTTTTGGACCCTCTAGAGCAACTGGAAATTTTTAGAAGAAACCTAGGACTGATGGGCCAGCACGTGCTCCATCAGGCCAGAGTCAAGCATGTTCTACATATGGGAAAACCCATTATGGGGAGTGCAGAATGAAAACCGATGGATGCTTTAGGTATGGATCTATAGAACATTTGATGAGGGACTGTCCTCAAATGGATCGGGGGCAGCCGGCGGGCCGAGGTTCTGATCAGACTAGGAGAGGTGATCGGTTTGGACCAAGGGGTCGTGGTGCAGCTAGAGGGGGGGATGGATCTGGTCGGGGTCGTGGAGCACCTAGTAGGGGTGCAGGTAATGTAGATGCAAGGCTACCGGGTTTAGTTTATACAACTCGTCGACAGGAGGATAGTGACGCACCGATATGTTTCTTGTTACTGATAATCTTTTACTTGCCTTGATTGATATTGGGTCAACCCACTCCTATGTTGCATGTTCAGTTTCTGAGACTCTAAGCATAGACTCTGAAACAATCACTAGAAAGATGACTATGGTTAGTCCTTTAGGACAATCTAAGATAGTGGACAAACTGTTTAGGGATGTACCTTTAGAGACGCAAGGGATAGTATTCCCAGCAGATTTAATGGAATTACCGTTTGGGAAGTTTGACCTTATTTTAGGAATGGATTGGTTGACTAAGCATCGTGCCAAGTTGGACTGTGGGAATAAGCGTATGGTGTTGAGTACCCCGGAAGGCGGGGAGGTGGTTGTGTTAGGAGAAAGGAGGAATTACCTGTCCAATGTGGTATCATCTTTGAAAGCTATTAAGATGATTCGGAAGGGATGAAGTGCATTTCTAGTCTTTATTGGTGCGTTGGATGCTAAGGAGGTGACTATTGATGAGGTTCGAACAGTCAAGGATTTCGCGGATGTCTTTCTGGAGGAATTACCAGGATTACCCCCAGATCGCGAGGTGGAATTTGGAATAGACCTACTTTCGGGTACAGCTCCAGTATCCATTGCTCCTTATAGGATGGTGTTGAGGGAGTTGGTGGAGCTCAAGGCTCAGATTCAGGAATTATTGGATCGAGGGTTC
Source organism: Gossypium rotundifolium (assembly GCA_025506655.1). Taxonomy (NCBI): domain Eukaryota; kingdom Viridiplantae; phylum Streptophyta; class Magnoliopsida; order Malvales; family Malvaceae; genus Gossypium; species Gossypium rotundifolium. Next base: position 99,802,485 of record CP106722.1, on the reverse strand, counting down.
ATTCGATCGAGTATGTATCCATGGGGAGCGCCAGTCTTATTCATGAAGAAGAAAGACGGATCCATGCGTATGTGCTTAGACTATCGTTAATTGAATAAGTTGACGATTAAAAATAGGTATCCATTATCGAGAATCGACGATTTGTTCGATTAGCTCAAAGGAGCTTCGGTCTTTTCTAAGATTGACTTAAGGTCTGGATGTGATCAATTAAGGGTTAAAAAAGGGGACATCATAAGACGGCGTTTCAAACTCGGTACGGGCATTATGAGTTCTTGGTAATGCCGTTCAGGTTGACGAACGCACCAATGGCCTTTATGGATATGATGAACCGGGTGTTTCAACCATATCTTGATCGATTTGTCGTGGTGTTTATCGACAATATTCTGGTTTATTCTAAGTCTGAGGAGGAACATGATGAACATCTTCGTGTGGTATTGCAAACTCTAAAGGAGAAGCAGTTGTTTGCAAAGTTCAGTAAGTCTGAGTTCTAGCTGAAGGAAATAACTTTCTTAGGGCATGTAGTTTCGACTGAGGGAATCAGAGTGGACCCTCGAAGATAGAGGCGGTACTGGATTGGAAATCGCCAAAGTCTGTGGCAGAGGTTCGGAGTTTCTTAGGTTTGGCAGGGTATTACCGAAGGTTCGTTGAAGGGTTTTCTCTAATAGCGGCACCTCTAACTAAGTTGTTGAGGAAGGGAGTATCGTTTGTATGGACCGACAAATAGCAAGAGGGCTTTGAGAAGTTGAGGAGAATCTTGACGGAAGCACCAGTATTAATTCAGCCAAAGGCAAGAAAGGAATTTACCGTCTACTGTGATGCGTCACACACAGGTTTAGGGTGTGTGCTGATGCAAGAAGAAAAGGTGGTGGCGTATGCGTCTTGACAGTTGAGACCGCATGAGTTGAACTACCTTACGTATGACTTAGAGTTGGCGGCGGTAGTGTTTGCCTTGAAGATTTGGAGGCACTACTTGTATGGGGAGAAGTCGGTAATTTACACCGACCATAAAAGTCTGAGGTACCCCCTTACCCAGAAGGAGCTAAATTTAAGACAACGTAGGTGGATCGAGCTCTTAAAGGATTATGATTGTTCGATCGAATACCACCCTGGTAAGGCAAATGTGGTGGCAGATGCGTTAAGCCGTAAAGTAGTATCAAAACTAAGAGCCATGTTCGCTCATCTGAGTTTATTTAACGACGGGAGTTTGTTGGCTGAGTTGCAAGTAAAGCCAACATGGGTAAGTCAGGTTAGGGACAAACAGTTAGGAGATAAAGACCTGAGTGCTCGACTATTGCGAGTAAGGGATGGTGGAATGGAGGACTATAGTCTGAACAAGGATGGAGTTCTGTGTTATCATGGGAAGATTTGCATGCCTAAAGATGATGAGTTAAGATAGAGGATTCTTCGGGAATCGCATAGTAGCCCTTATGCTATGCATCCTGGAGGAGTCAAGATGTACCGTGATTTGCGAGAGCAATTTTGGTGGCTAGGTCTGAAGAAAGAGGTAACGAAAATCGTAGGAAAATGTTTGACGTGTCAGCAGGTCAAAGTTGAACATCAAGTGCCTTCAGAATTACTGCAGTCGGTGAAGATTCCCCAATGGAAATGGGAGAGAATCACGATGGATTTTGTTAGTGGGTTACCCCTTACACCCACTAAGAAGGATTCGATTTGGGTGATTGTAGATCGGCTGACGAAGTCTGCTCACTTCATACCGGTTCGAGTGGACTTTTCTCTACAAAAGTTGGCTAAATTGTATGTGGCTGAGGTTGTAAGATTGCATGGTGTGCCGGTGCCGACCATATCAGATAGGGACCCTAGGTTCACGTCACGATTTTGGAAGGCTCTTCATCAAGCAATGGGAACAAGGTTAGACTTTAATCGCTTTCCACCCTGGTGATGGTTAGTCCGAGAGGTAATTCAAATCTTGGAGGATATGTTAAGGGGTTGCATCATTGATTTTAGGGGAAGTTGGGAAGAATACTTGCCTTTGGCAGAATTTACATACAATAATAGTTATCAAGCTGGCATTAAGATGGCGCCTTATGAAGCGTTAAATGGAAGGAGATGTCGTACTCCAACTTGTTGGACGCAGATTGAGTGAGCATAAGGTGTTAGGTCGAAATTAGTTTGTAAAGCGGAGGAGAAAGTTAAGTTAATACGGGCTAGGTTAAAGGCGTCGATCGACGTAAGTCTTACGCGGATCTAAAGCAGAAAGAGGTGGAATTTGCGGTAGGTGATCAAGTCTTCTTGAAGGTATCCCCCTGGAAGAAGGTAATGAGGTTTGGACGAAAGGGGAAGTTAAGTCCACGGTTTATAGGGCCTTACCGGTTACTAGATCATGTGGGCCTAGTGGCTTATAGTTTGAAGTTGCCTTCGGAGTTGGAGCAGATACATGATGTGTTCCATGTCTCGATGCTGAGACGTTATCGATCTGATCCATCGCAGGTAGTGCTAGTAGAAGAGATAGAAGTAAGGTCAGATTTGTCTTTTGAGGAGGAACCAGTGCAAATTCTGGATCGAGATGTAAAAGTGTTAAGAAGGAAGTCTGTTCTGTTGGTCAAAGTCTTGTGGAGAAATCATGGCGCAGAAGAGGCGACGTGGGAGCCAGAGGATGTTATACGCCAATAGTATCCCCATCTTTTCTGATCAGGTAAATTTCGGGACTGAAATTTATTTTAAGGGGGGTAGACTTGTAACATCCTAAATGTGGGCTTGTGCATTTATATGAGATGTTGGTTTAACATGTTTGGGCTGAGGCCTTGATTAAATATTTTAATTAGTCACTCTAGGGTTTAAATTAGTGTTCTGGTTAATTTATGTGATATATTGGGCTTGTGGCCCAGTAGCTAGAGGTACAATAGGGGGGAGCTGTAGGTAACGTCACAAGCATTTGGGAAGGGCTCAAATTTGGCCGCTTGAAGCCCAAGTTTTTGGGTCAAAATTCGACTAAGGAGGGAAGGGGAGGACGGCACAAAGTTAGGGAAATAAGGGATTTAATTTATTTTATTTTATGTAGATAATATACTAATTTGTAAAGAGAAGAGTTGGTGCTTGGTGAGACTCTTCTAAAGAGTAGATAAAGATTAAGCTGGTAAGGGTGGATAAAGGTTATCAGATGAAGGAGGAGTTGGCCGAAAATCCAACTCTGAGAGGTGTGTGTGTTGCTGAAATTAATAGACAGGTGATCATCTTTTCTTCACTTTTCTCTTTTCCTCACCTAGCCGAAATTCTCTTCTCCCATTTGCTTCAATTTCTTTTCAAAACCGAAACCCCCTAGTTGTTTTCTCCTCTCCTCAATATTTTCTCAAAAAGCTGGATTCTCTTTTGTTCATACTTTCCTTCTCCTATAGCCGAATCTCCAAGGTTGATTTTTCCGAAGGTGCACCATAGCCGATTACACCTTCTTAGTTTGGTAAGTTCTTTGTGATTTGTTTCTACAATCTTTCTTCCTTTCTCATATTGTTCTTAAATTTAATTACCCCTCTAACGTCTCGATTGATGTTCGCTCTCAAATCTTAGAAGCCGAATCCTTTCTTGTTGAGGTCTGTAGTGTCGATTTGTGGAAAAGCCGAAGGTAGGTGGTGGTAGGTTCGGCCGAATGGCCACTTTTTAATTCCTTTCCCTTTTGCTGAATTTTATATGGTAATCGGTTGGTTGCGATCATTGTAAGGGTTTAATATTTTTGGTGATGGCCGAATGTAGTAAGGGAGGTGACGTGTTCTCAATGACATTCGGGATTCAAATAACTAGGTAAGAGTTTGATTTAAGTGTTATAGTTGTTTAAGTAATTAAATCTCATTGTTTAAATTGTTTAGTGATTAAGGGATTATGATGGACTCGAATAACAGTTAGGCAGAAAAGGTTGGATCTGTAAAACCAACACCTAAATACAAGAAGCGATCTGTTTCGGTAGTGCGAGGTTGGCCATCGGGGTGTGGGCCGATATTGAAGTCAGATCATGGGCTGATTGTGGTAGTCTCGAGTGATAGTAGCGTAGACATAGCGAAAGCATTAGTACGAGAATCAGGTGTGCAATACTTCTCCACCATCTAAATCTGATTATTAATACATGCTCATATGTTATGATAAATGCCCAAATCTCGGTTTAATGATGGAAACCCAAAGAGGGTAAACACAGACCACCAGGTTAGTAAATAATCTGATTAAATGTTATAAGTAGATTGTTTGTATGTGATTGCATGGGTCGAGTGATGAAAGGAGGAAGTTATATGTATATGTGTAGCGATTTTTACCATGATTTGCTATAGCGGCTAATGTCGTGATATGTTATAAGGGCTTTGGCCATAATATGTTGATGAGCAGCATGACTACCATCTTGGCGTGTAGCGGTGTGGGTTGATTGTAGAAATCCCCAATGGTGAGAACGATTGGTGCTGGGGCGTGTAGTGGATGGAAACCTATGCAAACGGGTTGGATTTTGCATATTATTTGTTATCTATGTAAATGAAACTATTTTTATGTTTTATGGGTTAAGGCCCAAATCTAATGGTGCATGAGGGTTGCACACAGAGTCTCGTGACTCACCCAATTAAATTAACCTTTCAGTTGACACTTAGTGCATCGGACCGGTCCGGAGAGGAGCGCAAGGTGGCCATGCAAAAAAATATGTGGATCCGGCAGAAAGTCTCAACTTAATAGTTTTTTTTAATTATTTTATTTTATGGATTTGAACTCCGCTGTAATAAGGCCATGGGCCACTAATTTATGTTTTGGGTTTTGTTATGGGTTTTATTAATTTGTTATTTTTTTTGTTATTCAAAGATTTACTTTAATTAAAGTAAGGCATGTACTTAAATTTGGGCTTTTATTCTTAAAGGTATATTTTATATAAAATTTCATTTAGGGTTTTCTGGTAAACTGAATTATTCTATTAAAATTTTTCTAGTGACATGCCAGATCCGGTTGTAGTGTTTGGGACGGGTTTGGGGTGTTACATATGTGCATAAGATGTTTTGGTTAATATGGCTTGTAGGTTTGACCCTTATGGGTGTCATTTTGGCCTTGTAAATGGCCTATAATGTCACACGGTTGTGGCACACGGGCGTGCCTATAGACCGTGGGTAAATTGGCAGAATGTAGCTTGGTAGCACACGGCCTCGACACAGGCGTGCTTCATGTCAGTGTGAGAAATGGTAGTATATAAACTCGTAGTACATGGCCTTAACACACGGGCATGCTTGGTGGCCGTGTTAATTTTGGTAGTATATGACCACGGGGAGGACACATGAGTTTGTCAAGTAGCCGTGGGTGAGGCACGGCCTACCCCCACAGGCGTGTATCCCCTGTATTTTGGTTAAGTTGTTATGTTTCTAAGAACTTCTGTATGTGTTTTGATTTAGTCCTGACCCCTCTTTAGCATGTGATAAAGGTCTCCTAGACCTTGATAAGGGACAACATGTTTGTATATGAGAGTGATTGAAGATGATTGGCTATGTGTTGTAAACTTAGATGTAAATGTTGTGAATGATTGGTAATACCTCTTAACCCTATTTTAGTGACGGTTTCAGGTTAGTGGTGTTACATTTTATTGGTATCTGAGCTACGGTTTAGTCGATTCTCAAACTAACGTAGCGTGTGTGAGTCTAGCTATACATGCCATATTATGAAATTGCGATAGTGTGATGAATTCTGAAAGTTGAAATGTGTTTTAATATAGTAATGGATCCCAATTGAACAGTTACTGACGACGTAGAGAGTAATACGCCTGCTCCCGCTCAAGGGACAGCGCCGGCCACATCTAGGCCAAATAAAAATAATGAGGGAGGAGAGGCTAAGAAAGCCTTCTTCCGTATGATGAGTGAATGGTTTTCATAATTTGTTAAAATAAATCCGACTACTCCAAAACCTCTACCCCCACAAGTACATGTTGTGCCACAAGTTGTATGTAACATCCCAAAATTGGGCCTAGTAGGATTGGGCCCATTGGGCCTTGGGCGTAGGAGTGTTTAAAATTTTGAGAACAAGAGAATGGAAAATGTTCAGAATGAAAATGTTCAGAATGAAAGACCGAGTAATGTGACAGCTAGGGGTAAACCACCCTGGAACATCAGAAATATGAGCAAAAGTTAGCGAGGGACAATTGATACAGTTGTGAGATTAGAGGCAAGAGCACCTGTCCGAGCCTATGCTATACACGCACGAGAGGAAGCATCATCTCCAAACGTCATCACCGCTATTTTCACTTTGTTTGATACTGATGTTATTGCATTGATAGATCCAGGATCAACTTATTCCTATGTGTGTGTAAATCTAGTATCGAGTAAAACTCTACCTGTTAAGACTACTGAAATTATGGTTAGAGTGTCAAACCCCTTAAGCAAGTGTGTTTTGGTGGAGAAAGTGTGCAAGAATTGCCCATTGATGTTTCGTGATTTATGTTTTCTGGTTAATTTGATGTTGTTACCATTCGATGAGTTTGACATAATTCTGGGTATGGATTGGCTTACTTTACATAATGCCATCGTGAATTGTAAGAAAAGGAGTATTGAATTGAAGAGTTAGAATGGTGAGATAGTTCGAATTGAGTCCAGTGATATGAAAGGATTACCAGCTGTTGTATCTGCGATGAAAGCTATGAACTATGTGAGAAAGGGTTGCGAAGCTTATTTGGCGTATGTGATTGATACAAAAGTGTCAGAAAAGAAAGTTGAATCTGTGCCTGTGGTGTGTGAGTTTCCAGATATGTTTCTAGAAGAGTTACCAGGATTACCTCCGATTAGGGAAGTTGAATTTGGTATTGAGTTAGTGCTGGGAATTGCTCCTATTTTGATAGCTCCATACAGAATGGCACCAACGAAATTGAAAGAGTTAAAGTCTCAGTTCCAAGGATTGACCGACAGAGGGTTTGGACGATTGAGTTTTTCACCTTGGGGAGCTCCTGTATTATTTGTGAAAAAGAAAGATGGAACTATAAGAATGTGTATTGATTATCAAAAATTGAACAAAGTGACGATAACGAACAAATATCCATTACCTCGGATCGATGATTTGTTCGATCAGTTGAGAGGAGCTACAGTATTTTCTAAGATAGATTTTAGATCGGGCTACTATCAGTTGAGAGTTAAAGAATTTGATGAATCAAAAACTGCCTTCAGAACGAGGTACGGACACTACGAATTCTTAGTGATGCCTTTTGGACTAACCAATGCTCCTACAGTGTTTATGGACCTGATGAATCATATTTTCAGACCGTATTTGGATCACTTCGTGGTAGTGTTCATTGATGATATTTTGATCTATTTGTGTGATGAGATGCAGCATCAGAGCATTTAAGAATCGTGCTACAAACTCTGCGTGAGAAACAGCTGTATACAAAGTTCAGTAAGTGTGAATTTTGGTTGCATGAGGTCGGATTTCTGGGGAATATTGTATTAGCTGCTGGGATACGAGTTGATCCGCATAAAATCTTTGCTATTTTGGAGTGGAAACCTCCGATAAATGTGTCTGAAGTCTATTGTTTTTTGGGACTAACGAGATGTTATAAACGATTTGTGAAAGGCTTCTCGATGATTGCAACTCCATTAAAAAAGTTGTTACGGAAGGATGTTAGATTTGAGTGGTCAGAAAAGTGTCAATAGAGTTTTGAACAGCTGAAAGTGTTGTTAATGGAAGCACCAGTATTGATTCAACCCGAATCAGGCAAAGAATTCATAGTTTACAGTGATGAATCGTTGAATGGTTTGGGCTGTGTGCTGATGCAAGAAGGGAAAGTTATTTCCTAAGCTTCCAGACAGTTAAAACTGCATGAAAAGAACTACCCAACACATGATCTTGAATTAGCTGTGATTGTGTTTGCATTGAATATTTGGCGTCACTATCTGTTTGGAGAGAGGTGTCGCATTTTTACTTATCATAAGAGTTCAAGGTATTTAATGACTCAGAGAGATTTAAATTTGCGATAGAGAATATGGTTAGAATTACTGAAAGATTACGAACTTGTGATAGATTACCACCAGGGTAAAGCTAATGTTATAGCGGATGCCTTGAGTCGTAAATCATTATATGCTTTACGAGCTTTGAGTAATCAAATAGATCTGTGTGATAGCGATGTGGTTGTAGCTGAACTAAAAGTAAAACCGTTGTTTTTACAGCAGATATGTGAGGCTCAGAAGATTGATAATGAGTTGTTAGCAAGAAGAGTTCAATGTAATTCGAATGCTGAATCAGAATTTAGAGTTGATAGTAATGATTGTTTGAGATTCAAATATCGAATTTGCGTTCCAAGAAATTTAGAGTTGATTCAAACGATTTTGAATGAAGCTCACAATAGCCATCTGACTGTACATCCGAGAAGTACGAAAATGTATAATGATCTGAAACAGTTATATTGGTGGCATGGTATGAAAATAGACATTTCTGACTACGTGCCGAAGTGTTTAGTTTGTCAGCAAGTTAAGTCTAAACATCAAGTTTCGTTCGGTTTATTACAACCAATTATGATTCCTAAGTGGAAATGGGAGAGAATCACGATGGACTTTGTGTCAGGTTTGCCCTTATTTCCGAGCAAGAAAGATGCGATCTGGGTGATGGTGGATAGATTGACGAAATCAGCTCATTTTGTTCCAGTGAGGACCAATTATTCTTTAGATAAATTAGCTGAACTGTATATCGATGAAATTGCGAGATTGCACAGAGTACCGTTATCTATAGTGTCTGACAGAGATCCGAGATTTACCTCGTGATTTTGGAAGAAATTACAAGATGCTTTAGGCATAAAACTGCATTTCAGTACTGCGTTTCATCCGCAAACGGATGGTTAATCCGAGCGAATCATTCAGATCCTCGATGACATGTTGAGATGTTGTATACTCGAATTTGAAAGCACGTGGGAAAAGCATTTATCATTGATAGAATTTGCATATAACAATAGTTTTCAATCAAGTATCAAAATGGCACCATATGAGGCTCTTTACGGTCAAAAGTGTCGAACTCCATTGTATTGGACTGAACTGAGTGAGAACAAGATTCACGGGGTTGATCTTATAAAAGAGACTGAGTAGAAAGTGAATGTAATTCGTGACAGTTTTAAAGCGGCCTCAGATCATCAGAAATCCTATGCAGATTTGAAACGAAAAGATATTGAATTTGAGATTGGTGACAGAGTGTTTTTGAAAGTATCTCCGTGGAAGAAAATACTTCGTTTTGGCCGAAAGGGTAAGCTGAGTCCGAGGTTCATTGGACTTTATGAGATTATCAAATGAGTTGGGCCAGTTGCTTATAGATTGAGATTGCCATCTAAGTTAGAAAAGATTCATAATGTATTTCATGTGTCAATGCTTCGACGATACAGATCAAACCCGTCTCATGTGATTGCCCCTACTGAAGTTAAGATTCAGTCAGACTTGTCGTGTAGTGAAGAACCAATCGAATTATGGCACGAGAGACCAAAGAGTTGAGAAATAAGAAAATTTCTTTAGTGAAAGTATTGTGGCACAAACACAGAATTGAAGAGGCTACGTGGGAGCCTGAAAACATTATGAGAGAGCAACATCCACAACTATTCACTGGTAGGATTTTCGGGGACAAAAATCCCTAATGGGGGAGAGTTGTAACAGCCCAGTTTAGATCCTAATCAGAACAGTGGTTCGAGACCACAAATTCGAGGAAAAAATGTTAATTTAATACTATTTTCTATGTGAATAGTATGTGACATAGTATGCGCGAAAATTTTGTGTGATGATTTGATCGTTTTAGGGTCGAATTAAGAGAAAAGACCTAATCGCGTAAAGAGTAAAAGCTATGTGCTGATTTATAAGTACTTAAGTGTTGATGTCTTCATTATAGGATGGATTTAAGAGGCAATTAAGCCATTATTAAACATGGTAGATGACTAAATGATGAATTAGCCTTGATTTATAATTGTTTTATATGTTTAATGGAAGGGGAAAATGGTAAACTATGTGTTAATATTATTATAATAAAACAAAAAGGAATTAAATGCCATTTTTATCATCTTCTTTGGCTGAAAGTTGAAGAAAAAGAAATAAAGAAAGCTTTGTGAAATTCGGCTAGGGATTAGCTTAGTTGAGGTATGTTTTTGACTCGATTTTTGATAATTTTTACGTTTTTGTGATTGTTGCTTCGTGCTCTAGCTAACCCATGTAGCAATTTTATGAATTGATGATGTTTTTGAAATGTGCCATTGATAAACATGTGAGTTCTTGAATGTTTGATGGTAGAAAATGAAAGTTTGGTGTGGGATTAACATAGTTCGTATTTGAGTTTTTAATGAAATTGAGTATTTAGGGCTAAATTGTGAAAAGTGTAATTTGAGGGACTAAAATGTACAATAAATAAAATGTGTGGGATTGTATGAGTATAGTGATATTTCGGCTAAGCTTGTACTAGGTGAAATTATGTAAATTAATGATTTTGTGAATTAAGGACTAAAGTGTCAAAATGTGATGATGTGAGGGCTATATTGTAAAAATGCCCTAAATATGTGTGTTTGGATTAAAATGAATGAATTGATGATTGAATGGATTGAATTTGAATGTGTATAGACCAAGAGCAGAAAGGTTCGGATCGAGATCGAGTCAAAGATAAAGTGCTCGATTAATCGACCTTATCGATAGTTTGACGTCCAAGGTAAGTTCGGACATAATACGTATATTTAGTTGTGTTTAACATTATGAAATGAATGGTATGATATTAATAAATGTGGATGCTATGTGATAGATTGAGTTAAATGGCACTAAGTGTGCAAATTCAAAAATGTGATCGAGATAAATAGTACTGTGTGTGTACGGAGTAGTATAAGCTTCGGCTATGTGGTTGGCACTGTGTGTGCAATACTGATTCAAGATCGATTTGATATGATGCACTAAGTGTGCGATGCTAATTAAGCTTCGGTTAACTATTTAGGCACTAAGTGTGCAAATAAACTCAAGAAGGGACGAATGTCGATCTATGTGATTCATGAATATTGAGTAGCTTAAATATTTGACAACTAAGTGTTGGCTAAGGTATGTTCGAAACCTATGTGGTTGATGAAATTTCGGATGATTTTGTGAAAGGTTTATTGAATTTACTAGTTTTGGATGATATGAGATATTAGATTGTGAATTAATCTACGTGATGACATGTTTTGATTTAATGTATTTTGTTACGAACTTACTAAGCTTTGGGAAGCTTACTGTGTGAATTGTTTCTCTACCTTACAGTGTCAGTAAAGCTAGCTCGCATCGTGGATCGCCACTTCTAAATCACATTATCGGCATTCTATTTTGGTACTTTTGAAACGATGTATATAGTTGAAATATGGCATGTATAGGCTAGTTATGTGTATATGTTTATGAAATGAACTTAGCCATATGTTTTGGCAAGTTTTGAGATGATGAATGCTTGGATGAATAAGTTATATGATTACATATTTTGGTATGGTATGATGCATATGAAATGGTTAAGTTTTGGATATGCAAATGAATGGTTAATGCTTGTGATGATGTGAGTTTGAGTCTTTGAAATTGTCATGGTAGGAATTGGTATTGAATACATGGGTTGAATGACTATTTTTGGTATGTTTTTGGTAGTAATATGTGCATAAGATGTTTTGGTTAATATGGCTTGTAGGTTTGACCCTTATAGGTGTCATTTTGGCCTTGTAAATGGCATATAATGTCACACTGTTGTGGCCCATGGGCGTGCCTATAGACTGTGGGTGAATTGGCAGAATGTAGCTTGGTAGCACACAGCCTCGACACGGGCGTGCTTCGTGTCAGTGTGAGAAATGGTAGTATATAATCTAGTAGTACACGGCCTTAGGACACGAGCATGCTTGGTGGCCGTGTTAATTTTGGTATATATGACCACGGGTACGACACACGACTTTGTCAAGTAGCCGTGGGTGAGGCACGGCCTACCCCCACAGGCATGTATCCCTGTATTTTGGTTAAGTTGTTATGTTTCTGAGAACTTCTGTATGTGTTTTGATTTAGTCTCGACCCCTCTTTAGCATGTGATAAAGATCTCCTAGACCTTGATAAGGGACAACATGTTTGTATATGAGAGTGATTGAAGATGATTGACTATGTGTTGTAAACTTAGATGTAAATGTTTTGAATGATCGGTAATACCTCTTAACCCTATTTCAATGACGATTTTAGGTTAGAGGTGTTATATTTTATTGGTATCAGAGCTACGGTTTAGTCGATTCTCAGACTAACGTAGCGTGTGTGAGTCTAGCTATACATGCCATATTATGAAATTGCGATAGTGTGATGAATTCTGACAATTTAAATGTGTTTTAATATAGTAATGGATCCCGATTGAGCAGTTACTAACGACGTAGAGAGTAATGCGCCTGCTCCCACTCAAGGGACAGTGCCGGCCACATCTGGGACAAATGAAAATAATGAGGGAGGAGAGGCTAAGCAAGCCTTCTTCCGTATGATAAGTGAATGGTTTTTAGAATTTGTTAGAACGAATCCGACTACTCCAAAACCTCCACCCTCACAAGTACCTGTTGTGCCGCAAGTTGTATGTAACATCCCAAAATTGGGCCTAGTAGGATTGGGCCCATTGGGCCTTGGGCGTAGGAGTGTTTAAAATTTTGAGAACAAGAGAATGGCATTAATTCAAGTTGGACTTATTAAGAAAGTAATTTTGGAAAGTTTCGAGGTTTCTATGAAGTTTTAGGTTCAAGTTGGGCCTTAGTAAAATTTTGTGTTTAAGCCTATTAAGGAGAGATAGTAAGTGGCCTCAAAGCTTATGGAAATAAATAAGTAATTTGCTAGCATAAATGAACATATGGTAAAGAGGATGTGGTGTCACATGAAAGACTTTGAGGGAAGAGGTTCAAATCCCATTGTGTGCAAATTTTGAATTTTATTTTTGCACTCTTTCCTTAAGTGTCGGCCAAGCATGTAAATATGGCAAGGTGGATTTTTTTTGTAACACCCTGAAAATGGGCCTATGCATTTTTGATTTAATTATACGAAATGGCATGTTTTATGTGTTATGAATGTATGGTAAACATTTTTGGAAACTTGGAAATGTAAGGAATTGTTTTAGAAATGTTAAGTTTAAAAGAGGAAAGTGACCATTTTTGGAAACTTGGAAATGTAAGGAAATGTTTTAGAAATGTTAAGTTTAAAAGAGGAAAGTGAACATTTTTGGAAACTTGGAAATGTAAGGAAATGTTTTAGAAATGTTAAGTTTAAAAGAGGAAACTAAAACAAGGTGGCCTTAAGAAAATTAGTAGAGGGAATTTAACACAAGAACGGGCTTGGAGTAGTGGCTAGGAGGTACCACTTAAGGCCCAGGTAAGTGACGCCACAAGCTATGCAAATGGGCCTAGGTTCGAGTCACGTGGGAAGCAAATAAAAGAGTTTTATTTTGCTGCAAGGAGCAAGGGAGTTGGACGGCACCAAGGCACTTGGGGAAGAGTTTAATTCTCTTTAAAATTTGGCTAAATAGGTGGATCAATGATGGATAATTATTATTTTTATTAAGAGATAAGAGATAAATATTGGATTAAGTTTTATTAAATTGAATGGGTGATAATTAAAGTGATAAAGTTATCAAAATAGGAGTGATGGCCAAGTAAAGGATTTTAAGTTAGTAATTTCTGCTACTAGAGGAAAAGAGAGCCATTCATCATATCTTCTTTCAACTCTTCTATCTCGTCAATTTCCTAGAGCATCTCCTCTTCTTCTTTTTGTTAGCCAAAGCGAAAACTAAAATAAGCCTAGCGAATTCTTCATAGCTTTTGTGATCTCCATTAAAATCGAATCCATAAACTCCTCAAGATACCATCATTAGCCGATTTTTTATACCAATCAAAAGTCAAATCAAGATCCTTCTAGCCTACATAGCCGACTATTGCTAAAGGTTCAAGCAAGGATTGCCGATCTCTAAAGTAAGGGTAAGATCTCATTCGGTTTCATCCTTTTTCTTTTAAGATTTGTCAAATCTAGGACTAACCCCATTAATATCTTGTTGCCGTAAACTTTGAAGAGATCTTTGGGATTTACTAAGTGTCGACTACAAGGAAGGAGAAATTCTTTTCCGAAGGTACACCATAGGTCGCGTGTTCCCTAGTTATTGGTGAGTTTCGTGATTTAAAATCCACAAGGTAAGTATCTATAGCATTCTGCCAAGGCCATGTTGAGTAAATAGATGTGTTTCATTAATATTTAAAAGTCAAACTAATCTATTCAAGTAATCTAGTGATTGTCGATTTCAAGAAAGAAGGATACAAAGTTTTAGGCATTTGATTAGACATCAATCGACACCAAGGTAAGGATTTAAGTGTACTAATCCCATCGATTTGGTTTTAAGGCGAATGGCTCTTTACTAAGTATTAAGTGATTGATTAAATGTATAGATTTAAGATCTAAGGCATTAGATCAAGCTTTTCGGGATTTCAGCGAATTTGTTAACGAATCAGGTGTGTACCCCACACTATCTTTTAATAAGATTTATGGCTAGAATTTAATATGAGCAAGTTTATAAGAATGTGAATATGGCTAAAGTACCATGCTATGGTACAAAGTACCTGTTTCCTACTCCTACTAGGATTATGTTAAATATCTATTACGAAACACATATGACATTATAAGAATGTGAAATAAGAATTTGGCATGTCAATGCATGATATATATGATATGGGGCATATGGGTTAAATGAAAAGGGGAAGTGAATGTGGTGACCTAAGACCATGATAACTGAATGTGGTGACCTAAGACCACGATATCTGAGTGTGGTGACCTAAGACCACGAATTTTTATAAGGGCGATGAGCACGTCGACTGCAGCGACTGCCTTCGATGGTGTGTAGCGGATGGAGGGTTGACTTAGTAGTCCCCACGATGTGCAGGATGGTACGGGTGATGTGTAATGGATGGCATATAGGTTTGGGTTTGGGTTGCATCACTTTTTTTTTTATCTGTTATATGAACATGTATGATAATGTATGCCTGAATTATTAAATTTTAGTGTTGGTTACACATTGAGTCTGTTTGACTCACCCCTTGTGGGATTATTTTTCAGGTAACGATCAGTAATGGACCGGGTCGGCAGGAGCTTAAAGGTGGCCATGCACAGCAAGAAATTTATTTAATTTGGATTTTATTTCATTAAGTACTTTGAATTTTTTTTTTTTTGGGAATTATTTGATGTAATAAGGCCATAGTAGATCTACTTTACTTTGCTTTTATTTATTAAGCTTACAAACTTTTATTTATTAAAAGATTAAGTAAATTTATTTTAAAACAAAGCCTAAAACGTTTTGTCACCTAAAGTAAAGGATTTTAATAATGAAATAAACTTGTTATCAACTCAAGCCCAAGCCAAAACAATCTTCCTTTCAAAACACACAAGTTTTTCCTAAGTAACAAAAGAATTTGAAACGGTTTACACTGGGTAACATACCAGATCTGGTTAAGGCTCGTGGGTCGGGTTTGGGGTGTTTCAATTTGGTATCAGAGCCCAGTTTTAAACTCTCGGCCTGGGGTTTAAAGCCCACTATGTTTTGAAATTAGGCCCAAAATGAATTTGTGAAAATTTTTATGAAAATACGCAGGTTTTTTTGGCATGGCACTAAGTCTCCGACCCGAAGTCCACCAGGTAAGCACCCCTATCTCTTGTGTGATTTATGATATGAATTGTAGAAGGGTAGAAATGGAACATAGATTAGTATGATAAGTACTTAAACCCTAGGACTAGTTTACCCTAATAGTTACATAAGACTCTAAGGTACAATTAAACAAACATGTGTCTAAGTCGCCGAGTTAGGGTGTGGTAACCATTGTGCGCATGTCTAGGATTGGTTTCGGTGGGAGCTTGGTATTTAAGCAGTCGCGTGACTCACCTCCTACCCATTTGAATCCTACCTGGTGCGTAGTGATGGTTCACCCTAACCAAGAGGAATTAGCAACAGGCAAAACTCAATAATTAAAACCCGAAAGGGACTAGCCACATTTTTATGGAAACCCTAGTTTTAAAAGTCAACAAACTACCCCTTTGATATGAAACTATTTTGAAATTTTTCAAAATATATTGATTTACAAAATTACCTAAATACCCTTAGTGGTAAAATTACTAAAATGCCCCTGGTTCTAAAATTTCCATATTACCCTTGATTTCAATACAATTTCTCTACTTTGCAAAAGTATCCATGAAACCCTAACTTGTGAAAATTCAAGATACCCTGGTTTGAGAAATTTACGAAATTACCCCTGATTTGTAAAATGACCAAATTACCCCTAACCTGTACAAATGACCAAAATACCCTCAGTAAGGAAAATCAACGAAGTGCCCTCAATTTAGATACCTATAAAGATGCCCTTGTTTTGAAAGTCACCAGGAACCATATTTTGCGAAAAAAAAAACCGAAATAACCCTGATTTCTAAAATTTTTGCAACACCTCTGATTTGGAAAACAAATTTTCAAGATAACCCCCGAGGTTTTGTAAATTCTGAAATGCCTTTGATTTGTAAAATATTTTTGAATTGACCCCGATTTATTACCAAAATACCCTTATAGGAAAAATGACGAAATTACCCCTGGATGGGGAATGATCAGGAATGCCCAAAGTAGTGAAGTGAATGTCGTGAATGAATGTGTCTCTTTCGAGATGGATGAATGTGAATGTGAATGTGAATCTCTGAATTAGAATAGTGAACTTGAATTGAGACTTTGTTTGATCGAAAAAACCACTATTAAACTCCTTTTCATAAAACTGTTTGCGGTTAAACAGTGGAACAAAGTACTAATGCATAAAACTCTTTAATCAGATTAAATCGCGACGTTAGAAATGAATTCTTGGGAACGTGAACTTAAAAAAAAATTGTGCCTAGGAAGTATGATGGCTCTATTAAGATCAGAGTGCGTAGCAGTAGTGTAGCGCGGTGAGTTAAGATGTTCGATTATTCGATAGTAAGTAATTTTGAGGACGAAATTATTTTTAAGGGGGTAGAACTGTAACACCCTGAAAATGGGCCTATGCATTTTTGATTTAATTATACGAAATGGCATGTTTTATGTGTTATGAATGTATGGTAAACATTTTTGGAAACTTGAAAATGTAAGGAAATGTTTTAGAAATGTTAAGTTCAAAAGAGGAAAGTGACCATTTTTGGAAACTTGGAAATGTAAAGAAATGTTTTAGAAATGTTAAGTTTAAAAGAGGAAAGTGAACATTTTTGGAAACTTGGTATGTAAGGAAATGTTTTAGAAATGTTAAGTTTAAAAGAGGAAACTAAAACAAGGTGGCCTTAAGAAAATTAGTAGAGGGAATTTAACACAAGAACGGGCTTGGAGTAGTGGCTAGGAGGTACCACTTAAGGCCCAGGTAAGTGACGCCACAAGCTATGCAAATGGGCCTAGGTTCGAGTCACGTGGGAAGCAAATAAAAGAGTTTTATTTTGCTGCAAGGAGCAAAGGAGTTGGACGGCACCAAGGCACTTGGGGAAGAGTTTAATTCTCTTTAAAATTTGGCTAAATAGGTGGATCAATGATGGATAATTATTATTTTATTAAGAGATAAGAGATAAATATTGGATTAAGTTTTATTAAATTGAATGGGTGATAATTAAAGTGATAAAGTTATAAAATAGGAGTGATGGCCAAGTAAAGGATTTTAAGTTAGTAATTTTGCTACTAGAGGAAAAGAGAGCCATTCATCATATCTTCTTTCAACTCTTCTCTCTGCAGAATTTCCTAGAGCATCTCTTCTTCTTCTTTTTGTTAGCTAAAGCCGAAAACTAAAGTAAGCCTAGCCAAATTCTTCATAACTTTTGTGATCTCCATTAAAACCGAATCCGTAAACTCCTAAAGATACCATCATTAGCCAATTTCTTTATACCAATCAAAAGTTGAAATCAAGTTCCTTCTAGCCTACATAGCCAAATATTGCTAAAGGTTCAAGCAAGGATTGCCGATCTCTAAAGTAAGGGTAAGATCTCATTCAGTTTCATCCTTTTTCTTTTAAGATTTGTCAAATATAGGACTAACCCATTAATATCTTGTTGTCAAACTTTGAAGAGATCTTTGGGATTTACTAAGTGTCGACAACAAGGAAGGAGAAATTCTTTTCCAGAAGGTACACCATAGGCAGCGTGTTCCCTAGTTATTCTATGAGTTTCGGATTTAAAATCCACAAGGTAAGTATCTATAGCATTTGGCCAAGGTCATGTTGAGTAAATAGATGTGTTTCATTAATATTTAAAAGCCGAAACTAATCTATTCAAGTAATCTAGTGATTGCCGATTTCAAGAAAGAAGGATACAAAGTTTCGGCATTTGATTAGACATCAATCGACAAGGTAAGGATTTAAGTGTATTAATCCCATCGATTTGGTTTTATGGCGAATGGCTCTTTACTAAGTATTAAGTGATTGATTAAATGTATAGATTTAAGATCTAAGGCATTAGATCAAGCTTTTCGGGATTTCAGCGAATTTGTTAAGCGAATTAGGTGTGTACCCCGCACTATCTTTTAATAAGATTTATGGCTAGAATTTAATATGAGCAAGTTTCTAAGAATGTGAATATGGCTAAAGTACCATGCTATGATACAAAGTACTCAGGTACGTTTCCTACTCCTACTAGGATTATGTTAAATATCTATTACGACACACATATGACATTATAAGAATGTGAAATAAGAATTTGGCATGTTAATGCATGATATATATGATATGGGGCATATGGGTTATATGAAAAGGGAAGTGAATGTGGTGACCTAAGACCACGATAATCGAATGTGGTGACCTAAGACCACGATAATCGAATGTGGTGACCTAAGACCACGATATCTGAATGTGGTGACCTAAGACCACGAATTTTTATAAGGGCGATGAGCACGTCGACTGCAGCGACTACCTTCGATGGTGTGTAGCGGATGGAGGGTTGACTTAGTAGTCCCCACGATGTGCAGGATGGTACGGGTGATGTGTAACGGATGGCATATAGGTTTGGGTTCGGGTTGCATCACTTTTTTTTTTCTATCTGTTATATGAACATGTATGATAATGTATGCCTGAATTATTAAATTTTAGTGTTGGTTACACATTGAGTCTGTTTGACTCACCCCTTGTGGGATTATTTTTCAAGTAACGATCAGTAATGGACCGAGTCGGCAGGAGCTTAAAGGTGGCCATGCACAGCGAGAAATTTATTTAATTTGGATTTTATTTCATTAAGTATTTTGAATTTTTTTTTTGGGGAATTATTTGATGTAATAAGGCCATAGTAGATCTACTTTACTTTGCTTTTATTTATTAAGATTACAAACTTTTATTTATTAAAAGATTAAGTAAATTTATTTTAAAACAAAGCCTAAACGTTTTGTCACCTAAAGTAAAGGATTTTAATAATGAAATAAACTTGTTATCAACTCAAGCCCAACCCAAAACAATCTTTCTTTCAAAACACACAAGTTTTTCCTAAGTAACAAAAGAATTTGAAACGGCTTACACCGGGGAACATACCAAATCCGGTTAAGGCTCGTGGGCTGGGTTTGGGGTGTTTCATTTTTATTTTTGGCAAGATGGCAAAGGAGAATAGGAAAGAATGAAGGTGAGGAAAGAAATCAACAAGAAGGGGAAAGTAAGGGGAACATGTGGCCTTTTTCAAGGAAAATGTTATGGAAAGTGTGGGTGGCTAATTTTGACTATTTTAGTCATGTATGTGGACGGTTTTGTGTGTTAGGGGGGATAGCCGAATTTTGCTTGGTGTTTTTGTAAAGTTTTAGTGTTTGTTTTGGTCAAATTCCATTAGCATCAAGAGTGTGTCATTTTCTCCAAAATTCATTCTCTTCTCTTTGCCAAATTTTCAAGCCTTTAGTGTACATTCTTGCTTCTTCTTTTCTTCCTTATTGTCGAAAGTACCTAAGCCATGGAGACCAAATTGTTTCACTCATTTTCCTTGGAAAACCAAATTCTCATAAACACTCCTTTGTATCTTCTTTTCCCTTTTACAAAATTTTCAACCCCTTCTTCTTCTTCTTCTTCTCAAATCCATATCCTCCATAGCTGTTCATTTTCCTCTATAACCGAACCCTTCATTTCTTCTTTATCATTCTTCTCATCCGTATTAACACTCACTCTTTTGATCAATCGTGTTTTAAGTGGAAAGGTCGAATCTATCACATTTGATTCACCCGTAGCCATAAGTACAATCGGTAAGTAGTAGTTCTCTCTTTGTCAATAACTTTGTTTCATTCGAGTTCATTAATAATTGTGTGTTCTTCTTTCTCTCCCTCGTTGGGTCTGAGTTACATTCTTTTCTGTGATATGGCCATCGTTGGGCTTAGGGCTTTCACCAAGGTGAAGGAGCACAAGTGATTTGTATTAACCAAATTGTTATCGTCGACTCGTCAAGCAAGCGGGGTAAGAACGTTGTTATAAGATTTGTTTTGGCCAAGGTGGGATATTTGCTAACAACTCTTTCGCTCACCAAATATTGTAAGGACGGGATTTCAGTAGCCAAAGGGTAGGATCGATTCTTGGTGCATTGAGGGAGATCAAATTCATGGTAAGTGGAGTTAGCCTAATAAATTGTTTCTAGTTACGATTATCAAAGTTGAGACTAACCTTCTATCAACCATCATTATAGGTGTTGAAATCCGTAGAAAGCACAACTCGTAATCAAGGTGTGTAATCCCGTACCTTCCGAAAACATGTTTGAAATGGTGTGTAATCTTACATCTCTCTGAAAGTTTGTATGATATGTTTTGTGATTCGGTCGAAATACTGAAGAAAATCAAAAACCGGCATCTGTGATCACTCGGGAGTGCGTATATTCGTAATAGTAACCATATTTTGTAATAAAATAGTTTTGGTTAGTGGCAGTGATGTTATTTCAAAAAATAATGAAAAATAGGAGAAAGGGAATTAGAAAGTGAATAAGATATAAAATTAAAGCTTACTGTGTCTATTTTGATATGGACGAAACGAAGAAGGGAAAGGAATTTTATATTCTGTGATATTTTAATTTTAGTGAGACTGGTTCTGATTAGCTTCCTGGTTCCCTAATCTGATTTGGAAAAATCATATAAAATTGTACAAAGTGAATTATGGGTTATAATTTAGATGTATGGAATCTTAGTGAGCTTATTTTCATTAGAAATAAGTGGGAGCAATATATGAAAACCGTATAGTGAGATATTTGAAATTAAGGTAAGACAGGTCAGGATCGTTGGACAGTGAAACAAGGGAAATTTTAAGGAGTAAACTGTACTAAATGATCAAGACAAAAAATTCTGGAAAAATTTTAGTAAGAAGATATATGAGTTTAGTTTCAAGGAAAATTTACAGATTTATATTTCAAGATTGCTAACCCATGTTATAGTCAATTTAGTTAGTACGACACAAATGGACAGTTTAAATTGTTATGCCCAAATTAGTAGTTAAGTCTGGATTGCGAAATTACCGAATTACCCTTAGTGGGTAAATTACCGAATTACGAAAATGCCTTAATGGACCGATTTGATAGATTGCCTTAATGGGCCAAATGAACATATTGAATAGTGGGCCAATATGATATTATGGCTAGATGGGCCAATTTGATATTTTTGCTAAATAGGCCGATCTGATATTTTCCTTAATGGGCCTAATTGATAAATTGTTATAATGGGCCATAATTTTGTAATAATTATTCGAATAAATTATTGTGGGTATATTGTGATATGTTATGCATTATATACAAGATTTGCATGGGATGGGATAATGTTGAAGAGAAGTTCTGGTGGCTCTGCCACATAATTCTGGTGGCTCTGCCACAAATCTGTATAGTGGCAATGCCACGTATGTTCTGTTATTCTGGTGGCTTATCCACAATTAATTTTTTTATAAATGGTTTAATGCCTGCGATTGGTGTGTTGGCAGGGTGGGTTGACTTGATCCCCACAGGTGTGTTGGTTGGTATGGGTGGTGTGTAGCGGATGGATTATTAGGATTAGTTTTGGAATTGCATTACATTCTCATGATATAATTGATACATTAGTTTGAAAAGGGGCTTAGGCCCAAAGTATTGCTAAATGGGCTCAAGCCCAAGATTATGCTTTATGGGCTCAGGCCTAAGTTTTTGCTAATTGGGCTCCGACCCAGTGGATGATGGTAAGGGTATTATGCACTGAGTTCTTGTAACTCACCCCCTTTTCTCTTAACCCTTGTAGGTAATGCTCAGTGACGTGGACTTGGGCCATAGATGTCTCGATGGAGGCCATACTTCAGAAATGGTTCATATTGAACTTTAGATTTCTATTTTTGTTCACTTTACTATTTTGGGTTTTATGTTGTAATAAGGCCTCTAGAGTATTTTATTATTTTCTTTATGTTTGATATACTTATTATTTTGCTTAAATTGTTTTAAAAGGGAATTTCCTAAAAAATTAAATAAAGGTTTTCCAAAATCGATTAACAAATAGATTTCAAAATAAACTTTTATAAATATTTTTAACACGGAAATTGTCTTTCAAATTTTCAAACGTCGTTTTCAAAAGTCACGATTTTATAAGAGCATTAGTTCAAATTTATCGATTTATCAATCAATCTTCGAGGTTAGTAGTATTTTATCAAATATTTCAAATCAAACTTGTTTTCTTGATTTTAACAAAGCAATACCTCTTTTTACGTACGAATGAAAAGGACTTAAATGTATTTTTCTCATGTGACATGTCAAATCTGGCCTTAACGCCTGGGCTGGGTTTGGGGTCTTACATTGTAGATACGAACAGAATGAATAAACCACCAGTAGACAAGATTCGCAAGTACGGGGCTGAAGAGTTTAGGGCCACATTTGATGACGATGCTGAAAGAGCTGAATTGTGGCTTGAGAATACAATCAGAGTATTCGATGAGATGTCGTTAACTCCGGACGAATGTATTAAGTGCGCTATTTCATTGTTGAGGGATTCAGCTTATAATTGGTGTAAGACATTGACATCTATAGTTTTGAGAGAGAGGATCACCTGGGATTTTTTTCAAGCTAAGTTCAGAAAGAAGTATATCAGTCAACGCTTCATTGATCAGAAACATAAAGAGTTTCTAGAACCGTAATGAGGTCATTTGTGCATTCTTGAATCTGACGAGGAATTGCATGCGATTGAGTAAATATGCTAGAGAATGTGTTTCTACTGAAGCTACTATGTGCAAACATTTCATAGAGGGATTGAATGAAGACATTAAGTTGTTGGTTGGGATATTGGATATAAATGAATTTGTTGTGTTAGTTGAAAGAGCATGCAAAGCTGAGGAGCTCAGTAACGAAAAGAAGAAAGCCGATTCTGAGGCTCGTGATGAAAGAAAGAGATCAATGAAAAAATTCTCTCAACCTTCAGAGAAGAGACGATTCTGAGGCTCGTGATGAAAGAAAGAGATCGATGAATAAATTCTCTCAACCTTCAACGAAGAGATACAAAGATGCAAGCAATCGTTCAAATGCTTCATATGGACATTCAAATTGAGATCGTTCGAGACAAAGTACCAATTTACAAATTCAAGCTCTGAATGAATCAAGTGTTGGTAGTGACGCCACTTAGGGCATAAGGAAATGACGCCTCAAGAGAGTGGGAGAGCCTTGGTTCGAGCTACAAGAATCCCTCTTTGTGCATTTCTTTTTGACGCCAAGGCCAGGGAGGAGTTGTGCTCAGGATGGACTGTGATGGATATGTGTTGAAGGAGTCAACACATTTGAGTTGGTGGAAAAGAGAAAATGTAGGAAGTTGAAACATTCAAATGTGTTTGAATGGATGATCAGGAGAAAAAGGGGGAGAAAAAGAAGGGATTGGGTTGGTGTGTGTGTAGCCGAATCTTATAGTGGCTAAGGGGTGTTGGAGCACTCGATTTTGGGGGTGTGGGTTGGTGTGCCGGAATTGGTTAGCCTTGGGTGATATTTTCGGCATTTGGTGTGTGTGCTTTACATTGTTTTTTTTTATTCCTAAAGTGTTTCTCCCATCCTCTTTTGTGCCGAAAATCAATTAGCATTTCAACTTTTCTCTTATCTTTTGTCAATTGCTGAAACCCCTATTGGTTCTTTTACTTTCTTTTCTTCTTCTTGTAAAGCCGAATACCTCTTTGATAATACTTTCTTCTCCCATAGCCGTTTTCATCTCTTCTTCTTCTTTTTCTTTTATCTCCAAAATCAAAAACCCCCTAACTCCCTTGTCATCTTTAACCTCTGCACAACAGTCGAATATCCCTTATCTATATTCTCCTTTCTTCTTTATGCGTTCCCTCTTAATATTCTCTGGTGTCGAAAACTAATTCTCTCCTTCTGGTCTTCAAAGCCAAAATCTCAATCCCTAATTGGGTAAGATCGCATTGCTCTCTCTTTTCTTCTCTTTTGGTCTAGTGGCTGAATCTTTCTAGCATTCACACCTTTCTATTTCATTTTTCTCTATATTGATTTCTATGGTAAAGAAAAGTCGAGATTGGGCATTCGTTTTGAACAATTCTTATTCAACTAGAAGCTGAATTCCTTTGGCAATCATAATCATTTCCTTCGGGTTTTGTGACAGCAGATTATCGCTATCTGATCCCCACCATTCTCAATCGGTTTTGCTGGTCTTGAGGTAAGTGGTCCTGCCTCTCAATCAGCTTTTATTGTGCTAATGTCGAATGCAAAGATCCAATTCTGTTTGATGCTTGGCCGAATGTAGGAGGGGTGTGTTGACACCATTTTGTGTGAACTTTGGGGATTTGTCGTTTGTGAGTCAAACCTGTAACCTCAGGTTGTGTCGATTTAGGTAAGGGTTCTAACTTCGGGTTTTAGTTCCTTGCATTTTGTTTCACTGCTTTAACCCGATTTAGTGACCAAGGTGTATTATGGACTCTAATGCTAGTCAAGCGGGAGGAGGGGTTGGATCGGTAAACCCAACCCCTAAATTCAAGAAGAGGGCTGTATCTGCGATTCGTGATTGGCCACCGGTGTGTGGACCAGCATCGGAATAGGAGAGTAGACAGATAGCGATAGTGTCGATTAACGACAGTGTCGACGTAGAAAGCATAGTCTTGCGAGTAATCAGGTGTGTAACTCCTACACACTTTGTATGTAAATATGTTAATCCCATGTATGTTCTTAAAAGTCGAAATGACTGTGGAAATGGATATGTTACCCTTGTGGGTAAAAGCAAGGACTCCGGGTAAGTCCATCTGGTTGGCTAACGTTAATTGCCTCTGTTAAATCTGCATATGCTATGTTACATTATTTGTGGTTGTTAAGCGTGATGATTTTACATTGAAAAGCATGTTCATAAAATGGTTATGATGAGAGGAGGGGGAAGACTTGATATTTGTGACTTTGGGTCACCAGTGGTTTGGCACCACCAGTGGTTTGGTACCACATATGCGATATTTGTGACTTTGGGTCACCAGTGGTTTGGCACCACCAGTGGTTTGGTACCACACATGTGATATTTGTGACTTTGTGTCACCAGTGGTTTGGCACCACCAGTGGTTTGGTACCACATATATGATTTTTGTGACTTTGGGTCACCAGTGGTTTGGCACCACCAGTGGTTTGGTACCACATGGGGTAGAATCGAAAGTTTCAGATGGTTAGGTTTTGGGCTGCATGGCACGCATATTGCATATGAATCTATGTATGAGTTTATTATTTTCGGGATGGGGATTTATGCACTGAGTCTTGGTGACTCACACCTTCCTTTACATTTTACATATAATCCCTAGATCGCAGATATGGAGCCGGGATGGACTCGAGGTGGCCATGCTGAGTAGTTGATTTTATTTAATGGTTAATTTTTGGATTTTATTTTGCTTTCTCTTTTGGTTTCGGTTAGGTAATAAGGCCACCTACGTTTTATTTTGGTACTATTTATTTTTGACAAATGCCTTGAATTTGTGATAAACATTAAAGCATGATTAAAAAGGAAAGAACTATAAAAGGAACGTTTTCGTGACCTTAACAAACTCTCGATTTTTTTTTTTTTTTGCAAAATGTTACCATCAGGCAACTTACAACATTAACGACATGGAAACTTGGTTTTTTTTTTCTAAACTAAGGCCCAAACTGTTTTCCTTCAATCTGCTCCATACAAACTTGTTTTCTACAAACTTCAAATAACTTATTCAATATTGCAACGACAAAACTGGTTTTTACAAATTGTTTTCATCCCTGTGATGCACCAAATTCAGTCGTAGCGTTTTGACCGGGTTTGGGGTGTTACAATTGTAGTATCAGAGCCAGGTTTAAAAAAGCTTGGTTGTGGGCCTAGGGCCCAAAATGTTTTCAAATCAAGGGTTTGTAAAATGTTTTTGAAAAAAAAATGCATACCTTGGGGAAAGCATGGCACCCGAGTCTCCGGTACCAATCCGCAACGGTAAGTCCCCTAACTGTTGCTTTATGGTTTAATGGTTACGAAATAAATGCTAGTAGTAGGAATCGACTTTAGAGATTGAAGCCCGGTTTAATGGTTACAAAATAAATGCTAGTAGTAGGAATCGACTTTAGAGACTGAAGCCCATAGGATTGTGTGAACTTGCGGGAACAACTACAGTAATAAATTATTCATAAGACTGTTCCGTAATAACCAGTGGAAGAAAGCTAACTCATAAAATTCCTTAATCAGATTATTTTGTGAACGCTAGTCATGAGCACTCGAGGACGTGGTCATAACATGCGTGGGCGTGGTAGGGGTAGGATGATCGTGGTACGAACCACAAGATCAGTCACGTGTCGAGAATGATGTACCACCGCTGCCAGCTGTGGGCGCTGAGTTTTAGGATTAGACGGGTGGTGATGATGCAGTGTCATAGGCGAAGCTACGGGTTCTGAAGGGAGTAACTAGAGCAGGTGGAGGTGTGGGGGCTCGAAAATCTGTGTGAACGACTCTGAGCTAATGGAGCGAAGGTATTTAGGGGTGTATCTGGTGTAGCTCCCAGCACAGTGGAGTACTGGCTTGAGGCGACTGAGTGCATAATGGACGACTTAGACTTTACGATTGAGGAAAAGTTGAAGGGGATAGTGTCTCTTCTCCGGTATGAGTCTTACCAGTGGTGGCTCACGGTCAAGGATGGTGCAACAATCGGTGATGTCACTTGGGATTTCTTTAAAATAGCTTATCAGAGGAAGTGTGTTGGATCTAGTTATATAGATGCGCAACGGAAGGCATTTTTGAATTTGGTTCAAGAGAGTAAGTCAATATCGTAGTATGAGATAGAATTTTTAAGGTTGAGCCGTTATGCCTGGGGTATCGTGGCTATGGAACACAAGCGTTGTGTCAGGTTTGAGGACGGTTTGAGAGATGAGCTGAGGCTGTTGATCGCTTCACAGCGAGAGGGGGAGTTTACTATTCTTGTGGAGAAGGCTAAGATAGCCGAGGGGGTGAAGGAGTCGACGAAACTGAACTTGGACAGAAATAGGAACAAGAGGAATTTTGGGCCATCAGGGTCTACTGGGAATTCTTAGAAAAGAGCTAGATTTGATGGACAGAGTCAAGCTACACGGTCTTCTGCTACTCAATGGCCATCACGGTCTTAGAAAAGAGCTAGATTTGTATGTAAATACTTGGGTGATGCAATTGTATGAGATGTATGCTTTTATTTTACTACGTTTTTGGTTGTTTAAATCATTTAAGCATAACCTGATAACTGTTCCTTTCGATAATTGATTAAATGTTAATCATGGTGTTGTGGCCTATTCGATCTTATGTTATTACTGTTAACTATTAACAAATTTGTAATATTGCGACGGTGGTATTTAGCTTTCGATGGGTTAATCGCTAGTGGAACAAGGGTTGTTTCGATATGAACCTCAAGGATTAAAATCTTGAAAACACGATTCTGTTGATAAAAGTTATCAAATCATGAGGTTTCATTTGACTAGGGTATGCGATTTTGTTAATAAAAGAAATATATAAACCTGATGGGCCACATAAGGTTGAAAGGATATTTTATAATTCACCTTAGCAAAAAGCATTGAATTATGTATGCTATTTTTTTACATGCACGGTGTTTGAAATGCATAGTTATAGCCCGATGACCCATTTGATAAAAGGTTGTAATTTTATATATATAAATACGGCCTGCGTGTCATGCCTTACTACTATTCTCTTGTATTTCTCTTCTCATCTTACTCCCTCGTATATAAAACGAGTTTCTGCATATTGTAATTTGCAAGAGTTGCTATGGGCCAGACGAGAAGGAAGTTGGGACAACTATGAGGATTGATAGTTTGTGAAACTGCTTACACCTTTAGGTTTCCTTTTGGTTCTCCCATTGGCTTGGGTTGAATCACCTTAGTTTAGGGGGTATAACTATTGCATTTATTTATTTCTTTATTTATTCATGTATGAGATGCTAAGGATGTTTAAAGCATGCCAATTTTATATATTAAAATTTAATAATAAACCCAATTAATTTAATAAACCCAATAATTGATGAGATCAATTAAAAGACTAAATGGACTAAAGTAGACCATAATTGGTGAGATGGAACATCCTTAATAAAATCCCACTATTAAAATATTAAGTCAACATGGCCTTCCAATTTTGCCCTCGTTAAGGCCTCGATCAATACTATGTAGGTTATGCCAAAGCAAAGTACTAGTATTTATCTTGGTTAAACGCGAAGAATAAACAAGTGATATTCGCTGGTTAAAAATTGGTTAATGACTTAACTAGGTTACTCTAATAGGATTAGAAACCTAGCAGCTTAAATTGGATAAATCATAAGATGATTAGAACAAGAGCTGTTCACCAAATATTAGGAGTTACATATGATGTAATTAGCAAAGGTTGCTTACCTAAATAACCATAGTCTTGAGAGTAAAGCCAAAGCTGACTTAAGAGGAGGTGAAATATGGATCCTTAACCCACTAGAAATACTTTGGAGAAAGTTTTTCTGAAATTAATATATGGGGGTTATTAATTTTGAAATAAAATAGTGGGATCATCATTTAATAAAGTCTTTTTAATGATTGATATAAACTTGGTAAATTTACTCACACGCATATTTAATTGTTGTAGATATATTATGGCTACAAATACTAGCACACTCTCATTGCGATCGGTCTTTGAGAAGGACAAATTGAATGGTTTGAATTTTCTTGACTGGTTCCGTAACTTGAGGATTGTCCTCAAACAAGAACGGAAATTGTATGTCATTGAACAACCACTTCCTAATGAACCACCTATTAATGCCTCGAGAACTGATAAAGATGCTTACAAGAAGTATCTCGATGACATGGTAGATGTTGGATGTCTTATGCTTGCCACTATGAATCTCGAGCTTGAAGCAACATGAGGACATGGTTGCTTATGATATGATCTAGCACCTGAAAGAACTTTATCAGGGGCAAGCACGGCAAGAGAGGTTCGATATCTCTAAAGCCCTATTCCAATGTAAGTTGGCTGAAGGAAGCCCAGTAGGACCTCATGTCATTAAGATGATTGGCTACATTGAAAGTTTGTCTAAGCTTGGTTTTTCATTGGGCTAAGAGTTGCCCACTGATGTTATTCTGCAATCATTGTCAGATACCTACAGCCAGTTTGTCCTTAATTTCAATATGAATGAAATTTACAAGACTCTGCCACAGTTGCTCAGTATGTTACGAACTGCTGAAGGAAACATGAAAAAGGTTGGACCCAAGCCCATACTGATGGTCCGTAACAACAAGGGCAAGTGAAAGGCCAAAGTTCAGACAAAGCCCAAGGGTAAAGGTAAGCCCAAGCCTGGCAAAGGAAAGGCTGCAATGAAACCTAAAGGTGGAGTGTCTAAGGAAGGAAACTGCTTTCATTGTGGTGTGACTGGACATTGGAAGCAGAACTGCCCTATCTATCTTGAAGAAGTCAAGAAGGCCAAAACAAGTAGAACGTCTGCTTCAGGTATTTATGTTATTGATATTAATTTATCAACTACTACTTCTTGGGTATTAGATACTAGTTGTGGTTCTCGTATTTGTACTTCTGTATAGGAACTACAAAGGAGTAGGACGTTGGCTAGAGGAGATGTGGACCTGCGAGTTGGAAATGGAGCAAAGGTTGCTGCATTAGCTGTGGGAACATATACTTTATCTTTGCCTAGTGGACTTGATTTAATTTTAGAGGATTGTTATTTTGTGCCCAGTTTGACTAAAAACATTATTTCAGTTTCTTGTTTAGACAAAATTGGTTTTGAGATAATTATTAAGAATAATTGTTGCTCCTTTCATCTCAATAATATTTTCTATGGTTCGGCACAATTGATTAATGGCCTCTATATTTTAGATCAAATGAACCCTATTTACAACATAAATACAAAAAGATCTAAAATAAATGACTCAAATCAAACTTATCTTTGGCATTGTCGTTTGGGCCACATAAGTGAGAGACGCATATCCATACTCCATAAAGATGGTTTCTTAGATTCATTTGTTTTTGAACAATTTGAAGTATGTGAATCTTGCTTATTGGGAAAAATGACTAAATCTCATTTTACTGGTAAAAGTGAACGAGCTAGTGATTTATTGGGCCTAATACATTCTGATGTATGTGGACCAATAAATACACAGGCCAGAGGTGGATTTCAATACTTCATTACTTTCACTGATGATTTCAGTAGATATAGGTATGTTTATCTCATGCGCCATAAGTCTTAGTCTCTTGAAAAGTTCAAGGAATTCAAAAATGAAGTACAAAATCAACTAGGCAAAACTATCAAGTCACTTTGATCAAATCGAGGTGGAGAGTATTTGAGCCTAGAGTTTGATGATCTATTGAAGGAATGTGGATTGTCTCACAACTTACTCCTCCAGCTACTCCTCAATGGAATGGAGTTTCTGAGAGAAGAAATCAAACTTTATTAGACATGGTTCGATCCATGATGAGTCATGCTGATCTATCGACTTCTTTTTAGGGACATACAATTGAGACAGCTGCTTTCACACTAAATCGTGTTCCATCTAAATCGGTTCAAAAGATGCCATATGAGATGTGGACTGGGAAACATCCCAGTATGCCTTTTATAAAAATTTAGGGTTGTGAAGCTTATGTTAAACGTCAGACGTCTACTAAGCTTGAACCTAAATCTGAAAGGTGTATTTCTGTGGGGTATCCGAAAAAAACCAAAGGTTATTATTTCTTTAATCCCACTGAGAGCAAAATATTTGTTGCTCGGACTGGTGTCTTCCAAGAGAGAGAATTTATTTCTAGAAAAGGAAGTGGGAGAAAGATTGAACTTGAAGAAATTCGAGAATCACAAGATACCACTGAACCAGAGATAGAACAACAGTTAATTCCACAAGAAATTGAGGAACAAGTAATTGCTGTAGAAACACAACCACCGCGAAGATCTTTAAGAGAATGCCATGCACCTAAGAGATATGGATTTCTCATTACAACGCACGGTGACATTCTTCTTATAGATCAAGATGAGCCTAGGACTTATCAAGAAGCGGTGACGAGCCCAGGCTCTAAGAAATGGCTTGAGGCCATGAGATCTGAGGTGGATTCCATGTATGAAAATCAAGTATGGACTTTGATTGACCCACCCGAAGGGGTTAAACCTATAGGGTGCAAGTGGGTTTTCAAAAAGAAAATCGACATGGATGGTAATGTACAAACATACAAGGGGCAATTAGTCGCTAAAGGTTTTCGCCAAATTCATGGTATTTACTATGATGAAACCTTTTCTTCCGTAGCTATGTTTAAATCCATCAGGATCTTGCTCGCCATAGCTACATTTCATGATTATGAAATCTGACAGATGGACGTCAAAATAGCTTTCCTTAACAGGAAACTTGAAGAGGATGTGTACATGACACAACCTGAAGGTTTTGTCAATCCAAAGGATGCTAGAATGATTTGTAAGCTATAAAGATCCATTTATGGATTAAAGCAAGCTTCTCGAAGTTGGAATCTTCATTTTAACAATGCAATCAAAGAGTTTGGTTTTATTAAAAATAAATATGAACCATGTGTTTACAAGAAAGTTAGTGGGAGCACTATCACATTCTTGGTACTGTATGTGGATGACATACTTATCATGGGAAATGACATACCTACCTTGCAGTCTATTAAGACTTGGTTAGGAAGTTATTTTTCTATGAAGGACTTGGGCGAAGCTACTTACATCTTAGGAGTCAAGATCTATAGAGATAGATCAAAACGACTACTAGGTCTAAGCCAGAGTACATACATAGATAAAGTACTGAAAAGGTTCAGTACGGAAGAATCTAAAAGATGATTTCTACCTATGAGACATGGTATTTCACTCTCGAAGGAAATGTTTCCTTTAACTCCACAAGAGAGAGAACGCATGAGTAAAATTCCATATGCTTCTGCTATTGGATCTATCATGTATACCATGTTATGTACCTTGCCAGATGTCTCGTATGCCTTAAGTATGACTAGCAGGTACCAAGTAGATCCTGGTGAAGGTCACTGGACCACAGTCAAGAATATCCTTAAGTACTTAAGAAGAACTAAGGATACGTTCCTAATATATGGAGGTGAGGAAGAGTTAAGTGTAAAAGGTTACACTGATGCCAGCTTCCAAACTGACAAGGACGATTCTCGATCGCAATCAGGATTTGTGTTTTGCCTTAATGGTGGTGCTGTGAGCTGGAAGAGTTAAAAGAAACACTTGTAAGAGTATGCCCAAAGATCAATCATGAGATGGTTGTAATAACATACTTGATTTACCATGTTTATTAATATAAAGCGTTGTCATTATTATTTCAGTTTTTTCTTCTGTGTGTACAAATAAACTGTTTTATAATAATGTCCTGAGAATAATATGATTATTCTTAAAATATCCTTAGTCAAGTATTATTGTTGACTAGGAAAACAATAATGCATTAAGACTAACATGTAGTTGATTGATGATAAAGAGTTGTCATTGATATGGAGTGTCAAAATCAATGCATGAATATATGTGTTATAGAACAACATATTGGACTGACCCGCTATGAGTATGTTTCTTGGATTATTATGTAATTGTCACAACATTACTCATAATGATTAATATGTATATGATCTTTAGACTTGAGATATTCATTATCCCAACATCGTGAGTCGTATATTTTGATACAGTCAAACGTATAATCAGAATCGGGTTGTTCTATAAAGGTCGATGTTGGATATACCACAATCTATGTAGAGGATATTGTTGATCAATAGGATAAGTCCTCCCACATAATGGGAGTAATATCTTAGGCCACTTGATTGAGTGAGACTAGAAATGCATGGCCATGCTCAAATAAGTTGACATGAGATGTCATACTAATTTTTATATCATAGTCTACTCAAGATATCAAGAAACATGGGATGGACTATACAAATGTGACTATTCCATGACTTGTATCTATTCCAGAGATAAAGGACTTAAGGATTAATGCATGAAAAGTTAATCACAAAAGTTATGTCGAATCAAGACTTCTTGTAACTTAGGTAGCAATGATGTATTGCTAGATGCCACTCATTGTTTGTGACATTAGAATCGTTCTAGTATTACTACTAACGTTGCAAGTGTAACATCCTAGATTAGGGGTTATGCGTTCGTGCATAATTCATGAAATAGTGGACTCAGTGGGTGTGTTGGATGTGATCTGAGGAGCTTTAGGAACCCTAAGATGTAAGGAAATGTATGGAAATGTAAGGAAATGTATGGAAATGTAAGGAAATGCAAGGAAATGTAAGGAAATGCCTTGTCTTGGAAATGTATGGAGATGTTAAGTTTAAAACAAGAAAGTGAACATTTTTGGAAACTAGGAAATGTAAGGAAATGATTTAGAAATGATTCAAAAGGGGAAAGTGAACATTTCTGGAAACTTGGAAATGTAACGAAATGTCAAGATTAAAGAGGCAAACGAAAATTTTTGGAAACTTGGAAATGTAAAGAAATGTTAAGTTTTAAAGTTTAAAAAGGGAAACTAAGGCAAGGTGGCCTTAAGAGAAAAAGTATGTGAAATTTGACACTAATCGGGCTTGGAAAAGTGGCTCAAGATGTCACTTAGGGCCTTTGGAAATGGCGCCACATACAAGGGTGTTGGGCCCGAGTTCGAAGTCACATGGGAAGCAAATAAAAGAAATTTTATTTTGCTTCCGGAAGAAGTGAGGTGGCACAAGCTTTTAAAAAGAGGAGTTTTATTCTCTTTAAATTTTATTAAATAGGGATAAATAATGGGATTATTTTAGATTATTCTCAAAAGATAATTGTGGATTAATTCCTTTTATTTTAATGGATAAAAGAAGAGATAATAGAAGGATTATTATTATTATTATTATTATTAATGAGATAAAGTTATCAAATTAAGAAGAGTGGTGGCCAAGTAAGGGACTCTAGCCTAGTAAATTCGGCTATAAAAGGAATAGAGAGGCCATTCAACATTATTTACTCTTCCTTGATAACCTCTGTCGAATTTTCTCTCAACCCTATTCTTTTCTTCTTCATTCTTCTCCTCTCAATATTCCAAAAGCGAAAGCTTGCCAAGATCAAGGCCATAGCCAATCTCTGAAGGTTGAAGTGAAGGTGCAATCGATTTCTTCAAATAAGGAGATCTTTCGGGACTTACTAAGTGTAGATTACAAGGAATGAGAAGTTCTTTTCCCGAAGGTACACCATAGGCTGCGTGTTCCCTAGTTATTCGGTGAATTTTGGGATTTAAAATCCACAAGGTAAGTGTCTATAGCATTCAGTCAAGGCCTATTTTGATAGTTAGATCTAATTCTTGTTTGTTTAAAAGCAAACTAACCCCCGATGAGATTTAGTGCTTGGCGAATACAAGGAGGAGCATAGCATAGATTTCGGATTTGATTAGTATTGAAATCGGCAACAAGGTAAGTTTAAGTATACAAATCCTACTAGGATTTGGTTTTATAGCCTAATAGGCTTTATACTAATATAATAAGGATGGCCAAATGTAGGACTTGAGATCTAAGGCATTAGATCAAGCTTTTAGGATTTGGATTGAAAGCATTGTTTAATCGGTGTGTACCCACACTAATTCTTAATAAGTTTTATGGCAATATTTAAATATGTATGTATGTTATATGAATGCGGAAAATATGGCTAAGTACCGTGTTATGGTGCACAAGATTAAGGCACGTTTTCCTACTCCTACTAGGAATATGAAATTATGTTATATATGTAACATGTGAAAAGTGATAAGAATGAATGTGGTGACCTAAGACCACGATATCGAATGTGGTGACCTAAGACCACGATATCCGAATGTGGTGACCTAAGACCACGAAATCAATATGATTATTGATATGAATATGTGATAATATGCGAAATAACATGTACATGCATTCTCATGGCATTATTTTATGTTGCATGTGCATGGGTGGGATATGATATGAAAGAAGGACAGGGTGTACTTCGAGTACGTGGTTTGATGTTAGCCTTGAGCTTCATCGTAGATTGACGTGGACTGAGGTCACGTTGTGGATTAATTGCGATTTAGTTCGCGTGGCTTGATGAGTAGCTCTGTGCCTCATCGTGGTTGATATAAGCTTTGTGCTATATCGTGGTTGATGAGTGACTATGTGTCCCATCGTGGTTTTGGTGTTAGCTACGGCTACATCGTGGATTGGCGCTGACTGAGGTCGCGTTGTGGATTTTTGTGCTTTATTGCACGTGGATGGCATTTATTGCCTTTTGGAGTAAAAAGGAGAGGGTGATTTAATAATCCCCTGGTGTGTGGTAGGTTGGTACGGGGGAGTGTAGCGGATGGCTAACTAGGTTTGGGTTCGGGAATGCATCATTAAATGTATTCTATGATTTGAATGTGTATCATATGTATGCTCGAAATTGTTAAAACTTAGTGTTTGTGTACACATTGAGTCTGCTTAACTCACCCTGCTAGGGAACCTTTTTCAGTGACGATCAAGAATGGACCGGGTCGGCAGGAGCTCATAGGTGGCCATGCACAAAGAAGGAATTTAATTAATTTGGATTTTTATATTTTAAGTACTTTGAATTTAAAGTTTGGAAATTATTTGATGTAATAAGGCCATAAGGCCAAGATTGAATTTTTTATTTCTTTTTACTTTTATTTACAAATTATTATTTAAGGGATCAAGTAAATTTATTTTTAAAATAAACTCCAAGTGTTTTGTCACCTTAATTAAAAAGGAATTTTAATATAAGATTAACTCATTTTCAAAGACAAGCCCAACCCAAACAATATTTTTTAAAATTCACACAAGTTTTTCCTAAGTAACAAAAGAATTTTGAATCGGTTTACATCGAGAAACATACCAGATCCTGTCAAGGCTCATGGGCCGGGTATGGGGTGTTTCAATTTGGTATCAGAGCCCAGTTTTAAACTCTCGGCCTGTGGGCTAAGGCCCAAAACATTTTCAAATCGAGCCCAAATGAGTTTCTTTGAAGTTAAGGTGTTTTTAGCATGGCACCTAAGTCTCCAACCCATGATCCACTGTAAGTACCCCTAACCATCGTGTGATTATGTGAATTATAGAAGGGTAGAAAAGGCATGGAACGAGAATAGTATGATAGGTACTTGAACCTAGGACTAGTCTACTCCAACAATTACATAAGACTTAATTGACTAACTAAACAAACCTAGGCTAAGTCAACCGAAAGTTAGGGTGTGGTAACCCCAGACGCATGTCTAGGATTGGATCCGGAAGAGCACGGTATTTAAGCAATCCTAGTGACTCACCTCCTCTTCGCAGGAATCCTACCTGGTACGTAGCTACGGTTCACCCTAACCAAGAGGACTCACTCGCAGGCTAAACTCAATAACTAAAACCCGAAAGGGACTAGCCATGTTTTTTTTATGAAAGCCCTAGTTTTAAAACTCTTAAAATTCCCATTTAATTTGAAAAGACTGTTTTATAAATTTCTCAAATATTTCTTGATTTATGAAAATTACCAAAATGCCCCTAGTGGCTAAATTACAAAATGCCCTTGGTTTCTAAAATTTGCTCCACCCCGATTTCAATAAAATTTTCCTTACTTTACAAAAGCATCCAAGAATTCTATTTTGCAAATATTAATACCTTGACTTTGAAAATTACTTAAATTGCCCTCGACGCATAAAATTACCAAAATGACCCCGATTTCCAAAATTTTTGCAAACATCACCAATTTGGAAAACAAATTCTCAAAAAGAACCCCAAGTTTTACAAATTTTGAAATACCCTTGATTTATTCAGATTTACAAATTTACCATGGTTTATTACCAAAATAACCCCGAGCTCCAAAATTATCGAAATACCCCAAGATTTTAAAATTTTCCAAAATACCCTGAATTTAAAATTCCAAAATACTTTTGACAAGATCATCAAGGAACTTTTCTTCTAAAATTACGAAAATACCTCAGAGGACAAATTACAAAATGCCCCCGGTAGTGGAAAACAAAGAACAATGAAAACTACAACGTTTTCTAAATGAACGAAAGTTCATAATTGTTTGATGGATGTATGAATGAATGAAAAGGCTGTGTGCATGTATGAATACTGAAAGAACCACTCCTAAAATTCTTTTCATAAAACTTCTTCGCGAATAATCGTAGAATAAAAGCTAATTCATAAAATTTCTTAATCGATTAAATCGTGAAGTAGACATGAGTTCTAGGGACGTGAACTTAAGATCGAGTCTTGCAGCAGTAAGCATAGTCTTTGTGAGAAGGATTGTACGATAATAAGTAATTTCGAGGACTAAATTATTTTAAGGAGGTAGAACCGTAACGCCCTAGATTAGGGGTTATGCGTTCATGCGTAATTCATGAAATAGTGGGCTCAGTGGGTGTGTTGGATGTGATCTGAGGAGCTTTAGGAACATTAAGATGTAAGGAAATGTATGGAAATGTAAGGAAATGTATGGAAATGTATGGAAATGTAAGGAAATGTAAGGAAATGTAAGGAAATGCCTTGTCTTGGAAATGTATGGAGATGTTAAGTTTAAAACAAGAAAGTGAACATTTTTGGAAACTAGGAAATGTAAGGAAATGATTTAGAAATGATTCAAAGAGGAAAGTGAACATTTCGAAACTTGGAAATGTAAGGAAATGTCAAGATTAAAGAGGCAAACGAAAATTTTTGGAAACTTGGAAATGTAAAGAAATGTTAAGTTTTAAAGTTTAAAAGGGGAAACTAAGGCAAGGTGGCCTTAAGAGAAAAGTATGTGAAATTTGACACACAATCGGCCTGGAAAAGTAGCATGAAGATGTCACTTAGGGCCTTTGGAAATGGCGCCACATACAAGGGTGTTGGGCCCGAGTTCGAAGTCACATGGGAAGCAAATAAAAGAAATTTTATTTTGCTTCCGGAAGAAGTGAGGCTGGACGCACAAGCTTTTAAAAAGAGGAGTTTTATTCTCTTTAAATTTATGCTAAATAGGGATAAATAATGGGATTATTTTAGATTATTCTCAAGAGATAATTGTGGATTAATTCCTTTTATTTTAGTGGATAAAAGAAGAGATAATAGAAGGATTATTATTATTATTAATGAGATAAAGTTATCAAATTAAGAAGAGTGGTGGCCAAGTAAGGGACTCTAGCCTAGTAAATTCGGCTATAAAAGGAATAGAGAGGCCATTCAACATTATTCACTCTTCCTTGATAACCTCTGCCGAATTTTCTCTGCAACCCCTATTCTTTTCTTCTTCATTCTTCTCCTCTTAATATTACAAAAGCCGAAAGCTTGCTAAGATCAAGGCCATAGCCGAATCTTTGAAGGTTGAAGTGAAGGTGCAATTGATTTCTTCAAATAAGGAGATCTTTCGGGACTTACTAAGTGTAGATTACAAGGAATGAGAAGTTCTTTTCTCGAAGGTACACTATAGGCTGCGTGTTCCCTAGTTATTCAGTGAATTTCAGGATTTAAAATCCACAAGGTAAGTGTCTATAGCATTCAGCCAAGGCCTATTTTGATAGTTAGATCTAATTCTTGTTTGTTTAAAAAGCCTAAACTAACCCCTGATGAGATTTAGTGCTTGGCCGAATACAAGGAGGAGCATAGCATAGATTTCGGATTTGATTAGTATTGAAATCAACAAGGTAAGTTTAAGTATACAAATCCTACTAGGATTTGGTTTTATAATAGAATAGGCTTTATGCTAATATAATAAGGATGGCGAATGTAGGACTTGAGATCTAAGGCATTAGATCAAGCTTTTAGGATTTGGATTGAAAGCATTGTTTAATCGGTGTGTACCTACACTAATTCTTAATAAGTTTTATGGCAATATTTAAATATGTATGTATGTTATATGAATGCGAAAATATGGCTAAGTACCATGTTATGGTGCAAAGATTAAGGTTCATTTTCCTACTCCTACTAGGAATATGAAATTATGTTATATATGTAACATGTGAAAAGTGATAAGAATGAATGTAGTGACCTAAGACCACAATATCTGAATGTGGTGACCTAAGACCACGATATCTGAATGTGGTGACCTAAGACCACGAAATCTAAATATGATTATTGATATGAATATGTGATAATATGCGAAATAACATGTACATGCATTCTCATGGCATTATTTTATGTTGCATATGCATGGGTGGGATATGATATGAAAGAAGGACAGGGTGTACTTCGAGTACGTGGTTTGATGTTGCCTTGAGCTTCATCGTAGATTGACGTGGACTGAGGTCACGTTGTGGATTAATTGCGATTTAGTTCGCGTGGCTTGATGAGTAGCTCTGTGCCTCATCGTGGTTGATATAAGCTTTGTGCTATATCGTGGTTGATGAGTGACTATGTGTCCCATCATGGTTTTGGTGTTAGCTACGGCTACATCGTGGATTGGCGCTGACTGAGGTCGCGTTGTGGATTTTTGTGCTTTATTGCACGTGGATGGCATTTATTGCCTTTTGGAGTAAAAAGGAGGGGGTGATTTAATAATCCCCTGGTGTGTGGGAGGTTGGTACGGGGGAGTGTAGCGGATGGCTAACTAGGTTTGGGTTCGGGAATGCATCATTAAATGTATTCTATGATTTGAATGTGTATCATATGTATGCCTGAAATTGTTAAGACTTAGTGTTTGTATACACATTGAGTCTGCTTGACTCACCGTTGCTAGGGAACCTTTTTCAGTGACGATCAAGAATGGACCGAGTCGGCAGGAGCTCATAGGTGGCCATGCACAAAGAAGGAATTTAATTAATTTGGATTTGTATATTTTAAGTACTTTGAATTTAAAGTTTGGAAATTATTTGATGTAATAAGGCCATAAGGCCAAGATTGAATTTCTTTATTTCTTTTTACTTTTATTTACAAATTATTATTTAAGGGATCAAGTAAATTTATTTTTAAAATAAACCTGTGTGTTTTGTCACCTTAATTAAAAAGGAATTTTAATATAAGATTAACTCATTTTCAGACAAGCCCAACCCAAACAATATTTTTTTAAAATTCACACAAGTTTTTCCTAAGTAACAAAAGAATTTTGAACCGGTTTACATCGAGGAACATACCAGATCTGGTCAAGGCTCGTGGGCCGGGTTTGGGGTGTTTCAACAAGAACCTACAGGGTCACACCCTACGATTGAAATGAACGGAATGAAACATAGTTGGTATTGTGTTTGATTGTCACATGAATTAAATTAATTAAAGAATTAATTTAATTGGGCAATCAAATATTGAATATATTATATGTACACGGATGTTGTACACATAATGAGAATTAATATATGAATTTAGTTCTATATAAATTTAAATAAATATAGTTTACCGAAATCCATGTTATAATTAATGTAATTATAACTTTTTGGGTATAATTAATGTAATTATAATTTTCGATTAAAACATTATTATATTTATTTAATTTTATAATTCATAAATAAAATACCGATTATAAAAGGTAATAAGTGAAGAGAAACCCTAAGTTTTTTGCTTAGAAAAGTCTAGCAGCCGTCAAGCAAATAAAAAAAACTCTCTGAAAATAGTTTTTGGAGATTTTTCTGCCGTTCATAGTCAAATTGGGTGGATTACGAAGAGACCGACATCGTAAAGGTTGCGGCTTGGTTCGACAGTAGATCAGAACTCTTGTTATCGAGGCGTCGCTGTCTACTCAGATTGAAATTTTGGTAATTTAGAAACCTTTATTTCACCCCGATTCGTTCCTCACACATGGATTCATGGTTTGGACCGTCCGGATTAATTTTATTTCGCTGCGCCATGGGGGTGCCAGCGTTCCAACAACAACAACTATGTAACACCCCTAACTCATAACCATCGTCGGATTAGGGTTAAAGGCGTTACCGGACAAATTGGAAACTTTCTTAACATTTCAAACATTTCATTCATCAATCTCAATCATAATGTCCCTTAAATAGGTCAACAAGACCTTAAACATGCTTATAACCCAGGTCAGGACTAAAACGAAACATATACAGAAGTTCTCGGAAACTTAAAAATTTTCTAAAATACAGGGGATACACGCCCGTGGGAGCAAAACGTGTGCCCACCACGGCTGCTAGACACAACCGTGTGTCCTCCTTGTGGTCGAACCTGACTTCTCACAACGGCCACCAAGCACCCCCATGTACCCTGACCGTGGTCGATCCTACCAAACTCACACGACTACCAAGCACCCCCGTGTGCTAAGGCCGTGTACTACTAAGCCATAAACTGACTTTCTCACAAGGCTTCTAGGCACGCCCGTGTGCCATGGTCGTGTGCTCTTAAGTTAGCTAATGACTTTACTCCACGATCACTAGGCACGCCTGTGTGCCATGGCCATGTGACATTATAGGTCATTTCCAAGACCAAAATGCCACCCACTTCGGTCATACATACAAGCAACATTTACCATTCCATTTCATGCATTCAATACCATTTCCAACTATGACAAATTTCAAGACTAAAACTCATCCCATCAAAAGCATAATTCATTCATTTGCTTACTTAAAACTAGACCATTTCATGTGTCGTCTATCCATGCCAAAACATACTTCATATATCACATACATTCCAACAATTTTTCAACTCACAACTAGCCAAAACACATGGCTATGATTATAAGACAAACTTATAGCAAATACTAGCCTATACATGCCATAACTAGCTATATACATTTTCAAAGTGTACCAAAGAGAGTTTAGGAGTGTGATTACGATCATAAAACAGATAAAATACACACAGAGTAAGCTATCTAAAAGCTTAGTAAGTCATAATACAAATAAACTTATCAAACTAGCACATATATGCTTTGAATCATATACTTAACCATATTGCCACATTCATCAATTCAAGAATCATTTGTATACATAGTTCTTTCATAATCATTCTTGCATCTCATTCACATTCTCATATTTAATCTTACTTCTCTTCAAATCAAAGTCATATAGGTACTTACTTTTTTATACACACTTGTGTATACACCAATGTACCTGAACTAGACATTCGTTCACTTAATTTATCATAGCTTGGATTTGAAATTCATATCACAGACTTGCCCATCGAACCAATAGGAATCTAGTAGGATGCTCAGAAAACTCGAAATAGTTGTACAATGCCTACATCCCAGATGAGGTCTTACATGCACTCAGATATCG
Organism: Gossypium rotundifolium; assembly: GCA_025506655.1. Taxonomy (NCBI): domain Eukaryota; kingdom Viridiplantae; phylum Streptophyta; class Magnoliopsida; order Malvales; family Malvaceae; genus Gossypium; species Gossypium rotundifolium. The sequence goes on along the minus strand of CP106722.1, from coordinate 99,760,042 downwards.
ATGCCACTGTCTCAAATAGGGTCTTACCTAAATCAATACGATGCCAATGTCCCAGACATGGTCTTACACGTAAAGCTCATATCGATGCCTACGTCCCAGATGAGGTCTTACACGTAACGCTCATATCGATGCCTACATCTCAGATGAGGTCTTACATGAAATTTCAAATCAACGCCAACATCCCAGACGTGGTCTTACATGATAAAACAGAACAGATACCAATGTCATGACATAGCTAATCCTATCTATTCCTAGGTTCGCACGGGACTTCTCGGACATTGTCGCTATATCGACCTTATCTCGTAATTCATATGCACAACCTCTTATAAACATTCATTATCATTATTAGTCATATGAGCATTTACAATTTCATACAAGTACGTTTATTTGCATAGTAACTTACATCGGATTTGATCTATCGGAATGGAAACGGCTACTTGGTTACTTTCGCTTTCCCGCGATCTAAGTTCATTTTCCTCGGTTCTTGAGCTAAACATATTCAGAATTAACTCTTTGATTCACTAAGTCATTCAATTCAATCCAAGGACACACATTTAGGGCTATTTGCAAATTAACCCTTATACTTGCACAATTTATCAATTAGTCTATTTTTCTCAAAACATCAATTCACAAAATCAACCCATACTCATCCTTAGCCAAATGTTCCTACATTTCCTACAAGCAAATATTTTTCATCAAATTTCCAATTTAGTCCCTTAAATTGCTATTTTCTCAATTTATCCCTAATTAGCTAAATTCATCAAAAATTCAAGAACAAAGTATGTTCATCTAGCTCAAATCTTTCAATTAACAACTAAACTCATTACTAAGCTCAACATATCATCAATGGAATATATTACAAACATCATCAATACACAAAATTGATACATGGGTTTTGTAGCTCTCAGAACAACAATTGCAAAAACGTAGAAATTATCAAAAAACGGATCACAAACTAACCTTGAATTAGACCAAAACCATGGTCGAACCCTTGCTTTGTTTTTTCTTTCTTTTTCTTTTATGAATTCGGCAAGAAGATGAATTAAATAAAGCCACTAACTCATTTTCTTTTTATTATAAAATAATAGCTTATAAAATAATATACTAATTTAACATATATTATAAACTTATGAAAACATATATATATATATATATATATATATAAATCCACATTTAATGTCGTCCACTATAAGTCAAAATGGACTATTTGCCTTTTAAGGACTTTACAATAATAAAGCCACATCAATTTGATCACTAATCAAATGAAAATCCACTTTTAAACTTTATACAATTTAGTCCCTTTATCAAATTAAGCACACAAACGGACAAATTAACTTACAGAAATTTAGCACATGTTTAATCACATATCAAAGACACGAAAAATAATATTAAAATATTATATGGACTAGGGTTTGTGGTCCCAAAACCACTGTTCCGACTAGGGTATAAACCAGACTGCTACAATTCTCCCCCTTAGGGATTTTCGTCCCCGAAAATCTTACCGTTAAACAGAGTCGGATATTGTTGTCTCATTGAATCTTTAGGTTCCCACGTAGTCTCTTCTATTCCGTGACGATACCATAGTACTTTCACTAACGGAATTTTCTTGTTTCTCAACTCTTTTACTTCACGAGCTAAAATACAAATCGGTTCCTCTTCGTAAGTCATATCAGATTGGGTTTCAATTTCAGACGGAGCAATCACATGTGACGGATCGGATCGATATCTACGAAGCATTGAAACATGACATACATAATGAATCTTTTCTAACTCAGACGGCAACTTTAATCTATATGCAATAAGCCCGACACGTTCAACGATCTCAGACGGTCCATTGAATCTCGGGCTTAATTTGCCTTTACATCCGAATCGAAACACGTTCTTCCATGGAGACACTTTTAGAAATACTTTGTCGACGATCTTAAATTTTATATCTTTTTGTTTCAAGTCCGCATAAGACTTCTGACGATCAGATGCTGCTTTCAAACAATCTAGAATCAATTTCACTTTTTGTTCTGAAAATCCTTTATCAAATCAACCCCATGTAACTTATTTTCACTAAGCTCGGTCCAATATAGAGGTGTATGACATTTACGTCCGTACAAAACTTCAAAAGGTGCCATTTCGATGCTTGACTGTAAACAATTATTATATGCAAATTCGATCAATGGCAGATATTGTTCCCACGAACTATTAAACTCAAGTATACAACATCTTAACATGTCTTCAAGAATCTGAATAATTCGTTTCGACTGACCATCGGATTGCAGATGAAAAGCTATACTGAAGTGTAACTTAGTGCCCAAAGCTTCTTGTAATTTCTTCCAAATTCGTGATGTGAATCTCGGATCTCTATCTGACACAATAGATAGTGGCACCCGTGCAATCTCACAATCTCATAAATAGAAAGCTCATCTAATCTGTCAAGTGGATAATCATATCTTACCGGAATAAAATGGGCAGTTTTTGTTAATCTATCAACATTTGCTTTACCCAGATGATAATCTATCACAAGCTCATAATATTTCAACAATTCAAGCCATCTTCTCTGATGCATGTTCAAATCTTTCTGAGTAATTAGATATTTCAAACTTTTATGATCTGAAAACACGTGACATTTTTCACCATACAGATAATGACGCCATATCTTAAGTGCAAATAAAATTGTAGCTAACTCAAGGTCGTGCATCGAATAGTTCTTTTCATGAGGCTTCAATTGTTTTGAGGCATAAGCTACAACTTTGCCTTCCTGCATCAAAACACATCCCAGACCGTTTAACGAAGCATCACTATAAATCACAAATTCTTTTCCCAAATCCTGGTTGTATTCACACTAGAGCTTCTGTTAACAGAGTTTTCAGTTGATCAAAACTTTTCTGACATTTATCAGACCATTCAAATCTAACATCTTTCTGAAGTAATCTAGTCAACGGATTAGCTATCATTGAAAATCCTTTCACAAATTGGCGATAATAACCAGCTAAACCCAGAAAATTACGGACTTCAGACACATTTCTTAGAGGTTTCCAATCCAGAATAGCAGAAATCTTGCTCAGATCAACACGAATCCTAGAAGCTGTCACAATATGTCACAGAAAACTAACCTCATGCAACCAAAATTCACATTTGCTGAATTTTGCATACAATTGCTTTTCTCTTAAAGTTTGCAACACGATTCTCAAGTGTTCAGCATGCTCAGTCTCATCCCGTGAATAAATCAAAATGTCGCCAATGAATACAACAACAAATTGATCTAGGTATGGTCTAAAAATTCTATTCATCAGATCCATGAAAATAGCAGGAGCATTGGTTAGTCCAAATGGCATAACTAAAAACTCATAATGCTCGTACCTCGTTCTGAAAGTAGTTTTAGGTATATCTGAATCTTTCACTCTCAATTGGTAGTATCCTGATCTCAGGTCAATCTTTGAAAATACAGTAGCTCCTTTTAACTGATCAAATAAGCCATCAATTCTGGGCAATGGATATTTATTCTTTATGGTCACCTTATTCAACTGATGATAATCAATGCACATTCTCATTGTGCCATCTTTCTTTTTCACAAACAGAAAATGAGCACCCCAAGGCAAACTCAGTCTAGCAAACCCTCTATGAGTCAATTCTTGCAACTGTGACTTTAACTCTTTCAACTCTGTTGGTGCCATTCTATACGGAGCTATCGAAATCGGAGGCAAGCTCTGTAACTCTTCAGGGAACACATCAGAAAACTCGCAAACAATAGGTACTGACTCAATTTTCCTTTCATACATTTTTGAATCTATTACATAAGAAAAATATGCCTCATATCCCTTTTTCACATAACTCTGATCTTTCAATACCGATATCACAGCAGGCATTCCATTCAAATCATTAGGTTCAACCGTACAATTTCATTATTCAAACATCTCAAATCTATATTTTTTCTTTTCCAGTTCACAACAGCATCATGCAAAGACAACCAGTCCATACCCAAAATAATATCGAACTCATCAAATGGCAAAAGCATCAGATCAGCAGGGAAACAGATATCTCTAAATATTAACGGATAGTTCTTGCATACTTTATCAACCAAAGTATACTAAATTCAGTGTACTTTACAAACAAAGTCTTACTGTATACTAAATTCATGCATATATACGAATACGTAGAACCAGGGTCTATCAATGCAATCACAAAAGTATCATAAAGTGTAAAAATACCCGTTATAACATTAGGTGATGAAGCTTCCTCACGAGCTCGGATAGCATACGCTCTGGCAGGCGCCCTAGCTTCAGATCTTGCAATGGTGTCTCTCGTAGTTCTCTGACTACCATTGACATTTCTTGCATTCTTTGAAGGTCTACCTCTCATAGGTGTATTGTCAGGTCTCGGATTCTGAACAATCTCTGGCTCGGCAGACTCAGGGCAATCACGGATAAAATGGCCAAGCGATCCACATCTGAAGCAAGTTCTCTCACTTAATCAACAGCTTTCTGGATGTCTGTTTCTACAATGTTTACATTCATGTCTCTCAGTTCAGACATTACCAACACCGACCACTGAAGTTGCTGGAGTTTTGGAACTCATTTGCGATCTAGCTCGATTTCTATTCGAATGTCCCACATTATCTCTTGAACGAATTTGATCATCTCTGAATCTTTTCGAAGCAGACTGAAATGACTTTCTTGGATATCTCTTTCTCATATCTTTAGCTTCAGACTCAACTTTTCTTTTATCTTTCCTGAGTGCTTCAGCTTTGCATGCTCGGTCAACAAGTACAACAAACTCCTTTATTTCTAAGATCCCAACTAGCAAACAAATATCTTCATTAAGACCGTCTTCAAATCTTTTGCACATTATAGCTTCAGAAGATACACATTCCTGAGCATACTGACTCAATCTTACTAATTCTTGTTCATATTCCGAAACAGTCATTCTGCCCTATTTTAATTCCAGAAATTCCTTTCATTTCTGATCAATGAATCTCTCACTGGTATATTTCTTCTGAAACTCACTCTGAAAGAAATCCCATGTAATTCTCTCTTTCGAAACAACAGAAATCAAAGTTTTCCACCATTGATAAGCTACATTTAGGTGTAAAGATACAATACACTTTATGCATTCTTTTGGAGTCATAGACATCTCATCAAATACTCGGATCGTGTTTTCTAACCAGAACTCAGCTTTTTCAGCAGCATCATCATTAGTAGCTCGAAATTCTTCAGCCCCATACTTACGAATTTTATCAATCGGAGGCTTATTCCACGGATTCAAATTTGCAGTCAGAGGTATACCAGTTGTTTGAGGGGGATTAACTGGGGGCGAGGGTTGTGAAACAGTTGGGTTATTCCTCATGAATTGAGTGAACCATTCACTCATCATTTGGAAGAAAGCTTGTTTAGCTTCTCCTCTTGACGTCAGAATTTGCCCTCGGATCGAGGGTAATCGCCTTCATGGAGTAGGCGCAATACTTTCTACGTCATCAGCTACGTCTCTTTCGGAATCCATTACTATACAAAAATAACATTTTATACATTAGGATTCATCACACTATCACATTTCAGATATATGGCATGCATAGCTAGACTCTAACACGCTACGTTAGTCAGAGAAATGACTAAACCATAGCTCTGATACCAACCAAATGTAACACCCCTAACCTATAACCATTGTCGAATTAGGGTTAAAGGCGTTACCGAACAAATCAAAAACTTTCCTAACATTTCAAACATTTCATTCATCAATCTCAATCATAATGTCCCTTAAATAGGTCAACGAGAATTTAAACATGCTTATAACCCAAGTCGGGACTAAAACAAAACATATACAGAAGTTATCAAAAACTTAACAACTTTTCTAAAATACAGGGGATACACGTTCGTGGGAGCAAACCGTGTGCCCACCACAGTAGCTAGAAACACCCGTGTGTCCTCCCTGTGGTCGAACTTGACTTCTCACCACGACCACCAAGCACGCCCGTGTACCCTGACCGTGGTCGATCCTACCAAACCCACACGGTTACCAAGCACCCCTGTGTGCTAAGGTCGTATACTACTAAGACATATACTGACTTTCTCACACGACTTCTAGGCACGCCCATGTGCCATGGCCGTGTGCTTTTAAGCTAGCTACTGACTTTACCCCACGGTCACTAGGCAAGCCCGTGTGCCATGGCCGTGTGACATTATAAGTCATTTGCAAGACCAAAATGCCACCCGTTTGGGTCATACCTATAAGCAACATTTACCATTCCATTTCATGCATTCAATACCAATTCCAACTATGACAAATTTAAATAGTAAAACTCATCCCATCAAAAGCATAATTCATTCATTTGCTTACTTAAAACTAGACCATTTCATGTGTCATCTAGCCATGCAAAAACATGCTGCACATATCACATACATTCCAACAATTTCTCAACTCACAACTAGCCAAAACGCATGGCTAAGATTATAAGACAAACTTATAGCAAATACTAGCCTATACATGCCATAACTAGCTATATACATTTTCAAAGTGTACCAAAGAGAGTTTAGGAATGTATGATGATCCTTGACGGTCCCAAACCTTCAATAGCTTTGATGACTTATAAAACAGATAAAACACACACAGAGTAAGCAGTCTAAAAGCTTAGTAAGTCATAATACAAATAAACTTATCAAACTAGCACATATATGCTTTGAATCATATACTTAACCATATTGCCACATTCATCAATTCAAGAATCATTTGTATACATAGTTCTTTCATAATCATTCTTGCATCTCATTCACATTCTCATATTTAATCTTACTTCTCTTCAAATCAAAGTCATATAGGTACTTACCTTTTTATACACACTTGTGTATACACCAACGTACCTAAATCAGACATTCGTTCACTTAATTGATCATAACTCAGATTTACAATTCATATCACAGGCTTGCCCATTAAACTAATAGGAATCTAGTAGGATGCTCAGAAAACTCGAAATAGTTGTACAATGCCTACGTCCTAGACGAGGTCTTACATGCACTCAGATATTGATGCCACTATCCCAGATAGGGTCTTACACGAATCAATATGATGATAATGTCCCAGACATGGTCTTACACGTAAAGCTCATATTGACGCCTACGTCCCAGACGAGGTCTTACATGTAAAGCTCATATCGATGCCTACGTCCCAGATGAGGTCTTACATGAAATTTCAAATCAACGCCAACGTCCTAGACGTGGTCTTACATGATAAAATAGAACAGATACCTATGTCATGACATAGCTAATCCTATCTATTCCTAGGTTCGTACGGGACTTCTCGGACATTGTCGCTATATCAACCGTATCTCGTAATTCATATGCACAACCTCTCATAAACATTCATTATCATTATTAGTCATATGAGCATTTACAATTTCATACAAGTATGTTATTTGCATAGTGACTTACCTCAGATCCGATCTATCGGAATGGAAACGGCTACTCGTTTACTTTCGCTTTCCCGCGATCTAAGTCTGTTTTCCTCGGTTCTTGATCTAAACATATTCAGAATTAACTCTTTTATTCACTAAGTCATTCAAATCAATCCAAGGACACACATTTAGGGCTATTTGCAAATTAATCCTCATACTTGCACAATTTATCAATTAGTCCATTTTTCTCAAAATATCAAATTCACAAAATCAACCCATACTCGTGCTTAGCCGAATGTTCCTACATCTCATACAAGCCAATATTTTTCATCAAATTTGCAATTTACTCCCTTAAATTTCTATTTTCTCAATTTATCCCTAATGTAAAACCCCAAACCCGGCCAAAACGCTACGACCAAATTTGGTGCATCACAGGGATGAAAACAATTTGTAAAAACCAGTTTTGTCATTGCAATATTGAATGAGTTATTTGAAGTTTGTAGAAAACAAGTTTGTATGGAGTAGATTGAAGGAAAACAGTTTGGGCCTTAGTTTAGAAAAAAAAAACAAAGTTTCCATGTCGTTAATGTTGTAAGTTGCCCGATGGTAACATTTTACAAAAAAAAAAAAAAACCCTAGAGTTTGTTAAGGTCGCGAAAACGTTCCTTTTATAGTTCTTTCCTTTTTAATCATGCTTTAATGTTTATCACAAATTCAAGGCATTTGTCAAAAATAAACAGTACCAAAATAAAACGTAGGTGGCCTTATTACCTAACCGAAACCAAAAGAGAAAGTAAAATAAAATTCAAAATTTAACCATTAAATAAATCAACTACTGAGCATGGCCACCTCGAGTCCATCCCATTCAGATCCGCTATCTAGGATTATCGCAAAATGTAAAGGAAGGGTGAGTCACCAAGACTCGGTGCATAAATCCCCATCCCGAAAATAATAAACTCATACACAGATTCATATGCAATATGCGTGCCATGCAACCCAAAACCTAACCATCCGAAACTTCCGATTCTACCCCATGTGGTACCAAACCACTGGTGGTGCCAAACCACTGGTGACCCAAAGTCACAAAGATCATATATGTGGTACCAAACCACTGGTGGTGCCAAACCACTGGTGACACAAAGTCACAAATATCACATATGTGGTACCAAACCACTGGTGGTGCCAAACCACTAATTACCCAAAGTCACAAATATCGCATATGTGGTACCAAACCACTGGTGGTGCCAAACCACTGGTGACCCAAAGTCACAAATATCAAGTCTTCCCCCTCCTCTCATCATAACCATTTTATGAACATGCTTTTCAATGTAAAATCATCACGCTTAACAACCACAAATAATGTAACATAGCATATGCAGATTTAACAGAGGCAATTAATGTTAGCCAACCAGATGGACTTACCCGGAGTCCTTGCTTTTACCCACAAGGGCAACATATACATTTCCACAGTCATTTCAGCTTTTAAGAACATGCATGGTATTAAATTATTTACATACAAAGTGTGTAGGAGTTACACACCTGATTACTCGCAAGACTACGCTTTCTCCGTCGACACTCTATCTGTCTACTCTCCTGTTCTGATGCTGGTCCACACCCCGGTGGCCAATCACGAACCGCAGATATAGCCCTCTTCTTGAATTTAGGGGCTGGGTTTATCGATCCAACCCCTCCTCCCGTTTGACTGGCATTAGAGTCCATAATACACCTTGGTCACTAAATGGGGTTAAAGCAGTGAAACAAAATGCAAGGAACTAAAACCCGAAGTTAGAACCCTTACCTAAATCGACACAACCTGAGGTTCCAGGTTTGACTCACAAACCACAAATCCCAAAAGTTCACATAAAATAGAGTCAACACACCCCTCCTGCATTCGGCCAAGCATCAAACAAAATTAGATCTTTGCCTTCGACATTAGCGCAATAAGAGCTGATTGAGAGGCAGGACCACTTACCTCAAGGCCAATAAAACCGATTGAGAATGGTGGGGATCAGATAGCGATAATCTACTGTCACAAAACCCGAAGGAAACAATTATGAGTGCCAAAGGAATTTGCTTCTAGTTGAATAAAAACTGTTTAAAACGAATGCCCAATCCCGGCTTTTCTTAACCATAGAAATTGATATAGAGAAAAATGAAATAGAGAGGTGTGAATGCTAGAAAGATTTGGCCATTAGACCAAAAGAGAAGAAAAGAGAGAGCAATGCGATCTTACCCGATTATGGATTGAGATTTCAGCTTTGAAGACCAAAAGGAGAGAAATAGTTTTCGGCACTAGAGAAGATAAGAGGGAACGCATAAAGAAGAAAGGAGAATATAGGCAAGGGATATTCGGTTGTTGTGCAGAGGTTGAAGATGATAAGGGAGTTAGGGGTTTTTCAGTTTTGGAGATAAAAGAAAAAGAAGAAGAAGAGATGAAAATGGCTATGGGAGAAGAAAGTATGATCACAGAGGTATTCGGCTTTACAAGAAGAAGAAAAGAAAGTAAAAGAACCAATAGGGGTTTCGAAAATTGTCAAAAGATGAGAGAAAAGTTGAAATGCCAAGTGATTTTCGGCACAAAAGAGGATGGGAGAAACACTTTAGCAAAAAAAAAACAATGTGAAGCACACACACCAAATGCCAAAAATATCACCCAAGGCTAACCAATTCCGGTACACTATCTCACACTCCCAAAATCGAATGCTCCAGTACCCCTTAGCCACTACAAGATTCGGCTACACACACACACCAACCCAATCCCTTCTTTTTCTCCCCCTTTCTCTCCTGATCATCCATTCAAACACATTTGAATGTTTCAACTTCCTACATTTTCTCTTTTCCACCAACTCAAATGTGCTGACTCCTTCAACACATATCCATCATAGTCCATCCTGAGCACAACTCCTCCCTGGCCTTGGCGTCAAAAAGAAATGCACAAAGAGGGATTCTTGCAGCTTGAACCAAGGCTCTCCCACTCTCCTGAGGCGTCACTTCCTTATGCCCTAAGTGGCGCCTCCATGCCACTTTGCCAAGGCACTTCTTGCGCCACATCTAGCTACCAATTATCCTTAACACCTAACTCCTTTAGCTCCCCCCTTCCAGAAGCCCAAAAATAAAATTTTTGTCAAGGCTCTAGCCTATCCCTAGCCTAAGCCTAGACCCCCAAAACACCCTAAACTAGCATCGCATACATACCATTCACATGCAAACAATTAAAAAAATTAAAGGCCCTGATTTAAGGATGTTATAGTTTTACCCCCTTAAAAATAATTTCGGCCTCGAAATTACCTGGTCAAAAGAGTTGGGGGTATTACTGCCGCATCACATCCCCTGGCTCCCACGTGGCTTCCTTCGAATCATGATTCTGCCATAGAACCTTCACCAAAGGAACTGACTTTCTACGCAAAACCTTGACATCCCGATCCAGAATCTGTATTGGTTCCTCTTCAAAAGAAAAATCCAGACTCACCTCAATCTCTTCCACTGGTACAACATGCAACGGGTCTGAACGATTCTGCTGGCAACTCAAGCTGATAAGCTACTGGTCCTACCCGCTTCAACACCTTATAAGGCCCGATGAACCTAAGGCTCAGCTTGCCCTTCCGGCCAAATCTCAGCACCTTCTTCCAGAGCGACACTTTCAGGAAAACTTTGTCACCCACTGCAAACTCTATATCCCTCCACTTAAGATCGACATAAGACTTCTGCCTATCTGAAGCTTCTTTTAGACGAGCTCAATCAGCTTAACCTTATCCTTTGTCTCAGTAACCAACTCAGGACCCAACAGCTGACGCTCTCCCAACTCTGTCCAACACGTAGGGGTTCGACACTTCCGCCCATAAAGCGCTTCATACGGTGCCATTTTAATACTTGCCTGGTAACTATTGTTATATGCGAACTCTGCCAATGGTAGAAATTCCTTCCAACTACCCCTAAAATCCAAGACACAACCCCTCAACATATCCTCTAAAATTTGAATTACCCTCTCGGATTGCCTATCTGACTACGGATGAAACGCCGTGCTGAAATCAAGCTTAGTACCTAATGCCTGATGCAATGCTTTCCAAAACCTTGATGTGAATCTAGGGTCCTTATCTAAGATAATCGACACTGGCACTCCATGTAGTCGCACGATTTTCGCCACATACAACTTACCTTTAAAGTGAGTAGTCAACTCGAGCCGAAATAAAATGCGTCGATTTAGTTAAACGGTCAACAATCACCCAAACTGAATCCTTTTTGGTAGGCGTTAGGGGTAGCCCACTGATGAAATCCATCATAATCCTCTCCCATTTCCACCGCAGAATCCTTATCGGTTGCAACAGACTCGAAGGTACCTGATGTTTAGCTTTGACCTGCTGACACGTCAAACACTTGCCCACCAATTCAGTTACTTCTCGCTTCAAACCCGACCACTGAAACTGCTCTCGCAAATTTTGATACATCTTACTACCTCTAGGATGCATAGCGTACGAACTGCTATGTGCCTCCTGAAGAATCTTTTGCCTCAACTCCACATCCTTCGACATACAGACCTTACCTTGAAAACACAACACACCCTCACCGCTTAAATTATACCCCTCTAATCCACCATTCTCAACTTGCAAACGTCGAGCACTTAAGACTTCATCGACCAATTACTTTTCCTTAACCTGATTAACCCATGTCGGTTTCACTTGCAGCTCCGCTAGCAAACTCCCATTATCATACAAACTAAGGTGGGCAAACATTGCTCTTAAGTCTGACACCACCTTACGGCTCAACCCACCACGTTGGCCTTCCCCAGGTGATACTCAATCGAGCAGTCGTAGTCCTTCAACAACTCGATCCACCTCTTTTGCCTCAAATTCAACACCTTCTGAGTAAGGTGATATTTCAAGCTCTTGTGATCCGTGTAGACAATAGACTTCTCCCCATACAAGTAATGCCTCCAAATCTTCAAGGCGAAAACTACTGCAGCTAACTCCAAGTCATGCGTTGGATAATTTACTTCGTAAGGTCTCAACTGACGAGAAGTGTACGCCACTACCTTCCCTCCTTGCATCAGCACACATCCTAACCCAGTATACGATGCATCACAGTAAACCGTAAACTCTTTCCCTGTTTCAGGCTGAATCAAAATTGGAACTTCTGTTAAAATCTTCTTTAACTTCTCAAAACTCTCTTGTTGCTTGTCTGACCACACAAACAGAACCCCTTTCCTTAGTAACTTGGTTAACGGTGCTGCAATCAAAGAAAAACCTTCCACGAACCTTCTATAATATCCTGCCAAACCCAAAAAACTGCGATCTCTGCCACTGACTGAGGTGGTTTCCAATCCAATATCGCTTCAATCTTCCGAGGGTCCATCCTAATCCCCTCAGTTGACACCACATGACCCAAGAAAGTTACCTCCTTCAACCAGAACTCACACTTACTAAACTTTGCGAACAGTTGCTTTTCCCTCAGAAACCGCAGAACCACATGGAGATGCTCATCATGCTCTTCCTCAGACTTCGAGTACACTAGAATATCATCTATAAATACCACGATGAATCGATCCAAATACAGCTGAAAAACCTGATTCATCATGTCCATGAACACTGCTGGCGCGTTGGTCAAACCAAATGGCATACCAAAAACTCGTAGTGATCGTAACAAGTACGAAACGCCGTCTTGTGGATATCAGCCTCCTTTTCCCTAAGTTGATGGTACCTCGACCTCAAGTCAATCTTAGAGAAAACTGATGCTCCCCTCAGCTGATCAAACAAGTCGTCAATCCTCGGCAGCGGATGCCTATTCTTAATCATCAACTTATTCAGCTGACACTAATCTATGCACATCCGTATTGTTCCATCCTTCTTCTTAACAAAAAGCATTGACGCTCCCCAAGGCGATACACTCGGCCTGATAAAACCTCGATCCAGCATTTCCTAAATTAGCACTTTTAGCTCCCCCAACTCCTTTGGCGCCATCCTATATAGGGCAATAGACACTGACACGGTTCCTGGTAGAAGATCTATACCAAACTCAACCTCGCGATCTGGTGGTAAACTCGAAAGCTCCTCTGGAAATACATCTATAAATTCCTTTACTGTTCGGACATCCCTCACAGTTGAGTCCTTGCCCCCAAAGAACAAACATGAACCATGAATGCCTCACATCCTATCCTCAACATTTTCTTGACCTTCCAAGCAGATACCACATTGGATAGGTAATTTCTTCTATCCCCTATCATCACCACATCTTCACCCTCGGCAGATCTCAACACTATGCGCTTAGCCACACAGTCCAAGCTTGCCCTATTCTTCACCACCTAGTCCATTCCTAAGATAAAATCAAACTTCCCAAATGGCAGTTCCATCAGATCAGCCACAAACACTACCCCTTGGAGTTCTAGGGGTACATCCCTATACAATTTGTTTACTTCTACAGAGTGACCCAGAGGGCTAATCACAGTCATCCTCTTAGGAGAAACCTCATAGGATAAGTTCAAAGTTCCCACAATACTACTAGCAACATATGAGTGCATCGAACCAACATCAATTAAAGCAGTATACGTTAATCCAAAAATCAAGAACGTACCAGTTATGACGTCCGGTGCGTTGCCCTCCTCTCGACGCCTCGCAGCATAGACCAACCCAAGTTGACTTGCATCCGCATTCCTAGCACCTCTGCCCGGTACTCCACGGCCCCGACTAGAACCAATACCTCCCCTAACCGAACCACGGCCCCTCTGTGGTTGCTGTCCACCATTTCTGAACTAAACATGCCCCTGACACTCAAACTGCATCCTGGCTAACTTACGTGAACAATCCCTTACTCAGTGGTCTATCGACCCACACTCAAAGCACCCTCTGTTACCTGTCCAACACTCTTCGCAATGGGACTTCCCACACCGAGCACACGGTAATGGCCATTGAGTAGCAAAAGATCGTGCAGCTTGACTCGGTCCATCAAATCTAGCTCTTTTCTGAGAATTCCCAGCAGACCCTGATGGCCCAAAATTTCTCTTATTCCTATTTCTGTCCAAGTTCATTTTCGTCGACTCCTTCATCCCCTCGGCTATCTTAGCCTTCTCCACGAGAACAGTAAACTCCCCCTCTCGATGTGGAGCAATCAACAGCCTCAGCTTATCTCTCAAACCGTTTTCAAACCTGACACAACACTCGTGTTCCATAGCCACGATACCCCAGGCATAACGACTCAACCTTAAAAATTCTACCTCATACTACGATACTGACTTACTCCCTTAAACCAAATTTAAAAATGCCTTCCGCTGCGCATCTATATAACTAGATCCAACATACTTCCTCTGATAAGCTATTTTAAAGAAGTCCCAAGTGACATCACCGGCCGTTGCACCATCCTTGACCGTGAGCCACCACTGGTAAGACTCATCCCGGAGAAGAGACACTATCCCCTTCAACTTTTCCTCAGTCGTAAAGTCTAAGTCATCCATTATGTGCTCAGTCGCCTCAAGCCAGTACTCCGCTGCGTTGGGAGCTACACCAGATACACCCCTAAATACCTCCGCTCCATTAGCTCGGAGTCCTTCACACAGATTTCTGAGCCCCCGCACCTCCACCTACTCCAGCTACTCTCTTCAAAACCCGTAGCATCGCCTGTGACACTGCATCATCACCACCCGTCTGATCCTAAAACTCAGCGCCCACAGCTGGCAGTGGTGGTACATCATTCTCTGACCTGTGACTAGACCCGGCTGGTTCAAACACAGTCATCCTACCCCTACCACGTCCACGCATGTTACGACCACTTCCTCGAGTGCTCATGACTAGCGTTCACAAAATAATCTGATTAAGTATTTTGATGAGTTAGCTTTCTTCCACTGGTTATTACGGAATAGTCTTATGAATAATTTATTACCGTAGTTGTTCCTGCAAGTTCACACAATCCTATGGGCTTCAGTCTCTAAAGTCGATTCCTACTACTAGCATTTATTTCGTAACCATTAAACCATAAAGCAACAGTTAGGGGACTTACCATTGCGGATTGGTGCCGGAGACACGGGTGCCATGCTTTCCACAAGGTATGCATTTTTTTCAAAAATATTTTACAAACCCTAGATTTTAAAACATTTTGGGCCCCAGGCCCACAGTCGAGCTTTTTGAAACATGGCTCTGATACTATAATTGTAACACCCCAAACCCGGTCAAAACGCTACGACCAAATTTGGTGCATCACAGGGATGAAAACAATTTGTAAAAACCAGTTTTGTCATTGTAATATTGAATGAGTTATTTGAAGTTTGTAGAAAACAAGTTTGTATGGAGCAGATTGAAGGAAAACAGTTTGGGCCTTAGTTTAGAAAAAAAACCAAGTTGCCATGTCGTTAATGTTGTAAGCTGCCCGATGGTAACATTTTACAAAAAAAATCGAGA
This sequence comes from Gossypium rotundifolium, assembly GCA_025506655.1. Taxonomy (NCBI): domain Eukaryota; kingdom Viridiplantae; phylum Streptophyta; class Magnoliopsida; order Malvales; family Malvaceae; genus Gossypium; species Gossypium rotundifolium. Next base: position 99,744,289 of record CP106722.1, on the reverse strand, counting down.
GTTTGTTAAGGTCGTGAAAACATTCCTTTTATAGTTCTTTCCTTTTTAATCATGCTTTAATGTTTATCAAAAATTTAGGGCATTTGTCAAAAATAAACAGTACCAAAATAAAACGTAGGTGGCCTTATTACCTAACCGAAACTAAAAGAGAAAGGAAAATAAAACCAAAAATTAACCATTAAATAAAATCAACTATTCAAAGATGGCCACCTCGAGTCCATCCCCATTCAGATCCGCGATCTAGGGATTATCGTAGAAATGTAAAAGGAAGGGTGAGTCACCAAGACTCATGCATAAATCCCCATCCGTAAAATAAAAACTCATACACAGATTCATATGCAATATGCGTGCCATGCAGCCCAAAACCTAACCATTCAAAACTTTCGATTCTACCCCATGTGGTACCAAACCCACGGTGGTACTAAACCACCGTGACCCAAAGTCACAAAAATCATATATGTGGTACCAAACCACTTTGGTGGTGCTAAACCACCGTGACACAAAGTCACAAATATCGCATGTGTGGTACCAAACCACTGGTGGTGCCAAACCACTGGTGACCCAAAGTCACAAATATCGCATATGTGGTACCAAACCACTGGTGACCCAAAGTCACAAATATCAAGTCTTCCCCCTCCTCTCATCATAACCATTTTATGAACATGCTTTTCAAGGTAAAATCATCACGCTTAACAACCACAAATAATGTAACATAGCATATGCAGATTTAACAGAGGCAATTAACGTTAGCCAACCAAAAGGACTTACCCGGAGTCCTTGCTTTTACCCACAAGGGTAACATATCCATTTCCATAGTCATTTCGGCTTTTAAGAACATACATGGGATTAACATATTTACATACAAAGTGTGTAGGAGTTACACACCTGATTACTCGCATGACTATGCTTTCTACGTCGACACTGTCGTTAATCAACACTATCGCTATCTGTCTACTCTCCTGTTCCGATGCTGGTCCACACACCGGTTACCAATCACGAATCGTAGATACAGCCCTCTTCTTGAATTTAGGGGCTGGGTTTACCGATCCAACCCCTCCTTCCGCTTGACTAGCATTAGAGTCCATAATACACCTTGGTCACTAAATGGGGTTAAAGCAGTGAAACAAAATGCAAGGAACTAAAACCCGAAGTTAGAACCCTTACCTAAATTGACACAACCTGAGGTTACAGGTTTGACTCACAAACGACAAATCCCAAAAGTTCACACAAAATGGCATCAACACACCCATCCTGCATTCGGCAAGCATCAAACAGAATTGGATCTTTGCATGCGACATTAGCGCAATAAGAGCTGATTGAGAGGCTGGACCACTTACCTCAAGACCAGCGAAACCGATTAAGAATGGTGGGGATCAGATAGCAACAATCTACTGTCACAAAACCCGAAGGAAACAATTATGAGTGCCAAAGGAATTCGGCTTCTAGTTGAATAAGAATTGTTCAAAACGAATGCCCAATCTCGACTTTTCTTTACCATAGAAATCGATATAGAGAAAAATGAAATAGAGAGGTGTGAATGCTAGAAAGATTCAGCCACTAGACCAAAAGAGAAGAAAAGAGAGAGCAATACGATCTTACCCGATTAGGGATTGAGATTTTGGCTTTGAAGACCAAAAGGAGAGAAATAGTTTTCGACACCAGAGAATATTAAGAGGGAACGCATAAAGAAGAAAAGATAATATAGACAAGGGATATTTGGCTGTTGTGCGGAGGTTGAAGATGATAAGGGAGTTAAGGGGTTTTCGATTTTGGAGATAAAAGAAAAAGAAGAAGAAGAGATGAAAACGGCTATGGAGAAGAAAGTATTATCAAAGAGGTATTAGGCTTTACAAGGAAAAGAAAAGAAAGTAAAAGAACCAATAGGGGTTTCAGCAATTGACAAAAGATGAGAGAAAAGTTGAAATGCCAAGTGATTTTCGACACAAAAGAGGATGGGAGAAACACTTTAGCAAAAAAAAAAAATGTGAAGCACACACACCAAATACCAAAAATATCACCCAAGGCTAACCAATTCCGGCACACCATCCCACACTCCCAAAACCGAATGCTCCAACACCCCTTAGCCACTACAAGATTTGGCTACACACACACCAACCCAATCCCTTCTTTTTCTCCCCCATTTTTCTCCTGATCATCCATTTAAATGCATTTGAATGTTTCAACTTCATACATTTTCTCTTTTCCACCAACTCAAATGTGTTGACTCCTTCAACACATATCCATCACAGTCCATCCTGAGCACAACTCCTCCCCGGCCTTGGCGTCAAAAAGAAATGCAAAAAGAGGGATTCTTGTAGCTCGAACCAAGGCTCTCCCATTCTCTTGAGGCGTCACTTCCTTATGCCCTAAGTGGCGCCTCCATGCCACTTTTCCAAGGCACTTCTTACGCCACATCTAGCTACCAATTATCCTTAACACCTAACTCCTTCAGCTCCCCCCTTCTAGAAGCCTAAAAATAAAATTTTTGTCAAGGCTCTATCCTATCCCCGGCTTAAGCCTAGACCCCCAAAACACCCTAAACTAGTATCACATTCATACCATTCGCATGCAAACAATTAAAAAAACAAAGGCCTCGATTTAAGGATGTTACACCTAATTATCTAAATTTATCAAAAATTCAAGAACAAAATATGTTCATCTAGCTCAAATCTTTCATTTAACAACTAAACTCCTTACAAAGCTCAACATATCATCAATGGCATATCTTACAAACATCATCAATACACAAAATTGATACATGGGTTTTGTAGCTCTCAAAACAACGATTGCAAAAACGTATAAATTATCAAAAAACGGATCACAAACTAACCTTGAATTAGACCAAAACCATGGTCGAGCCCTTGCTTGAGTTTTTCTTTCTTTTTCTTTTAGGAATTCGACAAGAAGATGAATAGAATAAAGCCACTTAGAAGATGAAAAGCCATTTTTAAACTTTATGCGATTTAGTCCTTTTTATCAAATTAAGCACACAGACGGACAAATTAACTTACGAAAATTTAGCACATGCTTAATCACATATCAAAGACACAGAAAATAATATTAAAATATTATACAGACTAGGGTTTGTGGTTCCAGAACCACTATTTTGAACAGGGTATAAACCAGAATGTTACAAACTAAAAGTTAAAAGAAAATCCCAATGGCCTTATTACAAAAATTAGTAACCCAATAATTAAAATAAAGTAAAAATAGAGGCGCTAAGTTCAGTTTTAAAGCATTTCAATTGTGTGGCCACCTCCGAGTCCCTCGCAACTCCAAATCCTCCAAGGTTGGGGATTACCTGCACATTTAAGGACAAAGGGTGAGTCACTAGAACTCAGTGTGTAATCCCCTATTACGGTCACAGACTGGGCCTGAGCCCATGCGGTATCAGTCTGGGTCTAAGCCCCAAAATCATATCAATGCAATGGACATGTAACCCAACCCAATCCAGCCAAACTCTCCACCCGTACCAACCAAACTCTCCATGTGGGGACCATGTCGACCTACCTAGCCAAACTCTCCAATAATGCAGCCTAGCTATTAATAACGATATATGTGGCTGAGCTACAATAATCAAAATACGTGGCAATGCCATTATTGTGGCACTTCCTCCAAATTAGAACAACCCAACCCATGTAGTATTTCATGTATGTCATGCTCAATCATTACACGTGTATGCAAAATGGCCATGCCTAATAATAGACATTTAAACATAATTTAAAGGCATACCAGTCATACAACCACCATCAAGTCAGTTAAAGCACAATCATACAATCACAGTCAAATCAGTCCAACTCATAATCTAAGTCAGTCATCTACCCGCAAAGCAATATAGTCATTTTACCCTATAAGGGTATTTCGGTAAATCCTATCCTTTAAGGGTATTTCGGTAATTATACCCTGTAGGGGTATTTCGGTAATTATACCCTGTAGGGGTATTTCGGTAACTTTACCCATACCCATAAAGGGTATTTCGATAATTTTGCAAATTGAGGGTATTTCGATAATTTTACAAATCGGGGTATTTTGATAATTTCATAAACTAGGGGTATTTTAGTAATTTTATAAATCGAAGGTATTTCAATAATTTTGCAAACCAAGGTATTTCTATAATTTCATAAATTGATGGTATTTTGGTAATTTTGCAAACTAGGGGTATTTCGATAATTTTGCAAATCGGGTGTATTTTGGTAATTTTGTAAACCGAGGGTATTTCGGTAATTTTGTAAATCGAGGGTATTTCGATAATTTTATAAACTGGGGGTATTTCAGTAATTTTGCAAATCGAGGGTACTCTAAACAGAGATAACGATGCGAATGGGCCTAGGGCACATTCACATCCCAAATGGGCCCACACGCTCGTGTGGCTCATTTAGCCCAAATCTAGCCACAAATATGAGATTCACATAGTCCAGTCTAATATTTACTACACAATCATACAATTTATTCATATGGGTCCACAGGCCCATTGGTCCCACATGGCCCAAACAGCTTAAACCAACAAGAACACTCATGATGGCCTCAACCATCGCGTCGAAGCTCCCACACGTACGCTCGCACGCTCGTGTGGCTACCATTGTCGTGTGACTGGTATTTCGGCATTTGCCATTCTACAGCTAGAGTAGTGCAAAATACACACCTGATAGGAATCTGGAGTTAATCCGCGTCCGAACACTCCTATGCCCAAACACCAACCAAGGTATGCTTACTCTCCTCGTAGATTGCTCTATTTAAAGTCAGCTTCTCACCTTTCCTCATGCTAGTTTCCCGATGTCGGATCCCTCCTTCAGCAAAGTTTAATTCCATCACAACCACCTATCGCCCCAACTTAGTAAAATAAAATATCCCTTTTTGCTTGCAATAGGATTCGAACCCTTGCCCTCTCTTATGCTCTAGATGCTACATGCCACCACAACACAAGCTCATTTTGTGACTTAAAACATGTGCAACTAAATATAAGCCTATGGGCCAAAGTCTAAGTTCATTTAAAAAGAAATCAAAATGAACTGCAAGCGCCAAGACTTGAACCGTAGACCCCTTGCTCCCTCTATGGCGTCACTTCCTTGCCTCCCATGTGGTGTTATTTGCCACTAGACCACAACTCTTTTTATGTTTTATTTTACCCTAATTTATTCTTAAAGCCTACTTACTTACTCCAGGGTTTTATTCACCTAAAACCAAAATTTTTCCTAAAGCCCAGGTTTGAACCTAGGACTTCATGGAAGCCCCCTAGCCTTCAAAAATCACTCACCTAATAGATCCAACTTGCATTGGTGTCATTCTCTTATTCTTAAAAATTTTAAATGCTCCTACGCCCAAGGCCCAATAGGCCCAAATTCGGGGCGTTACATGAACCATGACTTCCTGTAACTTAGGTAGAGATGATGCATTGCTGAAGGCCACTTATTGCTTGTAACGTTAGAAGTGTTCTAGTATTACTACCAATGTAACATCCAGGATTTAGGGGTTGTGCATTTTTGCTTAATTGTATGAAGTAGCATGCCTATGTGTGTTTGAATGTGTTGTATGAAATTTTGAGAACTTTAGAGTGTAGGTAAGTGCCTTAGAAAATATTAGATTTTAAGCCTTAAAGGGGGAGCTAGGCAAATAAGGCCTTAAGAGAATTTGAAGGGGAAATTGGACATAAAAAGTGGGCTTATTAAAGTGGCAAGGAGGTGCCACTTAGAGCCTTAATAAGTGACGCCACAAGCAGCGCAGAGGGGGCCTGGGTTCGAGCAGCAAGGGGAGCACTTGTGGAGTTATTTTTTTTCGTCAGGGAGGAAGGAAGTTGGACGGCATGTGGACTCTAGAAGGATGAGGTATAGATTGGGTGGGAGAGTTTGAGGATTCGGCTAAGGTGGAGGGGATCAAGGGATAAGGGAGAGAGGGAAGCAAGTGGCCGAGTATGGGACTCCAAGGGGTGCATAATTCAGTCATACAAGGGGAGCTAGGTGCCGAATTTACTTAGTGTAGTAATAGGCATCTTTTTGATTTTTTCTCTCTGCCAAAAGCTCTATTCCCTTTCTCTTTTCTTTTGTGACCAGAAACTGATACCTCTCAAACCTTAGTTTATCTTCTTCTTCGTCTTCTCACGATTCAACCATTTTTCAAAAGTCAAAAGTAAGCTTTTCCTACCCATAGTCGATTGTTGACTAAACTCCAAAAGCCGAAGCAAATCAATCACTATCTAGCCTACATAGCCGAATCTCTCTGTGGTGGCAGGCAAGGGTACAGTCGATTTTTGTAGTAGGGGTAAGATCAAATGTTATACGATTTCCTTCCTTTTCTTTTAGCCGAAAGTTGGAATCTAACCTCTTTTACTGTTCTTTGGCCGAAACTATGAAGGAGGTTTCGGGATTTGGTTGTTGTCAATTATAAGGAGGACATTTTTGGGATTTCAAAATCTAAGGTAAGCAAGTGTGGTTTTAGGCCGAAGTCCATTTATTGTGTTTAAATGTTAGAATTGGATCTAACATGTACTTATAGGAATTTCGACAACACCAAGAGCAAGGATTAATTCCAGGATTTAGATCCGCAAGGTAAGAGAGTGTTAACATTCGGCCAAGGCCATATTAAGTGTTAGTGACGCCGATTCTAACTATGATTTTTAGGGAGGAGTACAATCTATTTCGATAGTCTTTCGGGATTCAGTGAGCACGTTAGTACCAGGTGTGTAGCTTTACACCAATTCCTACTAGATTTACGGTATTAATTTAATATATGTGTTAATAAGAATATAAAAGATGTGGCTCAAGGTACCATTCAATGGTATGACATATTCAGGTACGTTATTCTCTAAAGATCTGTTAATAGTATTATAAACATTGAATGTGACATATATAAAAATTGGTTACGAATATGAATAAGGCATATGGCATGATAACCGCATGATTTGTATGACACATGGGGCATATGGGTGATTATGAAAAGGTGAAGTGATCTGGTGGTTTTTACCACAATATCTGGTGACTCATGTCACATAATCTGAATGTGGTGGCTAATGTCACGAAATACTATCTGGTGACTTTGTCACAATTATCTGGTGGCTATGCCACAATTTATAAGGGTGATGTGCAAGTCGTCTGCAGTGACTGCCTTCGATGGTGTGTAGCGGATGGAGGGTCGATTTAGTAATCCCCACGGTGTGATGGCAGGTACGAGTGATGTGTAGAGGATGGTTATCTAGGTTTGGGTTAGGGATTGCATCATTGTTTATATATGTTTTATATATGATTTGTATGCCTAAATCATTGGGAGTTTGTGTTGGTTGTTACACATTGAGTCTATTGACTCACCCCGTTGTGGGATATCTTTTCATGTAACACTCAGTAAATGGACTGGGTTGGCAGGAGCTTAGTGGTGGCCATGCTCAGCTCAGTGTTATTTTATTTGGAATTTTTATATTTAAGTACTTTGGATTTATTTCGGGTTTTGCTTTGATGTAATATGGCCATTACTATTAACTGTTTTATGCATGCATTTTAATTATTTTTATCATGATACGATTATTATCAAACAAAAAGTTAAATAACTTTTCTTTAAAAATAAATTCTAAATGTTACGTCACCTAAACACCAACGATTTTCAATTTAATGGTAAACTCTAAAAACCCGGTATTTCTTTTAACTTATAGTTTTGAAGTATAAAAATAGAGTTTTAATAAAATCTAGACTTCAAGAATAACACCGTTTTCAATTGATCACAACACAAATCGATTTTTCTTCAAAACCACTCAAGTTTTTCCAAAGCACAAACAAGTTTTTGAAATGATTTACTCAAGAAGCATGCCAGATCCGGTCGAGGCTCGTGGGCCGGGTTTGGGGTGTTTCAGTTTGGTATCAGAGCCCATTTTTAAACTCTCGGCCTTGGGTTTAAAGCCCACAACGTTTTCAAAATTGAGCCCAAATAAGTTTTGTGAAAATTTTTGTGAAATAAGCAGGTTTTTCTGGCATGGCACCTAAGTCTCTGACCCTAAGTCCACCAGGTAAGTACCCATAACTGTTGTATGATTTATTGTATGACTTGTATGTGGGTATAAGGGGAACGTAGATTAGTATATTAAGTTACTGAACCCTACGATTAGTTTACTCGAACACCGAAATACATAAAATTTAAAGTCTAACCAAACAAACCCGTGACTGAGTCGCCGAGTTAAAGGTGTGGCAACCGTTGTGCGCATGTCTAGGATGGATTCAGGGGAAGCTTGGTATTTAAGCTGTCCTAGTGACTCACCTCCTCTCCGCTCGAATCCTACCTAGTGCGTAAGTGACGGTTCACCCTAACCAAGAGGACTCAATCACGGGCCAAATCAATTAATTAAAACCCGAAGGGACCAGTCACCTTGTTTTGTGAAATTCTAAAGTCAAACCATGATTATAAAATTCCAAAGTACCCTTGATTTAAAATGACCAAAATACCCTCGGTTTGCAAGTTGCCCAAATTACCCTTAACTGTATAAATTACTAAAATACCTCAAGATGGAAAGTTGCCGAAATACCCGAATTAAAAAATTTCCAAAAATACCCTTGTTTTGAAAAGTCACGGAACCATATTTTACAAAATTACCAAAATGCCCGGCTTGTAAAAATTACAAAATACCCCAGATTATAAAATTACCAAATTACCTTGAATCTTCTTACCAAGTATTTCAATTTTGTAAAAATACAGAAATCTCTACTTTGTGAAATTTTCAAATACCCTAATTTGAAAATTACCAAAATACCCTTATAGGATAAAATTACGGAAATGCCCTTGGGTAGTGGGAAACAACAACAATGACAGCTACAACACTTTTCTGTAATGAACGCAAGTTCATGAATGTGATGATTCAATAAATGAATTTGAGACAGTGTGTGTGTATGAATTCGAAAGAACTACTCTTTAGAACTATTGAACATAAGACTGTTCGCGATAAATCAATGGAACAAAAAATAATTCATAAAATTCTTTAATCAGATAAACGCGATTCAGAAGCATGAATTCTAGGGGACGTGGTTGTAGTGTGCGTGGCCGTGGTAGAGGCCGAATGACCGTGTCAAAACTCGTTAGGTCTGGTCAAGGGTCCGAAAATGAAATGCCACCACCACCAGTCGCTGATGTGGAATATCAGGATCAGACGGGGGATGATGCAGCATCACAGGCGATGCTCCGAGTTCTAGAAAGGGTGGCTGGAGCAGGTGGAGGCATGGGAGCTTGAAAGTCTGTACCTGAGCGACTCTGAGCTAATGGAACTGAGTTTTTTCCATGGTATATCTGGTGTGGCTCCCAATACGGCTGAGTATTGGTTGGAAGCGACGGAGCGAATTATGGATGATTTGGACCTGATTACTGTGGAGAAACTGAAAGGGATAGTATCGCTCCTCCACGATGAGTCATATCAATGGTGGCCACGGTTCGGGATGGTGCTGCCGTAGATGATCTCACTTGGGAGTACTTTAAGGCAGCATACCAGAAGAAGTACATTGGGACCAGTTATGTGGATGCGCAGAGGAAGGCATTTCTAAGGCTGGTTCAGGGAAGTAAGTCCGTAGCGAAGTATGAGGCGGAATTTCTAAGGTTGAGCCGTTATGCTCGAGGTATAGTGGCTACGGAGCATGAGCGATGTGTCCGATTTGAGGACGAAACTATACGTATGTGCATAGATTATCGTCAGTTGAATAAGCTGACCATCAAGAACAAGTACCCGTTGCTAAGGATAGACGACTTGTTCGATCAGCTTAAGGGGGTCGCGGTATTCTCAAAGATAGATCTAAGGTCTAGATATCATCAGTTTAAAGTGAAGGAGGCTGATATCCATAAGATAGCTTTTCAAACAAGGTACGGGCATTATGAGTTCTTGGTAATGCCGTTTGGATTGACAAACGCCCCAGCCGCGTTCATGGATATGATGAACCGGGTTTTCCAACCCTATCTGGACCGGTTCATTGTTGTGTTCATAGACGATATCTTGGTGTATTCTAAGTTAGAGGAAGAACATGATGAGTACCTCCGAGTTGTGTTGCAAGTGTTAAGGGAGGAAAAGCTATATGCCAAGTTCAGCAAGCGCGAATTTTGGCTGAAAAAAGTTACGTTTTTGGGTCATGTGGTGTCTGCTGAAGGAATAAGGGTGGATCCTCGGAAGATTGAGGCAGTATTGGATTGGAAACCACCTAAGTCTGTGGCAGAAGTTCGTAGTTTCTTGGGATTGGAAACCACCTAAGCGACCAGTTTTGAGCTCCTACCCCTTTAAGTAGTCTCATGCACACTTAATAAGTACGTTAGCTAGCCTTTAGGCCTCATTCGACCCCTAAGGTCAATAAAAGACTCAAAATGCACTTTTTATTGAATTTAACTAAATTGAGAAAATATAACTAAAACGTACTAAAATTGATCGTATTCAAGTTCCTTAAGTATGAAAACTAGTTTAATCTGCTACACCGAATTACGGTAGATCAACCGCTTTCGCCAAAACTTACTCATAGCCACCTAGAAATACCTTAATCATCATGTCTCCCACTAACATATACTTATTTCAAAACTAACAGAACTATGGTTGAAATCTAACTTTTCCTCAACTAGTCCGCTACATGTTCTTATTGTAAAAAGAACCTGCCAGATTAGAGAACCTTTCAATTTAGTACGCTACACTATTTTTCTACATAAGGTCTTATAATATGGGATTGATAACTCTCTCACCCTTCAAGAAAATTTTGTCCCCAAAATTTCTTACAATTGATAAATGATAATCTTACACAACATACTTAAAAAGGGTCCTTGTACTTTGATACATGGTGAATTAATCATGTCACTTCATGACTAGTGATAACAAATGTCAAACCCCAAAATTGGGCCTAAAAGTTTTGAGGGTAAAATGGGGATTTTAACTCTAGTGAGCTCGGGAATTTCGTTAGCATGGTATTCAGAAATGTTTTTGTCTATGGCATTTTGAAAATTAAATCAATTTCTAGAAATAATACTAAAAAGGTTTTCAATTTTGAAATAGGGATTGATTTGTAAAAGGGGCAAAATTTTGTGTTTATGGAGCAGTTAAACCAAAACTTTAAAATCAACCTAATATATTCCCCTACCTACAAGTTTTGTGTTATTTTTCTTCCCATTCAATTGTCTTGCCGTCCATTGCTCTCCAAAGTCTCTCGCATTCAATTTTATTTTACAAACTTGATTCCTTTTGATTTCTATCATTGGCCAAGCCATAAATCTCCATAAAATATCAAGAAAAACACCCAACATCACCATAGATTTCTCCATTGTTAAGCTTTTGGGTTTTTTGAGTTTTTGATCAAACACTCAATTTTCATCATCTAAGGTAATGATTAAACTCCTAAATAGTTTTACATGTTATTTAGTCTTTAAAACTACTTTTTTAGCCATTAAATCATATGTTTTGAATAAAATCTAAAAATTAGCTCGTTAATGGTGAATTTTTGGATTCTGTGTAAAAACGTGGTTTTAAATTGTTTTTTATTAGCTTTGACATGATTAGAAGGTTTCTAAACGTACTTTGAAGTTTCATTAAAGATTTCTTGAGTTTTAATGAATTTTTGTTAAAATTGCCATGAACATGTAAAAAAATTTGATACCATGAATTGAGTAGTTTTGTGTACTTTAAAGGTTGAGAATATGTCTTAGGTGAATAATTAAAAGAACATAATTAGTGTTAGACGAAAAGATTAAGTATAGACTGAGATATTTGGAATTAAATTTTGCTATGTCGAAGGTTTTAGTTACTTGAGAACTTAGCTTAGGCTTATTTTTTTGATTGCTTGAGTTGAGTCCTTAGCTAATTTTTTAATATGTTGTTGTGTGATTTGTTGAGTTAAAGCTTCAGATTCATTAAGACCATCTACTAGTTAAGGAAAGGCTAGTTTGGGCTTTCGGCATTTCAGTGAAAGTGTATTGGTGAATGTTTGGAATAATTGTTTGTGGACACAATTCAATGTGTTAATTAGGAATTTAGAAGTAGCTTAAACCCCTAATCTAAATTCCAAGTGTAAGCTTTCTCATACTCATGATTTTATATATGAAATTGTGTTATGAAATTGTGGATTAAAATGTAATATTATGATATGTGCATTAAGCTTATGATGGCTACTGTGAAAGTGTTGATTATGGGCATGTTAGATGTCATGTAGAAATGAATATGTTGTGATTATAATGTGATTATGCAGTAAAAAAGTGCAGCAAACGGTAAGTAATATGTATGTTAAATAGTAGATATTTTGGCCTTATGAACCTTGAGACCATTGGATATAGTTGGCATACCACAAGATTGTGAGTACTCACCTATATGTGTTATGTGATTTGGGCATTGAGGCCTTGAGACATGTTGGAGAGTTAAGGGAATGTGAGCTAAGCTCCATTCAACGGGACATGCTTGGTGTGATGGAGAGTGTTAGCTAAATGCTTCACTTTTTGGGATATGTTCGAACTCTATGAGTCATTTGGTGTATTAGAGATCCGTGTATCCGATGAGTGGTGATAGAACCCAATTTTATGTTTCATAGATCAAGTGCCAAATTATCTTAAAATGCAAATATTTTTAATGTGATGTATGCCTGAATGAGTATGTGGTTTCAAGGGATTGATCCAAGCGACACTCTAGTAATTCTTCGTAGGTGATGTAGTTATTAATTTATGTTTTAGGGAAATAAACACAATGTGGTAGACTTTTTGCTGGTATTTTTCATGATATTTTGAATGTTTCCATAGTTGATTCATTCTTAGGATTTAAAGGTTTGAACCGTGATGTGTTGATTATTAATCGGGCTTATTTTCGATGATTGAACTATTATTGTGGTCATTTTGATGTTTATTTGACGAGGTTTTAGGTACATGTTGAATGGTATATGTTTGGAATGGATTAATTTATCTATTATGTTGTTTTTGATGTTTGAAGCAGAGGTATCACTATTTGGGTTTTAAAAATGATACATCTGTTATATTCCGTTACGCAGGAAGTTAGTATTGTAATTTGGTATTGATACCTTATCATGAGTATCGATACTTGGGGTAAAATAATTGATACTTTAATAAATGTACCAATATTTTCTGGGATTTTATTTTTAGATGAGAAACAGAATGCTGTTTTGATATCAATGTTTCAATTGGTATCGATACCTTTTAAAAGAAATATCAATGCTTTTGTTTCAGTATCAGTACCTACGTGATTATTTTTGGAAATTTTGCCAAGTGGTCTTTTTGCATGCCTATTTGTATTTATAAATGCATTTGATGTGTGTTGTCATGTATTAATGTTAATTAGGAGTCTATTTTTCTTAAAACTCGTGTAAATGCTAAAATGAAAGAAAATTATTTAAGAATAAGCTCATCTGTACTATATATGTTGTGAGGCGGTGGTGTGGCATCCTAATATTCGTGCTCGACGACCTGGCCGGGTATAGTGTGTTACATGAAATCCTTGGACGGAACATTCCATTGAATAATTTCGTGAGTAATCTCATTACAAATGTATTTACACAAGTAGTCGCTTTTGTGAATAGTCTCATTAAAGAAACCTGAGGTGAAAACTTGCAGAGTACCGGAATAGATATCCATAACGGATAATTTCTCTTCAACATGCAGTCTTGGTGGATATATATAATGGGTGAACCCTACTTGATGAATACTTATTTCCATTTTGAACTTGAAACCTCCAGGAGATGATTGCTTTATATAACTCATTGTAGAGAAAGTAAATCGTTACTTTATCAAATTTTATTCTTTCAAATTTCTCGTCCCTTGAAATCATTCTAAGCCCTAATTTATTTCCTTTCATCTTCCTTGTTCATTCCTCTATTCACATCAAAGCATTTTTACTTCCTTGACTAGAATGCAACCCCTCCTAAGGTGATCCTTCACACTCCAACATTCCTACTTTTCAGTTTCCATCAAATGGCTAGAGTTAGAATAGGTATGATGGATAGAGTCACTGGATGGGGTGGTCAAAATCAGAGGGGATGGGGTAGCAAGTCTACTATAGATGCTGGCGATAGGCCACAAAATCGCAAAGTTGTTATGTCAATCAAATCTTCATTATTCAGATGTACGACCACCCAAAACGAGATGGTTAAGCACCTGTCAACTAGGGGAATCAAACTTCCCAACTTTGCCTACAATTACTAAATCGTAGAAGGGGAATATCGATTGAATGATTCAAATGACAAGTTATCCTCCCACTCTACTTGTTAGAGGCAAGCTTCCACCTTCCTCTACATTCTTTCTTTTGTATGGTGCTGAACGAATACGGATTGCACAGAGACAACTTACAGGTATGGGTGTGCAAATTTTGGGTAAAATCAAATTAATTCGATTAATCGACTGAATTTAGTTAATCGATCGGTTAACTAAATTAATTAGGTTAGGGGTCGGTTAATAAATTTTTAGAAGTTTGGTTAACAGTTAATTCGGTTCAAAATCGGTTAATTAACTGAATTAACCAAAATTTTATATTTTTATATAAAAAAAGTATATGTTTTATAATTTTTTTACAAAAAAAAACATATAAATTTTGGTTAATTGACCAAATTAACCAAAAAAGTTTGGTTCGATTAACGGTTAAGGGTTTAAAAGGGTCGATTAATTCGGTTAATGGTAGTTCGAGTCAATTAACTGATTGAACACCCTTATTTACAGGCCTTTCTTGGTGGACATTGGTAGCATACTTCATCGACTACTTCAAGCATTGTGAGCCACCCTTCATTTGTGTATTCCAACATATTTACTAGTTAAAGGTCATTCCCCGAGGGGCCTCAGCTAGAATGGTCCATTTCTGCACACGCAAGGGCCACAAGCCTATTATTCAGAACTGGACTTCAAACTATCACTTGAATTGCAAAAAATTCATGGCAGGTGAGGAAAATTTATGGTGGATTCAACTTTCCCACATGGTGGTCATCCCTCTATAATCCACTTGTCTCCAATGGCAAGTAATCGATTCTGACATCTATAAGCACAATACGACCGATTAAAGTTGGGTCGTACACTGAGGCTAAAGAAACTTCTAATTGTTAGGAACATATTTTGACAATATTTAGAAAGACAAATCCCCAATAGTTTTAAGGCAGCAAACTTCATGTTGGGCATAGGTCCCCGAAGTGTAAAATTCACCAGTGAAGTGTGGCCTTATGGTGCCACTGATGAATTAGCCCTATCAATGGTCGGGAGAAAAAGAGAACCTACTAACTTCTTTTACTCTACCTGCAATATGCGTTCCTGCCATTGGTCTACCATGTCCGAGGGTAATAAAGGTGAGTCTTCAAGTAGAGCTCTAGTTCCTAGTAAGACTAACACTGTTTTTGTTGCTGTTGTAGGCCCCACTTCTTCAAATCCTTCAAACTTTCTATGTCACGATATGAAGGTTGAAGAATTGATGGATTGTTTGCTAGATGCAGAACTTGTAACAACCCATTTTTGTTCAAATTAGAATAGTGGTTTCGAAACCACAAATCTAAAGTCAAAATAATTATTTTATTATTATTTTAATGTTTAGAGTATGATAGAATAATTGTGTGAAAATTTCGTAAAGAAATTTTATCATTTGGATATTTAATTTGATAAAAATAACTAAATCGCGTAAAGTGTAAAAGTGATGTTCTAATAGTTAAAGGTATTAAATGGCTATGAAATTAAATAGTGGAGGTCCTTATGTGAAAAATATACCATTTTTAATATGAGTGGACACTTATGGACTTATATTCGATGATTTTAGTGAATGTTAATAAAGGTTAAAATAGTAATTTATAAAATAACTTAAGCAAAATAATAAAACAAACGGCCATTTGACACATTCATCTTCTCCTAGCCGAATATTAGGGTGGAAAAAGCCATTAAAATAGCTTGAAGCATTCGATCACTTGCAAGCTCAATTGTAAGTTCGTTTTTGTCTCGTTTTTAATGATTTCTATGTTTTTGAGATCGTTGCAACTAGGTCTAGCTAGCCTATGACTAATTTGCAAAACTATTAAAGGTTTAGTGTTTTTCCATAGATGAATCTATGAGTATTTTGATATTTAGATTATGAATGTTTGATAATAGTTATGCAAGTTTTGTTAAGTGATTTTTAGTAAAAATGCAAATTGGGGATTAAATTGTGAAATGTGGAAACTTTGTGGCTAAAATGTGAAATAAATGAAAAATATGGTCTGCTAGGGACCTAATTGAAATTTTTCTAGCATGGGTTTGGGTGGAATTGCATGAATTTGTAATTTTACGAAATAAGGACTAAATTGTAAAAATGTGAAACATTAGGAGCAAATGTGTAAATGGGCCTTAATGTGAATTTTGGACTAAATTGAATAGATAAATAATTAAATAAGTTGATTTTGATTACATATAGATCAAGAAAAGTGAAATTTGGATCTAGATCGGGGGAAAAACAAAGTACTCGACTAATAGACCTATTTCGCTGTTTTAGCATTCGAGGTAAGTTCGTATGAAATAAGTTTTACTATAAATGTATTTTAAATGCTTTGATGTTGCATAAACTATTAATACGAGACTATGGATATGTTCAACAATGATTCGACGACGATTCGACATTGGAAATCCCGGTTGAACCTTAGGAATAGATTAGGATACGAATGACATGTTATTAGGGGTTATTGTGATTATGTGATCCGTGTGCTAGTCCTTTACGTCCTGCTGGTGGCTAAGCATACTGGCATGTGTTGCGATTACTTGATAGCTTGTGTGAGCAGCACCGTGTAGCTACATCTTGATTGATAGCTTATGTGAGAAGGCTCGTTGATAGCTCGAGAGTGAGCATATATGTGATATGAGATTTAGATAGCATTAGCTATGTATATGGCACTTCAGTACGAGATTCTTGGGTATCCTGTATTATTCCAAATGGTTCAACAAGTATATCAAGGATTAATAGATATGAGATTGATACGAGATAGTACTGGTATGTACATGTTATCGTGTGTCAGAGTCTTAAAAATTTATAACATGGATAATCTAGTCTAAAAACTAATTGTGACAACAACTCCAGGCAAGCACACCTATCGAACAGTAGTAGAGTTTAGTGGCAAGACCGGATTGTCGAACCCAAAGGAACCAAAAGTACTAATACTAACTTTCTTTTTATTATTTAACCTAAGAATTAAAAGAATTGTTGTCTAATCTAAAATTAACTAACTATTAAGCTAAAGATGCGAATACAAAGAGATTGAATTAGGGAAATACTTGAGGGAAAAACCAATTGATTAAGACAATACCCAAGGAAGAATCCACATAGACTTCACTTGTTATCTAACTCTGAACCAGACGATTTATTCACTTGACTTGATCTATAGGATTCCCTAATTTATATTAATACCTCTCTCAAGGCTACTAACGTCTAACCCTAGGTTGATTAATTGAAATCTCTTTCTAATTAAAACCCCTAGAATTTCATTAACTCGATCTATGGACTCCCATAATAGGTTTAACTCTAATCTGGCAGATTTTTGTCATCCTATTTCTAAGGTTGCGATCAACTCCACTTAACTATGCTAGATCTACTCCTAAACGGAGACTTTTGCCCCACTGCCTAAGCACATCAGTACTTGAATCAATATCCTAAAATTCCAAAACAAGAATTAAGAACACATAGTTAAGAAAAAATCAAGTATTTATCATACAGCTCAGAAAACAATAACAAGATTCGTCTTAGGTTTCATCCCCCTCAGGTATTTGAGGGGTTTACTTCATAATAATAGAAGAGTACATCTTAGAATAAAATATAAAACAAAACATAAAGAAAACCCTAAAACCCCCTGAAGGAATTGAAGGAGAGATCCTCAGTCTTGAGTATGATTCCGGCTTCTTGAGATGAATCAACTGGCTTTCTTCGAGTAAATCCCACAATTTGGCCCGCTGGCTTGGCTCCTTGGCCTAGCTGCACGCCCCTTGAAGGTTGGCCTCTAGGGTGTTTATATAGGCTTTTGGAATGGCTTTCTTTGCCTTTAAGTACCCTATTCTGAATAGAACTCTAATAAGTCACGTCAAGGACACGCCCATGGCACACGCCCGTGTAATTTGAGGCTAGGCCATGTTCGGGTTTGTTAATGAGGCACAGCTGTGTGATCTTAGGCCCAAGTCGTGCCGATTTTGTAATTCATCCCATTTACTCCATTTTTATCCCGTTTCTCGTTCTTTTCATCCTCTGGTGGTCTTTTGATTATAAAACATGAAAACAAGGGATTAGGAGCACCTATTTCCATAATTAAAGGGATAAATCATCCAAAAGTATGTTAAATGTGGGATTAAAATGTGTTCATATTACGGTTTATCAAATACCCCCACACTTAAGCTTTTGCTTGACCTCAAGCAAAATTCTCAACTCATAATTAAAACGAACTTCCTCAATTCATAATATTCATCGATAATGTTTCATCATAATTCATAGATAATTTATACATGGCTAATTTATCTCAAAGAATCCTAAAGATTCAAACAATCAAAGTCACAATTTTATAGCATGAAAACATAGGTGATTTGTAACAGCCCGATTTAGGGCCTAGTCGAAATATTGGTGCGAGGCCACGAACCCGAGGTGAATTTATGAGTTTTCCAGGTTTATGCCATGTTTGCATGTTAGTATGAAAGTTTTGTAAAGCAATTTTATTAAGTTAAGGTCAATTGGTCCAAAAAGGACTAAATTGCAAAAGTTGCAATATATGAGTTTCTAGAAGCTTTTTGCATGAAATAGCTTTAGAATAATAATTATGAGACCTTAAATAGAAAATTGCCCAAAAATAAAATTTTGGACAAAATTGGCCTTAAGATGGTTAAATAAAAAATTTTAAGAGGAAGGGCATTTTGGTCATTTGGCCTAATTAGTGTTTTAAGTGGGAAAAAGATGAGAAAAATCCACTCATCTTCTTCCTTGGGTTGCCGAAAATTTGGAGACACCATAGCTAGGGTTCTTCATTTTTTTTCAAGCTCATAGTAAGTTCATCTTAGCCCCGTTTTTAATATTCTTCGTATTTTTAAAGTTCCCGTAGTATGAATTAGCTAATTTTAGCTATAAAATGAGCTAAGATGCATGTTCAAAAATCTACCCTTGAATGACATGCTTGTTAAATGATGTTTTATGGAAGTTTAAGAGAGTTTGATGTTAGATAAACATCTTTTCCTTCATGAATTTCATGAAAAAGGTAGTAGGGACCATTTTGTAATAGTTATAAAATTGGTCATACCTACTAGAAATAGTAAGAATTGATGATTATTATAGAATAGAAAATGATTCAGTTGAGCATGAAGTTTAGGAAAGTTTCATGAAAATCATTTTACGAGAATTGAGGCAAAAGTGCAAATATTAGAAAGTATAGGGGCAAAATAGTAATTTTTCAAAGTATTAGTTATGAGTCAATTTAGTCAACATGGTTTTTAAATGATCTATTTATGATTATAGATCAAGAAAAATGAAGCCCAGATCAAAACCGAGGCAAGAATAATGTCGAGGACTAAATTGCACATCTACATACATTTTGTATATTGAGGTAAGTTTGTATGATTTCTAAGCTTTATAATTTTTATCATTAAATTGCTTAGTATAATGTATTGTATGAAATGATCCTGTTATGTTCAAGCAAGAAATAACGATAATAAGTACGAGCAAGTCCCGATTGAAGATGAATTTCCCAAGATACTCGATCTACCACACAAGATATCATGTAAGTCCAAGGCAAGCTTGGCATTGATCAAGTTAGCAAGCAAGTTATCATGTAAGTCCAAGGCAAGCTTGGCATTGATCAAGTTAGCAATCAAGTTATCATGTAAGTCCAAGGCAAGCTTGGCATTGATCAAGTTAGCAAGCAAGTTATCATGTAAGTCCAAGGCAAGCTTGGCATTGACCAAGTTAGCAACCAAGTTATCATGTAAGTCCAAGGCAAGCTTGGCATTGATCAAGATATCATGTAATTCCAAGGCAAGCTTGGCATTGATCAAGTTAGCAAGCAAGTTATCATGTAAGTCCAAGGACTCAAGCTTGGCATTGAGTATGTTATCAAGAGCAAGACTTCATAAGTCCATGTCAAGACATGGCCTTGAAACCAAGATGAGATAACCCATGTAAGACTATGTTTAGGATATGGCTTTGGCATCATATTATGTGGGAAGAGATTTAGTATCCTCGGATATTCACAGAAATTCATCGGGCAAATGAGTAAGCTAAAAGAAGATAGCAAGAAAGCTAAGAAAGTAAAGTTGGTATCAAGACGAAGTTAGATGAAGTTGAGTTTTATTCATGTGGTGAATGGGAAAGTAGATATCATGTTTATTGTTATTATAGTATACTGATCAATGTGATCAAGTGATACAGGTATCATGGTTACCTTACAAGTATGATAATTGTAAGTGTCATGAGACATGTAAGAACTTATATGAGTAAGTAAGCTCTTTAGCTGAAATGCATGATACCATTGTTTATGTGAAATGGTTTATATTAAGCAATGATGATGATATGAGTTGTTACATGCAAACTTACTAAGCTATATGCTTACGTTATGATTCTTTCTTTCTATGCAGTCCCACCAAGCTAACTCGTGGACCATTAAAGTCAGAGCTTGCAACACACTATCAACTCTTATTTTGGTATAGCCAAGTTACTTTACTAAGTATGGCATGTATAGGAAACATTCATTTTGTGGACATGTTTTAAGAAGGGCCTTTGTAAAGGCTATCAAGTTTATTATTCTTTTGTATATTGCTAAGTGATTGGCCAAATTTGACTAAGCTTGTATGTTTATTGATATCAATGAAGCATGTAGTATTATTCATGAAAGATGGGTTGTTAATGCATTGTTGAATTGAGTTTAAGTATGATCTTCTTTTCAGGGTGGCATATGGCTTGGTAAATAGCCATTAAGTGCCGGCACAGTTAGACACACGGGCGTGTGTCAAGACTGTGTTAACCCTGCACCTTAGTGCAGTGTAATAGGCCACGGGCAAATCCCATGGCTGTGTGTGTGTGCCATGTAAGACACACAGTTTGGACATGGGTGTATTCCCAGACCATGTTGATTTAGTCAGTATATCAAGGATTAGCACACGGTCTAAGCCCACGGGCGTGTCATGGCCGTGTGAAATTAGTCAGTAACCTCCCACAGTTGGTAGACACGGGCGTGTCTAAGCCATGTGGATATAGTCAGTAGACCTACACGATTTGAGGGCATGGGCGTGCTTAAAGGTACACGGACGTGTTCCCAAGTTACACGTGCGTGTGAACCCTGCTTCAGAAATGAGTTATTTGATTTTAATTCTGAAAGTTTTCTCACATGAGTTAAGGGTATCGTAGGCCCTTGTTATATGTGTTGACTAAGAAAGTGAAGTTTTTAAGTTGGAACAAAATTTTATAGCCCGTAAGTACATGTTTTAGTGAGTTCAAGCATAGAAATGTCTCGTATCCAAACCCAGTATCGGCCTTGGGTGCGGGGTGTTACATGTTTTCCCCTTATCTGAATAATTACCTTTAATTCAAAATTGATAAGAGTTGACATTCTTACTAAAGATTCACTCAAATCACTCAAGGTGTTTTACAGGTCAAAATAAAGCACTCATTAGTCAAACATGAAAAGTTAATCCCATAGGCTTGCCTAAGAATCAAATCTCCACCACTATAAAATGAGATGATACACAAATCAAAAGGTCGTTAAAGGGTTGCAATGGGGTTTAGGTTAAAAGTATGGATGAAGGCTGAATTAGAAGGTTAGAATCGAGATTGAATTGACAATTTACCTAACTAGAAAAATGAACTAATAATTACATCAATTGAAAACTTGAAACTAATAATACGAGCTTCTTCTTCAAGATGTTGAATTTAAATGTATAAGCTCACTAGAACATAGAACTAATAATGAATATACCTCGATTTTTTAATAAGAAAAAATCAAAATAAGAACATTATATAAGAAAAATTCAACTACTAAAATAAAATAATTAGGCAACTGATCAAATCAAGTCTCGACAGAAGGGTAGTCAAAAGGAATGGTGATAACAAATACAAGATGGGTTTTGGGTCAATATTAGTGGGTGAGTCAATAAAAAGGTTGTTAGGATCAAAGGGGTTTACTAAGGGTTAATTGTGAAGGTAGGCTTTTAGTGGAGTAAGTGGGTTAAATCCTAGGTGCCTTTATCATATCAATATATCAAATCAAAGATGTGGTCTCGACATGTATAATAGAAGCAGGTTCTAGAATAACAAATCAATGTTGTCACACTCATAATAAAGTGAGCACAAAAAGAATGTATGCTCTAAAAGGTTCAAAATCTCACAAAAATTATGGGTTTTTTATGAAAACCTTGAAAATTTCAGACTTCAAGGTAACAATTAGATTCAGGTAGACAACCTAACAAAATTTTTAATTTTTGAAAATAGACTCATCATGCTTGATTCTCTAGTATCTTAAAGTTTAAATCATCATTGCACAATTAAATATGACTTAATCTAAAACATATCAATAAAAAATCATAAATCAATGTGAATTTCATTCTAATTAGTGATATGAGAAGATTACTTTAGGACAAGATATCATTCAGGGATTTGAGAATAATACAAAAAGTTAGGAACTTTTCTAAAAAATTTTCACCCCCCACACTTAAGATGTACATTGCCCTCAATGTACAAAGATATATAATAAAATATAGTAAGAAAATCAAAAGAGAGGGAGAGAAGTGAACTTCTTGAATTTTTGGATGGATTCATTAAATTGGAAGTGTGGACACTTGATTCGGAGGTGTAAGGTAAGTTGGAGGGGGCACCTTTAATTCCTGCGCTAGATGAAGAAATTGGGAATCTCGTGAAGAGTTAGCCAGGAAATAATAGGAATAATTCTAAATATACTAATTATATATTTAAAGAAAAGAAAAATAAAAAGAAAGAGTGTAAAAAGTGAAATAAGACTAAAAGAACTGATTAATGGACCGAAAGGTCCTTATTGTTAGATGGTTCGCGAGGTGGGTGTGATTTCTAAGGCCGTGGTGTGTGATTCCCAAGCAGCCTTTAAAACCTAAAACCAATAACCTAAAATAAAATAAACCACATTTATTATAAGAAAAATAAAGATAAGGAAAATAAAGGAGAAGAGAAAGGAAAAAAGAAAGGTTAAATGGACTCAAAGGTCTTTTTCCTATTGAGTAAATGAAGCGGCCGGCATGAACTTATGTAGATCGGTCTTGCACAGGGAGACTAGGCTAAGATCCTTCCATTTTTCTACATGGATGAATTTTAGATCAAGATTATGGAGAATGAAGAAGGAGGAAAGTGAAAAGGGGAGTGTAGATGTTACAGAAGAATGAATGGGGAGTGGGTGAGAAGGGGAGAGGGGTGGTTTAAATAAAACTTTTCAGCTCTGGTACATCGCCACGCCCTTGTTCCATGGGCGTGTCGTGTCACACGGCCATATTGCACGGCCATGCGGTGATTCATTCGTTTCTCCCACGCCTATTATTCAGGTTTCCACGCCCGTGTTACTAAAACAGTGTCAGCCACGGCTGTGTCACACGGTAGTGGTGTGTAGTCGGAGCCCGTGGCTTGAAGATATTTTTTCGTCCTTTTTCATACTATCTCTATCATGCCTGTACTAGAATCCGTAGTGTCCACATTGCCACGGCCGTGTGCAAGTCCGTGTGGTGCAGCAAACTGTGCTTCATTAACTTGATTAGTTTGTAGTTTGGTACTTAAAGAAAGAAAATAAAAAATAAATGGGGTTAGTGCTAGGGTTGCCTCTCGAGAAGCGCTCGTTTAAAGTCTTAAGCTATACTTACCTCTCACTCGTGCACTCATGGTGGTTTGATGAGTGAAAAATCCTTTCTCATGCTATCATTATATAGCTTGAGTCGAGTAACGTTTACTTTAAAAGTACCGAATGTAAAATTATTTCCCTCGACTGTGCCATATGGGAAGATATTAATTACCTTAAAAGGGATTTCTTCATTTGTATTGAGGTCTGAAGTGGCAGTTCGAACTGTTTTCTCTAATAGTACTTGATCTCCTATTTTGAAGTGATTTGACGTTCCTGTAAGCTCGTCTGGGGGTTCCTTTGGTTTCACTTCATGTGGTTTTGATTCCTCCTTGAAATGCACTTTCCACTCGTCTAGGTCATCGATTTAAAGCCTTTGTTCCTTATAAATTTCTTCTTCATTGGCATGAGGTTTATGAACTGGCTTAGATATGTAGCGTCGTGGTGCTTCCTATAAAGAAGGTTTAACCGAAAGGTTATCAATAGAATTTATGTTCTCACCTTTTTTGCTTGATGTCCTAGCTGAGTCGAGAGCTTGAAGACTTATTGATTCGTCACCTACACAAAGTGTGAGTTCGCCTGTACTAACATCAATTTTAGATCTGGCAGTTGCTAAAAAGGGTCTTCCTAAAATTAAAGGAAATGTATTGTCCTCATCCATATCTAAAACAACAAAGTCTACGGGGAATATGAATTTGTCAATTTTAACAAGTACATCTTCAATTATACCCCTAGGAATTCTAATAGTTTTATCAGCTAATTGAATACTCATCCTAGTTTGTTTGGGTTTCCCTAGACCTAGCTGTTTAAACATTTTAGAAGGCATAACATTGATGCTTGCCCCTAAATCAGCTAAAGTATTATCAATAGATAACCTACCAATTAAACATGGAATTGTAAAACTCCCTGGATCTTTTATTTTTTGTGCTAGCCTATTTTGTAACATTTTTGAGCATATTGCGTTTAGTTCCACATGCGACTCCTCGTCTAACTTTCGTTTGTTTGTCAAAAGCTTTTTTAAAAATTTCCTTGAATCTGGCATCTGCGAAAGAGCTTCAAGAAATAGTAAGTTAATATGTAATTTCTTTAAAAGTTTAAGAAACCTACCGAACTGTTCATCTGAATTGTCTTTCTTCATCGCATCAGGATATGGTATACGAGGTTGGTATTCTTTAATTATCAGTTTTGGCTTTTCTTGGCTTACCTCAACCTTACCTTCACTTACCACAGTTTCTTACCTTGGCTCAGGTTCAGAATCTACTAACCCTTCACTATTCTGAGCGATTATTTTGGGTTAGTCTCACTGTTACTTGGCAAGCTACCTTGTGGCCGTTCAGAGATAGCTTAGCGAGTTGCCCTAACAGGTTCTCGATTCCTTTAATCGATGCTTGTTGATTTTTAAGTGTTGTTTCGGTGTTTTGGAAATGAGTTTCTGACACCACTATGAATTTTGTCAGCATCTCTTCAGGGCTTGGCTTCTCTTCCTATGGGTAGGGCTGTTGTTGGAAGTTTGGAGGAAGTTGTTGTCTCTGATTTCCTTGACCACCCCGTGAGAAATTGGGGTGGTTCCTCCAACCTGGATTATACGTATTACTATAGGGGTTATTTTGATATCTAAAATTGTTACCCGTATAGTTTATCTATTCCCTCTCCATGCCCAGATTGTAGGGTGGGTACTCAGGATTCACCACACCTCCTAGATTTGAATCACATTGCATTACTGGGTGTACCTGCGAGGAACCACACAAACCATCAATCTTTTTATTTAACATCTCTACCTGATTTGATAGCATGGTAACTGCGTCGAGGTTGAAAACTCTGGCTATTTTTGTTGGCCGTGTCCTTGTAACTTGCCACTGATAGTTGTTCAGTGACATCTCCTCTATAAACTCATAGGCCGCCTCAAGAGTTTTGTTATTCAGAGTTTCGCCGGCTGCTGAATCAATCAGTTGTCTCGTTGAAGGATTCACACAATTGTAAAAGGCTTGGACCTGAAGCCACAAGTGTAATACATGGTGTGGGCACCTTCTCAATAGATCCTTGTATCTCTCCCATGCATCATAAAGTGTCTCTAAATCCATCTACACAAAAGAAGAGATATCATTCCTTAATTTGGTCATTTTGGTCGGCGAAAAATACTTTAATAAAAAAAATTTTGTCATTTATTCCCATGTAGTAATTGATCCTCATGGAAGAGAATTCAGCCACTGTTTAGATTTATTCCTCAAAGAGAAGGGAAATAATCGAAGACAGATGGCATCATCAGAAATGCCATTAATTTTGAAAGTATCGCAAAATTGTAGGAAATTTGCCAAGTGATTATTTTGATCTTCATCCTACAAACCATAAAACTGAACAAATTGATGTATCATCTGTATAGTGTTAGGTTTCAGTTAAAAATTATTAACAGCTATAGCAGGTCTAAGAATACTTGACTCAGTTCCTATTAAATTGGGTTTAGCATAATCATACATAGTTCAGGAGCATGATTTTTGGCCATCTCTAGAGGTAGCGGATTTGTAACATCCTAGAATTTGAATTTTATGTGTTGCATTATTTTTGGTGTTAAGATAGTTAGATTATTAATTTTGTATGTTGAGGAGGTCTTGAGAAGGCTTGGGGTTTATTTGGGCCTGGTAAAAATTTTTGTTATTTAGCACTTTAAGGAAATGGAGTAGGTGACCTTGAATATATAGAAATAATTGAATAAGTAGCTAGCATAATTGAACAAATAGTAAAGAGGTTATGGCGTCACTTGTGGAACCTTGAGGGAAGAGGATCGAATCCCTTGTGTGTAATTCTTGACTCTTATTTTTGCATTTCTTCTTAAGTGTCGGCGACGGAGTAAATATGGCAAGTTTGACTTATTATTTTTGGTAAGGTGGCTATAAGAATAAGTCAAGGTTGAAGTTTGGGAAAGGAATCAAGGGAAATAGGAAAGAAAGGGGGACATGAGGCTTATTTCGTGGGTGATGTTTTGGAAAGTTTAGGTGGCTAAACTCTTACCCTAGGGGGGATGCATGTGGACGGTTTTGGGGGAAGATAAATAGCTGAATTTTTATTTTGGCATTTGGTAAAGTCTTAGTTTTGTTTTGGCCAAAAACCCCTTTGACAACTTTGAGTCATTCTCTCCCAATTTTGCAACTCTCCTTGCCAAAACATATTAGCACAATAGTGCATTGTTTTTCTCTTTTGTTTGGTCACATACTCATTTTCTTTCCACCTTCCTTAATAGTCAAATTCTTCTTTGCCTTTTTGATTGAATTTTGGTGCTTGTTAGGCCAAAAACCTTTCTTATTGCACTATTTGGTATTCTCCAAATTTCTTTCTACCTTGTGCCGAATTTGCAAGCCACTAAAGAACATATTTTCTTCCTCCTATCTTCTTGTTGCCGAACGTATTCAACCTTTGTGACCAAATCATCCTCTTTTATCATCTTTTGGAAAACCGAAATTAGTTTGCACCCTTTTTCTCTCTTTTTCTTCTTTTAATCATCTTTCAATTCTTCTTCCATTTCTTAAAAACAAAACATCATATTGATCAAAACTTTTTCTTTCATTCATTTCCTCCATAGCTGATTCTAATAGTAAATTAACCGTCCACTATTTCTTCTTTTTCGTTCGTGTTTGAACATTATTTTTTGACAAATCGGGAAGTAATATTTTTTTCTCAATTTCTTCTCTATGGCCGAATGCATGTTTTTGTCTTGGGATGATTCTATTAATCGGAATCATCATCTCCTTTTCTCTCTCACAATATGATCATTTTTCCTTTTGGTAAAATCCTAGCGGGAGGCCGAACATCACTCTAAGTCTTAAGTCGAACGACGAACATCAGATCCAATATCGTATGGTAAGAAATCGTCATGAATTATTTATAGTACTCAATAAGCCGATTGATGGTCTAAGGAGTAATAAATTGTTGACTTTATGTTTTAGGGAATAAATCATTTGACCTATCCAATCGTTGATCATTTGGGATTAGTGGTAAGCTGATCTTCACCCTTTTTGATAAATCCGTACTTATCTTAATACTAATCGATGGAGGCTTGTAGTAACGATTCGAAAGGAAAGCCAAGTGGAGATCTCAAAAGGAGTGGATTGACGATCCCAACTCCTAAATTCAAACGAAGAGCTGTTTCGGCAATTCAAGACTTTCCAACGGGTTGTGGACCGTCAACCGGGGAAAACTGACAAATCGTAGTTGTTCGCGATCCCGAGGGAAAAATCTTAGATCGTTTGTTTTAGAGTAGATTTATTAATTAGTGTACATTGTCTAATCGAGCGTTAAAATATTTTTAGGTGTCAACGATCAAGAAAACATAGTGCTTACCGTAATCAGGTGTGTAATCTCACACCGTGTTTCATGGGTTAAAAATTTATACCGTGTTAGTGGTAAAATTATGAAATCGGTATTAAGACCGTGGAAATTACAAAAATGCCCTTGTGGGCCAAATTGGTATATTTGATATGTGGTCCAAATTGGTATATTTGATATATGGGCCAAATTGGTATATTTGATATGTGGACTAAATTGGTATATTTGATATGTGGGCCAAATTAGTATATTTGAAATGTGGGCCAAATTGAAATAAATTGCGAAAATGGGCCACAAAAATTGTAAGAAATATTTGTTTACATTGTTGTGAATTGTTAAGCATTATATACATGTTCTGCATGGGATGGGGATAATGATGAAGAGAAGTTCTGGTAGCTTTGCTACATAAATCTGGTGGCTCTGCCACAAATCTGGAAAAAATTGGCAATGCCATGTAAATTCTGTTAATATGGTGGCTTGAGCATAAATTTGATATAAATGGCTTAATGCCTACTTTTGGTGTGTTGGCGGGGTGGGCGACTAAAGCTCCCCACAGGTGTGTTGGTTGGTACGGGTGGTGTGTAGCAGATGGAAAATTAGGTTTGGTTTGGGAATTGCATATCATATGCATATTATATATTTAATACATTTAAATTATTATAAATGGGCTTTGGCCCAAATATGTGCTTAATGAATTTTGGTCCAGTGGACAACGGTAGTGGGTTACACACTGAGTTCTAGTAACTCAGCCCCGTTTCCTTATCCCTTTCAGGTAATGATCAATGATGGAGACTTGGGCCGTAGATATCTTCGTGGAGGCCATACTTCAAAATGGTTAATTTGAAATTTTGGATTTTATTTAATACTTTTAATTATTTGGCTATTTGAATTAAGGTTGTAATAAGGCCTCTGGATTAATTTTGGTTTTGTTCATTGTTTGATGAATTTATAAACTGCTTAAAGTATTTTAATTGATATTTTAATTAATAATCGTTTATTCAAAATGAATATTCAAAAGGATTTCATAAAATTTTCATATTTCTTTACTCGAAAATTTACTCGTAAATTTTTTATCAAATCTTTTCAAACTAAAATATTTTGAATTCCTTATAAAATTTACTCGAATTGTTAACTTTATTTTCAAAATATCAATTTATAAGATTTTGTATCTCATGTTGTCGATTTATCAATCAAATCAAATTTTAATATTTCGTCTAAATTTTGTAGTCTGTTTTACTTGATTTTTGAAAGATTAAACGGTTTTTCATATGTGATATGTCAGATCTAGCCTTAACGCATGAGCTGGATTTGGGGTGTTACATTTTTTGGTATCAGAGCCCGATTTAAAACTCGACTGTAGTTTGGGTTCAAAAATGTTTCCCAAAGTTATTTTGAATTGTAAAGTTTAAATGCATGTTTCAAAAAGGAAGTATGGCACTACGAGTATCCGGCACCAAGTCAAGTAAGTACATGTTATTAATGAATGATTATGATTATTGTGATATAACCATAGGAACACTCTAGAACTTTTAGTTTTAGGTGTTAAAAACTATAGAGATTGAGACTATAGGATACGATTGCGAAAACGACTTTGCTTCTTATGTTTCATAAAACATTGTTTAATACATATCGAAACAATATACAAATTCATAAGACTTTTAATCAAATTAAATCGAATTAACCACTATGAGCGCTAGAGGACGTGGACGTGGTAGACATGGCCGTGGTAGAGGCCGAGGTGCGAGGGTTGTATCTGAAGGTCGGGACACATGCTGGAAATGGATGCACCTGCGTCACCCAGGATTGAGACTGGATCACATGATCGTATGAGGGAAGACATTACTCTGTCTCAAGCAATGTTGCGAGTCTTAGAAAGGGTTGTTGGGGCTATGGCTGGACCAGCAACTCGTGGTTCAATTTCAAAACAACTTAGAACAAGTGGTGTCGAAGTTTTTAGAGGTGTCTCGGGTGTAGCCCCAAATGTAGCTGAGTATTATCTCGAGGCAATGGAACGGATCATGGATGATTTGGAGGAGCTGTGTCCTTGTTGAGAGACGAGGCGTATCAATGGTGGCTTACTGTTCGGGAGGGCACTCAGGCTGATCGCGTTACTTGGGATTTCTTCAAAATTTCATTTCAAGGAAAGTATGGTGGGGCTAGCCATGTAGATGACCGAAGGAAGGAATTCCTGAATCTGGTACAAGGAAATAAGATCGTGGCGACCACGGGCGAATTTACGTGTCGAGTCGTTATGCTTGAGGTATAGTGCTGACTGACTATGAACACCGCATGTGTTTTGAGGATGGGTTGAGTGATAAGTTGCGGGTACTGATAGCCCCACAACAAGAAAGGAATTTTGCCACTCTGGTGGAGAAAGTGAAGATAGCTGAAGAGGCTAAGAACTCGGAGCGGTAAAACCGAGAAAGAGATAGAGGCAAGAACAAGAGGGACTTTAAGTACTCAGGTTCTGCTAGAAGGTTTCAGAAGAGGCTCAGGAATGATGAGCCCGCTCGAGCTAGAGCATCTACTGCCACCAATCAAATACAACCATGTGTTGACTATGGAAGACGACACCCTGGTGAATGCTGGAAGAGAACCGGTGGTTGTTTCAAATGTGGTTCTAAGGACCACCAGCTTAAAGATTGTCCTCGACGGACCGCTCCAAATTAGGAATCTCGAACTATGGCACAGCCAGCTAGAGGCGCTCAGCAGCCACCAAGAAGTTGTGGGCCAGGTTGAGGTGGTAATGGCGGAGGACGAGGTCAGGGTGCACCGGGTAGAGGAAATGGCTTCAAGGGTAATGCGGAGGCGAAGCAGTCAGGGTTGGTTTATGCGGTCAAACACAGAGAGGATGGCAATGCACCTGATGTGATAACCGATACGTTCTTCATCTTTGATGTACCTGTTATTGCTTTGATAGATATCGGATCTACCCATTCGTATGTTGCTAGTGCTATATCTGGAAATTTGAACATTGGATTTGAGATTACTGCTAGAGAGATGACAATAATTAGTCCTTTAGGATAGTCTGTATTAGTGAATAGATTGTTTAGAGATGTGCCTTTAGAAATTCTGGGAGAAACATTTCTGGCGGATTTGATGGAACTGTCTTTCGGCGAATTTGATCTTATTTTGGGCATGGACTGGCTGGTGAAACACCGTGCGAACTTGGATTGTGCTATAAAATGGATGACGATAAGGACTTTGAAAGATAAGGAAGTGGTGATGATAGGTGAAAGGAGAAATTATCTATCGAATGTGGTATCTGCTTTAAAGGCAGAAAAGTTGGTGTGAAAAGGATGTGGAGCATTCCTACCCTTCATTAGCGCGTTGGATGCCAAGGAAGTGTCAGTAGGAAGTGTTAGAACGGTAAAGGAGTTTACAGACGTCTTTCCTAAAGAACTTCCTGGATTGCCTCCGAATCGGGAGGTAGAGTTTGGCATTGAGCTATTGCCAGGAACGGCTCCAGTGTCCATTGCTTCTTATAGAATGGCGCCTACGAAGTTAGCGGAGCTTAAATCCCAAATTCAAGAGTTGTTGGATCGGGGATTTATTCGACCGAGTGTCACCGTGGGGAGCACCAGTCCTATTCG
The DNA here is from genome assembly GCA_025506655.1 of Gossypium rotundifolium. Classification (NCBI taxonomy): domain Eukaryota; kingdom Viridiplantae; phylum Streptophyta; class Magnoliopsida; order Malvales; family Malvaceae; genus Gossypium; species Gossypium rotundifolium. Next base: position 99,712,653 of record CP106722.1, on the reverse strand, counting down.
TCAAGAAGAAGGATGGGTCGATGCGTATGTGCATCAATTATAGTCAGTTGAATAAGTTGACGATCAAGAATAGGTATCCATTACCGAGAATTGATGACTTGTTCGACCAATTGCGAGGAGCTTTGATTTTCTCGAGGATAGATTTGAGATCGGTTTATCACCAGCTTAAGGTCAATGAGGCGGATATTCATAAGACAGTGTTTCGAACTTGTTATGGACATTATGAGTTTTTGGTGATGCCGTTTGGGTTGACCAATGCACCAGCTGCATTTATGGACATGATGAACCGGGTTTTCCAAACCTATTTAGACCGGTTTGTGGTGGTGTTCATAGATGACATCTTGGTATACTCGAAGAATGAATAAGAGCATGATTCACATCTACAGATAGTATTGCAAATATTACGGGAAAAGTAACTTTATGCCAAATTTAGTAAGTGTGAATTTTGGCTGAAGGAAGTGACCTTTTTGGGACATGTTGTATCGGGCGTGTTGGATTGGAAACCACCGAAGTCAGTAGCTGAAATACAGAGTTTCTTAGGATTGGCTGGTTATTATCGGCATTTTGTTGAGGGGTTTTCATTGACTGCTGCACCCCTAACTAAACTGTTGCGCAAAGGAGTACCTTTTGTGTGGTCAGATCAGCAGCAAGAAAATTTTGAGAAATTGAAGAAGATTCTAACAGAAGCGCCAGTACTGATTCAACCTAAGGCTGGAAAGGAGTTTGTTGTTTATTGCGATGCGTCACACACGGGCTTAGGATGCGTGTTGATGCAAAATGGAAAAGTGGTGGCTTCGTCAGTTAACGCCACATGAAGTGAATTATCCTACTCATGATTTGGAGTTGGCTGCAGTGGTGTTTGCTTTGAATATTTAGGGGCACTACCTATACGATGAGAAGTCGATCATCTATACGAATCATAAGAGTCTAAAGTATCTTCTTACCCAAAAAGAGTTGAACTTAAGACAGCGGAGGTGGATAGAACTGTTGAAGGATTATGACTTCTCAATCGAGTATCATCCCGAAAAGGCTAATGTGGTGGCGGACGCATTGAGTCATAAGGTAATATCTAATTTGAGAGCGATGTTCATTCATCTCAGCTTGTATGAAGATAGTAGTCTGTTAGCTGAACTTCAGGTGAAGCCTGTGTGGGTAGGTCAGATCAAAGAAAAGTAGTTATCAGATGAAAAGTTGGGCTCCTTACTTTAGCAAGTGGAAAGTGGTGTGAAAGGGGATTTCGGAATGAATAATGATGGAGTATTGTGTTTCCGCGAGAGAATTTGTATGCCCAAAGATTCGAAATTGAGACAAAAGATTCTACGAGAGGTGCATAGTAGCCCTTATGCTATGCACCCCGGGGAAATAAAATGTATCGAAACCTCTGTGAGCAGTATTGGTGGCCAGGGTTGAAGCGAGAGGTTACTGAATTTGTGAGTAGATGCTTAACATGTCAGCAAGTGAAGACGAAACATCAATTACCATCGGGATTGGTGAAACCGGTAAAGATTCCCTTATGGAAATAGGAACAGATAACAATGGACTTTGTTAGTGGGTTACCCTTATCGCCTACTAAGAAAGATTCTGTTTGGGTAATAGTGGATCGGTTGATGAAGACTGCCTATTTTCTACCTATTCGTACAGATTACTCATTGTATAAGTTGGCCAAGTTGTATGTAGCGGAGATCGTGAGGTTACATGGGGTACTAGTGTCTATTATATCAGACAGGGACCCTAGGTTTACATCGTGGTTTTGGAAAGCCTTACTTGAAGCTTTGGGAACAAAGTTAAATTTCAGTACAACTTTTCATCCTCAGTCGGATGGTCAGTCAGAAAGAGTAATTCAGATTTTGGAAGACATGTTAAGGGGTTGTGTGATTGACTTCAGGGGTAGTTGGGAAGATTTCGTACCTTTGGCAGAGATTGCTTATAACAATAGCTATCAATCCAGCATTCAGATGGCACCCTATGAAGTGTTGTACGGTCGTAGTTTTCGTACTCCTACTTGTTGGACTAGATTGGAGGAGCGACAGTTATTGGGCCCTGAGCTGATATTAGAAACGGAGGAAAAGGTAAAGGTAATTTGGGCATAGTTAAAGGAAGCTTCGGATAGGCAGAAATCGTATGCGGATCTGAAGCGTAAGGATATTGAGTTTGCGGTGGGAGATCAAGTCTTTCTAAAGGTCTCACCTTGGAAGAAGATCTTCAGATTTGGAAGAAAGGGCAAGTTGAGCCCTAGGGTCATCGGACCGTATCATGTTTTAAAGCGTGTTGGACCAGTGGCTTATCAGCTAGAGTTGCCTCCGGAGTTGAGTCAGGTACATAGTGTATTTCATGTCTCAATGTTAAGGTGTTACCGGTCAGATCCATCTCATATAGTACCGATAGAAGAAGCGGAGATAAGGCCTGACTTGTCATTCGAAGAGGAGCCAGTGCAAATTTTAGATCGAGATGTTAACGTGCTAAGAAGGAAGTCAGTACCATTAGTCAAAGTTCTTTGGCATAATCACGGATCGGAGGAAGCTACATAGGAGCCTAAGGAAATGATTCGGCAGCAAGATCCCCATCTCTTTTAATCAGGTAAATTTCGAGGACAAAATTTTCTTTAAGTGGGGTAGAATTGTAACATCCTAGAATTTGAATTTTACGTGTTGCATTATTTTTGGTGTTAAGCTAGTTAGATTATTAATTTTGTATGTTGAGGAGGTCCTGAGAAGGCTTGGGGTTTATTTGGACCTGGTAAAAATTTTTGTTATTTAGCACTTTAAGGAAATGGAGTAGGTGACCTTGAAGCATATAGAAATAATCGAATAAGTAGCTAGCATAATTGAACAAATAGTAAAGAGGTTATGGCGTCACTTGTGGAACCTTGAGGGAAGAGGTTCGAATCCCTTATGTGTAATTCTTGACTCTTATTTTTGCATTCCTTCCTTAAGTGTCGGCCAAGGAGTAAATATGGCAAGTTTGACTTCATTATTTTTGGTCAGGTGGCTATAAGAATAAGGCAAGGTTGAAGTTTGGGAAAGGAATCAAGGGAAATAGGAAAGAAAGGGGGACATGAGGCTTATTTCATGGGTGATGTTTTGGAAAGTTTGGGTGGTTAAACTCTTATCCTAGGGGGGATGCATGTGGACTGTTTTGGGGGAAGATAGATAGCTGAATTTTTATTTTGGCATTTGGTAAAGTCTTAGTTTTGTTTTGGCCAAAAATCCCTTTGACAACTTTGAGTCATTCACTCCCAATTTTTCAACTCTCCTTGCCAAAACATATTAGCACAATAGTGCATTGTTTTTTCTCTTTTGCTTGGTCACATACTCATTTTCTTTCCACCTTCCTTGATAGCCGAATTCTCCTTTGCCTTTTTGATTGAATTTTGGTGCTTGTTAGGCCAAAAACCTTTCTCATTGCACTATTTGGTATTCTCCAAATTTCTTTCCACCTTGTGCCGAATTTGAAAGCCACTAAAGAACATATTTTCTTCCTCCTTTCTTCTTGTTGCTGAAAGTATTCAACCTTTGTGACCAAATCATCCTCTTTTATCATCTTTTGGAAAACCAAAATTAGTCTGCACCCTTTTTCTTCTTTTAATCATCTTTCAATTCTTCTTCCATTTCTTAAAAACAAAACTTCATCTTGATCAAAACTTTTTCTTTCATTCATTTCCTCTATAACTGAATCTAATAGTAAATTAACCCTCCACTATTTCTTCTTTTTACTTTGTGTTTGAACATTATTTTTTGACAAATCGGTAAGTAATATTTTCTTCTCAATTTCTTCTCTATGGCCGAATGTATGTTTTTGTCTTGGGATGATTCTATTAATCGGAATCATCATCTCCTTTTCTCTCTCACAACATGATCATTTTTCCTTTTGGTAAAATCCTAGCGGGAGGCCGAACATCACTCTAAGTCTTAAGTCGAACAACGAACATCGGATCCAATATCATACGGTAAGAAATCGTCATGAATTATTGATAGTACTTAATAAGCCGATTGATGGTCTAAGGAGTAATTAATTGTTGACTTTATGTTTTAGGGAATAAATTGTTTGACCTATCCAATCGTTGATCATTCGAGATTAGTGGTAAGTCAATCTTCACCCTTTTTGATAAATCCGTACTTATCTTAATACTAATCGATGGAGGCTTGTGGTAATGATTCGAAAGGAAAGCCGAGTGGAGATCTCAAAAGGAGTGATTGACGATCCCAACACCTAAATTCAAACGAAGGGTTGTTTCGGCGATTCGAGAATTTCCAACGGGTTGTGGACTGTCAACAGGGGAAAACTGGCAAATTGTAGTTGTTCGCGATCCCGAGGGTAAAATCTTAGATCGTTTGTTTTAGAGTAGATTTATTAAATAGTGTACATTGTCTAATCGAGCGTTAAAATATTTTTAGGTGTCAATGATCAAGAAAACATAGTGTTTACTGTAATCAAGTGTGTAATCTCACACCGTGTTTCATGGGTTAAAAATTTATATCGTGTTAGTGGTAAAATTATGAAATTGGTATTAAGACCGTGAAAATTACGAAAATGCCCTTATAGGCCAAATTGGTATATTTGATATGTGGGCCAAATTGGTATATTTGATATGTGGGCCAAATTGGCATATTTGATATGTGGGCCAAATTGGCATATTTGATATGTGGGCCAAATTGGTATATTTGATATGTGGGCCAAATTAGTATATTTGAAATGTGGGCCAAATTGAAATAAATTGCGAAAATGGGCCACAAAAATTGTAAGAAATATTTGTTTACATTGTTGTGAATTGTTAAGCATTATATACATGTTCTGCATGGGATGGGGATAATGATGAAGAGAAGTTCTGGTAGCTTTGCTACACAAATCTGGTGGTTCTGCCACAAATCTGAAAAAAATGGCAATGCCATGTAAATTCTGTTAATATGGTGGCTTGACCACAAATTTGATATAAATGGCTTAATGCCTACTTTTGGTGTGTTGGCGGGGTGGGTGATTAAAGCTCCCCGCAGGTGTGTTGGTTGGTACGGGTGATGTGTAACGGATGGAAAATTATGTTTGGTTTGGGAATTTCATATCATATGCATATTATATATATGATACATTTAAATTATTGTAAATGGGCTTTGGCCCAAATATGTGCTTAATGAATTTTGGTCCAGTGGACAACGGTAAGTGGGTCACTGGGTTCTAGTAACTCACCCTTGTTTCCTTATCCCTTTCAGGTAATGATCAATGATGGAGACTTGGGCCGTGGATATCTTCGTGCAGGCCATACTTCAAAATGGTTAATTTGAAATTTTGGATTTTATTTAATACTTTTAATTATTTGTCTATTTGAATTAAGGTTGTAATAAGGCCTCTAGATTAATTTTTGGTTATTAATTTTTGGTTTTGTTTATTGTTTGATGAATTTATAAATTTCTTAAAGTATTTTATTTGAGATTTTAATTACTAATCAAACTTAAATAATCAATTTATTCAAAATGAATATTCAAAAGGATTTCATAAAATTTTCATATTTCTTTACTCGGAAATTTACTCAGTAAATTTTTTATCAAATCTTTTCAAACTAAAATATTTTAATTCCTTATAAAATTTACTCGAACTATTAACTTTATTTTCAAAATATCGATTTATAAGATTTTGTATCTCAAGTTGTCGATTTATCAATCAAATCAAATTTTAATATTCCGCCTAAATTTTGTAGTCGATTTTACTTGATTTTTGAAAGATTTAACGGTTTTTCATATGTGACATGTCAGATCTGGCCTTAACGCATGGGCCGGGTTTGGGATGTTACCGGATTATTCTCAGCCATCTCTTCGGTAGTATTAATTTTCTTCTCTTACTCTTCTTGTATGTATTTTAAGCTTCGCCTTATTTCTCTACGATTTCTGCGAACCGTACCTTCGATATCACTGTCGTAAATCAAGGGTCCTGTCGAGTTCCTTCTAGTCATAAACTAGAGGTGCCTACAAAGAAAAGATAAAAGAAAAAGAAAATTAGAAAAGTAAAAATAAAATTTTATTTCAAAATAAAATGAAATAAAATATGGCTAAAGTAATAAAAAATTAGCTTTCTTAATATTTCAGTTCCCCAGCAACGGCGCCAAAAACTTGATCGTGTGTCAGAGTCTTAAAATTTTATAATATGAATGATCTAGCCTAAAAACTAACTGCGACAACGACTTGAGGCAAGTGCACCTATCGAATAGTAGTAGAGTTTAGTGGCATGACCGGATTGTCGAACCCAAAGGAACCAAAAGTACTAATACTAACTTTCCTTTTATTATTTACCCTAAGAATTAAAGGAATTATTGTCTAATCTAAAATTAACTAACTACTAAGCTAAAGATGCGAAGAAAAAGAGATTGAATTGGGGAAATACTTGAGGGAAAAACCAATTAATACAATAAACAAGGAAGAATCCACCTAGACTTCATTTGTTATCTAACTCTGAACCAGGCAATTTATTCACTTGACTTGATCTGTAGGATTCCCTAATTTATATTAATATCTCTCTCGAGGCTACTAACTTCTAATCCTAGGTTGATTAATTGAAATCTCTTTCTAATTAAAACCCCTAGAATTTCATTAACTCTATCTATGGACTCCAATATTAGGTTTGACCCTAATCTGACAGATTTTCATCATCCTATTTCTAGGGTTGCGATCAACTCTGCTTAACTATGCTAGATCTACTCTTAAACAGAGACTTCTGCTCCACTGGCTAAGCACATCAATACTTGAATCAATATCTTGAAATACCAAAACAAGAATTAAGGACACATAGTTTAGAACAAATCAAGTATTTATCATATAGCTCAGAAAATAATAACAAGATCCGTCTTAGGTTTCATCCCCCTCAGGTATTTGAGGGGTTTAATTCATAATAATAGAAGAGTACATCAAAGAATAAAATATAAAACAAAATATATAGAAAACCCTAAAACTCCCTGAAGGAATTCAAGGAGAGATTCTCAATCTTGAGTATGATTCCGGCTTCTTGAGATAAATCAACTGGCTTTCTTCGGGTAAATCCCACAATTTGGCCCCTCTGGCTTGGCTCCTTGGCCTAGCTGCACGCCCCTTGAAGGTTGGCCTCTATGGTGTTTCTATAGGCTTTTGGAATGGCTTTCTTTGCCTCTAAGTACCCTATTCCGAATAGAACTCTACTAAGTCACGTCAGGGACACGCCCATGGCATACGCCCGTGTAATTTGAGGCCAGGCCGTGTTCAGGTCTGCTAATGAGGCACGGTCATGTGATCTTGGGCCCAGGCCATGCCGATTTCGTAATTCATCTCATTTACTCCATTTTCATCCCGTTTCTCATTCTTTTCATCCTCCGGTGGTCTATTGAGTATAAAACATGAAAACAAAGGATTATGAGCATCTATTTCCATAATCAAAGGGATAAATCATCCAAAAGTATGCTAAATGTGGGATTAAAATATGGTCATATTACAGTTTATCAACATGAACTGTATAAGCTTTAAATCTAAGAAATTGTGAAGTACACATATAATCTTCTTATTGAATGTGTGAAAGGTTTGTTAGTTATTATGAGCTACATGTTGATATATTTAGTTTGTTGAATTGTGTATTTTTGATTAGATTGATTTTATTTCATATGAGCTTACTAAGATATAAAGATTACGTTATTTATTTTACCGTGTTTTATAGTGATTTCAAAGCTAGCTCAGATTCGGGGATCGTCAGAGACCTCATCACACTATAAAGCTATCATTTTTGTACTTTTGAATCTATGTTTTTGGAATATATGGAATGTATAGGAGCTTGGGTCATTTTGGTATATAAATTGATGATGAATTTAGCCATTTGAATTGGCTTGTAAATGTCTTTGTTTGGTTTGTATATATGTCCATGAAAGTTGGCTTAATTTCCATGGTTTGGTTGTGTTTATATATGTGTGCATATGGCTTATATTATGTAATTGAGGTTGGTTTTGTAATGCTTATTGATAGTAGGTATTGTGGTTGTCAAATGGTTGAAATTAGAGAAGATATATGCTTGTGAATTCGAGCATAATGATACATGTTTGGAAATGTTTACTTAGTTGAAATGTATATGTGAATTTGGACTAAATGGATTGGCCTATTTTGTGACTTGTGTATATTGTGGATAAAGGAATTGAGTTGGCATGATTTAGGCTTGATTTAATTGGTTTGTATGCCTATTTTTATGCCATGAATTGTGCAATTTGGTTTGGTGTAGGTTTGTACAATTTGGGTGGGAAAATGGCTTGGTAAATAGCCTATTCTTGTCCACACGGGTAGAGACACGAGCATGTGTCTCAGCTGTGTGTGACACACGGTTATGTTACACGGTCGTGTGTCCCCTAGTGTTGAATTCGAAATAAAGTCAGTATGCTCCACACAGGCTTGTGACTTGGCCGTGTGGCATAAGTCGATATACCCGACAGGTTTGGCATGACCTAGCACACAGTCTGGTACACGGGCGTGTATGGCCATTTTTAGGGCACACGGGCGTGTGTGTTGGCCGAGTGACCGTGCTTCCATTTTGAATGTCCACACGGGCGTGTCTTTGGCCGTGTGAGACATACGATAGGGCCACAAGGGCATTTGTCCCCTATTTTTGGAAAAATTTTCTAAGTGTTCGAGAAAGTTATTGGTTTAGTCCCGAACCACCCCGATTGCATGTTTTGGGCCTCGTAGGCTTGTTTTAGGGACAATATGAATGTTGTTGATTGATGATTATATGAAATTTGAAATGTGTGTGTAATTGTATGATATGTCTGATAACGCTCTGTAACCCTATTTTTGCGTTGAATACGGGTGAGGGGTGTTACAAAACTTGTTGCCCCAGGACTTAGGGTCAACAATAGTGGACATAAGAGGCCCTGATAGGAGGAAGGGTCTCTAAGTACTGAAGGTAGCGATGACAAACAGTTAGTTTGTCACATGACTGGAAAGGTGATAAGTCTTTAAAAGAGGTATATATCATGCCTTTAGACCTATCTAATTGTCTATACTTAAGTAAATTCAGTTTCATTTTAGGGCATTCCATTCGTAATTTTCATTGCATTACATTAAGAAGATTGGATTGTACTTAAATGTTATGATATGTTTCCTTTACTTGTTTGTAGGAAGGATTTGTTTGGTAGTAATTGGTAGGTGAAGGATGCAGAGAAAGAAATAAAGGAATAAAGGTTGGGCAGTTTGTCAACATGAATACCAATGTAATTCCAGAAGGACCGAGTCAACACTCAATGCATAACAGCTTTAGCCCAACTCTACTTGTACCAAAAAACTCTACCTAAAAAGAGGGAAGAAAATCATCGGCTAGAGGAAACCCTAAATGGGTGAACACAAAAGAGAAGAGATCCTTAGGCAAAAATAAAGGGTAGAGGCTGAGTAGAGACGAAAAGAGGAAAATGAAGGCAATCCTTCTCAGCCACCACAGGACACTATGCCACTAGAGTGTGGACCGGATTGGCGAAAGCCATATTCCCAAAATTCTTCAATTATTTCTTAATCTATTTCTCTATGGATTGATTTGATTGAAATGAAGTTGGATGATATTTTGGTTCTGAATTTTACTTGCCAACCCATAAGCTAAATCTCATAGGGTTAGGATTACATGATGACACCTTTATTTTCTTTAATGGTTGAAGCACATATCTAAATTAATTTACTATTTCTTTCAATTGTTTTTATTTCTAAATTGTATGTGTGCAATCCTTAGACATAGATGACTGCGCAGCATGCCCATAAACTAATCTAATTTTGAAAAGGTTGGAGTAGTTGGACCATAATTGAATCATATGAGTAAGTTCTAGATAGACACTTGTAGTAGACTCTAGACATAGGGTAGCATTCATATGAAAAGAAAACAAATAGTGCAGGTACCGTGCTAAAGGCCTATAGACATATATCACTTAAGGTAAGGTAAATTGAGGTTTTGATCTCGAAAGAAGCATACCATTTTAGAACCCCTATGAGCAGTAGATTAAGTAAGGTTTTTCTAAGACATTACTGTCATTAAGGGAAGGTTCTGGTAATCCCGACCTTCTAAATCCACATCGTAGACCCTCTATCCTCTATCCTTTATCGTAGTATCTTTGCCATAGCATTCTTAGTTGTTTATTTATTCGTTCTCATATTATTCACAAAATTATCCTCGTAATTGCCATTGCATTTTCACTCTTGACTCGTCATAGAATTTTGCATTATTTATTAGTTACACATATCGTACACATAAATAGCCTATAAGTGCCCATACAGTTGGACACACGGGCATGTGTCAAGGTCGTGTTAACCCTGCACCTTAGTATTATTAATCAGAATGGGCCACGGGTAAATTCCATGACCATGTGTATAGGCCGTGTTATACACACGGGTTGGACATGGGCGTGTGCCTAGACCGTGCTGATTTAGCCAGTATATCAAGGATTAGCACACGGTCTAAGCCCACGGGCGTGTTATGGCCGTGTGAAATTAGTCAGTAGCCTTCCACGGTTGAAAGACATAGGTGTGTCTAAGCCGTACGGAAATAGTCAGTAGCTTCCCACGGTTTGAGGGTATGAGCATGCTTAAGGGTACACGGGCGTGTTCCAAGTCACATGGGCATGTGAACCCTGCTTCAAAAATGAATTATTTGATTTAGTTTCGAAAGTTTTCAGACACGAGTTTAAGGCCTCGTAGGCCCTTGTAATATATGTGTTGACTAAGAAAGTGAATTTTTTTTTAAGTTGGAACGAAATTTTATAGCTCGTAAGTGCATGTTTAAGTGAGTTTAAGCATAGTAATGTCTCATATCCAGATCCAGTATTGGTCTTAGATGCGGGGTGTTACATTTAGTGGCATCAGAGCTACGGTTTAGTCAGTTTTAGGACTAACGTAGCATGAGCATGAGTCTAGCTATACATTCCATATGTAAGAATGTTTCTATATTGATAGTCTGATGACTCGATGATTTTAAATTATGTTTATACTTATAGAAATGGATTCCGAAGGGAATATGCCGAATGACATAGAAAGTAATGTCTGGCTCATTTGAAGGGACAAAGATCTTGGCGAAAATGAGAATAGACCCACTACGGTGAGTCAAAGGGGAGGAGAAGAGGCTAGAGAAGCCTTCCTCCACATGATGAACACATGGTATATAGAGTTCATTCGGGCGAACCCAAACGCACAACCCCCTCCACCCCCACCTGTACCACAAGCTACTCCAGTGGCCCCTCAAGTAGTAGAGGTGGTAAGAAGAGGTAAACCCCCAATTGATAGGATCAAGAAGCATTGGGTAGAAGAATTTCGGGCCAGAAAAGAGGATGACCCAGAAAGAGCTTAATTTTGGTTAGAAAATACCATCAGGGTATTTAATGAGCTGTCATGTACCTTTGAAGAATGCATGAAGTGTGTAATCTCTCTCTTAAGAGGTTCTGCTTACCAATGGTGGAACACCCTTGTGTCGGTTGTACCAAGGGAAAGGGTTACATGGGAGTTCTTCCAAGAAGAGTTTAAGAAAAAGTATATTAGCCAGAGGTTTGTAGATCAAAAGAGAAAGGAATTCCTAGAGCTGAAGCAAGGTAAGATGTCGGTGACAGATTATGAGCGTGAATTTGTACGACTCAGCAAGTACGCTCGCGAATGTATATCTATAGAGGCTATTATGAGTAAAAGGTTTGAAGACGGGTTGAATGAGGACATCAAACTGGTTATTACTGTTCTAGAATTAAAATAATTTGTCGTGTTAGTGGAAAGAGCTTGTAAAGCCGAAGAGCTAGTAAATGAGAAGAAGAAGTCTGAAATGGAGTCTTGTGACTCTAGAAAGAGACCGTGGAATAAGTCATTTCAACCTTCACCCAAGAAGTCAAAAGATTTCCCTACCCGATTGGCTACTTCCACCGGGATTTTCAAGGAGGACAAAAGTAAACAATATTCAGGGAACAAAGCACAGACGACTTCAGTTGCAAGTGTCGAAAATTTTAGACCCGACAAATCTGAATGCCCACAGTGTGGCAGACGCCATCTGGGAGAATACCGGGCACATGAAAATGTATATTTTAGATGTGGTTCACAAGACCACTATATAAAAGATTGTCCCGAGATGACGAAAGAAGGAAGAGCTCAGGACCCAAAATTCGGGAGTATGGTCAGGGGGAGACCGCAGAGAAAGTTGAGAAGTGGGGCAAGTGGAAGAGGTAACCCGAGAGACCAGGCCGTGAGACCCGAGGGTAGAGCGCCTGCAAGGACGTATGCAGTTCGCGATCGCGGAGAGGCGTCTTCTCCTGATGTTATTATAGGTACTTTTCTCTTTACAATACTAAAGTTATTGCTTTAATAGATCCTGGATCCATGCACTCTTACATTTGCATAAAATTAGCATCTAGTTTGAGCGTGCCTATAGATACCACCAAATTTGTAATTAAGGTGTCTAATCCATTAGGCAAAACTGTGTTAGTTAAAAAAGTTTGTAAAGATTGTCCATCGATGATTAGAGGTCATTGCTTTAAAGCAAATCTTATGTTATTACCATTTGATGAATTCGACCTCATTCTTGGAATGGACTGGTTGACTACTCATAATGTAATTGTTAATTGTGGGAAGAAATGCATTGAGATAAGATGTGAGAATGGGGATGCTCTTCATGTTGAATCAGATGAACAAGATAAATCGCCAGTGATAAGTTCCCATATGATGGCACGGAGATGTTTAAGAAAAGGGTATGAATCATATTTGGCCTTCGTGTTGAATGATAAGGAGACAGAGCTAAAAATTGAGTCAGTACCGGTAGTATGTGAATACGTGGATGTATTTCCCAAAGAATTACCTGGACTATCGCCAGTTAGAGAGATTGAGTTCAGCATTGAACTAGCTTCCCAGATCTTGCATCGATATCCATTACTCCTTATGAATGGCTCCAATAGAATTGAAAGAGTTGAAATTCTGATTGCAAGAGTTGTGAGATAAGGGCTTTGCAAGATCAAGTTGTTCACCATGGGGTGCCCCGATTTTATTTGTGAAAAAGAAAAATGGTACCATGAGATTGTGCATAGATTATCGTCAGCTTAATAAAGTCACAGTAAAGAATAAGTACCCATTGCCTAGGATCGATGATCTATTCGATGAATTGAAAGGAGCGACTGTGATCTCCAAAATAGACTTGAGATCAGGGTAAGGGGTTTCAAGGTAAGGGGTTTCCTTTAGATTCTTATTATATTCACTATCATATTTGAGATCTTAACTTATATATGGTTTATCAACCCTATTTCGCTATAGTAATTCTAACAAATACATTTTGGATGGAATCAAATATGGATCAGGCAAAGGAGAGGATTGGGTCCATAAACCCAATCCCTAAGTTTAAGAAACGAGCAGTGTCCGCTGTTCGAGATTGGTCTTAGGGTTGTGGACCGACTTACGAAAGCAAAGACATCTTAGGCAGATAGCGATCGATCGACTTCGGCGGTGTCGACATAGAGGGTGTCGTCTTAATCGTAATAAGGTGTGTAGATTCTTGAAACATAAGCTTTGTTATGTTATATGTATGCTATGGGCTAAAAGCCGAAAAAAGAGGCTGTATGAATAGTCGTGTTACCCAGAAAGGGTAGGCAAGGGATGCCAGGTACGTAATCATAGAAACTTTTCTATGTGTATCGAAGCATGTGAAAGTATGAGATTTGTTAGATGGCTTGATGTTTTGATTCTTGTATGTGTGTATGCATGGGATGGGATTGATTGATCGATTAATGGAAGGGAAGTAGGTCACGAGGCCATCGGTGGCTTCACCACAAAGGTTCGCATTAGCGATCGGTCTTTATGACAGGCAGCATAGCTGTCGAAATACTAAATGTATTTTCTGAGGTTCGCATTAGCAATCGATCTTTATGGCAGGCAGCACAGCTGTCGACGTGGTGTGTAGCGGATGGAGGGTTGATTGTATAAATCCCTACAGTGTGATGGTTGGTACGAGGGGTGTGTAGAGGATGGACTTTTAGGTTTTGGGATGGGCCATGTTGCATGACATATTTTGTTACCATTGTATATGGGCCAAGGCCCATAATGTGTTTGTGGGCCCTATGCTTTTATGTGTTTTCAAGTTTTGCACACTGAGTCTTTGTGACTCACCCATTTATGTTTTTCCCACTCTACAGATGAGCAGTAGATCGTGGACATGGGAGCCGAGGCGGACTCGATCGACCATCAAGACTATTATTATTTTCATAGACTATCTTTGACTTTTCGTTTAAAATATAAATTTTGGGGAATATTTTTTGTAATAAGGCCCCATAACTTAGGTTTCCAATTTATGTGTTACTCACTTTATTTTATTTTCACCCTTAATAAGTCACATGCTTATAAACCTATGTTTTTCCAAAGTCTTATTAATAAAATGAAATGATAAATGGGCTTTTCAAACTCAACCGACGCAAATGATAAGTTCTTCAAACTTTTTCACAAATATCACAATTAATGAAAAAAGCGAGACTTTTCAAAACCCATCAAGCAAAGTTTTTAAGATTTAACTCAGAGCATACCGGACACTGTAATGACATATGGGCGGAGTTTGGGGTGTTACATTTTATATCGAGCCAGTTCAAAACTCGGCCGTGAAATGGGTCCAATAGGAATTTATGAAAGTAATGTAAGTTGAGAAAAGTTTTGAAAGATATGGCCTTCGAGTCTACCGGCACCCAATCCACCCAGGTAAGTACTCTAACCTTTGATGTGATATATATGATGGACTTGATGGGCTTTATGGACGTAGACTAGTAGGATAGTGTTGATGGACTTTAGGTTTAGTATAAACACTTCTTCAAATCTCATAAGACTTAATTGTTCTTAATTAAACATGTCTGTGAACAAGTCACAGGGTTAGGGTGTGAAAATAGACATATGCATGTCTAGGATTGGATCCAGGAAGAGCTTGGTATTTAAGCGGTCCTAGTGACTCACCTCTTCTTTTCTGAAATCCTACCTGGTGCGTAGTGACTGTTCGCCTTAGCCACGAGGACTTGTTGACAGGCCAAAATTCATAACTAAAACCCGAAAGAGACCAGTACCCTATTTTTATAAAATTACTTGTATGTCCCTGATTTTGTAAATTATCCAAAACACCCTAGGTTGAGGAAATTTACCGAAATACCCTTGTTTGAAAATTACCAAAGTACCCTTGTTTGAGAAATTACTAAATTACCCTGATTTACGGAAGTTACCAAAATTTGCAAAATTACCAAAATACACCTATTTTGTAAAATCACCAAGATACCTTATTTTGGAAAATTACAAAAATACCCCTGTAGGTTAAAATTACAAAAATACCCCTGGGTAGTGAAATGACGAAAATACCCCTAGGTGATGAATGTAAGTTCATGATGCTGCTTGTGTGTTGATGTGTGATGGATGTTGATTGAATGTGTATTCTAGAACTAGGAAATACTGATTTGAGAATTGAACTTGTAGATAGAATCCTAATTCGAAAGAACTACTGTTAAAACTACTTTCTATAAGACTGTCCGTTATTGACAAGTGGAAGAAAGAATTATTAATTCAGAAAATTTTTAATCAGATAAATCTGAACGGTAGAATGAGAACTAAAGGACGTGGTGTATGTGGCCGAGGTAGAGGCAGGATTGCTGTGTCAGAACCCGTAGAGTCTGGTCACGAGTTAGGGAATGAGGTACCACTGCCACCAGCTGTGGAGGCAGAATTTCAAGATCAGATGGCTGGAGATGATGCTGTATCTCAGGCAATGTTACGAGTCTTAGAGAGGGTTGCTAGGGCAGGCATAGCCATAGGAGCCCGGAAGTCTGTGCCAGAGCGATTGAGAGCCAACGAGGCAGAAGTGTTTAAGGGAATTTCTGGTGTAGCTCCTAGTACAGCGGAGTACTGGTTGGAAGCAATGGAGCGGATAATAGATGATCTCGACTTTACGGATGAAGAGAAGCTGAAGGGAGTGGTGTCTCTTCTCCGGGATAAAGTATATCAATGGTGGCTTACGGTTAAGGAGGGTACTGTAGCTGACCATATCACATGGGATCACTTCAGAATGGCATTCCAAAGTAAGTACATTGGGACGAGCTATGTGGATGCGCAGCGCAGAGCATTCTTGAACTTGGTTCAAGGAAGTAGGTCAGTAGCGACGTATGAAGCAGAATTCCTACGCCTTAGTCGTTATGCTCGAGGGATAGTGGCCACAAAGCATGAGCGATGTGTTCGTTTTAAGGATGGCCTGAAGGACGATCTACGTGTATTGATAGCACCACAATGAGAGCGAGAATTTGTAGTGCTTGTGGAGAAGGCTAAGATAGCTGAGGAGGTGAAACGGACGGAAAAGCTGAACCGGGATAGAGATAGGGGTGAAGGTAAGAGAAACTTTAGATTATCAGGGACAGCCGTGCGTGCTCAGAAAAGACAAAGGTCGGATGGATCGAGACGGGCTGAAAGACCTGCTGCTAACCAAACACGGAGGTGTGCCCGATGTGACAAATTCCATATAGGTCAGTGTTGGGCATGCAGTGGGAAGTGCTTTAGGTGTGGATCTTTGGACCATCAGATAAGAGACTGTCCTCAGCCACGGAATGAGGTAGGACCTGCAGGACAGGGAATTGTTTAGCCGGGTAGAGGAGGTGAGTAGCCAGAGAGAGGTCGTGGTCCGGCCAGAGGTGGTAATGGTTTCGTTCGGGGTCGTGGAGCACCAAGTCAAAGGGTAGGAAACACTGAGGCGAGGCAGCCAGGGTTGGTCTACCCTGCCAGACGTAGAGAGTAGGCCGACGCACCGGATGTTATAACTGGTACTTTTTTAATTTTTGGATTGCCTTATACTGCATTGATTGATATTGGGTTGACACATTCATATGTTGCTAGTAGTGTGTCTGAAACTTTAAGTTTAGATTCTAAAGTTACCCCTAGGGCGATGACGGTAATTAGCCCATTAGGACAATCTATGGTGGTAGATAAACTTTATCGGGAGGTACCCTTAGAAGTTCAGGGAGTAGTTTTCCTAACGGATCTGATGGAATTACCATACGGGGAATTTGACTTAATTTTAGGCATGGATTGGCTAGTGAAGTATCAGGTCAATGTAGATTGTGCAACCAAGCGTATGGTGTTAAGAACCCCCGAGGGAGGTGAAGTGTTGGTGATAGGAGAAAGGGGGAATTGTCTGTCAAACGTGGTAACTGCCCTAAGAGCAAGAAGAATGGTGAGAAAAGGGTGCGAGGAAGTTCTAATGCTTGTACAGGCTTTGGAAGCCAAGGACCTAACTGTTGAGGATGCTAGGACGGTAAAGGAATTTCCTGATGTTTTCCCAGAAGAGCTTCCGGGATTACCTTCGGATCGAGAAGTGGGGTTTGGAATCAATCTTCTTTCAGGAACAGCACCAGTATCTATTGCTCCTTATAGAATGGCGCCAAAGGAGTTGGTGGAATTGAAAGCACAAATCCAGGAGTTGTTGGATAGGGGGTTTATTTGACCAAGTGTGTCGCATTGGGGAGCACCGGTGTTATTTGTTAAGAAGAAGGATGGCTCAATGCGTATGTGCATTGACTATCGTCAATTGAATAAGTTAACCATCAAGAACAAATACCCATTACCGAGGATCGATGACTTGTTCGATCAGTTGAAGGGGGCATCAGTCTTTTCGAAGGTAGATCTGAGGTCAGGGTACCATCAGCTTAAGTTTAAGGAGGCAGATATTCATAAGACGGCTTTTAGGACTCGCTATGGTCATTATGAGTTCATGGTGATGCCATTTGGGTTGACCAACGCACCAGCAGCATTTATGGATATGATAAACCGAGTGCTCCAACCCTACTTGGATCGGTTTGTCGTGGTTTTTATTGATGACATATTGGTTTACTCAAGGTCGGAGGAGGTGCATGATTCATATCTGTGAGTGGTTCTGCAGATTCTGAAGAAGAAGCAGCTTTATGCCAAATTCAGCAAGTGCAAATTCTGGCTTAAGGAAGTTACTTTCCTAGGTCATGTTGTGTCAGCAGAGAGGATTAGGGTGGACCCTCGAAAAATAGAAGCGGTGTTGGATTGGAAGCCACCTAGATCTGTGGCGAAAATTCAGAGTTTTCTTGGTTTTGCTGGGTACTACAGAAGATTTGTTGAAGGATTTTCTCTGATTGCAGCACCGTTGACTAAGCTGTTATGGAAAGGAGTTCTGTTTGTGTGGTCTAATAAGTAACAAGATAGTTTCGAGAAGTTAAAAAGGATTTTGACGGAGGCTCCAATATTGATTCAGCTGGAGGCTGGGAAGGAGTTCGTAATTTACTGTGATGCTTCACACATGGGATTAGGATGTGTGTTGATGCAGGATGGAAAGGTTGTTGCATACGCATTTTGGCAGTTAAGGCCGCACGAAGCAAACTATCCCACTCATGATTTGGAATTGGCAGCGGTGGTGTTTGCCTTGAAAATTTGGAGGCATTATTTGTACAGGGAGAAATCTGTCATTTATATGGATCATAAGAGTTTAAAGTACCTTTTGACTCAGAAGGAGTTGAATCTTAGGCAGAGGAGGTGGATCGAATTGTTAAAGGATTATGATTGCTCGATCGAGTATCATCCGAGTAAGGCCAATGTGGTGGCAGATGCTCTAAGCCGTAAGGTGATCTCTGACTTGAGAGCAATGTTTGGTCACCTTAGTCTGTAGGACGATGGGAGTTTATTGGCGGAACATCAAGTGAAACCCTTTTGGGTCAGTCAGGTTAAGGAGAAGCAGCAGACCGATGAGTTGCTAAAGGAGAAGTTTCGTGTGGGACCAAGTGATGGATCAACAGAATTTAGTGTGAAAGAGGAAGGGCTATTATGTTTTCAAGGGAGAGTGTGCATGCCGAAAGATCCTAAATTGAGGCATAGGATCATGCAAGAAGCGCATGGTAGTCCATACGCTATGCATCTTGGAGGGAGTAAGATGTATCAAGATTTACGGGAGCAGTTTTGGTGGCCAGGCTTAAAACGAGAGGTGACTGAATTAGTGGGGAAGTGTTTAACTTGTCAGCAGTTAAAGGCGGAGCATCAGTTACCATTAGGGTTGTTGCAACCAGTGAAGATTCCTCAGTGGAAGTAGGAAAGGATCACAATGGACTTTGTTAGTGGGCTACCTCTCACGCCTACTAGGAAAGATTCAGTTTGGGTTATCGTTGATCGGTTGACGAAGTCCGCTCATTTTGTACCAGTTTGGGTCAATTATTCTTTAAAAAAGTTGGCTAAGCTGTATATAGCGGAGATTGTAAGGTTGCATGGAGTACCTATGTCGATTATCTCAAACCGAGATCCTAGGTTTACATCAAAGTTTTGGAAGGCGTTGCATCAAGCGTTGGGTACGAAGTTGGATTTTAGTATAGCGTTTCATCCTCAGATCGATGGACCGTCTGAGTGGGTGATTCAGATCTTGGAGAACATGTTAAGGGGTTGTGCCATTGATTTCAGAGGTAGTTGGGAGGAGTTTCTGCCATTAGAGGAGTTTGCGTACAATAATAGCTACCAGTCTAGTATTCAGATGGCGCCCTCTGAAGCATTGTACTGGTGAAAGTGTCGTACTCCTACCTGTTGGACGAAATTAGGGGAACGGCAGATTTTGGGTCCAGAGTTGGTTACTGAGACGGAGGAGATGGTTGAGCAAATTTGGCCTCGACTAAAGGAAGCGCCGGACAGACAGAAGTCCTATGCTGATTTGAAGCGCAAGGACATAGAGTTTATAGTGGGTGACAAGGTGTTCTTGAAAGTGTCACCATGGAAGAAAGTATTAAGGTTTGGACGAAAGGGTAAGTTAAGTCCTAGATTCATCAGACCTTATCAGGTGCTGAAATGAGTTGGACCAGTAACGTATCAGCTTGAGCTACCCGCTGAATTGAATCAGATCCATGATGTATATCACGTCTCTATGTTAAGATGTTATCATTCGGATCCGTCTCATGTGGTACCTGTGGAGGAAATCGAGGTAAGACCTGACCTATCCTTTGAAGAGGAACCAGTGAAAATCTTGGATCATAATGTCAAAGTATTACGGAGGAAGAAGGTTCCGTTGGTTAAGGTTCTATGGCAGAATCACGGCTCTGAGGAGGCTACATAGGAACTGGAGGAAGCAATGCGATAGCAATACCCGCATCTATTCGGATCAGGTAATTTCGAGGATGAAATTCCTTTAAGGGGGTAGAACTGTAACATCCTGAATTAATGGGCCTTTGCATTTGATGTGTGTTATGTTCAATATGATAATTAAAGTGTTTAAGGGGTTTAGATTGGGCTCAGGTTTGGGCTAAGGCCTTAATCAAATTTTCTGTTTGGGCACTTTAGTGAAAAGCTAGATAGGTCCAGGCTTAAAAGATATTGTTCGCGAATTAAAACACAAAAATGGGCTAGTGGCCCAGCGGACAGTGACGTGAAAAGCATTAAGGGGATCCAAGGTTCGAGTCGCATTACCCACTTATTTATTTTAATTGTTTTTGGCTTTAAAAGGAGAGGCGAGTGGGGGTGTCTAGGATGCTTTAAAATAGGAAGATTTGTCTGTTGGATAATGTGGATATTATGCTGATAATAGTAAGGAGAGGTGGTGTTGTTTAGGCCTCTCCTAAAGGTGAATAGATCAAGATAAAGGAGAAAAGATAGGAGCTATCTGCTGAGAGTAGAGTTGGCCGAAATTCCATCTCCTAGAGGGGGGAAGGAATCAGTTTCTTCATGTTAAAGGGGTGCCAAAATTTCCTCTATTATTTGATTAATTATTAGTTATCAGGAAGGGCACTTTTGGGTTTTGATAAGAAAGTGCCGAAATTCTCTATAAATAGGGATGGTATCTCTTCAATTCCGGCATTTGAACCCTATTCTTTTTCTCATTCTCTATGTCAAAATTCTCAGTCTTTCTCTACAATTTCTGTTCTCTCTTCTTTTCTAAAAGCTGAAACCTCTCAATTCTTTCTCTCATCTTCACTTTCTTCAAAAGCCGAAACCTCTCACTTCACTTTCTTTTTCCATTCTTTTCTGATTTCTCCATAAAGACGGAATCTCCTGGAAGTTGCCGGATTCCCTGTAAAGGTAGGTGCCAATTTTCTTCTGTTCTTTTTCCCTTCTCTTCCGGTTTTGAGACTATAGCCGAATGGCTAGTTGATTGATAGGCCATCTTTAGTTTAACTTTTTCTCTAATCACATGTTCTTTTGGGCGGCACTTCGGGAAATCATAGTAGATCGAATCATCCAGATCTCAAAAAGCCAAAAGCCGTTAATCTCTAAGTATCCTATCGATTTTGGGATTTCAAGGTAAGGGGTTTCCTTTAGATTCCTATTAGATTCGCTATCATGTTTGAGATCTTAACTCATATATGGTTTAACAACTTATTTCGCTATAGTAATTCTGACAAGGACTTTTTGGATGGAATCAAATATGGATCAGGCAAAAGAGAGGATTGGGTCCATAAACCTAATCCCTAAGTTTAAGAAACGAGCAGTGTCCGCTGTTCGAGATTGGCAGCCGGGTTGTAGATCGGCTTCTAAATAGCATCTTAGACAGATAGCAGTCGTATCGGCTTCTGACAGTGTCGACATAGTGGGTGTCGTCTTAACCATAATAAGGTGTGTAGATTCTTAACACATAAGCTTTGTTATGTTATATGTATACTATGGGCTAAAAGCAGGAAAGAGAGGCTGTATGAATAGTCGTGTTACCCAGAAAGGGTAGGCAAGGGATGCCAGGTACGTAATCATAGAAACTTTTCTATGTGTATCGAAGCATGTGAGAGTATGAGATCTGTTAGATGACTTGATGTTTTGATTCTTGTATGTGTGTATGCATGGGATGGGATTGATTGATCGATTTATGGAAGGGGAGCAGGTCTCGGGGCAACCGGTGGCTTTGTCACAAAGGTTCGCATTAGCGATCAGTATTTATGACAGGCAGCACAGCTGTCGACGTGGTGTGTAGCGGATGGAGGGCTGATTGTAGAAATCCCCACGGTGTGATGGTTGGTACGGGGGTGTGTAGAGGATGGACTCTTAGGTTTTGGGATGGGCCATGTTGCATGACATATTTTGTTACCATTGTATATGGGCCAACGCCCATAATGTGTTTGTGGGCCCTAGGCTTTTATGTGTTTTCAAGTTTTGCTGAGTCTTTGTGACTCACCCATTTATGTTTTTCCCACTCTCTGAGATGAGCGATGAGACCGTGGACATGGGAGCCAAGGCGGACTCGAGGGGCCATCAAGACTATTATTATTTTCATAGACTATCTTTGACTTTTCATTTAAAATATAAATTTTTGGGAATATTTTTTGTAATAAGGCCCCATAACTTAGGTTTCCAATTTATGTGTTACTTGCTTTATTTTATTTTCACCCTTAATAAGTTACATGCTTATAAACCTATGTTTTTCCAAAGTCTTATTAATAAAATGAAATGATAAATGGGCTTTTCAAACTCAACTGACACAAATGATAAGTTCTTCAAACTTTTCACAAATATCACGGTTAATGAAAAAACTAAGACTTTTCAAAACCCATCAAGCAAAGTTTTTAAGATTTAACACAGAGCATACTAGATCCCAGAATGACGTATGGGTAGGGTTTGGGGTGTTACAAACAACAATATTGGTGGCTAAAAATGAAGAAAGATACTTGAGTTCGTTTCAAGATGTCTTATTTGTCGACAAGTAAATTTGAACACCAAGTGCCTTCGGTTTACTTGACCTATCTTAGTCCCCGAATGGAAATGGGACCGTATCACCATGGATTTCAATAGCAGGTTTATGTTATCTACGAGAAAGAAAGATCTTTGTTTGGTTAGTGGTTGATAAACTCACGAAGTCAGCCCACTTTATACTGCATTGAGTGGATTACTCCCTAGACAAGTTGGCAAACTTGTATGTTTCAAAAATAGTAAGACTTCACGGAGTTCCCTTATCGATCATATCGGATAGAGATCCGAGATTCACGTCTAGATTTTGGAAGAAGCTGTAAGAAGCTTTGGGTACAAAATTGAGTTTTAGCACAGCTTTTCACCCTCAAACTGACGATCAGTCAGAAAGGTTAATTCAAGTACTCGAGGACATGCTCAGATGTTATGTTTTGGAATTCCAAGGCAGTTGGGAAAAGTTTCTCCCATTGGTAGAATTCGGCTATAATAATAGCTTTCAATCGAGCTTAAAGATGGCGCCTTATGAGGCCGTAATGGGCATAAGTATCGAACCCCCTTGTTTTGGACTGAACTCAAGGAGAACAAAATTCACGGGGTTGATTTGGTTAAAGAAGTTGAAGAGAAAGTGAAAGTAATTCGAGAATGTTTAAAAGCTGCCTCAGACAGACAGAAATCCTATTCGGATTTAAAGAGAGAAGAGATCGAGTACCAAGTTAGGGATAAAGTCTTTTTGAAAGTATCACCATGGAGAAAAGTTCTCAGATTTGGCCGTAAAGGCAAATTAAGTCCACGTTTTATTGGACCTTACGAGATTACTGAGAGAGTTGGACTGGCAGCTTACCGTTTAGCGTTGCCATCAGAATTAGAGAGGATACATGAAGTTTTTCACGTATCAATGTTGCGATGCTACAGATCAGACCCTTCACATATAATTACTCTATCAGAAATAGAGATCCGCCCTGACATGACTTATGGTGAAGAACCAGTCAAGATCTTGGCTCGGGAAGTCAAGCAACTGAGAAATAAAAGTATTACCTTAGTCAAAGTTCAGTGGCAAAGGCACATAATAGAAAAAGCTACATGGGAACGAGAAGAGAATATGAGAAACCAATATCCAAACCTTTTTACTGGTAAGATTTTCGAGGACGAAAAATCCCTAAGGGGAGAGTTGTAACAGCCCGAATTTGGGGCTAGTCAGAATAGTGGTCTCAGGACCACTAATCCGAGGTTGAGGAGAATTATTTTAGTACTATTTTATGTGTTATGGTGTCACCATATGATTATATAGAAATTTTGGTGCCTTAATTTTACTAATAGCATGATCAATTGAGAAAAAGGACTAAATCGCATGAGATACAAAAGTTTTATTTTTAAGGTAGGGGTGCAAAATAGCCATAGATTATTAAATTGAGGTATTTTAAAGGGAAATTTATCCCTTTTAATTGCTTGGTCGGCCATGGGCTATGTGGGAGACAAAGATGGACAAAATTAAGTCAAACTTAGTAGGAGTTGGTGGCTAATTTGACTAGTTTAAGATTAGAATAAAGAAAGAGAAAAACATCATCTTTCTCTTCATCATTCTCCACCAATTTTTACAAGCAAACAGAGGTTTGAAAGCTCAAAAATTTTCAGCAAGCTCTCCTCCAATTTTAGTAAGTGATTTTGATGATTTTCTTAGTAATAGTTGTACTTTTGAAACCCCTAAAGCTTAAGCTTTCAAATGATGGGACTATTGTGCAATATTGAGTAAAGCTTAGAGTTTTCCCATGGGAGCAATCATTGTTATTTGCTGCATTTTTATGGGAGAAAATGAAAGTTAGGGAGATGAGAAACAACTTTTGTGAAAGATGTTTGCATGAAAACACCTAAGTAGGACTTAAATACAAAGAGTGAGATTGTGTCATAAATGCATGAAATAGTTAGAATTTTGAGTAGTTGTAAGAGAAATAAATGTTTAGCTAGGCTTGTTTAATGAGAAAATATGTTGAAAAATAAATTACGAGCCTAAAGGCAAAATCGTAATTTTGCCAATGTATAAGGGCAAAATGGTCATTTTTGCCCAAGTGTAGAAATTGATGTGTTATGATCATAGGAAGTCTAAATGAATGAATTTAATGATTATATATCAAGAAAAATGAAGCCTCGATCAAAATCGAGGCAAGAACAAGGTCGAGGACTAAATTGCACATCTCCCTACATTTTGTATATTGAGGTAAGTTTGTATGATTTCTAAGCTTTATTATTACTATCATTGAATTGCTTAGTATAATATCCATTGCTATTTTGTAATGCCTATCGTTTTTATGAACAAAGAGATTATACATGAGCAAGCCCCGATTGAATATGAATTCCCCAGGATACCTGATATACCACACAAGATATCATGTAAGTCCAAGGCAAGCTTGGCATTGATCAAGATATCATATAAGTCCAAGGCAAGCTTGGCATTGATCAAGATATCATGTAAGTCCAAGGCAAGCTCGGCATTGATCAAGATATCATGTAAGTCCAAGGCAAGCTCGGCATTGATCAAGATATCATGTAAGTCCAAGGCAAGCTTGGCATTGATCAAGATATCATATAAGTCCAAGGCAAGCTTGGCATTGAGTAAGTTATCAAGGGCAAGACTTCATGTAATTCCATGTCAAGACATGGCCTTGAAACCAAGATGAGAAATTCCATGTAAGACCATGCCTAAAACATGGCTTTGGTGGCATGTTAAGTGGGAAGAGATCTAGTATCCTCGGATATTCGTAGAAGTTCATCAGGCAAACAAGTAAGATTAATAATAAGGTAACAAGAGGACTAAGAAAGCAAAGCTAGCGTCAAAATGAATTAAATATTACTCATGTTATGAATGAAGAATTAGAGATCGTAAGGATTATTGTTTAAGTACGCTGATCAATTTGATCAAGTGACACAGGTATCATGTTTACTATACAAAAATGAGTACAGTGAGCATCATGAGACATGTAAGAACCAAGTATGAGTAAGTAAGCTTTAGAGCTAAAATTACGATACTATTGTCATGCTAAATGGTTTTTATTAAGCAAGCTTATTGACATGTGTTTTACATGCAAACTTACTAAGGTAAATGCTTACGTATTTGATTGTTTCTTTCTATGTAGTCCCACCAAGCTAATTTGTGGATCATCAGAGTCGGAGCTCGTAGCACATTATCAACTCTTATTTTGGTATAGCCAAGTTACTTTACTAAGTATGGCATGTATAGGAAACATTCATTTTGTGGACATGTTTTTAGAAGGGCCTTTGTAAAGGCTATCAAGATTATTATTCTTTTGTATATGGCTAGTGATTGGCCAAATTTGACTAAGTATTTCTGTTTATTGAGATCAATGAAGCATGTAGTATTATTCATAAAATTGGGTTGTTATTGCATCGTTGAATTGTGTATGGATATGATCTTCATTTCAGGGTGGCTAACGGCTTGGTAAATATCCTATAAGTGCCCACACGGTTGGACACACGGGTGTGTGTCAAGGCCGTGTTAACCCTGCACCTTAGTATTATTAATCAAAATGGGCCACGGGTAAATTCCACGGCCGTGTGTATAGGCCGTGTTATACACACGGGTTGGACATGGGCGTGTTCCCAGACTGTGCTGATTTAGCCAGTATATCAAGGATTAGCACACGGTCTAAGCCCACGGACGTGTCATGGCCGTGTGAAATTAGTCAGTAGCCTCCCATGGTTGGAAGACACAAGTGTGTCTAAGCCGTGCGAAAATATCAATAGGTTCCCACGGTTTGAGGGTATGGGCGTGCTTAAGGGTACACGGGCGTGTTCCAAGTCACACGGGTGTGTGAACCCTGCTTCAAAAATGAATTATTTGATTTAGTTTTGAAAGTTTTCAGACACGAGTTTAAGGCCTCGTAGGCCCTTGTAATGTATGTGTTGACTAAGAAAGTGAAATTTTTTTTAAGTTGGAACGAAATTTTATAGCTCGTAAGTACATGTTTAAGTGAGTTCAAGCATAGTAATGTCTCGTATCCAGACCTAGTATCAGTCTTGGGTGTGGGGTGTTCCATTAGTCACCCACCCCGCCAACACACCAAACTGGGCATTAAGCCATATATCAAACTGGGCATTAAGCCATATATCAAACTGGAGATTAAGCCATATATCAATTTGTGGACAAGCCACCAAAATTTTGTAGCAAAGCTACCAGAACTTCTCTTCGTCAAATATCCCAACCCATGCAAATCATGTATATAATATGCACATTCAATTACTACAATCCATTCATATAATTATTACAAACATACGGCCCATTATAAAAATTTTCACAATTTGGCCCATATCACATTTTGGCCCTTATAACTCATATCACACTTGGCCCATATATCAGATATCACATTTGGCCCATATATCAGATATCACATTTGGCTCATATATCAAATATCACATTTGGCCCATATAGTCACTTTTATCTATTTGGCCCATTGAGGGCAATTTCTTAAAATTCACAGTCTTAATACCGATTTCATAGTCTTTACCGATAAATTGATAAATATGCAAGTTTACCCAATTTCACTATCTTGTGATTTAATCAAGCGATTAATACGATATAGTTATTTAACCCATGAGATACAGTGTGAGATTACACACCTGATTACGGTAACCACTACACTTTCCTAATCGTCAACACCTAAAAATATTTTAACGCTCAATTAGATCATTAACACTTATAGTAAATCTACTCTAAATTAAACGGTCTAGGTTTTTACCCTAGGATTCGTGAATAACAACTATTTGTCGGTTCTCCCCGGTTGACGGTTCACAACCCGGTGGAAAATCCTGAATAGCTAATGGCTCAGAACTGCGAACAACCTCGAATAGTTGATTTTTACCGGATGAGGGTCCACAACCCGGTGGAAAATCTCGGATCGCCAAAATAGCCCTTCGTTTGAATCTAGAAGGGATCGTAAATCCGCTCCTTTTTCGATCACCAATCACTACTCCTTTTGATTTGATCTTATTTGCCTCCATTGAACAAATAAATATTAGTCCAACTAATATTTCATTATTATAACCGATTGTTCTTATGAGCGAAGTCGGCTTACCACAAAATCCTTACGTTCACAGGATGAAAATCGAGTGATAGAGTCCCTATGATAAAATCGGTTAATCAACACTATCTTTAACAAATAAAAAGTAATATAGAACCCTTCGAAAAATATCCTTACCTTGAATGATGAATTTTCCTTTTTCACACGATCTTCCTATGGCTAGAATCGATTAAGCAATGTCGAAATAATCGGCACTCCACTATACCACTACAAGAAAAAAGGTTTTATTTGAAAGAGAAAAGATGATGATTTCGGTCAAAAAGACCCTCCCAAATCAACATATGAATTTCAGCAATAGAGGAAAAATAAAAGAATTGAAAAGAGTGTTCTTACCAATTGTTCAAAGATGACCACTCGAATGAAAAAGAGGGTTAAATGGAAGATGGAAGATTCGGCTATAGTGAAAATATTGGAGAGGATGATGATCAATAGCATTCGGCCATGGTGAAATATTAAAGAGGGAGTGATGTTTGAGAGTTTTTGCAAGAAAAAAAGAAGAAGAAAACAGGGTGTTTATGTTTCGGGTTTCCTTTCAAGAATGGAAGATGAACAAAGAAAAAGTCTTGAGGCTAGTGTGCATTCGGCAAGAGAAGAAAAGAAAAGAAAGAAAAAAAATGCCCTTCAAGATTGTATGGTTTCGGCACAAAGAGGAAAAGATTTTAGGGAGAATGAAAGATAATACCGAAATGGTCAAAATGAAATGGCCAAAACAAAACACAAATCTTACCTATTGCTCAAGACACATTCGGTTAGGGAGAAGAATTTGGAGAGGAAAAACTTTTGATACTCCAAAATGCCAAAAATGAAAAAATAACCAAACTACCACCTATCTTACCAAATGCTAACCAAAAATTCAGCCATCCCCCTTGGGCCCTAAAACCGTCCAAGTGCATGGCCAAATGGTCAAAGTTTAGCCATCCAAACTTTCCAAAACATCTCCCTTGTTATAAGCCTTATGTTCCCCCTACATGCCTTTTCCATTTGATTCTTTTCCCTATGTTCAAGCTTGCCTTTTCTCTTAGCCACCTTACCATAAAAAATAAAAGTCCAACTTACCATAAGTTACATGTTTGGCTGACACTATGAGGAAGGAAAGCAAAAAAAATAAAAATCCCACATGCACGTCCAGGGACTCGAACTCCTTCCCTCAAGGAACACATATGGCGCCATCTTCTCTTTACTAATAGCTCTTTTATGCTAACTTTTTACCACTTAATTACCTTAAGCTTTAAGGACACTTGCTCCATTTCATTAAGGTACTAAGTACCAAAAATTATACCAATACCAAATAAATCCCGAGCCTTCTCAGGACTATTTAAACACACACATTGGATATTTAAACTAGTTGAACACCAAAATAATGCAACATATAAAAAAACTCAAATTTTAGGATGTTACAAAGTTTAAAGCTAATGATGATGATGATGATACTGAAAAGGCTGGATTCTGGTTAGAAAACATGATCCGAGTATTTGATGAAATGTCTCTAACTTCAGAAGAATGCATAAAGTGTGTTGTATCATTGCTTCGAGATACAACTTATCAATGGTGGAAAACTCTGATTTCTATTGTTCCAAGAGAACGAGTCACATAGAATTTCTTTCAGAGTGAATTTTAGAAGAAATATATCAGTGAGAGATTTGTTGATCAGAAACGAAAGGAATTTCTGGATCTAAAAAAAGGCCGAATGACTGTTTCAGAATATGAACGAGAGTTCGTGAGACTGAGTTAGAGAACTACGAGAGACAATGTTGTCAGATCCGAAGCTAGAGCGCCTGTCAGAGCATATGCTATCCGAGCTCGAGAAGAAGCTTCATCACCTGATGTGATAACTGGTACTTTTACTCCTTATGATACTTCTATGATTGCTTTGATAAACCTTGGTTCTACGCATTCATATATATGCATGAATTTAGTATTCAGCAAGACTTTGCCTGTAGAGTCTACTGAGTTTGCTATAAAAGTATCGAACCCCTTAGGTAAAAGTGTCCTGGTTGACAAAGTATGCAAGAACTGTCCGTTAATGTTTTGAGATATTTGTTTTCCTGCCGATCTGATACTTTTACCATTTTATGAATTCGATATTATTTTGGGTATGTATTGGTTGTTTATGCATTATGCTATTGTGAACTGCAAAAGAAAGACTATAGATTTAAGATGTTCGAATGATGAGATCGTACGGATTGAGTATGATGATTTGAATGGATTGCCAGCTGTGATATTTGTTTTGAAAGCTCAAAGTTATGTGAAAAACGGATGTGAGGCATATTTTGCTTATGTAATTGATTCAAAAATGTTCGAAAGAAAGATTGAATTAGCGCCTGTTGTGTGTGAGTTTTCTGATGTGTTTCCTGAAAAGTTATTGGGTTACCTTTGATTCGTGAAGTTGAGTTTGGTATTGATTTGTTACCTGGTACTGCACCTATTTCGATAGCTTCGTATAGAATGGCACGAAGAGGATGTGTATCGACTATCGTCAATTGAATAAGGTGACAATAAAGAATAAATACCCGTTGCCCAGAATTGATGATTTATTTGATCAGCTAAAAGGAGCTACTATTTTTAAAGATTGACCTGAGATCTGTATACTGTCAGTTGAGAGCGAAGGATTTAGACATTCCGAAGACTGCTTTCAGGACAAGGTACGGGCATTACGAATTTTTAGTTATGCATTTGGACTAACCAATGCTCCTGCTGTTTTTATAGATCTAATGAACAGAATTTTTAGACCGTACCTAGATTGATTTGTTGTCGTATTTATTGACGACATTTTAATTTATTCGAGTGATGAGGCTGAGCATGCTGAACATTTGAAAATTGTTTGCAAACAATGAGAGAAAAGAAATTGTATGCAAAATTCAGTAAATGTGATTTTTGGTTGCATGAGGTTAGCTTTCTGGGACATATTGTGTTAGCATCTGGGATTCGAGTTAATCCGAGCAAGATTTCTGCTATTTTGAATTAAAAACCTCCGAGAAATGTATCTAAAGTCTGCAGTTTTCTGGGTTTGTCTGGTTATTATCGCAGATTTGTAAAATACTTTTCGACAATAGCTACTCCGTTGACTAGATTACTTCAGAAAGATGTTAAATTTGAATGGTCTGATAAATGTCAGGGAAGTTTTGATCAGTTGAAAACTCTGTTAACGGAAGCTCTAGTGTTAGTACAGTCGGAATAGGGTAAAGAATTTGTTGTATTTAGTGATGCTCGTTAAATGGTCTGGGATGTGTTTTGATGCAAGAAGGCAAAGTTGTAGCCTATACTTCAAGACAATTGAAACCTCATGTGAAGAATTATCCGACGCATGACCTTAAGTTAGCTACGATTGTGTTTGCACTTAAGATTTGACGTCATTATTTGTACGGTGAGAAATGTCACGTATTTTCAGATCATAAAAGTTTGAAATACCTGATAACCCAGAAAGATTTGAAACTGCATCAAAGAAGATGATTAGAGCTATTAAAAGATTATGAGTTTGTGATAGATTATCAACCTGGAAAAGCAAATGTTGTTACAGATGCTCTCAGTAGAAAATCATTGTTTGCACTAAGTGCTCTAAATGCTCAGTTAGATCTGTCTGATTATAGTTCTGTGACAGTTGTATTAAAAGTAAAACTAATGTTTTACAACAAATATGTGATGTTCAGAAGTCTGATAATGAATTGCTAGTGAAACGAGACCTTTCTGACTTTGTTTCGAAATGTTTAGTTTGTCAGCAAGAAAGCTGAACATCAAATTCCATCCGGTTTGCTACAGCCGATTCTGATTTCCGAGTGGAAATGGGTTAGAGGGATGATGGAGTTTACTTCTAGATTGCCTTTGACTCCGAGAAAGAAAAAAATGCAATTTGGATCGTAGTTGACCAATTGACGAAATTTGCCTATTTTATTCCGGTAAGATCTGACTATTCACTCATGAGATTAGCCAAGCTATATATTTTTGAGACTGTAAAATTACACGGGGAGTCATTATCTATTGTGTCAGTTAGAGATTCGAGATTTACATCGCGATTCTGGAAGAACTTGCAAGAAGCTTTGGGCACGAAATTACACTTATACTTGAGTTTAATGGTTCGTGGAAACAGTACCTGCTGTTGATCGAATTTACGTATAAGAATAGTTTTCAGACGAGTATTAAAATGGCACCATACGAAGTTTTGTACGGTCGTAAATTTTGTACACCTTTGTATTGGACTGAGCTCAGTGAAAACAAGATACACGGGGTTGATATGATTAAAGAGATTGAACAGAAAGTGGCAATGATCCGTAATAGTCTAAAAGCTGTATCAGATCGACAAAAGTCATATGTAGATTTGAAACGTAAAGACATTGAGTTCCAGATTAGAGACTGGGTATTTTTTTTTGAAAGTTTCACCGTGAAAGAAAGTACTCAGATTCGATCGTAAAGGCAAATTAAGTTTGAGATTCATCGGATCGTATGGGATCATCGAACGTGTTGGGCTTGTTGCTTATAGATTAAAGTTGCTCTCTGAACTAGAGAAGATACACAATGTATTTCATGTCTCGATGCTTCGTAGATATAGATCTGGTCCGTCACATGTGATTGCCCCGTCTGAGATTGAAATCTAATCGGATATGACATACGAGGAAGAACTGATTCGTATCTTAGCTCGTGAAGTAAAAGAGTTGAGAAACAAGAAAATTTCGTTGGTAAAAGTATTATGGAATCGACATGGAATAGAAGAAGCTACATGGGAGCCTGAGGATTCAATGAAACAACAATATCTGACTTTGTTTAACGGTAAGATTTTCAGGGACGAAAATCCTTAAGGGGGGAGAGTTGTAACAGTCTGGTTTACACCCTTGTCAGAACAGTGGTTTCGGGACTACAAATCCAAGTCCATATAATACTGTAATATTATATTTTGTGCCGTTGATATGTGAATTAACATGTGCTAAATTTTCGTGAGTTAAATTGACTGTCTGTGTGTTTAATTTGACAAAAGGACTAAATTGTATAATTGGTAAAAGTGGCCTCTTATTTGATTAATGGCTAAATTGATGTGGCTTTTTAAGGTGGAGGCATTATATTGTAAATTGGCCTTTTTGACATGTAATGGACGGCACATTAATGTGATGAATGGCTTATTTTATTTGGTAATGGTTTATTAAATAATAAATATTATAATATAAGTTATATTATATAAAACAAAAACATGAAAAAGAAAGCCATAATACTTATCTTTGGCCGAATGTCTTAAAGAAAAAGAAAGAACAAAAGCTTTAAAGTTTTAGCACTTACAAGCTTGAATTAAAGGTTAGTTTTTTATCCGTTTTCGATAATTTCTACGTTTTTGTAATCGTTGCTTCTCCTACTATCAAGCCCATGTTTTAATTTGATGAATTAATGATGTTTGTGTAAGATGCCATTGATGATATGTCTAGCTTTTTGATGAGCTTTGATGTCAAATGAAAGATATGAGCTAGATGAACATGTTTTGTTCTTGAAGTTTTGATGAATTTAGCTAAATAGGGCTAAATTGTGAAATTAGCAAATTGAGGGACTAAATTTCTAATTTAATGAAAAATATGGGCTTGTATGATATGTGTGAATATTCGGCTAAGCTTAGTTGAGTGATGATTTTGTGAATTTGATGTTTTGAGAAAAATAGACTAAATTGATAAAATGTGCAAATGTGAGGGGTAAATTGTAAATAGCCCAAAATATGTGTATATGGATTGAATTGAATGAATTAGTGAATAAAAGGATTAATTCTGAATATGTTTAGATCAAGAACTGAGGAAAACAGGATTTAGATCGCGGGAAAGCGAAAGTAACCGAGTAACCGTTTTCACTCCGATAAACCCAATCCGAGGTAAGTCTTTAAGCAAATTAATATCGTTAATATTGGTTACAACCTTGATTACATTTTTAATTATGAATTTGTAAGTGTGAAATAGGCTTAAATCGAATATGACAAGAGATTTTATTAGTGAAATGTATTTATATTTTTTAATTGAAGTTAATATGTGAAAGTAATATGCATTATGTGTGAAATGTAATATTGGTAATATATATTGTGTATGATATGGTTTATTTATATTGATACTCGGGCTTCGAGCCTAGCAGGCCTTGTGCCGGTGAAGTATGTCGGGCTTAATGCCTAGCAGGCCTTGTGCCGGTGAAGTGTATCAGGCTTATTGCCTAGCAGGCTAAATGCTGGTGATTAAATTTCAGACCTCGGGTCTAGCAGGCTTAGTGCCGGTGCGTGTGTTTCAGGCTTTATGCCTAGCAGGCTTTATGCCGGTGATTATTCATATGTATGTGTTTCAACGGATCATTATAGATGTGGAATTTTGAGTACAATAATTAAGCTAATTGTTCAGGTACATGAAAGCTTATTGGTTGTACGGGATAAGGTAAGTTAGTATATTATGATTGATACTACTGGTTGAGATGCAATTGAGGTATATTCATAAAATTCTATTCATGGTATCCGGCATTATAAATGATGCGTATGCTATATTGAAAGCTGATTGGGATGTGAACATGAATGTGCCATGTAGATTCGGCAAAAAAGGTAAATATACATGTAATGTATATTGAACTAGTGAATTTAACAATGTGCTTTTGTATATTCGACCTTATAGGTGTGGATAAAACGATATTATATAGATATTATAATGGTATACATGTGTAGATTAAAGGATATTATTATATGTATATATTCGGTTATAAGTGGTAAGTATGTACTTGGTATTTATTTAATATGTTGTATACGAAAACATATCGATTATATGGAATTAATAAGTGATAATTAAATTACTTTGTAAGGATGGCGGTATTCTGCCATGATGGCACAATTGTGTTAAGCAATTGTATTAAGGTTATCAAAGGACTAGTTAATAATGCTTAATTGTTTGATTAAATGATTATGTTTTTGCTTAAGGCTTACTAAGCAAGCAAGCTTACCCTGTGTGTGTTCATTGTTCTGTCTTATAGATTTTGATCAAGCTACGAGCTCAAGGAATCATCTGTGAAGTCATTCACACTATCGACCTACTTTGGTATCTTTAAAGTTTGGATTTTTGAATTTAAGGCATGTGTAGGCTAGTTTAATACTTATATGATATTTTGTTGATGTATATAAGCCATGTGAAAATGGCTCAATTTTAATGCTAATGATCTAATGTTTAAGTAATCCTAGTCATAGTATATGAATGTGTTATGCTTGGTTTGTGAAATCGGTTGTGATATAAGTTCATGTTAGGCGTACATACATATATGTTTGGCATGGAGTAACCATCTATGACTTATGTTTAGTTCTTTTGGAAAGTTTGATATATGCGATTGAGGCATGTGTTTGAGATGTGGATTGTTACTGACCTATTATTGAGTTTCATAATTCGAAACATGAATCAAATTGGAAGTTGTTTATAATGTAAATTAGGTAACCAGTTATGTAACGAAATAAAGGTGATGGTTATAAGTTATTTATGATTCGGTATTGGTGTTTAAATCATGGCATTAAATGTTAGTTATATGTTAATATTGAGTTCTTGGCTTTTGATATATGAGGACTAAGTAGGCTATGAAGTAATTGATTAAGAGATATGGTTTTTGTGTCTGTGTGAAATGGAATGCTTGAATGGGTGAGTTGTTTTAAAAATTTATTTGTTGAATATGTTTGGATTGATTCGATTATGGCTTACCATTTGGGTGTAAGTTTGGATATGAATAAATTTGGAGATCATTTATATTGTAACTTTTATATTCGGCTATATGATAACGTTATATAGTTGATTAAGCATATCGATCATGATATATATATGGATGTGTATGATTAATGTTAATACATGATATCATGCTTTACTAATGTATTTGCAAATACGTGCATATTCAAGCTGGATGATAAGATAATATGTTGTACATTTTGATTTGACATGTTTGCTCATGATACATATATCTGCATGTATATTAAATTTAACCTTATACTTTTCAAGCTATGGAAGACATAATTGATATATATTAGGGTGTAATTATGTACATCTAGAGGTTATGAACCAGGTTTTGTTTAGATGTGTGAGCAAGTGATATACTTTGATCATGATTAAATGAAATCATATATAAAATATATGTATGTTTGTATTTCGTGATTTCTTTCTAGTTTCAAAAAGTCTTTATAAGCATATGCATAATTCGACTAATGTGGTTTTAAAAAAAAATCAAGTGAACAATTTTCATTGTTATTATTTACGATGATTTATTTGTGAAATCGATTAAAGGGATTAATGTTTTGTATGTTATTATCTAAGTATATTCATGTTTGTTTTTATTGCTTTCGGATGTGACTATGTGAACAGTAATTGTTTATGGCAACTTATGTTTTGTTCGGTAATGCCTTGCAACCTAATCCGACGACGGACACGGGTTAAGGGTGTTACAACATAGGTTCTATCTCGAAATCTCAAGCAATCATCAACATCAACTCGAAATTCAGAATCAAAGTTCAAATCACACTGAGCTCGTTTTATTATCAACTTTCTAAGCATCACATATTTGTTGTAAAAACAATGGTTTCGCTTTTAATTCAGCCAAAACTGAACCATCATCAGATAAGTCTAAATGAACATTCATAGCACATAATGCAAACAATGATTTTCGACTCAAAGCATCAGCAACAACATTTGCCTTACCCGGATGATAGTCTATCACAAGCTCATAGCCTTTCAAAAGCTCTAACCTTCTTCTCTGTCGCAGATTCAAATCTTTCTGAGTCATCAAGTACTTCAAATTTTTATGATCTAAGCATCTTCAATATCATCACGTGAATAAATTAATATATCGCCAATGAACACGACAACAAATTTATCTAAGTACGGTCTGAAGATTTTGTTCATCAGATCCATAAAAACAACATTACCATTCATTAGTCCGAAAGGCATAACTAAAAACTCATAATGCCGTACCTCATTCTGAAAGTAGTTTTAGGAATGTTTGAATCTTTTTGTAACACCCCTAACCCGTAACCATCGCCAAAATAGGGTCAAAGGTGTTACCAGACAGATCAGAAACATTTATAACATTTCATGCATTTCATTCATCTATCATACAATAAGGTCCCTTAAGTGAGTCATCGAGACCCTAAGCATGCTTATAAACCGAGTCAGGACTAAAACGAAACACATACAAAATTTCATGGAAAATTAAAAACTTCTCTATAATACAGGGGACACACGCCCGTGGGGGTAGGCCGTGCCCTACCCACGACTATAAGAGACACCCGTGTGTCTTCCCCGTGGTCGAAACTGACTTATGTACCACGGTCCCAGGCACGCCCGTGTGCCCTGGCCGTGGCCGATCCTGCCAAATACCACACGGCTACTAGGGACGTCCGTGTGCCTTGGCCGTGTCCCACTAGACCATATACAAACTTTACCCCACGGTCACTAGGCACGCCCGTGTGCCATGGCCGTGTGACATTATAGGCCATTTGTAAGACCAAAATGCCACCCAAATGGGTCATACCTACAAGCAACATTTTCCATCACATATCATGCATATATGGCAACCAAAAACATACCAAATTGACCATTAAATCTATACATTCAATGCCAATCTCATTCATGCCAAATTACAAACTAAAACTCATATCTTTACAAGCATAGATCATCCATTTGCTTAGCCAAAACTTAACCATTTCATATGCATCAAACCATACCAAAACATGATTCACATACCCCATTCATTCAAGCATTTTATCAACTCAAAACTTTCCAAAACACATGGCTAAGTTCACTTCTTAAACATATACACATATCTAGCCTATACATGCCATAATTAGCTATATACACTTTCAAAAGGGTACCAAAATAAGTTTAGTAGTGTGATGACAATCCTTGACTGTCTCGAGCCTTCAGTAGCTTTGACGACCTATAAACCAGAGAAAACACATACAGAGTAAGCTTTCCAAAAGCTTAGTAAGTCAATATACAAATAAACTTGGCATGAAAGACATATTTGCAAATAGTTGCATTGGCACATATCAAACAATTAGCAAATTATCACATATATGCTTTGGTTTATATACTTTTGACCATATTTGCCACTTTCACAATTCCATAATCATATCGGCACATAGCTCATCTAGCCAAAACTTTACTTATCATATCATCAATTCTATATACACAACATCGTAGTAAGATCACATAGATGCTTACCTTGTATACACAATTAGTGTATATTCAGCGTACCTGAAATGGATTTATAATCACATGTTTTTTCATAGCTTAGATTTGTAATTCGTATCACAGACTTGCCCGTTGAACCAATAGTAATCTAGTAGTATGCTTAGAGAATTCAAAATTATTGTACAATGCCAACATCCCAGACGAGGTCTTACATGCACACAGATATCGATGCCACTATCCCAGACAGGGTCTTATACAAATAAATACGATGCCGATGTCCCAGACATGGTCTTATACGTAAAGCTCATATCGATGCCAACGTCCCAAACGTGGTCTTACTCGTAAAAATCATATCGATGCCAACGTCCTAGACGTGGTCTTACACGAAATCACAAATCAACACCAACATCCCGGACGTGGTCTTACATGATAAAGCAGACCAGATACCTATGTCATAACAGAACTAATCCTATCTATTCCTAGGTTCGTACGGAACTTCTCGGACTTTGTCATTATGTCAAACTTATCTCGAAATTCATGCACATAGCATCTCATACACATTCATTATCATCGATGGTAATATAGATATATATATATATATATATTCAGTTTAATACAAATACGTTTATTTGCATAGTGACTTACCTCGGATTCAGTTTATCGGAATGAAAATGGCTACTCGGTTACTTTCACTTTCCCGCGATCTAAGTTTGTTTTCCTCGGTTCTTGATCTAAACATATTCAGAATTAACCCTTTTATTCGCTAATTCATTCAATTCAATCCAATGACACATTTTTGGGGCTATTTGTAATTTAACCCTCATATTTGCACAATTTATCAATTTAGTCCATTTTTCTCAAAACATCAAATTCACAAAATCAACATATACACAAGCTTAGCCGAATGCTCATGAACATCATACAAGCCCATACTTTCCATTAAATTAGCAATTTAGTCCCTCAATTTACTATTTTTACAATTTAGCCCTATATAGCTAAATTCATCAAAAATTCAAGAACAAAGTATGTTCATCTAGCTCAAATCTTTCATTTAACCTCATAAATCATCACAAAGCTCAACATATATGAATAGTATGCTGATAAGGTTCATGGTGTAAATTGTGAAATAATGAATTGTATGAGTTGATAAGGACTTATATGAAATTCGGCTACCTTGAGTTAGGGATAAATTTGCATGTATTTCATTTATTGAGCTTAAGGACTAAATTGTGAAGAAGTTAAAATGTTAAGGGTGAAATTGTAATTATGCATAAATATGGTTTATCGATTTAATTGAATAATTAAGATTGATTGAAACACTTATTTGAGTATAATTATTTATTTAGATCGAGGAAAATCTCAACCAGATTTAAATAGAGGGAAGGCGAAAGTCACGGATTAGTCGATCGTACTTCTACGCATTAGTTGTCAAAGTAAGTTCATAGTAGTAAATTGTTTAATTGAATTACTTTATGTATTTATACTTTATAATTTAGTAGATACTTGTTGTACTTCGGTACCCCTGTTCGCACATACGTGTTATTGTTGTACTTCGGTACTCTTGATAGAACTTTCGTGCCATGGTTATGTATCGATAACATTTATTAAGTAAAATAAGAGTTCATTTATTTAATGTTAAGTTAAATAAATTGCTATGTACTTACTAAGTTTTATAAGCTTATATGAGTTAGTGTGTCATTTTTAGATTACTTTTGCTGACTTGGGATGTAACATCCCGAAATTGGGCCTAGTAGGATTGGGCCCATTGGGCCTTGGGCGTAGGAGTGTTCAAGATTTTGAGAACAAGAGAATGGAATTAATTTAAGTTGGACTTATAAGAAAGTAATTTTGGAAAGTTACGAGGTTTTTATGAAGTTCCCGGTTCAAGTTGGGCCTTAGTAAAATTTTGTGTTTAAGCCTATTAAGGAGAGATAGTAAGTGACCTCAAAGCTTATGGAAATAAATGAGTAAATTGCTAGCATAAGTGAGCATATGGCAAAGGGGAAATGGCGCCACATGAAAGGCTTTGAGGGAAGAGGTTCAAATCCCATGGTGTGCAAATTTTGACTATTATTTTTGCACCATTTCCCTAAGTGTCGACCAAGCTTGTAACTAAGGTAAGTTGGACTTTTTAATTATGGTATGATGGCTAAAGAAACAAGGAAAGGATGAAGGTAAGGAAATGAATCAAGAGAAAAGGGAAAGTAAGGGGAACAAGTGGCCCTTTTCAAGGAAAATGGTATGGAAAGTGTGGGTGGCTGATTTTGACCATTTTAGTCATGTATGTGGACGATTTTGTGTGTTAGGGGGGATAGCTGAATTTTGCTTGGTGTTTTGGTAAAGCTTTAGTGTTTGTTTTGGTCAAATTCCTTTAGCATCAAGAGTGTGTCATTTTCTCCAAAATACCATTCTCTTAGCAGAATTTTTCTTTGGCAATTAGTAAAAGCTTTGGTGTTGTTTTGGCCAAAATTCCTATTTGCAACTCTTGTGTCATTTTTCTTTTCTCTCCAAAATTCATTCTCTTCTCTTTGCCGAATTTTCAATCCTTTAGTGTGCATTCTTGTTTCTTCTTTTCTTCCATGTTGCCAAAAGAACCTAAGCCTTGGAGACCAAATCGTTTCACTCGTTTTCCTTGGAAAATCGAATTCTCATAAACACTCTTTTGTATCTTCTTTTCCTTTTTACAAAATTTCCAACCCTTTCTTCTTCTTCTCAAATCCATATCCTCCATAGCCAAATATCATTTTTCATTTTACTTTATAACCGAACCCTTCATTTCTTCTTTATTGTTCTTCTCATCCATATTAACACTCACTCCTTTGATCAATCGTGTTCTAAGTGGGAAGGCCGAATCTATTACATTTGATTCGCCCGTAGCCATAAGTACAATCGGTAAGTAGTAGTTCTCTCTTTGTCAATAACTTTGTTTCATTCGAGTTCTTCATTAATAATCGTGTATTCTTCTTTCTCTCCCTCGTTGGGTCTGAGTTACATTCTTTTCTGTGATATGGCCATCATTGGGCTTAGAACTTTCAACAAGGTGAAGGAGCACAAGTGATTTGTATTAACCAAATTGTTATCGTCAACTCGTCAAGCAAGTGGGGTAAGAACGTTGTTATAAGATTTGTTTTGGCCAAAGGTGGGATATTTGCTAACAACTCTTTCGCTCACCAAATAT
This sequence comes from Gossypium rotundifolium, assembly GCA_025506655.1. NCBI lineage: Eukaryota > Viridiplantae > Streptophyta > Magnoliopsida > Malvales > Malvaceae > Gossypium > Gossypium rotundifolium. The sequence goes on along the minus strand of CP106722.1, from coordinate 99,671,633 downwards.
TGTTAGGACGGGATTTCAGTAGCCAAAGGGTAGAATCGATTCTTGGTGCATTGAGGGAGATCACATTCGTGGTAAGTGGAGTTAGACTAATAAAGTGTTTCTAGTTACGATTATCAAAGTTGAGACTAACCTTCTATCAACCATCATTATAGGTGTTGAAATCGGTAGAAAGCACAACTCGTAAACAAGGTGTGTAATCTCGTACCTTCCGAAAACATGTTTGAAATGGTGTGCAATCTCACATCTCTTTGAAAGTTTGTATGATATGTTTTGTGATTCGATCGAAATACTGAAGAAAACCAGAAACCAGCATCCGTGATCACTCGGGAGTGCGTATATTCGTAGTAGTAACCATATTTTGTAATAAAATAGCTCTAGTTAGAAACAGTGACGTGTATTTTAAAAATCACGAAAAATAGGAGAAACGGAATTATAAAGTGAATAAGATATTGAATTAAAACTTACTGTGTATATTTTGATATGGAAGAAACGGAGAAGGAAAAGGAATTTTATATTCTGAGATATTTTAATTTTAGTGAGACTGGTTCTGATTGACTTCGTGGTTCCCTATTCTGTCTTGGAAAAATCGGTTACAATTGGACAAAGTGAATTATGAGGAATAATTTATATGTATAGATTCCCTAGTGAGCCTATTTTCAATATAAACAAGTGGGAGCAGTATATGAAAACCGTACAGTGAGATATTTGAAATTAAGGAAGGAGAGGTCAGAATCATTGGACAGTGAAACAAGGGAAAATTTAAGGAATAAACTGTACTAATTGGTTAAGCCAAAAATTCTAGAAACATTTTAGTAAGAAGATATATGAGTCTAGTTTCAAGGAAAATTTATGGATTTAGATTTCAAGATTCCTAACTCAAGTTAATGTCAATTTAGTTAGTACGACGCAGATGGACAGTTTCAATTTTTTTATGCCCAAATTAGTAGTTAAGCCTAGGTTACGAAATTACCAAAATACCCTTGGAAGGTAAATTACCGAAATACCCCTGGGTTGCGAGATTATTGAATACCCTTAGTGGGTACGATTGTCGAATTACGAAAATACCTTTATGGGTCGAATTACAAAAATGCCCCTATAGGCTAATTTAATAAGATTGCCTTACTGGGCTGATTTGATAAGATTGCTTTAATGGGCTGGTTTGATAAGATTGCCTTAATGGGCTGATTTGATAAGATTGCCTTAATGGGCTGGTTTGATAAGATTGCCTTAATGGGCTGATTTGATAAGATTGCCTTAATGGGCTGGTTTGATAAGATTGCCTTAATGGGCCGATTTGATATATTGCCCTAATGGGCCAATTTTGCAAAGTGTTAATGGGCCAAATTGTTTGTAATGAATCTCTGAGTTATTAATTGTTTTTTATAATTGTAATACCAATTACTATGTATGTTACATATGCATAATTTTGCATGGGATGGGAAAATGTTGAAGAGAAGTTCTGGTGGCTCTGCCACATATTTTGGTGGCTCTACCACAATCTGTATAGTGGTTATGCCACGTATATTCTGTTATTCTAGTGGCTTGTCCACGAATCAAATATGTTATAAATGGCTAAATGCCTGCGATTGGTGTGTTGGCGGGGTGGGATCCCCACAGGTGTGTTGGTTGGTACAGGTGGTGTGTAGCGGATGGATTATTAGGATTGGTTTAGGAATTGCATTACATTCTCATGATATAATTGATACATTATTTTGTAAAGGGGCTTAGGCCCAAAGTATTGCTAAATGGGCTCAAGCCCAAGATTATGCTTTATGGGCTCAGGCCCAAGTTTTTGTTAATTAGGCTCCGACCCAGTGGATGATGGTAAGGGGATTATGCACTGAATTCTTGTAACTCACCCCCATTTTCTCTTAACCCTTGTAGGTAATGCTCAGTGACGTGGACTTGGGCCATGGATGTCTCGATGGAGGCCATACTTCAGAAATGGTTCATATTGAACTTTAGATTTCTATTTTCGTTCACTTTACTATTTTGGGTTTTATGTTGTAATAAGGCCTCTGGAGTATTTTATTATTTTCTTTATGTTTGATATACTTATTATTTTGCTTAAATTGTTTTAAAAGGGAATTTTCTAAAAAATTTAAATAAAGGTTTTCCAAAATCGATTAACAAATGAATTTCAAAATAAACTTTTACAAATATTTTTAACACGAAAATTGTCTTTCGAATTATCAACGAAATTTTCAAAAGACTCAGATTCTCTTTCGATTTTTCAAAACGTCATTTTCAAAAGTCACGATTTTATAAGAGCATTAGTTCAAATTTATCGATTTATCAAATATTTCAAATCAAACTTGTTTTCTTGATTTTAACAAAGCAATACCTCTTTTTACGTATGAATGAAAAGGACTTAAATGTATTTTTCTCATGTGACATGTCAAATCTAGCCTTAACGCCTAGGCCGGGTTTGGGGTGTTACATGGGACGGATCGAAACTTTGGCTCACACTGTCTATCATTGTTAGTAGCTTTTGAACTCTTTTGGGATCGTGGCATGTATATGTGGCTATAAGTATATATGTATATGTGTCTAAATAATTTTGTTATAACAATGAACTACTAAGTTATGTGTTTGGACACATTGTTTTCTAGGTTGTATATATGTATCTTTTGATTTGATAAATGATAATGGATGCAATCACTTGTGATATGATGAATTTGTGGTGAATTGGTATTTTAGTATGTATCCGTTATGGTTATTTGGTGCTAGTTTAGAATGGCATTTTTGGTACCAAATGGTTTATGTTGCTTGGTAAATCAAATGGCATGTGAAATGGACGAACCAATTTAGAGCTTAAGGATGGGATGAACCAATTTATGATCGGGGATCAGGTATTGTTGGATAAAATGAACCCTCTAATCACCACTTTAGAGCTTAATACGAACGGAGCAACTCCTTTTACAATACTGAATATTTTCCCATACGGTACAATCGAGGTAAATCATTCTAAATTTGACACTTTTAAGGTAAATATTACTCGACTCAAATCGTATGTTGATAATAGAATTAATAGTGAAAAAGAGGAGTCTCGACTCCGCGAACCACCGTAACAAAGCGAAAACAAGGTAAGTCAAGCTTAGACTCTAAATAAGCGCTTCTCGGGAGGCAACCAGAGCATTAACATGCCTAATTTACTAATTATGTTTTATAATGTTTTTGACATTAAATAAATAAATAAATAAATAACTAAATAAAAAATGTGTTTTAAAACCCACACGGCCTGGACACACGGGCGTGTTCCTGGGCGTGTGGATCCTGGGACTTAGTTTTTAAATTTCAAAGAAATCGATAGAGGGCTCCACGGGCAAGGCACACGGCCTTGTGTGCGAACACACGGGCGTGTCCGAGGCCGTGTGGAAACTGGAGCTTAATTTTTCAAATTTTAAAAGTTAAAACAAGTCAGTAGGCTCCATGGGCAAGGCACACGGCCATGTGTGCGATCACACGGGTGTGTCAAAATCCACATGGGCGTGGGAGAAGCGAAGGACTTCATGCACGGCCGTGAGACACGGCCCTGTGGACCATATGGCCTGGACACACGGGCGTGTCTAAGGCCGTGTGAATACTAATATTTTACAAATCGCGACGAACACGGGCTGAAATTCGAGCCACACGGGCGTGTGGCCCAACACGGGCCGTTACACGACCATGTCACCTATTTAAATCCAATTTTCTTTTTCTTTCTTCTCTTTTCTTTCTCCCAAAAACCCCTAAACCGTAGCTGACAGTTTCCCCCAAGCTCTGCCGCCTTCCACCCCAGCCCCGCCGCACATCTTGGCCACCGCCTCATCTCCCACTCCTTTCTCTTTTCCTTCTCTTTCCCCTTCCCTCCAAACCTCCCTCAACACCCAAACCGCCCCCTTCCCCTTCATTTTCCCTCTTACTCCTGCCACCCCCGCCCCTACCACACACACCCGACCCCCGACCTCCAAGCCCTTCACCCTCTGCCTGCCCATTTGCCGTCAATCGCCAGTCGCCTACCCCTAAAACCGGCCACCCCTTTCCTTGCCACCGGTTACATTCCCTTCACCTCCTCTTATTTTTTTTATTTTTTATTTTTTTTTTTATTTTTATTTTTATTTTTATTTTTATTTTTATTTTTATTTTTATTTATTCATGCCATATTCTACTCTTTTTTGTTAATTTCCATTTAATTGTTTATGTGTTCTAACGATTCTGACTAATTGTTTTGCAATTGCCTTTTAGTAATATTCCACCTACTTGATTTTTATTTTTATTTTTCTACTACTTTTAGTATTATTCATTACTAAATTTATTTCATTTTACGATTTTTCGATTTTAGTATTCTGATAAATAGCTTTATCTTTTCATAATGATATTATTTTCTTAGTCATGTTAATGAACTTCATTTAGACTAGTTTCTATTATTATTAGCATGTTTGTTCGCCCATTTTAATTTTTCCTAATCGCTTTCTTGCAGACACCATGACAAATACCCGAGGCAAGACTAAGGTTGCCATCCCCGCTTTAAAAAATCAGAAGGGTCCCGGTGCGACCTTCTCGAGTGCCTCCGCTGAAGTGCGCCACACGTACCTCAGATTTACCGCGGACCCACCAAAGGACCTATTTTAGCTCCTTCGAGTACGACCCTTAGGTTTGGGCCGCTGCATTAATTGGATCGCGTTGGAGCAGGTCTACCTCGTTGACAAGGTTCGCGCCTTCATCATCACATCACCATGGGATCGCTTCTTCAGTATCATCGAGCCCACTTATATGGAGATTACTTTGGAGTTCTGCTCGACGTTCCACCTTCAGAGCATCATGTCAACCCATGATGAGCCCGGCACCATCACATTTCACTTTGGTAGTTTGGTGTGTCACATGAGCGTCCCGAAATTTGGTGCTTCTTTGGGACTATACACAGAGGAGTTCATGAGCGCCGAGGATTTTCTTCAGTTACATCGCCATATCCATTACTCGCCTTCAAGTTGTTGGAACGATATCACGGGCGGCCTCACAACCTATGATGCTAGTCGCTCGAAGGTGACTTTCCTCTCTCCGGCTCTAAGGTATCTTCATGCCCTTTTAGCTCATACTTTGATAGGACGGAGAGAGAGAACCTACGTCGTGAGCACATATGATGCCTACTACTTATGGAGCATGGCCTGCGGCCATATTATCAACTTGGCGTACTTCATCGCTTTATCCTTCCGCCATCAGACTGACCGCCACAAGAGGGGCCCCATTTATTTAGGCCCTTATGTGACTCGCCTAGCTCGACTCTTTGGTCTCCTCGACACATCAGAGCAATCCTCCACGCTCACACTTGTTGGCCAGATGTCCCCTCAGGGCATCTCGAGCATGCTTCACATGAGGATGATCGAGAGGCAGCGTGGATTCGATCCTCTCCAGTACCGATTGTCTCGTCCTGATGATCAGGATGATCCCGAGGACATCACTGCAGATGTCCCTCTCCTCACGAGGATCCACCCCACCCTCCACCTCCGAGTCACTAACCTCCTACTTCTGCTGCTACATTGAACGACATATCCGAGCGACTCACTCACTTCGAGCAGTAGTGCTACCAGCGGTTCGACAGTCTCGAGGCCACCTTACAGCAGATATGCCAACATCTCCATATTTCACCTTCAGCATCGCCACCTCGTGACGCATTTGACGATGAGGACCTTTGATTCTATTTATTTTATTTTTATTATTATTTTTTTCCTTTTATTTTTAGTCTATTTTTCCTTTATGTTTCTTATTCAAAGACTTATCTTTATATTTTTAACTATATTTTAGTTTTTATGATTGTTCCTAATCGAGTAATCCCTTAATGTTCTTCCATAGTTATGTTTATTTTCTTAATAGTTGCTCAGAATCATGCAATTCACTTTGCTATATCCACAATTTCGCATTCACTATTCAACGGATTTCATCCAAAATTTAGTAAGTTTCACTTCTCTCTCTCTTATGATATTCTTATTATATTATCATTATCTATTTTGGTACATTGAGAAAAATGTACATATTAAGTGTGGGGAGGTTAATTATATCATTATTAAAAATCCCTAAATTATATCTTGTTCTTAAGTAATTTTCTCATATTACTATTAAAATGGAATCTTTATTGACTTATGATTTTACTTGATATGTTTTGAATAAAGTCATAGGTAATTTTACATTGATTGTTTAAACTATAAGACACTAGAGAATCAAGCCTGATAAGTCTATTTTCAAAATTAAAATTTGTTAGGTTGTTTTCCCTAAATTTAAATATTACCTTGAAATTTGAGATTTATAGGATTGACATCAAAAACCGTAATTTTTGTGAGATTTTGTGCCTTTATGAGCATACACTTTTCTTGCTCACTTTATTATTGGCTATGAGTGTGTCAATATTGATTTGTTATTCTAGAACTTGCTCCGATTATGCATATCAAGACCACACCTTTGATTTGATATACTGATATGATAAAGGCACCTAGATTTTAACCCATTTATCCTAAAAAGCCTACCTTCATAATTAACCACTAGTAAACCCATTGAGCCTAATAAACTGTTTCTTGATCTACCCTTAATATTAAACCAAAACTCATTCTTTTTTATTCATTAGGAATTCTTCTTATATTAACCACATTTTTTTCGAGATTTGATTTGATCAGTTGCCTAACTATGTTCTTTATTTTAGTTGTTAAATTCTTTCTTATTATTGTACATTCTTAAAAAATGTAGAAATATATATTCATTATTACTAGTTTTATGTTATTTGAGTGAAACAGTTAAGTTCACATTTTGAGAAGAAGCTCGTGTTGTTATTGTAATTATTCATTATTAATTTTTTCTAGTTTGTGGAAATATATATTCTTAACAAAGTCAAGGACTAAATTGTATATCTACATACATTTTGTATATTGAGGTAAGTTTGTATGATTTCTAAGCTTTATGATTTTTATCATTGAATTGCTTAGTATAATGTACACTATTTTCATGGAATGTTTAATGTTATATTAAACAAAGAAATGAATGAGATTAAGTATGAGCAAGTCCTGATTGAATATGAATTTCCCAAGATACTCGATCTACCACATGAGATAAGAAAGTCCATATAAGACCAAGCCAAGGCATGGCATCGACAATCAAGCACAAATATCATGTAAGTCCAAGGCAAGCTTGGCATTGAACAAGTTATCATGTAAGTCCAAGGCAAGCTTGGCATTAAACAAGCTATCATGTAAGTCCAAGGCAAGCTTGGCATTGAAAAGCTATCAAGAGAAAGAAATCCCATGTAAGCCCAAGCCAAGGCATGGCATTGGTAAGAACAAGAAAGACTTTATATAAGTCCATGTCAAGACATGGCCTTGAAACCAAGATGAGATATTCCATGTAAGACCGTATCTAGGATATGGCTTTGGCATCAAGATATGTGGGATGAGATTTAGTATCATCGTTTATTCGTAGAAATTCATCGGGCAAATGAGTAAAGTTAAAATGGGTTAACAAAGAAAGCTAGGTAAGCAAAACTATTGCCAAGTTGAAATTGAGTATCATTTATGTTATGAATGATGAATTAGAGATCATGATTATTATGTTAAAGTATATTGATCAATGTGATCAAGTGACACAGGTGCCATGTTTACCTTACAAGTATGAGAATAGTAAGTATCATGAGACATGTAAGAATCAATATGAGTAAGTAAACTCTATAGCTGAAATTTCTAATCCATTGTTATGTCAAATGGTTTATATTAAGCAAGTTTATTAATATGTGTTTTACATGCAAACTTACTAAGCTAAATGCTTACGTCTTTAATTATTTCTTTCTATGTAGTCCTTCCAAGCTAACTTGTAGATCGTTGGGGTCAGAGCTCGTAGCACAATATCAATCTCTATTTTGGTATAGCCAAGTTATTTTGCTAAGTATGGCATGTATAGGAAGCATTTCATTTTGAGAATATGTTTAAAGAAGGGTCATTGTATAGATTATCAAGTTTATTATTCTTTTGTATATGGCAAAGTGATTGGCCAAAATTAACTAAGTATGTATGTTTATGGAGATCAATGAAGTATGTAGTAATGTTTATGAAAAATGTATTGAATTGAGCATGAGTTCGGTCTTGATTTCACGGTGGCAATTGGCTTGGTAAATAGCCTCTAAGTGCCCACATTTGTTAGGCACTGCAAGGCAGGTTCAGCCGTATACCTCTCACACTTTAGTGTTTTAAGTCAGAATAGGCCACTGGTAAATCCCACGGTCGTGTGTTTAGGTCATGTGTGATACAAGGTTAGAACATGGGCATGTGCCCCAGACCGTGTGAATAAGTCAGTACATCAAGATATAGCACACGATTTACATCCACAGGCGTGTCAAGGCCGTGTGTAATTAGTTAGTGTCGACCACGGTGGACGACACGGGCATGTGTTAGGGCTGTACAGGCATGTCCCAAGTCACATGGGCATGTGACCCCTGTTTTAAGGAAAAGTTTTCATTTGAGTTTTGAAAGTTTCTAGATACGTGTTCAAGGCCTCGTAGGCCCATGAAATGTGTTATTAGACTAAGAGAAGTTTTTAATTCGGAACAAAATTGTATAGCCCGTAAGTACATGTTTTAAGTGAGTTCAAGCATGGTAATATCTCGTATCCAGTCTTAGCATCGGACTCAGGTATTGGGTGTTACATTTAGTGGTATCAGAGCTATGGTTTAGCCTGTTCTAGGACTAATATAGCACGAGCATGAGTCTAGCTATACATGCCATACGTAAGAATGTTTTTTATGATAGTGTGACGACTCCTGACGACTTAAATTATGTTTATACATATAGTAAATAGATCCCGAAAGAGCTGAGGCGGATGATGTAGAAAGTAACACGTCGGCTCCTACTGAAGGGAGGGTGCCAAATGAGAATGAGAATAGACCCACAACGATGAGTCAAGGAGGAGGAGGAGAAGAGGCTAGAGAAGCCTTCCTCCATATGATGAATACGTGGTACATGGAATTCATTAAATACGAACTCGAATGTACAACCCTCCACCCCTTTGTTCCACAACCTATCCCATGATCCCTCAAGTAGTAGAGGTGGTAAGAGGAGACAAACCTCCAATTGATAGGATCAGAAAACATGGGGCAGAAAAATTTCGGGCTAGAAAAGATGACGATCCGGAAAAGGCTGAGTTCTGAATAGAAAATACTATCAGGGTATTTAATGAGTTGTCATGCACACCGAGGAATGTGTAGTTTCTCTTTAAGAGATCTTGCCTATCAATGGTGGAACACCCTTGTGTCAAGATAATCTTGAGGAAAAGGTCACATGGGAATTTTTCCAAGAAGAGTTCAAGAAAAAGTCTATCAGTTAAAGATTCATGGACCAGAAAAGGAAGGAATTCCTAGAACTGAAACAAGGCAAGATGTCAGTGACTAATTATAAGCGAGAGTTTGTATGACTCAGTAAATACGCTCAAAAATGTGTGTCCACTGAAGCCATCATAAGTAAGAGGTTTGAAGATGGACTAAATGATGAAATCAAGTTATCTGTTGCTGTCCTCGAACTAAAAGAATTTGTGGTGTTAGTGGAAAGGGCTTGTAAGGCCAAAGAATTAATAAAAGAGAAGAGAAAATATGAAATGGAGTCTCGTGACTGTAGAAAGAGACTATGGAATAAGTCATTCCAATCTTCATCCAAGAAGTCAAGAGATTTTCCTACCCGATCGACTACTTCCACTGGGTTTTCAAAGAAGGACAAGAGTAAGCAGAATTCGGGGAATAAAGCACAGACTACTTCAGTTGCTAGTGTGGGAAACTTCAATCTAATAGACCTGAATGCCTATAGTGTGGCAGACGCCATCTCGGTGAATGTCGAGCTCATAAAAATGCTTGTTTCAAATGTGGTTCCCATGATCACTTTATAAAAGATTGTCCTGAGATGACGAAAGAAGAGAGAACTCAGAACCCGAGATTTGGGGTATTGTCAGAGGCAGACCACAGAGAAACCCGGAGAGTGGGGCAAGTGGAAGAGGTAACCCTATATGCCATTCGTGCTCGCGAAGAGGCATCTTTTCCTGATGTTATTACGGGTACCATTTCTCTTTATGATATCAAAGTTATTACTTTAATAGATCCTGGATCCATACACTCTTATATTTGTATGAAACTAGTATCCAGTATGAATATGCCTATAGAGTCTACAGAATTTGTAATTAAGGTGTCTAATCCTTTAGGCAAAAGTGTTTTAGTTGATAAAGTATGTAAAGACTGCCTATTGATGATTAGCGGTCGTTATTTTAAAGAAAATCTTATGTTGCTACCATTTGATGAGTTTGACATCATTCTTGGTATGGACTGGTTGACCACCCATGATGTAATAGTTAATTGAGGGAAGAAATACATTGAGATGAAATGTGAGAATGGAGACACTCTTCATATAGAATCTGATGAACAGAGTAGGTTGCCAGTAGTGATTTCTCATATGATGGCACAGAGATACTTAAGAAAAGGGTATGAAGCATATCTAGCCTTTGTGATGAATGATAAAGAAACAGAGTTAAAGATTGAGTCAGTACATATAGTATGTGAGTACGTGGATGTTTTTCTCGAGCAATTACCAGGGCTACTACCAGTTAGGGAGGTTGAGTTCAATATTGAGCTAGCTCCCGGTACTGTACCAATATCTATTACTCCTTACAGAATGGCTCCAACAGAGTTGAAAGAGCTGAAGATACAGTTGCAAGAGTTGACAGATAAAGGCTTTGCTAGGTCGAGTTATTCTCCCTCGGGTGCTCCAGTTTTATTTGTGAAAAAGAAAGATGGCACCATGAGATTGTGCATAGATTACCATCAACTTAATAAAGTGACAATGAAGAATAAGTACCCATTGCCTAGGATCGATGATTTGTTCGATCAATTGAAAGGAGCTAATGTGTTCTCCAAAATAGACTTGAGATCAAGGTATTATCAGTTAAGAGTAAAGGATTCAAATGTGTCCAAGACAGCTTTTCGAACAAGATATGGGCATTATGAATTCTTAGTCATGCCCTTTGGTTTGACCAATGCTCCTACGGTATTCATGGACTTAATGAACAGCATCTTTAGACCCTACCTTGACAAGTTTGTAGTCATTTTCATTGATGACATATTGATTTATTCCCGGGATGAGAATGAGCATGTTGAGCACCTATGGACAGTTTTACAGATTCTACGAGAAAATTAGTTGTATGCCAAGTTCAGTAAAAGTGAATTTTGGCTCAAGGAAGTAGGATTTTTGGGACATATTGTCTTAGGAGATGGAGTCCGAGTGGATCCAAGCAAGATTTCAGCTATAATGGACTGGAAACCACCAAGTAATATCTCTGATATTAGGAGTTTCTTAGGCATAGCCGGCTATTACCGATGATTTGTCAAGGGGTTTTCTATGATCGCAACCCCAATGACTAAATTGTTACAGAAAATATGAAGTTTGAGTGGACAGAAAGATGCCAACAAAGTTTTGAGAAATTGAAAGCAATGTTGACAGAAGCTCCAGTTTTAGTACAACTCGAAACAAGGAAAGAATTTGTGATTCACAGCGATGCATCCTTAAACAGATTAGGCTGTGTACTTATGCAAGAAGGCAAGGTTATTGCTTACGCCTCAACACAGTTGAAGCATCATGAGAAGAATTATCCGACGCATGATCTAGAGCTGGCTGCCATAGTCTTCGCCTTGAAGATTTGAGGACACCATTTATATGGTGAAAGATGTCGGATTTTTACTGATCACAAAAGTTTGAAGTACTTGATGACACAGAAAGAGTTGAACTTAAGGCAACGGAGATGGTTAGAGATAATAAAGGACTATGAATTGGTCATTGACTACCATCCAGGAAAGGCGAATGTGGTCGCCGATGCATTGAGCAGGAAGTCCCTTTTTGCATTAAGGGCAATGGATTCACGGATGACCTTATCTGACGATGGTTCTATTCTAACTGAATTAAAAACTAGACCAATGTTCCTTCAAGAGATCACTGAAGCTCAACAAGAAGATAAATAGTTGCAAGCCAAGAGAACTCAGTGAGATTCAAATGTTGAATCTGACTTTCGGATTAATTTTGATGGATAGTTAATGTTTAAAGATAGAGTTTGTGTACCGAGAAAAGAGGAGCTTATTCAGAGAATTTTGTATGAGGCACATAACGGATGTTTATCAGTTCATCCGGGTAGTACCAGGATGTATAATGACTTGAAGCAATTGTATTGGAGGCCAAGAATGAAGAAAGATATTTCAAAATTCGTTTCAAGATGTTTGATTTGTCAGCAAGTAAAGGCTAAACACCAAGTACCTTCGGGTTTGCTTCAACTAATTATGATACCTGAGTGGAAATGGGACCGTATCACTATGGATTTTGTAACGGGATTGCCATTACCACCGAGCAAGAAAGATGCTAAATGGGTTGTAGTTGATAGACTCACGAAGTCAGCTCATTTCCTACCTGTACGAGTTGACTACTCACTCGACAAGCTGGCAAACTTTTATGTTTTTGAAACAGTAAGACTTCATGGAGTTCCTTTGTCAATCATATAGGATAGAGATCTGAGATTCACCTTCAGATTTTGGAAGAAGCTTCAAGAAGCCTTAGGTACAAAATTGAGTTTTACCACAACTTTTCATCCTCAAACTGACAGTCAGTCGGAGAGGTTGATTCAGATACTCGAGGATATGCTTTGATGTTGTGTTCTAAGATTCCAAGGCAGTTGGGAAAAGTTTCTCCCATTGGTAGAATTTGCCTACAATAATAGCTTTCAGTCGAGCTTAAAGATGGTGCCTTATGAGGCTCTATATGGGTGTAAATGCAGAACACCTTTATATTGGGCTGAACTCAAAGAAAACCAAATTCACGGGGTTGATTTGGTTAGAGAAGCTAAAGAGAAAGTGAGAGTGATACAAGAATGTTTAAAAGCTACATCAGACAGACAGAAATCTTATTCGAACCTAAAGAGAAGAGAGATAAAGTATCAAGTCGGAGATAAAGTTTTCTTGAAAGTGTCACCTTGGAGAAAAGTTCTCAAATTTGGCCAGAAAGGCAAGTTAAGTCCACGTTTTATTGGACCGTTTAAGATTACCAAGAAAGTTGGGCCGGTAGCTTACAGATTGGCTTTGTCATCAGAGTTAGAAAAGATACATGATGTATTTCACGTGTCAATGTTAAGACGCTACCGATAAGATCCTTCACATATAATTACCCCGTCAGCAATAGAGATTCATCCCAATATGACTTATGATGAATGACCAATAAAGATTTTAGCTCGAGAAGTCAATCATCTAAGAAATAAAAGTATTGCTTTAGTGAAAGTATTGTGGCAAAGGCATGGGATAGACGAAGCTGCATGGGAACCAGAAAAGAGCATGAGAAATCAGTACCGAAACTTATTTACTGGTAAGATTTTCGAGGACGAAAATCCTTAAGGGGGGAGAAGTGTAACAACCTGATTTAGGGCCTAGTCAGAATAGTGGTGCGAGGCCACGAATCTGAGGTGAATTTATGAGTTTTTAAGGTTTATTCCATGTTTGCATGCTAGTTTGAAAGTTTCATTAAGCAATTTTGTTAAATTGAGTTTGAATGGTCCAAAAAGGACTAAATTGCAAAAGTTGCAAAATATGAGTTTTTAGAAGCTTTTTGTATGAGGTAGCTTTAGAATATCAATTAGAAGTCCTTAAGTAGCAATTTTCCCAAATTATAAATTTTAGACAAAATTGGACATGAGTTAGTAAAATAGAAATTTTTAAAGAGAATGGCATTTTGGTCATTTAATCAATTTAAATGATTAAAATGGGAAAAAGATGATAAAAATCTATTCATCTTCTTCCTCACATTGCCGAAAATTTGAAGACTCTATAGCTAGGGTTCTTCATTTTTTCAAGCTTGCTAGTAAGTTCATTTTAGCCCCATTTTAATATTCTTCGTATTTTTGAAGTTCTCGTATTATGAATCAGCTATTTTTAGCTATAAAATGAGCTAGGATGCATGTTCAAAAATTTACCCATGAATGACATGCATATTAAATGATGTTTTATGGAAGTTTATGAGATTTTGATGTTAGATAAACATTTTTTTTCTAAGTCAATTTCATGAAAAATGATAGTATGGACTAATTTGTAATAGTTATGAAAATTGGTCATACATACTAGAAATAGTGATAATTGATGATCGTTATAGTAGAGAAAATGAATCAGCTAAGCATGAAGTTTAAGGAAGTTTAATGAAAATTATTTTACGAGCCTTTGGGGCAAAAGTGCAAATATAAGAAAGTTTAGGGGCAAAATAGTAATTTTTCCAAAGTATGTGTTAAGGGTCAATTTAGTCAATGTGATTATTAAATGATCTATTTATGATTATAGATCAAGAAAAATGAAGCCTGAATCAAAATCGAAGCAAGAACAAAGTCGAGGACTAAATTGTATATCTACATACATTTTGTATATTGAGGTAAGTTTGTATGATTTCTAAGCTTTATGATTTTTATCATTGAATTGCTTAGTATAATGTACACTATTTTCATGGAATGTTTAATGTTATATTAAACAAAGAAATCAATGAGATTAAGTATGAGCAAGTCCCGATTGAATATGAATTTCCCAAGATACTCGATCTACCACATGAGATAAGAAAGTCCATATAAGACCAAGCCAAGGCATGGCATCGACAATCAAGCACAAATATCATGTAAGTCCAAGGCAAGCTTGGCATTGAACAAGTTATCATGTAAGTCCAAGGCAAGCTTGGCATTGAACAAGCTATCATGTAAGTCCAAGGCAAGCTTGGCATTGAAAAGCTATCAAGAGAAAGAAATCCCATGTAAGTCCAAGCCAAGGCATGGCATTGGTGAGAACAAGAAAGACTTCATATAAGTCCATGTCAAGGCATGGCCTTGAAACCAAGATGAGATATTCCATGTAAGACCGTATCTAGTATATGGCTTTGGCATCAAGATATGTGGGATGAGATTTAGGATCCTCGGTTATTCGCAGAAATTCATCGGGCAAATGAGTAAAGTTAAAATGAGTTAACAAAGAAAGCTAGGTAAGCAAAACTATTACCAAGTTGAAATTGAGTATCATTGATGTTATGAATGATGAATTAGAGATCATGATTATTATGTTAAAGTATATTGATCAATGTGATCAAGTGACACAGGTACCATGTTTACCTTACAAGTATGAGAATAGTAAGTATCATGAGACATGTAAGAATCAGTATGAGTAAGTAAACTCTATAGCTGAAATTTTTGATACCATTGTTATGTCAAATGGTTTATATTAAGCAAGTTTATTAATATGTGTTTTACATGCAAACTTACTAAGCTAAATGCTTACGTCTTTAATTATTTCTTTCTATGTAGTCCCGCCAAGCTAACTTGTGGATCGTTGGGGTCAGAGCTCGTAGCACACTATAAATCTCTATTTTTGTATAGCCAAGTTATTTTGCTAAGTATGGCATGTATAGGAAGCATTTCATTTTGAGAATATGTTTAAAGAAGGGTCATTATATAGATTATCAAGTTTATTATTCTTTTGTATATGGCAAAGTGATTGGCCAAAATTAACTAAGTATGTATGTTTATGGAGATCAATGAAGTATGTAGTAATGTTTATGAAAAATGTATTGAATTGAGCATAAGTTCGGTCTTGATTTCAGGGTGGCAATTGGCTTGGTAAATAGCCTCTAAGTGCCCACACAGTTAGGCACACAAGGCAGTGTGTCAGGCCGTGCATACCCACACTTTAGTGTTTTAAGTCAGAATAGGCCACGGGAAAATCCCACAGTCGTGTGTTTAGGCCGTGTGTGATACACGGTTAGAACATGGGTATGTGCCTGAGACCGTGTGAATAAGTCAGTATATTAAGATATAGGACATGGTTTACATCCACGGGCGTGTCAAGGCCGTGTGTAATTAGTCATTGTCGACCACGGGTGGACGACACGGGCATGTGTTAGGGGTACACGGGTGTGTCCCAAGTCACATGGGAGTGTGACCCCTGGTTTAAGGAAAAGTTTTCATTTGAGTTTCGAAAGTTTCCAGATACGTGTTTAAGGCCTTGTAGGCCCATGAAATGTATGATTAGACTAAGAAAGAGAAGTTTTTAATTCGAAACAAAATTGTATAGCCCGTAAGCACATGTTTTAAGTGAGTTCAAGCATGGTAATGTCTCGTATCCAGTCTTAGCATCGAACTCGAGTATTGGGTGTTGCACCACACGGGCAGGGCACATGCCCGTGTGAACCACACGGGCTGGACACACGCTCGTGTGCTAGCTCGTGTCAATCGTGAGCCACATAAATTATCACAAGGCCTAAACACCCTCACACAGGCTGAGCACATGCCCGTGTCCCAGTCACACCCTGCTTTATTTTCACACGGAAAAGCCAATTTTTAGGGTTTTTAAGC
The DNA here is from genome assembly GCA_025506655.1 of Gossypium rotundifolium. Taxonomy (NCBI): domain Eukaryota; kingdom Viridiplantae; phylum Streptophyta; class Magnoliopsida; order Malvales; family Malvaceae; genus Gossypium; species Gossypium rotundifolium. The sequence continues at coordinate 99,655,235 of CP106722.1, read as the reverse complement.
CTTCTAAAGTCTATAAATACACTAGAAGAGGACAAAAGGGAGCACGCAGAGTAGATCGAAGAAATTACTCGAAGGAAGCCGTCGGAATCATCTCGGAAGCAGGATCTCATTCAAGATATAAGATCTCCATCAAGTTCTTTAGAATTTTTTGGGTTTTTATGTCTTGTTGTTTTCTTAATTCTAAGATCTTTTCCTTTTACGTTATGAACTAAACTCCCTAAATACTTATGGAGGATGAAACCTAGATGAATCTTATTATTTAATTATCCGAATTACATGATAAATACTTGTTCTTGTTCTCAAGAATGAGTTCTTAACCCTTGCTTTAATATTTTCAGGATATTAATTCAAGTTTAATGTACTTATTCAGTGGAGCAAAAGTCCCTATTTAAGAGAAGATCTACTAGAATTAAGCGGAGTTGATTGCAACTCTAGAAATAGGATGACATAAATCTACTGGATTAGAGTCAAATCTAATAAGGGAATCCATATATCGAGTTAATGTAACGATAGGGGTTTTAATTAGAAAGAGATTTCAATTAATCAACCTAGAGTCAGTTGTTTTTAGTCTCGAAAGAGATATTAACATAATTTAGGGATTTCTACGGATCAAGACAAGTGAATAAATCGGTTAATTCAGAGTCAGAATAATAAGTGAAGTCTAGGTGAATTCTTCCTTGGGTATTGTCTTTATTCATTGGTTTATTCAATTATTTTCTTCACTCTCTGTCGCATTCATAGTAAATTAGTTAGTTAAATTTTAGATTAAAACAAAACCCCTTAACTACTAGGCTAAATAATAAAAAGATAGTTATTACTAGTAATTTTAGTCCTTGAGGATACGATATTCCGGACTCATCAAAGCGATACTACTGTTCGACAGGTGCACTTGCCTTTGTCGAAATATTAGTTAATTTTCGAGCCCATAACTAGGTGACACGGCTGTGTGTGACACACGACCAGGCGACATGGCCGTGTATCCCCTGTAGCTTTCAAAGGGTTGCAAGTCAGGCTGTTAGACAGCCTAGCACATGGCCTGGCACACGGGCGTGTGACTTGGCCATGTTATCCAAGTCAGTGAGTTACACGGGTACGGGCACGAGTTGGGACACGACCGTGTGTCCCTATTTCAAATGCCCACACTGCCATGTGACCCCTGCAATGTTGAAAATTTTCAATGTTTTCTAAAAAATTCTCTGAGTTTCCGACTTAGTCTCGACTTGTTTCTAACGCGTATTTAGGGCCTTAAGGGCTTGTATAAGGGAAAATATGCATGTTTTGAATTGGATTTAAAGTTTTTATTGATATAATTTGAAAACATTGATAATGCTCCGTAACCCTATTTTGACGATAGATACGGGTTAGGGGTGTTACATGACATGCTAAATTCCCTAAACCATTTAAAAAAGAGTAAAATTTGGAATAATAATAAATAATTGATGTTAGGTGGAAAATGAACTAAGTGGGTTATAAGATATTTGTTATATGACAGAAGGAGAGAGTGGATGAGTATTTAGGAGTTTTTGTTTTTAGGAGATATTTCTACACTACCTTTGCTAGATAAACCTTAGCCATTCAAACAGACTTTAGGGTAGAGAAAATTACTGAGAGCTGAGATATACATTGTTTTTCAAACAGATAAGCAGTATGAAAGGATTTCATGCCAGGGTAAAATATTTGCATTAATACATATAGGAAATTTTTGCTTGAGGACAAGCAATAGCATAGGTTTGGGGGTGTGATAACTCTTAAAAAAAGTTAAATTTTCTGTCTTTCGACCTAGTTAATTGTTTGTATCTAGGTATATTTTGTTGCATTTTAGGACATTTTGATTAGCATTTGTTATATTGCATTCGGGCTTGGACTAGTTGAGTTATTTAGTGCTTTTAATTAGTTTTTGTGGATGTTTTGTGTGGTGGTAGGAAAGGAACATGTTTTGAAAGAAAGGAAATAAATGAGTGAAGTTTTTTTGGGGCAAAGTTTAGATGATATGCCAGCACGAGTGCCACAGTAATACCGAGAAGACTGAGTCAAACATTTCACGCGTAGCTGTTTAGTTTGAAATTTAAACTCGTACCAAATAAATCACCCTAGAAAAGAGGAGAAGATTAACACAAACTAATTGGCTGAACTCTATCTATAAAAGGACAATGAAGGGAACCTCAAAAGGCATCCCAGAGAGAAGTATAAAAGATCTCGAGTGGAATAGGAAGTCATCCTTTCAATTAGCACAGGACTGTGCTATTGAAGTGTGGACTAGCGGAAGCTGTTTTCCCAATGTTCTTCCATTATTCCCTTAGTGCTCTCTTGTGAACTTATTTGGTTGTAAATGATGGTGATGGTTTGGAATTATATTTTCCAACTAATGAGTTAAATTTCATCGGGTTAGGGCTATTTTGATGATACTTACCTGTTTTAAGTTTCTATGGTATAAATTTGATTATTTTATTGCCCATTCAATTATTTAAGTGCAATCCCTAGGAATAGTCGATGGCACAATATTCCTGTTAAGTTGATTTAATGCAGGAAATGCTAGATTACTTAACTAGTATTGGATGGCATGAGCAACATTCAAATGATGCTTGTGTCATAAAGAAGGAATTACATAGGTTACTATAATAAGACCCTGTATGAGCAGGGATAGTGACTTGAGGTTTTGCCCCTGAAAGGGGCAGGCCACTTTAGGACTCTTCTGCACAGTAAGTTAATCAAGATTTTTCCACGGCATTACTGTCAGTAAGGTTGATTCTGAGTAATCCCAACCTTCCACATAAATATTGCAGACGCTATACTTGATTCTCTACCGAAATATCTTTGCCTTAGCATTCTTAATTGATTATTTGTTCATTTATATATTATTCACGCAATATTTCCCATATTTACATTTCTGTTATCACATTTGTCATAGCAATTCCAATTATCTACCCATCATCGCATATTTACCTTCTTCTTTTTTCCATAACATTTCTTTCAATCATTTTACTATAGCATTAACTTGACCTTATTATGATAACTTGACCAATTTTGTGCCTCAATCTGATCTTCGTGGGAACAATACTCACTTACCTTTTTATTACTTGAATCAACGTGTATACTTGCACAAGAATCGCGCACCATTTTACACGCGACAATTACATATATATCTATATATTTATGGGTTATTTATTTAATAAGTCCCTTTGTGATTCCACTATAATTCAACTTTTTGCACTTACATGATTTAGTCCTTGTACATAATTTTAAGCACTAAATCATCATAAATACCAAGCCGAATTTCGATTCACTTCTAAAATAACTCTGTAAATATTTAATAAAATATTTACAAATACGATTTACAAAAACGAGGTCCTGATACCTCTATTTCCAAAACCACCTACTTTAGAGCCGATACACTTGTACCTTATCTAGCTTTGCAAATAACTTCAATATAATACTATAATACTCTCGTAAATATTAAAAAATATTAAAAAAATATTATTCATTGATTCTATCATTAGAAAATAGCATTCTGAAACCATAATTTTTGACTCCATTGACTTTCGGGTCTTTACATTCCTTGTGTACTTATTAAGCTCTTCGAGATTACCATGTTAGTGGTTTGAAAGTGTAAGTATTGGACTCAAAAAGAAGTATAAGGTTTGGTAGCTTGGCATCATCAATCATCTTGGGGTTGTACATCATTTATTTATAATGTCTTAATATTATAAAGTAGCATGTACACAAATACTTAATTTGGATTTAAATTTTGTAAATTTTGATTTGTATTTCAAGCAATTTTTATATTTTTAATCAAGCTATATTTCATGGTTTACTTTGATTGTTCTTATGGCATGTATCATGTATTTAAATAAGGTTTGAAATTGGTTTATAAAGCTTTGGGACACATAAAAATATATGGACATGTTTAGGCATGATTTTGAAGTGATTTTGGGACGTCTAGTACGTGATGTCACGACTTCGGTGTCGTCACGTTGCGACCTCGCTTTTCTCATGTCGTGACATCTCCTACTAGCAAGTGACATCATGACATCACATGTCCCAAAATCTTGACCTCACGCTTTGTTTCAGCCGTGTACACCACTTTGTTCACACTACATTGTTTTAAGTCATTTTGACCTTTTTAGACCTATTTTGGATTCCGATCACCTTCGATTAACCTTGTATCAATTATAAATGATTTTATATTGTTTTTAAAACCTTATGTTTGTCTAAAAAGTAATTTAATGATTTCACAAAAAAATTAAACTTTTAAATAATTTCAAGAATTCTTACTTGTACATGCACTGATGACATCTCCCGTTCGTATCGATCATCGTAATGGGTGAGGGGTGTTACATTGAGACTATTATGCTCAAGTATGAAAAATCATAGCCCAATTAATTAATTCAAAACTCAAATCCAAGTCTCAAACTCGAACTGAATTAAGTGTCTACACTTCTAAACTAGTCAGAATAGATCACTATGCTTTCTTATCCTTGAACTTGATAAAAGCTCTTATCCTAGCTTTCCAATATTCATAGTTGGATCTATGTAACTTGGGGGGTCAAGACATTGAAGATCCTTCTATATTGATAAAAAATCAAACACATGATCAACACTTAGTGCACCCAGTGTTTTTTATACTAATTTGAGAAAACATTTTGATTTCTATTGGCAAATATTGGTCTGAATATTGGGTAAGTTGCATCTAAACGAAGTGACAAGTGTAGTAAACTAAATATGAATACTAGAAACTTGGTTACATAGTTTGGACTCCTTCTACATCTTTAGGGTCTTGCCCAAGTAGCTAATCCACTATTCTTAAACACATAAAAGTGATGATTTAAGTCCTACAACTCACAATGTAGCAACTTCACACTTGTACACAAATTTGGATCACTCTCCACTGAGGCTTTCCCCTTGAAAATGTAATTGTAAAACCAAATAACTTTTTTAAGTTTTACTTACACAAAATGCACTTTGAATAGGTTCCTTACTGGACAAGTAATAAGTGCTAACTCTTGTGCAAACTAACTAATGCTAGCCCATCATATTGATCGGCTGTTTAACGTCGCAACAAAAATGTGCAAGCGTACACTGTCGATGCAAGTATAGTAGACATATGTGAGTCTGTCAGATATCGATCACACAGGGATGGTAGTCTTCTGTCTATTAATGTCGATGCAACAACTAGATGGAAACGAGATAAATTGTGAGAATAGTTGTCGATGCAATAACTTGAAAACAATAAAATAAAATATGGTAATGATAAACTGGGATCCCCAACATGAATCTTTAGCAGAATACTAAGTGCTCACAAGGTATAAAAAGATAGGTGATTGTCGAAGCAATAAAGTTCAATGTATATCTTACTCAGCGTCACTCCTCTATTTAATCAGAGACTTAAACATGCATACTAACCTCACCTTCTGATGATGGAAATATGGCACTGTTAAGAACAAGTGAACTAAATTCCTCTAATTCTTACTCAACTTCCATTGTAATGCTTGTTGGCTCAAATTGTTACTGCACTTTCCAATGTTAGTGACTGCAATAACACTTCCGTGTTAAAAAAAAATTCAAACCCCAAGATTAAACAATAAAAGAAAGATTGAATAAGATAAAATTTAATCAAGAATTCATGTGTGCTTCGATACAAATAGAAAACAGAGAATAATCACCAGCATTCATAAAGAAATAAGAAAGAATCAAGTGGAGAATACTATCCCTAGACAATTTGACTGAATCTCTCTATTCCCTCTTGTCTTGCACTTAGGTCTTTTCGTCAGAAGCTAGTCTGCATCTGGTTTTCACGTTGGCTCACCCATGAGAGGCTTAAGTTTTCATGGCTGCAAGCTTCAAGATCAGATGATGAAGGTGATGATCCAAAAAAAAGAAAGCTCTCTTTTTCTTCTCACGTCCACCTTTTATGTCCTCCTCCAACAGTACAGGTGTCCTTTCCTCAAATTTATTCTATCCTTGTAAATACAAGTTGGTTATACCAGACTAGATAGCTCATGCAATTTTAATTCTTATCCAGACAGCTGTCAGGTGCAGCGAAAATTCTGGACGCAATTTAGAATTCACTTATGCAGCAACATTAATGCAAAAAGATAGCAAAATTAAGGATAAAATAGGCTAGGATTCACTGAGTTATAAAATGCAATTTACTAAACTGAAAATGCTAAAATATATGCTAAGGATAACTAAATGGGAACAATTTAACCAGTAAGTAAGGGAAAAACCTATGTTCTTTCTAGTGCTATCACATATATAGGAGCTTTAAGATTACTAAGATATAAATCAATTACAACCAAAGGTCCCACAAATAGCCCTACAAAAAGGACTACATTTATCCTAATAAATACTTATATAAGTACTGATATCTTCAAGTCACCATGATCTGATCTTGACAAAATAGGAAATTTGAATTGCTTTATAAAACTTGATCTTTCTTATGATTAAATGGGTCTTACTTTGATTTGATTTAATTAAAAATTTTATCCAAACAAAGTAAAGGGCAATACTTTTCCTTACTTTTATTTTCTTTTCCCTCTCCCATTTCAATCCAAAAATAAAGTGCGTTTGGTATGATAAAAAGTTATATGTGATTACAACGTTTAATATGTTAAAATTGGTTTACTTTCCTTCAAATGTAATATTATGTTCGTAATTACTTATCCACAAGTAATGGAAAGTGATTCCATTGATAATTGGTGGGAAAGTAACTTTCCCATGTAGATGGAAAATAGAAAAGAGTTGTTAAGACAAAATTTCCTTTTTCTTTTTATTTGTATATATGGTATTAACTTATTTTTAATATGTATTTTTTATTGAATCAAATTTTAGTATTAGAATAATTTCAAGTTATTTAGACAATATATAAATACAATTGAATTTCGATGTAAAATGTAAGGAAGAAAATGTTGTAATTTGTGCATATTCACAATTTTAAGTTAATATGCAAATTGTTTTTTTTTAATGTATTCATATCACATACTTGATCAGAATGTGAAAACAAATATAAATTGTGGATTGATTTAAATGTTTTCTAATAATAAAGATGGTTGAAAATATTGTAATTAAATATTTAATTCAAATATTTTTAATAATAAAAATATTAAAATAAATTAATATTATTTTTTAAAATTAAGAATGTAAACCGATACTTTTTAATATATATTAATCATTATAAAATAATTTGTCTGATAATAACATTCCCAGCTATCACAATTTTTCACCAAACACCTCATAGGATAAAGTTTAAAGATCATACTAATTCAAAATTACACCAAGTTAAAATCAATTCTCATTGTATTCTCTAGAAGTCTATTGATCCAACCATAATTTAAGATTAATTTAGTTATAAAATAAATACCTAATTAATTACAAAAATTAAATAAACACTTACTTAGACAAAGTATAATAATTTAAGAGTTTTTAAATATTAGATTTTATCATATTCACCCTACGAGTAAATAAAATTATTTTATATTACAAATATATTTATAAAAATATTTCAAAAATGATCATTAGAGTGGTAAGAAATTTTATACAAATTGTTAATTTAGTGTTTGATTCTCAGATAATTTCTTTTGTTATTTTATTTGAAAATATATAGAAGTATGAAAAGATTTTTTAAAAATCCTTATAAGAATATACCCTTAAAATTAGGGTAGGCATTTTATATATTATAGATATTAGCCAAAATTTATTTTTCCTAATGTCGTAAGAAAAAGATCGAAATTTTCCTTTCGCCTAGATGTTTTGTAGGTCAAATACTATCAATTCAACGAAGAAGGGGTTAAAGCAAGAAGCTGACCAAAATAAGTACGTAGGTCAAGTATGATCTTTTACAACAATGTAATAAAAAATGACGCACTGAGCAACAAATTAAAATCTGAAACAGCCCAAGGCCTTCACCAAGATGGGACTGAAAAACACAAGATAATGGACAAACAGACCAATTAGTATATGTCCATACCTCATGTTGAAATGTTAACCCCTAAAGACATAATCCCAAAACCCACAATGGAAAAAGTCATAATACAATCACACCCCCACTAAAGACAAACACCATACACAGCTGAAGCAATTTGACAGGGTTAGAGAAAGCTAAGAAGTTAAACCAAAGCAATGCTGCTTTCGCCGCCAGGGGGTTTGCGAACACCACCAAAGTAGTCTCGAGACTCTACTTTCCCATCAGCGAAGATGTTACTGCCACTCATCTCCTGCAGTTTTGCAGCACTGAGTGGTTTCTCAGCAGAACCTGGAGGAACATCACCCTTAAATATGTCATTTCCTGAGAGCTCAGCAAATTTCTGATTATGAATTTTCTTTGCTGTCTTAACCGAAGCCTCCTCACTTGGCAAGCCACTTCCAGCAGGCTACAAAATAACAATCCAAATTCAACAACCTAATAGATATTCAACTTTAATTATTGATGCTAAAGGCAAACCTCAAAAAGGAAGCAAGTGAAATTGAAGCACAGAAAGTCATAAATGTAAATCTCCTACTTATTCCATGCCCAGCTCTATGGGACTCCTAACTATCTTAAGTACAATTGGTTGTGCAAGTAATCTATAGAAAAAGTGGCATACCAACCTGTTATCGCTTTGACAAAATTCAATGAGTTTTAACATGCACTTACATTGCGTGTATCAGGTTCTCCCATGTCAAAATTGTCCTTCAATGCCAATGCACGTACAGTTGTCGGCCTTGGTAAAATTTCAGGTGGAGGTGCAAAGATGTCATGTCCACTAAGGTCCTTGCACTTTGCATCACAGAGTTGCTTCTTCAACTTTGCATCCTCACTATCTAGAGTTCCACTTAGCTCACGCTGCTTCGCCACTTCAGGAAGAGTAGTCGGCTTTTTTGGGGAAATACTCTCTTCCTCGGCAAATGAGATGTGACTAATTCCAGCTAGTGCTTGCTGACAATGCCAAACATCAAAATATTTAATGAATTATAGAAGTATAATGATTAAAAGTCTTAAGATTGGTAAGAATTAGTATATTGATCAAGATGAGAAAAACAAAAGAACTGAATGCATACCTGGTACATTCGTAGTCCGGTTTTGCTGTTTGGAGTAGGATTAGCACTGCCTAGTTCTGATTCATCATTTTCTCCATTGGCTGCGAAAATGCCACTACCTGTCATCTCCTTCATTTTATATCCAGAACAAGGCTTCCTGGAAACCACAACAGATGATGAAGCAGCATAAAACCAAATGTAGAGGAACCAAGAAGATGCAAAATCTATCAAGCACAAATTCCTTTTCTCATTCCAATACAAGCTTAATGGCTTATTGGCTTATCCTAACAAACTCACTTATCAACTGCGACAGAGACGAAGAAAAGAATAATGGAACAAATTTAAACACCTTGCCGAGCATTACTTAAGAATGAATGCCAACAAACAATGAAATCTTAGTAAAAGAAATTATTTTCAAACATTTCATCTTCAACTGATTTTACTATCGAATATTAAAATCATCAAACCTCGCAATTCGGCGAAGCATTAGTAATTCCGAGCAGTGAGACATGATTGGTTTGCTCAATAGTTACAGTTGGTATAGTTAGATCTCCATCAACGGTTGCCAGAGTTGGATCAGAAGAGAGATCCAACGAATCATTGTTGTTAATCACGGATAATTGAACAGATCAAACCTCAAAAAAAATTTAAAGAACGCGCAGATTCGAAATCCAATTTTTTTTTCAAAATATTCAAAACTGTATTTTTTATGAGATATTGGAAGAACTGAAAAAAAAAAAAGACAAACAGCGAAATTATAGTAACAGCTCGAAGCTTCTGAAAGTATATTTTATAAAAACAGGCATAGAGCTACAAAATGTTTCAAATAAATAAAGAAGGAAAATGAAAACGAAGATAGGATTTTTAAGGGTACGAAGAAGGTGGAAGGAGATCTCACCGTTTGTTTAAGTTTTCAAATTCTTCATCGGTCACTTGACCTCCAAACACCACTTTTCTGATCCCATCTGACGGCTGCCATTGATTTAAAAAAATCAGTAAAAAAAACACTAATAACATACCAGAAAAGTTTTTTTTTTTAAAAGGACCTGATGAGGGCGGGTGGGACGAGCGGCGGAGGCGGAGGAATCAGGTTGAGGAGTCTCGGACCAAGTGAGGAGATCTGCAGTGGAAGTGTGTGGTTTCCTCACTGGAGTACTCCTCTCCATTTTCGTTTGGCTTTTCTTGATTCCACTCTCAAAACCACCCAAAGAAAAACAAGAAACGCTTCTAATTGAAGAAACAAAGCGAGAGAGAGAGAGAGCCTTCGATTTGAATGAAATGAAAGAGAAGGGGATCTGATGGAAAGTAGAAATGGAGTTAGCGAGAGAGTGAGAGTGATATTCTAGTAATTATAAATTGACTGCAGTAGAGTCGAGTTTGAGTTGAGTCGACTTTCTCTCACCTCTATCACTTGTGTTGGGTGTGTTGGTTTTTGAATATTGTACCGCCCTCTGTCTGTGATTTTATTATTCTCTTCTTTTCTTTTTGGTTTGCCTTTACAAATGCCGACGACACCATGTGCTCTGTACTCTATTCCATTTTCAGTATAAACTAATTTAGGCGGATGGGTGGTATATTTACAGTGAGATTAAAAATAATAGTGACAGTGAATTTAGTTATTGTAAGGGTAAAATTAAATATTATAGCAATGATATTAAAAATAATAATAGAGTGTGTGTTTGGAATTAAATACATCGGTGAGGTGAGAATACAAAATGATTATTAAGGATATTAAATTAAAATTGATATATAATAAAAATTTTAAATTATTTTACTTATATAAAATTATTAAAATACGTAAATTTATAAATTTATTTAATAAAATATTAAAATATATCTTTTAATATTTTATAATAAATATTTATATAAATTATATAATCAATTTAAATTATTTATTAGATAAAATAATAATTATTTTTAATTTTTATTGTCCATTAACCCTCAAAAACTATCAAACAATCATTGCCCATTAATATCTCCGACCTATTATAATATGAATACCATGTTGTGCAGCAAATAAGAGATGCAACAGCATTCTCAAATATAATGCAGTATGATATTTTCTATAACCATGCGAAACAAAAAGCTAGAGTTCTCTTCCCCATTTAGATAACTAATGACCTCTCTTTTAGTTTTCCCCGTTTACAACTCGGCACTACACTGTCAACTACCTTTAACCACTAACTGCCAAACCCAATATCAACATACATACATGTAAGACTAAAAATTACCAAAATTTCATCAACTGTTGAATAAATACAATTTTTTTCAAGAAATATAGTGGCAACAAAATTCAATATTGAGCAATGATATTGCTAAATTTAACCTTGATACAAAAAGTATACACAACTAAAATTCAAAGTAATAAATAGGTCATTTCATCCACCATACAATGCTCGCTCCTCGGGATATAAACTTTAACAGATTAAGGGAACAAAATGAGATTTACATCAAGTGTAACTTGTAGTTACGTGTCCCAAACGGTTCCTCAGAGAAAAGATGAGCTTTAGGTTAATTAAATGAAATGTACAAGAAATGTAATTTTTTATGTAACCTTCATTTACGTTTGGACTCTAGGAGTGAAGAAAGGTGGGCACACTTCTTTCTCATATCTTCCAACCCCTTCTCTAGTTCCTCAATCTATGCAATTCCAAATAGAAACAACTTTTAATATTGAACAAAATATCAATTTATAACCACAACCCAAAATTGATTCTTAGCAAAGAAAGTAATACGCACCGCTTGTTTCAAGTCACTTCCTTCGTGCTTTTTCTTCACACTGCACCAAACGATAGGATTAAATTCCATGGAACCCTACATTATAAACCCTAAACATAGTCTAAGATTGGTTCACTGTGAAACTCAAGTGAACTTAAGATATGAACCAAGTCTCACCGAATGAGACATGCGAAATCGACACATCCAACCACCGGATGTGTTTAAAAGATTAAAATGGAATTTTTACCTCATGAAAAGTTGTATGTTCTCTTCACATAACTGATTAATGTTCGAGATTAATGTTTGTAGTCAAGTCTAAGACAGTTGATTAGGTATCTAAGACAACACCATTCCTCAATCACTAGCATCAGTTTGAACTAAAATGAAATATGTATGTTTAGCCAAGAAAGAAAACCCAAAATTGCAGAGAACTATAAGAGACTTAGTTCTAGATATTTAAGTACTTGAAGGCTGCTCATAAATCAACTAAGGCCGTTCAAACAACAACTATCCTACTTATGCAAGCTCTTGTCTGGTCAATTGGATTAATCACAACACCTAAGACCCTACTCTTGCAACAAAAAAAAACATTTTCCTCAGCTCTGCCAACTGTTCTAGAAAAAAGGATTTAAAAGGTCAATCTCTGCATAAATATTCTCCTCAGTTCAGCAAATCAAGAACATAAACAATAAAAATAAGTGCTTGTGAAGATAATGCCATACATATAGCTTCATCAAACTGAGACAGTTTGTAAAAGGAATTAACATTAAAGAAAAGGTAAGAGAAAGTGCATGTTCATTCTTAAAATAGCATATAAACAAAAATTAGCTATCGGTGGACTTCAAGACTCAAAAAGAGCTCCTCATTTTGTAAGAAAGTTTATCGAGATTTCAAGACCGACCTCTCACCCCTTTTCCCCTTATAGAAAACCCGAACTACAATTTTGCACTTTGAAAATTGAATGGCAATCTAAAAGTAATTTATGATAAGGAACCGACCAAGACTCATGAACCATCTGCTTTAGCCTATTTTCCATTGGACAAACAATGAAGACCTCTTAAAATCCTCGCTTGTCATGTCTTTGGTTCTATAAAGTCACTTCAAGAACACACGCAATATAAGCAATGCAACCATAAATAACATAAATTGAGAGAATACCTAACAAGAAATTTAGAGAAAAGTGTATTACCAACAACACCATTCCCTATCACAGAGCCATCACTTTTCACTTTCCGGAAGGTCGCATCAATGTGAACAAACTTGTCAGATTAGTACCATAATCAAGTATGTCAAAAGATTTCAAAACATGCAGAACACCATGTCATACAATTGGCGGTAAGTCCTTGAAATAGATTTAAATTCCAAGTTATCAGACTTTCAAGCAAACTTGAACTCACTAAAATTAGATGCACTAGTGTCAGCACTCACCACTATCTTCCATGCTTACGCAAAGTTTAGAACCTTAAGTTTCATAAACATTCAAAGCAGCTTTAACAAGAACTTGTAGTGAAATACAAGGAACCTGGTTCGATGTTCTGCTACAGTTCTATTTTGAGTAAAAATCAACTATTGTTATGTTTTCTAATTCATGATCTTTCTTGCAAGGACAAATGAAAAAACTGGAACAGATTCATTCACAAAGAAGAGTACAAGTGCATCAGTTTGTAAAAAAAAAAAAAATGTAAATGATTTTCCCCAAAAAATGCTGCAAAGTTCAAGAAAAAAGGAGCAACTATCTTACTTCCTATGAAGGGAAACAGTCAGTTGAGTTTCAGCATCTCAGTGTGGTGAACATGTATTTTCACTGCACTGGTACTCTAAACCAAACAGCATAGCAGTGAGGTTGGTGGCAATTATCTACCCCAACTGCACCTCACTGACTTCAAACATTAAACCAAAGGGGCCCTAATGTGATTTCATGCGTTTGATATTTAATTACTTTTTAAATATTATTTTTTTTAATTGCAGAACTGTAAAATAATTATTTTTTAATTCAATTAATTATAATATATTAATCCATCAATTTAAATAGTAAAATAGAAATTTTAAATAATAATTAAAATTTTTAACATGTTGAACATATAATATAGTTTTACTTTATATAATTAGTGCAAAGTAATATTATTTAAACTAATAATTAGTTAATATAATTAATTTTAATATTAATTAAATGATAATTAATATGCTTAGAACTCTATTTAAGTAATAAGCCTATTTTACATCAATAAAATTATCACAATTTTGTTTACATAAAAAAAAACTAATAATTGTAAATTATAATTATAAAGCTTATTATTTGGTACACGATAATATATTCTCTTTTTTTCCACAACCTTAAAAATTTGACATGTATTTCTTTTTCTAGTTATTTATTTTTAAAATATTTTACTATACTCTTATAGGAGATTTGCCAATCCTTAGCCCTACTTGTGAAGTCTAAAACTTCATTACAAGTGTACCAAATAATTTCCTAACTATAATTATCACAAATTTTATCCTTTATCTTTTGCTTAAAGCTCTTTTCAAATAATAACTCAATTTTAAAATTAACCCAATTTTTAACTAATAATTGTAATTTAAATTCTAATTATTTTTATGTGTAATTATCATCACTTATATTTTATTTTATTTTTAATTAATATTTTTAAATTAAATATTATAATTATTTTTAATTGTAAATGTAGTAATATGATAGAAAATAAAGGATATTCTCGTCAATTCAATTTTTTTAAATCATGCTTATATACATATGTGTATGTTACAGATATAGAGTTAGTTTCTCATTACTTTTGAAAATTGTTTTGAAAGTTCGTAAAAATATTTTGGAAAAGTTTGATTTAAGATTTAAGAGTTTAGTGTTAACGTAAAAAGTACTTTTAAAAATAAAATAATTATTTTAGGCATGATATTATAAAATATGAATATAAATTTAAATAATGTTAAAATTCATTAATCTTATGATAATTTAGTAAGAATATAAAAAATAATTTATGGTAACTCATTATTAATATTTTGGTATATGAAATATAAATTTTAAATATTTTTAAATAATTAATATTCATTACTTGTAAACTTTAATTTGAATATATAATCATTATTTTAAATATTATTAAAATATAATCATTACAAATTTAAATATATAGTGTTATTTATTTGAAATAAATTCAATAGGAAAATAATTGTATACCCAATATAAATATTATATAAGCAACATTGGGCTATAAATAAGGGTTTAAAATGTTATTTAATTCCAAAAAGTAAAGGTTAAAAAAAGTGCTTTTGAATTATTTCTAACCTTATGGTTTCAAAGGAGTCAAAAGCTCTTTTGACTCCAAAAGTACTTCTCATAAACAATGAGAAATAAAGCCGTAGAAGATTTTTCTTATCTAATAGCTTTTGTGCTAGATAGTTACATTCGTATAATCCACAAAGGGACGATTCTAAATGTGGTTTTTTAAACAATTATTATAAATTTTTATTTATCTTTTAGGACTTTCTATTTTTTAAATATTTGTTGATGTAACAGCCCGATTTAGGGGCTAGTCTGAACAATGATCTCAGAATCACTAATTCGAGGTTAGAGAAATTATTTTCATGTTATTTTATGTGTTATAACATGTTTATAAAGATGCATGAAAATTTTTGTGCTTTGATTTTAGCGATTTCTTGCTTAATCGCGAAAAAGGACTGAATCGCATAAAGTGTGAAAGTTTTATTTTATTTGCTAGAGGTTCCAAATAGCTATGGATTATTAACTGGAGGTCCCAAATGTGCAATTTAGCTTTGTTTAAGTGAGTTGGCCTGCCATAATATGCATAGGGGACGAGCATTTATTGTGGTCAAAAGTTGGTAATAGTGGTTGAAAAATGAATAAAATAAAGAAAGGAAAAAGATAGCATCTTTCCTCTCTTCTTCTCCACCAAAATTTTCAGCAAACAAGGGGTGTTTGAAAGCTTAAAATTTTAGCAAGCTTTACTCCATTCAAGTAAGTCAATTTGATGGTGTTTTTGATGATTTTTGTATTTTTAGAGTCTTCAAAGCTTAAGCTAGCTAATGAGAAGACTAGTTTGCAATATGGTTGAAAGTCTAGGGACTTACCATGATAGAGTTGATGTTGTTTGATGAGTTTTTATGGAATAAAATGAATGATAGGATGATGATAAACAACTTTTGTGAAAGGTGCTTTTATGAAAACACCTAATTGGGGCTAAAACGCAAAAATTGTAAATTATTCATTAAGGCATGAAATAGTTGGAATTGTGAATAGTTGTAAGAGAATTAAATGTTCATATAGGCTTGTTTAATAAGAAAATATGATGAAAATTTATTTACGAGCCTAGGGGCAAAATCGTAATTTTGCCAAAGTGTAGGGGCAAAATAGTCATTTTTTACTAAAGTGTAGATTATGGTGTATTATGATTTATAACTGATTAAGTCAGTAAATTCCATTGTTCTAGATCAAAGAAAACGAGTTTCGAACCTAAAACGGGTGAAAAGAGAAATGTAGGCAAAAAGTCTATTTCGGCCCTTTCGACTTTGAGGTAAGTTCATTTCCTGAATTATGAAATTCTAAGTGAGGTACATAATATTCTAATGTTGTATTGATTGTTTAATTACCTTCATGTATACGTTAAGTACGCTTTGACGGAATGTCAAGAAATGATAGTCTTATTTTAATCTAAGACTAATGAGAAAGAAATTAGCATGAGATTATGACAATTAAGGTTCCGTGTAAGACCATATTGGAATATGACCTCAGTGTGAGAATTCGTATAAGACCACGTCAAGGACATGGCATCGATATGTTAATACGTGTAACACCCTATCGAGGTATAATGTCAATATGACACTTTGTGTATGATACTCAAGAGTGTTATTTAACAATTTGAGTGATTCAACAGGTATATTGAAAATGAGAAAGTATGTGGTTGTAGTGTTAGAATTGAATTGAGATGAATTCAGTAAATAATGAACCCATAGTGGGTTATGTGTAACCAATGCACTTTAGTTGCATAAGATAGATTTATTAATGCATTGTGTGAATGTAAACGAGTATCGTAGAAAGTTAAGTAAGAATAGTAGTGTGAGGATGTTCTCGGATGAACATTTGAAATAGTAAAATACATGTGGATAATTATCCATGAATGTATAATAAGGGTGAGCTATGTGCGATATCACCTTATTGATGGTTAGTGATGGGCTGTGTGCGATACCATCAACTATATTATTAATCGACGGGCTGTGTGCGATACCATAGCTTATAAAACTCATTTGGTGAGTTAAGTGTGAATTCACCATAAGTATAAATGATTGGCGGGATGTGTGCGATACCACCCTATTAGATATCGATGGTGGGCTAAGTGCGAAACCACCTAGAGATTAATAGCGTGAGTGGCTTATCAAAAGTGCTTGATGTGTTGTTTTATGTGATCATGTGGTGATCAGTGCAGGAACTTATGCTAATTAACACGAGCAGTTAGCTTGTGGCATGGTAAGAATGTGGTAAGAGATAGAATGAATAAGCTTCAAGAATGGTTGAGTAAGTAACCATGAGTTTATGAGAAAAACTCAGTATAATACCTTGTGGTTGTGTATATTTAATGAATATCAGTATTTGTCAGTTATATGCAGATGACCTTACTAAGCATTATTGCTTACTCCTTTTCTTTTCCCATTTCTTATAGGATATTTTAACTAGCTCGGGTTGGAGGCCGCCAGAGATGTTTTCACACTATCGAATAGACGCTTGGTATGATGTTTCAAGTTCTTATGAGTCATGGCATGTATAGGGATTCTTTTAAAGTTGATTAAGTTCTAATTGATGTAGCCAAATTGTGTTGGCCTAAGAGAACTTATAATTTGGTTGTGTATAGCCATAGATGATGGCTTAAGTTGTTTGTAATTGTATTGGGAATAGTTCTCCCTAGTGTATGAGATGAAGACTTTAATTCTTTTATGATTAAATTTCCTTAATTCAAGAGTTATATTGATGCTATGTGAAGTTATGTGATGATATATAAATGTATGCAAATTAGAGTAGCAAAAGGCTTGGTAGATAGCCTGCTAATTGTCCACATGAATAGACACACGGGCGTGTGTCTAGGCTGTGTGGGAGGCACGGTTAGCACATGGGCGTGTGCCCAAGCCGTGTTGATAAGTCAGAATACCAAGGTTTGGCACACGAGCCAGTGCCACGAGCGTGTCAAGGCCATGTGAATTAGTCAGTGTCGACCATGGGTGGAAGGCACGGGCATGTTTTAGGGGCACACGGGCGTGTCCCTAAACCAACACGGGCGTGTGGCCCCTGTTTTGAGGAAAAGTTTCTCAAGTTCGTAAAAGTTTTCGGGATTAGTCCCAAAACCTCTCGGAGGTATGTTTAAGGCCTTGTAGGCCGAGATTGAGTAAGTGATAGGCTTAAACAAAATTTTATAGCCTGATTTGAAGAGTTAAGTAAGATTAAGCATGGTAATGCCTCGTATCCAGTCTTGGTGTCGGACTTTGGTAAGGGGTGTTACAGTTGATGCGTCAAATAACATGACAACTTGACGTATACGTGCATGCCATGTGCTATTGTCTATTTGTTTTGTTAGCCACATCATTTAACAGTAAAAATAGATGGATTTTTTTTATGGAATGACCTATTATAGGGCTAATTTCCTCACTTTTGAGTAAATGGGACAAAATGCAACCCGATTCATAGTGTAGAGGCCTCTATGGTACATTTTATCATCTCTAAATGTACTAATTTTCAATAAAATTAAATTTTTTGAAGAAAATATAATTTTTCTTTTGATAATTGGGGATAGGGGATAGGGTTGGTTGGGATTGAATGTCACAGCCCAAGATGTCAAGATTGGAATGGTAATTTTAGAGATTAATTTGAAAAGCTTACAAATTTAAGCAAGCTTTAGTGGAAATAAGAGCAACTGGTAGACTAGTTTATAAAAAAATTGATTTCAAGAGTAGTCCAATTACATTTAAACTAGAAAGTTTTTTTAGTGGGAGACATGATGATTATAGATTTGCACACTTGGCTGTTGAAATTGACATCAATGAAGAAAGTGCGTGATAGTATATAAGGGAGAGACGTTATTCTCTGATGTGGTTCTCTTATTTTTCTATTCTTTCTTCAGCTGCTTCACTGGTCTAGATTAAAAGAAAGACAGATTAAGTAATGGTCTGCATGGAAGAAGGTAGCTAAAGTTTGTGCATAAGTGGCTGATGATTTCTTAAGCTGGTAAGCTTCCTAACCTTTCTATGTTCCTGGATTTAAGAAAAGGGATGAAAATTAAGGATGTAGAATACTTGTGTATGAAATGCATGTGTATGAATTATGCGAAGTTATGGACGGTTGTCAAAATGTGATTGAGATGGAAGATGGACAAGGGACTATGACATGTGATTTGCCTCCGATATGGCATGTAAATGCAAACTGTGAATGGTGAATGCCCCAACTTTGCAGGGAACACGTAAGTGTTCAAATTAACAAGGAGGATTTGCAGAGGTTCAGGCAGACTGTACGGAGAAAGGTGCACACCATTATATGATTGCCCTTTATGGGACTTATATGAGACCCTTTTATGGGACGTATATGAGAGGCATTTATGGGACGTAAAGGACTCTACAGAATTGAAGGCTTTAAGCTGTATGGATGAATGCAATTCCACGGCTATGGCAAGATCCAAAGAGGTCCGCAAAGCAGTTCACATTATGAATTCACCTAACTTGCCAACAAGATAAAATTGTGTATTGGAATCTATGTATATGTGTTCACATTTATGTCTACGCAAATATGGGATCCGATTGATAATGTTGGATTGCTAGTATGCCCCGTGGCTACACTTGTTCATGGGTCGGACTCGACCCAGCCCGAGATGTGGGAGGGTTTGGGAAAAAATATAGACCCGAAAAATGGGCTTAGACAAAAAAAAGAAATAAGGCTTGTTTAAAAAATGGGTCAGGCCTCAAGTAAGGCATTTTTGGCCCGGCCCGGCCCAAATTCACTAAAGGACAAAAAATATTTTTTTTAATATTGTTTTCTTACTGTTTTCTCCCTATTTTTCTACCATTTTACTATTATGTTGCTACTATTTTTTGTTATTGTTTGGATATTGTATAAAACTTATTTATTTGTTAATTTTGTTATTATTTTAAAGACATTTGTTAATTTTATTATTATTTTAGAGGCATTTGCTTGTTAAGTTGCATCTATCTTAGTGTTATTTAAGTATACATATTTTTTAAAATTTATTTTCAATTTGTTGGGAAATATTTATTTTGATATTTTTAGTATTTTTGATGTATTATATATTTTTTAAAATTATATAAAAATTAATATGGGCGGGCCGGGTCGGGCTTAGGCAAAATTTTAGGCCCATTTTTTGGGCTCGGGCCTAGCAAACGGGCCTAAATTTTTAGTTGAGTCCTGCCCAAACCCGGTCAGGCCCATGCACACCTTTTCCCGTGGCACAACGAAAAAATTATTTCGATGATCGTCAACCATAAATCCATGTACGAGGAACAAATCAGGTTGAAATAAGGTTGAAGATATACCTTTTAAAACTGAAAACGATGAAAAACGTTGTTAGTTGAAATCCTTGCGCAATGTTAATCCTAGCTGTAATAAAGTGTCTCGACCTCTACGTAGTCCACTCAGTTAAGCACGAACAACAAAACCCTTTGAACTTTTTTTAGAAAGAATACAAACCTTTGGCTGCTAGACCTAGTTTGATTTTTTTACCGACATCTACATAATTCGAGATTGTATTCCTTTTATTAATATCATGTATATTAAAAGCGGAATAATTTCCCTTTTACTTTTCAGAGAAAATTATGGAAGACTTAAAATTATATTCTTTTTATAAGAATACTAACTTCCATAAATATTAACTCTGGAAAGATGTTGCGACGCGTATCCTCCTAACAATCCTATTTGCTTGGTAATTCTATTCACCAGGTTATTTTTTGTCCATCAGGCGATACTATTCGTTAGGCAATATTGTTTGCCAGGAGATTCTGTCCACCAGGCGATATTTATCTGCCAAGGATAAGAATCCATCATAATTGTATGTAGGAGGGTATACGCCCATTCTATTAGCGTGAAGTCTGTTCGCTTTAACAATAGGGTGTGACTCTGTAGGTTCTTGTAACATTAGTAGTAATACTAGAACATTTCTAATGTTACAAGCAATGAGTGGCAACTAGCAATGCATTATTGCTACCCAAGTTACAAGAAGTCGTGATTCAGCATAACCTTTCTGTGATAAACTTTTCATGTATCATATCATTTTATCCTTTAAATCTAGATTGGACACAAGTAATGGTATAGTCACACTTGCATAGTCCAATCTCATATTTCTTGATATTTAGAGTAGACTACAATAAAAAAATAAGTGTGATATCTCATATCACACTTATTTCAGCATGGCCATGCATTTCTAGTCTCACTCTATCAAGTGGCCAATATATTACTCCCATTATGTAGGAGGGATAAATAATATATTGACCAATCATATCCCACTACATGTATTGTGGTATATCTAACATCAGTCCTTCTAGTACAACCTGCTACGGTAGATGTTTGACTGTATCAAAACATACGACTCACGATGTTGAGACAATGATGATCTTAAGTCTGAGGATCATATACATAGTTATCACTATGAGTAATGTTTGTGACTATTACATAATAATCCAATAAACATACTCATGTATTGATTTTGACATCCCTATGTCAATGACTACACTTTGTCATCAATCAACTACACACTAGTCTCAATGAATTATTTGTAACATCCCTAACCCATCTCCGTTGTCGGATTAACGTTATGGAGTATTACCAAGAAATTCCAAACAATTTATATCAAAACACTTATCATTAATTTCATTCAATATTAATTAATGAAAACTCATTAAAAACTTATCAAAAATATATAATTGGGCTTTAAACTCAGACCTTCGAGGCCCTAAAAATAATTTAGAAACAATTCAGGACTAATTTGAAACAAAACAAAGGTTTTATGAAAAAGTTACAAAAATATAAAATTAGGGGTAACACGACTGTCTAACAATCGAACAAGGGACACACGGTTGTGTCCCAGCCCGTGCCCTCACCTGTGTAACTCACTGAGTAGGTCACACGGCTGTGTCACAAGTCGTGTAACTCACTGACTTAAAACACTAGGAATTTACAAATAACACACGGCTATGTCGCTAGGCCGTGTGACAGGCCGTGTCCTAAACCGTGTGCACCAAATTTGACCAAAAATCATGCAATTTTAAGACCAAACCATACTTATTCCACCACTCCAATTATGCCCATATTCAATAGAACTAGGCACTATTCCAACACATCTAAACAAACCAAATCAATCAACCTATTTCATCTAACAATACGCCATTCAAAGGCACCACATATATACTAAACATTTAGTCTCAAAAATAACCAAAAGACCTCCTTTATAAGACATCAACAAATAAGTATTTCACCATGATTAAAACTACTCCATTCAACAACTAAACATCAAGGTGTTCATCTATGCATTATATATGTATACTTGTTTCATCAATACAAAACTTACCCTAAGCAAAACAAACATCTCATTCATGAACTACATCTATCAACATTTAAAAACCACATATATATCTATATATACATGCCACTACCCAAAAGATACAAAGACTACCAACTTAGATGGATAGTGTGAGCCGATTGGTTGATCCTTCCAAAAAGTCAGCAAGGATTATCTACAAAACAATCCACAAAAACCCATATACTTACATAGCTTAGTAAAGACATAATATAACATTTAATCTAAATACAATTAGACATGGTTCACCTATTATTTGATTACTACAATTTCAAGAATACAAATGATGAGATGATGTAACGATGTAATGTCCTCAAAGATATCAGAATAAAATTAGGAGCACGTATGTGCATTTAGGGGTACCGAAGTACAAATAGGGCCACGTCTGTGCATTCATACAATAATTATCTATAAACATATTAACTAAAGAACAATAATATAAGATTACA
The DNA here is from genome assembly GCA_025506655.1 of Gossypium rotundifolium. Taxonomy (NCBI): domain Eukaryota; kingdom Viridiplantae; phylum Streptophyta; class Magnoliopsida; order Malvales; family Malvaceae; genus Gossypium; species Gossypium rotundifolium. The sequence continues at coordinate 99,632,467 of CP106722.1, read as the reverse complement.
AATAGAATTTCATTTACGTATTGAATTACTACGGACTTACCTACAATTTAATTTCGATAAACACGCAGGGACTAATCCTCTATTTTCCCCTTTCCTCGGTTATTTTTTTTATTCAAGTCTTGATTTATATAATAATTAAATACAACATATTAATCTCATACACATTTCACATTCCATTCAATGCATATAACCCATAACTTTTCATTAATTACACATTTTCCCTAAACTTTTATAACTTTTGCAATTTAATCCTTTAACTGAAAATAATCAAAATAACCATTTTCTCAAATCAAAATTTACTGCAGACTAATCTAGGTCCTTAAATAGCCCCAATTATACCTCAAATTCACCATCAAACCTTGAAATTTGGACATTTTAACAATTAAATCCTTAAATCAAAATCTAATGAAAATCACTTCACAAAACAACCAAATTCCACAATCAAAGCTTCAAACACATAATTATCACAAAAAATAAATTCAAGATTCATCAACAGAAATTCCTAAAATTTTTAACAGATTTAAAAGCAAAGGTACAGGCTAGTTAGACTGTAACACCCCAAACCCAGCCTAGATGTTATGACCTGATCTAGCATGTCACATAGAAGGGTTGTTGAAAAAAACTAAGCGTTCGTTGCAAATGTTTGCACCTCTTTTGAAAACTCCAAGTTACATTGGTTTTTTATAAAAATCCTATTTACTTAGTGTCCATTTTAGAAAAGTTGTAATTTACTTGGAAATTGCCTTTGTAATGAAAATCAATTTTGATTATTCGCAGTAACGTGATATTTTTGAAAGCGATTGTTCATGTTTTAAGAAAACCCTGTATTTATGAGTTTAACAATTATAATTGAAAGGTTAAAAGAAAAATATACCAAAGGCCTTATTACAAAATATCAACCCAAAATAAATAAATAATCTTAAAGTAAACGTAAAAACTGAATTTACTAAAGTTTGAGAGAAATCTTCGTTGTATGGCCACCACTGAGTCCTCTACGGCTGCACATCCTTTATCGCTGGAATCACCTGTGAGGTTAAAGAAAAAGGGGTGAGTTACGAGAACTCAGTGTGTAATCCCCTAAATGACATTAATTGGGCTCGAGCCTATAAGACATCAATCTAGGCCTAAACCCTATATTCATGAAAGTGCAAATGAAATAGTGCTCCCAACCCAATCCAACCAACACACCCCCGTACCAGCCAATCACACCTGTGGGGATCAAGTCAACCCACCCCACCAATCCCACCAATATCGCAGACAAGCTGCTAATCACAATATTTGTGATTGAGCCACCATAGTCATAATTATGTATTTATATATATTGTGGCTATGCCACCAAGCTACACTGCTCTTCAGTCATTAACCCGCCCCATGCAACATGACAAAATGCAATATAGATACCAACATATAATAGTGTAATGTAAACGTACACACATCACTAGGCAACACTGGGGGTAAAGCAGTCACTCAACCCATCGAGGGTACATTAGTAATTTCACAACCCAGGGGCATTTATGTAATTTACCCTCTAAGGGTATTTTCATAATTTCCTCATTAATGGCCTTTACAAAGGTCTACTGTCGCTTCGAGCGACTCGGGACCCTTTCTGGGTCTCTATGGAGCTATTGGGCCTAAAATCCATTTTAGGCCCAACCGGGCCCGCACGCTCGCGTGGCCCAAAACGTGGGGTTTCAGTTTCGGATATGCAGATTTCGCATTTGGATCTATCTTTTGCTAGTTTTCCAACAATTTGGCTCGAATGGGCCGGATAGCCCATTGGGCCCATTTGACCCATTTCGGCCCGATTATGTCCGTTACAGCCTCGATATCGTAAAAGTGTTCGGGCCACTCTTATCAACTTAACGTCACTGTTGGTTTCTCGATTTACCATTGCAAGCGTTCGCACGCTCGTGTAGTCATAGATGCCAATTTTTTTGACTTTTCAACATTTGGTCGGTTCACAAATGTTTCACCCAAACATTCAGAGAGGTGTGAGAGTACACACACCTGCTTACAAGTTGTGAAACACAACACCTTTCAAAACACTTGAGATGAAATCGGCTAAGCAGTTAGTCTTCTTGTTGAATAAACCCAAAATGTGAATACGGGACTAAAGGCTTAACTTATCGATAGATACACGCCTTCCTTTTAAAGAGAGTATTCGGTCCACCCTCTACTCATCAAGGTTCCGCGCTTCTAACGAAAAGATCATGTTAGCAACTATTCGAGGTAATAAGAGAAACAACTTTTAAGAACTCAAAAATTACTTAAAAAGAAACCCACCATTCTCTACCCTTATTCGGCCATAAATACTTACCAAGGTGCCCCAAATTCGGTAACTGTCCAACAAGAGTTTCGACTTCCACGAAGGAACAAACACAATTCAGGGTGAAGAGGAGTATTCAGATTCGGCCTACATAAACAGAGTTAAAAGATACTATTTCAGTTCTTTAGAAGAGAAAAGAGAAAAAGAACATACAAAGAGAAGAAACCATTACCTTGCAACCGGAGGAAACCGAATAGTAGAGGAAGATTCGGCTGCACAGGATAACAAACAAAGATAGAACGCGGAGTAGAAGATGACAGAGAAATACTTAACTTCCCGAAATTCCTACCACAAAAAAGATGTAAAAGAGAGATTAAGTATTCGGCTATAAGACTACTTCAGATGAAATACCCAAGATGAAAAGTGATGGAGTACCGATTGAGAATTAGAAGAAAATAGGGGGGTTGATGTTTCAGCTAAGGTATAAAAAAGGAAAAGTGAAAGGATGTGGAAGATGGTTCTCGGCCAAGAGTGATTTGGTAACAAGGAGAAGTAATTCACGAAAAAGGGAAAATAAAGAAGAGAATGAATTAAACTGCCAAGAAAATTCGGCAACACAAGTTGAGAAAAGAGAACCCGAAAAATGTTTGGAGTAAAACTGTTTAAAATGCACTAAATGGCAACCACTTTCGGCACCCTCCTACTCAACCCGAACGCACACTCCCCAAAAGATAAAATTTTGACCGAAATTCTTTATGCATTTTCCCACTTACGGCCATCACTACTTCTCCTCCCATAATCCCTTGATTTACTCCCTATTTTGCTCCACCATCCAATCTCCATCACTCATTCAAACATTTTGACCAAGTCCTCCCTCTCTCCTATAGAGTTTGGTCTCCACTCAGCTACCTCACTTCCCTGAGCACAAAAATAAAACTCCCTTTTTGCAGCATGTGGGATTCAAACACTCTCCCTCTCCATGCTTTCCTTGTGACGCCACCCACTAGGCCACCTAGCTTCTTGTGTTAACAAAATACATGTAACATCCTAAAATTTAGAATTTTATGTGTTACATTATTTCTTACGTTAAGCTAGTTAAAAATATTAATTGTGTATGTTAGGGGTTCTGTGAAGGCTCGGGGTCTATTTGGGCCCTACTAAAAAATTTTGTGTTTAAGCTTATTAGGGAGAAATAGTAAGTGGCATCAAGGCTTATGGAAATTAGCGAGCATTTTGCTAGCATAAAGGAGCTTCTAATAAAGGGGATATGGCGCCACATGAAGGACTTTGAGGGGAGAGGTTCAAATCCCATCAAGTGCAAAATTTTGATTAGTTTTTTGTGTTCTTTCCCTAAGTGTCGGCCAAGATGGTATATACGGGAAGGTGGACTTTTTAATTTTGGCAAGGTGGCTATGGATATAAGGAAAGGATGAGGGTAGGGAAAGAAATCAATAGAAAAAGGCAAGCTATGGGAACATGTTGGCATTTTTCAGGGGTGATGTTATGGAAAGAATTGTTGGCCAAATTTTGAACTTATTATCATAGTATGCACGATTTTGGTATAGGGAGAGAGTAGCCGAAATTCTTTTGCCTTTTGGTAGAAACTTTGGTGCTTGTTTGGCCAAAATTCCTTTTAGCATTTTTGTGTCATTTTTCTCAAACTTCTTCTCCTCTTTGTTGAAATTTCAAGCCATTAGTAAGTATTTCTTTTCTTCAATTCTTTCTTGTTTTCCGAAAGTACCAAACCATAGAATCCAAATTATTTTCATTCATCTTCTCTTGAAGACTGAAATTTGTTAAGCACCCCTTCTCAACCTTTCTTTTCTTTTTCACGAATTTCTCCAACTCTACTATCTTCTTCTCTAATCCATACCCTCATAACTGAAACTATTCTTGATCATTTTCTTCCATAGCTGAAACTCTTAATCCACAATCACTCCTTCATAACTTCTTTCTCGTTTGAGTTGACATACCTTCTTTGATTAAATCGGTAAGTGAATTCTTTTCTATGTTCATATTCTTTTCTTTTTAGCCGAATAAGTATTTATCATTATTCGATTGTAAATCGTGATCTTAACCGAAAATGGTGTTATCTTCCACTTTATCATATCTTAATCATCCTCTTTTTCATAGTGTTCGAAGTGGGTGGCCGTGTATCTTTCTAGCCCTAAGTCAAACGGTGGAAATTGGATCCAATATCGATAAGGTAAGAAATTTTTCGTGGGTCATTTGAAATCATTCTTTAATCGTATAAGTTGTTATTAGGATAATAGTGGTTGTGACTAATCGGTTATATTATTTTAGGGACTTTATCGGTCGATCTATCAGCTAGTTGATCACGCGATTCAAGTGGTAAGCTGACCCTTTTTCCTTAGTCGATCATTTCATAGCAACGTAATATTATCTTTGACTAAGATTTTATTCAATGGAGGCAAGCGATATCGAATCGAAAGGGAAAGCGTGTGAAGATCGCAAAAGGAGCGGATTAACAATCCCTACTCCTAGATCAAACGAAGGGTAGTATCGGCAGTTCAGGATTTTCCACCGGGTTGTGGACCATCATTCGGGGAGAATCGACAAATCGTGGTCGTTCACGATTCCAAGGGTAAACACTTTAGATCATTTATTTAGAGTTGATTAATAAAATCACGTATGTCATCTAATCGGGCGTTATGATATCTTAGGTGTCGAAGATCAAGAAAGCCTAGTACTTACCGTAATCAGGTGTGTAATCTCACACGTTTTTCGTGAGTTTAAGATTTATATCATATTGGAAATAAGTCGCTATGATTAAAATTGTAAAGTGGTGTAAGTCGGGGAAAGTTGGCCTAAATTTCACTATTTTGATAAAATTGACAAAATCGGTATTAACACTGTGAAAACTATGAAAATGCCCCTAAAGGGCCAAATTATGAAAATGCCCCAAATGGGCCGATTTGATATATTGCCTTCATGGGCCAATTTGATAGATTTCCCTAATGGACCGATTTGCAAAAGTGTTTTAATGGGACGGAATTGTTGTAATAAAGATTTGAATTAATGAATGTTGTTATATTGTAAATATCATGATTTATCACATATGTCGCATTTACATAATTTTGCATGGGATGGGAAAATGTTGAAGAGAAGTGATTCTGGTGGCACTGCCACAAAATTGTTTGTTAATTTGATTCGTTATGATTTTGGTTGCTTGGCCACAACCAAACTAAATTATAAATGGCAAAATGCCTGCGATTGGTGTGTTTGGCGGGGTGGGTTGACTTGATCCCCACAAGTGTAATGGGATGGTACGGGAGGTGTGTAGCGGATGGATTATTAGGTTGGGTTGGGATGCATTATCTTCATTTTATTTATTTGATACATTATTATGAAAAGGGGCTTAGGCCCAAAATATTGCCAAAGGGTTCAAGCCTAGTGATCAACGATAAGGTGATTATACACTGAGTTCTAGTAACTCACCCCGTTTCCTTAACCCTTGCAGGTAATGCTCAATGACGTGGACTTCGTCCATGGATGTCTTGGTGGGGGCGATACTTCAGAAATGGTTTTATTTGGACTCTAGATTTCTTTTTCGTTCACTTTATTACTTTACTATTTTGAGTTAAATGTTGTAATAAGGCCTCTAGATTATTTTATTTTTCTTTATGCTTGACGTACTTATATTTTGATCAAATTGCTTTTAATGGGATTTTTCTAAAAACTTAAATAAAGATTTTCTAAAATGAATACACAAATGGATTTTATGATAAACTATATAAATATTTTTAACCCGGAAAGTTTCTCTCAAATTTTCATCAATATTTTTCCAAAGTTGCGGTTTGTAAAATCATTAGTTCAAATTTATCAATTTATCAATCAATCCTCGAAGTTAGTAGTATTTTGTCAAATATTTCAAATTAAAATTATTTTTCTTGATTTTTTTTACAAATAAATACCTATTTACGTGCGAATTAAAAAAAGACTTAAATAAATTTTTCTCATGTGACATGTCGGATCCGCCCTTAACGCATGGCCGAGTTTAGGGTGTTACATTTTATGGTATCAGAGCCCGATTACAAAACTCAGTTGTGCTTTGGGTTCAAAAATGTGTTCCAAAAGCTACTTGAATTTTAAATTATAAAGGTACATTCTAAATGATGTATGGCACCACGAGTGTCCGGCACAAGTCAAGTAAGTATATGTTATAAATTTATGATTTCAATTATTATGGTATGACTGTAGAAACACTCTAGAACTTTTAGTTTTAGGTGTTGAAACCATAGAGATTAAGACTATAGGATGCGTTTGTGAAAATGAATTTACTTCTTATACTTCATAAAATATTATTTAATAAATACTGAAATAGTATACTGATTTATAAGACTTTTAATCAGATTAAATCGAATTAGTTAATATGATCACTAGAGGATGTGGACGAGGTAGACGTGGCCGTGGTAGAGGCCGAGGCGCTAGAGTTGTGTCTGAGGCGTCGAGTCATATGCCGAAAATGGAAGCACCTGCGTCACCTGTGACTGAAGCTGGGTCATATGATCGTATGAGGGAGGACGGCGCTCTGTCCCAAGCAATGTTACGAGTCTTAGAAAGGGTTGCTGGGGCAAGAACTGGGCTGGCAGCTTGTAGGTCAATTTCGAAACGACTTAGATCGAATGGTGCTGAGGTTTTTAGGGGTATATCGGGTGTGGCCCCAAATATAGCGGAGTACTGGCTTGAGGCTGTGGAGTGGATCATGGATGATTTAGATTGCACTATCGAGCAAAAACTGAAAGGAGTAGTGTCCTTATTGAGAGACGAGGCGTATCAATAGTGGCTCACTGTTCGGGAAGGCACTTAGGCCAATCGTATTACTTGGGATTTCTTTAAGACGACATTCTAGGGAAAATATATCGGGGCTAGTTATGTGGATGCCTGAAGGAAGGAATTCTTGAATCTGGTTCAAGGAGGTAAAACTGTAGTAGCATACGAGGCAGAATTTTTGCGTCTAAGTCGGTACACCCGAGGAATAGTGTCGACTGACTACGAACGCTGTGTCCGTTTTGAGGATGGGTTGCGTGATGAGTTGCGGGTACTGATTGCCCCATAGAAGGAAAGGAGTTTTGCCACATTGGTGGGGAAAGCCAAGATAGCTGAAGAGGTTAAACACTCGGAGAGGCAACATTGAGACAGGGATAGGGGCAGGAACAAGAGAGACTTGGGGTACTCAGGTCCTACTAGAGGGTTTCAAAAGAGGCCCAGGAATGAGGAGCCAGCTCGAGCTAGGGTACCAGCTGCTACCAATCAGTTACAACCATGTGAGAATTGCGAAAAATGACACCCGGGTGAATGTTGAAAGAGAACTGGTGGTTGTTTCAAATGTGGTTCCAAGGACCATCGACTTAGAGATTGCCCTTGACAGACCGCTCAGACTCAGGATGTTCATAACTATGATGCACAGCCAGCTAGAGAAGCTCAACAACCACCGAGAGGACGTGGGCCAGGTCGAGGTGGTAATGGCGTAGGACGAGGTTAGGGTGCACTGGGTAGAGGTACTAGTAATAGGGGTAACGCGGAGGCGAGATAACCAGGGTTGGTTTATGTGGTCAAACGTCAAGAGGATGGTGATGCACCTGATGTAATAACCGGTACGTTCTTCATATCTGATGTACCTGTTGCTGCTTTGATAGATATCAAATCCACCCATTTGTATGTTGCTTGTGCTGTATCTGGGAATCTGAATATTAGAAATGAGATTACTGTTAGAGAAACAACTGTAGTTAGTCCTCTAGGACAGTTGGTGATAGTAAATAAGTTGTTTAGGAATGTGCCTTTAGAAATTCAGGGGGAAATATTTTTGGCAGATTTGATGGAACTGCCATTCGGCGAGTTTGACCTTATATTGGGCTTGAACTGGTTAGTAAAACACCGTGCGAACTTGGATTGTGCTGCAAAGCAGATGTTACTAAGAACTTTAGAGGATAAGGAAGTGAAGGTGATAGGAGAAAGAAGAAATTATTAGTCTAATGTGGTATCGTCTTTAAAGGTAGAAAAGTTAGTGCGAAAAGGGTGTGGAGCATTTTTAGCCTTCATCAGTGCTTTGGATACCAAGGAGTTGTTGGTGGAAAGTGTTAGAACGGTGAAAGATTTTTCAGACGTCTTTCTTGAGGAACTTCCAAGATTACCTCCAGATTAGAAGGTAGAGTTTGGCATTGAACTGTTGCCAGGAACGGCTCTAGTGTCTATTGTTCCTTATAGAATGGCGCCGAAGGAGTTAGCGGAGCTTAAGGCTCAAATTCAGGAGTTGTTGGATCGTGGATTCATTCGATCGAGTGTGTCACCGTGAGGAGCACCGGTCTTGTTCATTAAGAAGAAGGATGGGTCAATTCGTACGTGCATCGATTATAGGCAATTGAATAAATTAATGATCAAGAACAAGTATTCGTTACCGAGAATCGACGATCTGTTTGATGAACTACGAGGAGCTTTGGTTTTCTCGAAGATAGATTTGAGATCGGGGTATCACCAGCTTAAGGTCAAGGAGGCAGATATTCATAAGACGACGTTTTGAACTCGTTATGAGGATTATGAGTTCCTAGTCATGTCGTTTGGATTGACTAATGCACCAGCTGCATTTATGGACATGATGAACCGGGTCTTCCAACCCTATTTAGATCGTTTTGTGGTGGTGTTCATAGATGACATTTTGGTGTACTCGAAGAATGAAGAAGAGCATGATTCACATTTGCAGGTAGTATTACAGATATTAAGGGAGAAATAACTTTATGCTAAATTTAATAAGTGTGAATTTTGGCTGAAGGAAGTAACCTTTTTGGGGCATGTTGTGTTGACCGAAGGAATTAGAGTTGATCCCCAGAAGGTCGAGGCTGTGTTGGACTGGAAACCACCGAAGATAGTGGCTGAAATTTAGAGTTTTCTAGGGTTGGCCGGATATTACAGGCATTTCGTTAAGAGGTTTTCGTTGATTGCTGCACCCCTAACTAAGCTGTTGCGTAAGGAATTACCATTTGTGTGGTCAGATAAATAGCAAGAGAGCTTTGAGAAATTGAAGAAGATTCTGATAGAAGCACCAGTATTGATTCAACCTGAGGTTGGAAAAGAGTTTATTGTTTACTATGATGAATTACACATGGGCTTGGGATGTGTGTTAATGCAAGGAGGAAAAGTGGTGGCTTATGCATCTCGTCAATTAAGGCTGCACGAGGTGAACTATCCCACTCATGATTTGGAGTTAGCTGCAGTAATGTTTGCTCTAAAGATTTAGAGACACTATCTGTAAGGTGAGAAGTCGATTATCTACACGGATCATAAGAGTCTAAAGCACCTCCTTACCCAAAAAAGAGTTGAACTTGAGACAGCGGAGGTGGATAGAGCTATTGAAAGATTATGACTTTTCAATAAAATATCATCCCAGGAAAGCTAACGTGATGGCTGATGCGTTAAGTCAGAAGGTGATATCGGATCTGAGAGTGATGTTCGCTCACCTCAGCCTTTATGAAGATGGTAGCTTGATGGCTGAACTTCAGGTGAAGCCTGAATGGATAAGTCAGATCAAGGAAAAGTAGTTGACAGATGAAGCGTTGAGTCATCGACTTCAGTATGTAGAAGGTGGTGAGATAGGGGATTTTGGATTGAATAGTGATGCAGTATTGTGTTTCCGCGGAAGAATTTGTATGCCCAAAGATTCGAAATTGAGACAAATAATTTTGCGTGAGCCGCATAGTAGCCCATATGCTATGCATCCCGAAGGAAATAAGATGTATCGAGACCTTCGTGAGCAGTATTGGTGGCCAAGGTTGAAACGAGAGGTTACTGATTTCGTGAGTAGGTGCTTAACATGTCAACAAGTGAAGGCGAAACATCAATTGCCGTCGGGATTGCTACAATCGGTGAAAATTCCATTATAGAAATGGGAAAGATAACCATGGACTTTGTTAGTGGGTTACCATTAACGCCTACTAAGAAAGATTCTGTTTGGGTAATAGTGGATCGGTTGACGAAGACTGCTCATTTCCTACCTGTTCGTACGGATTACTCATTGCAAAAGTTGGCCAAGTTGTATGTAGTAGAGATTGTGAGGTTACATGGGGTACCAGTGTCTATTATATCGGATAAGGACCTTAGGTTTACCTCATGATTTTGGAAAGCTTTATATGAAGCTTTGGGAACAAAGTTAAATTTCAGCACGACATTTCATCCTCAGACAAATGGTCAGTCGGAGAGAGTAATCCAAATTTTGGAAGACATGTTAAGAGGCTGTGTGATCGACTTCAGGGGTAGTTGGGAGGATTTCCTACCGTTGGTACAACAACAGCTATCAATCCAGCATCTAGATGGCACCCTTCGAGGCGTTTTATGGTTGAAGGTGTCGTACTCCTACTTGTTGGACTGAGTTCGGGGAGCGACAATTATTGGGTCCTGAGCTGATATCAGAAATAGAGGAAAAAGTAAAAGTAATTCGAGCGCAATTAAATGAAGCTTCGGATAGTCAAAAATCTTATGCAGATCTGAAGCGTAAGGACATTGGGTTTACTGTGGGAGATCAAGTCTTTCTAAAGGTCTCACTTTGGAAGAAGATCTTTAGATTTGGACAGAAAGGCAAGTTGAGCCCTAGGTTCATCGAACCTTACTGGGTGTTGAAGCATGTTAGACCAGTGGCGTACCAGTTGGAATTACCTCCGGAATTAAGTCAGATACATAACGTATTTCATGTCTCAATGTTAAGGCATTATCGATCGGATCCGTCTCATGTTGTACCAGTAGAGGAAGTTGTGATAAGACCTGACTTGTCTTTTGAAGAGGAGCCAGTGCAAATTTTAGATCGGGATGTTAAGGTGCTGAGAAGGAAGTCGGTACCATTAGTCAAAGTCTTATGGCATAATCATGGATCGGAGGAAGCTACATGGGAACCTGAGAATGCGATTCGGCAGCAATATCCTCACCTCTTTTAATCAGGTAAATTTTGAGGACGAAATTTTCTTTAAGGGGGTAGAATTGTAACAACCTAAAATTTAGAATTTTATGTGTTGCATTATTTCTTGCGTTAAGCTAGTTAAAAATATTAATTGTGTATGTTAGGGGTTCTGTGAAGGCTCGGGGCCTATTTGGGCCCTAGTAAAAATTTTTGTGTTTAAGCTTATTATGGAGAGATAGTAAATGACATCAAGGCTTATGGAAATTAGCGAGCATTTTGCTAGCATAAAGGAGCTTATAGTAAAGGGGATATAGTGCCACATGAAGGACTTTGAGGGGAGAGGTTCAAATCCCATCAAGTGCAAAATTTTGATTAGTTTTTTTGTGTTCTTTCCCTAAGTGTCGGCAAAGATGGTATATAAGGCAAGGTGGACTTTTTAATTTTGGCAAGGTGGCTATGGATATAAGGAAAGGATGAGGGTAGGGAAAGAAATCAATAGAAAAGGCAAGCAATGGGAACATGTTGGCATTTTTCAAGGGTGACGTTATGGAAAGAATTGTTGGACAAATTTTGACCTTATTGTCATAGTATGCACGGTTTTGGTATAGGGAGAGAGTAGTCGAAATTCTTTTGCCTTTTGGTACAAACTTTGGTGCTTGTTTGGCCAAAATTCCTTTTAGCATTTTTGTGTCATTTTTCTCAAACTTCTTCTCCTCTTTGCCGAATTTTCAAGCCATTAGTGAGCATTATTCTTTCTTGTTTGCCGAAAGTACCAAACCATAGAAACCAAATTATTTTCATTCATCTTCTCTTGAAAACCAAAATTTGTTAAGCACCCCTTCTCAGACTTTCTTTTCTTTTTCACGAATTTCTCCAACTCTACTATCTTCTTCTCGAATCCATACCCTCATAATCAAAACTATTCTTGATCATTTTCTTCCATAACCGAAACTCTCAATCCACAATCACTCCTTCATAACTTCTTTCTCGTTTGAGTTGACACACCTTCTTCGATTAAATCGATAAGTGAATTCTTTTCTATGTTCATATTCTTTTCTTTTTAGCCGAATAAGTATTTATCATTATTCGGTTGTAAATCGTGATCTTAACCAAAAATGGTGTTATCTTCCACTTTATCATTTCTTAATCACCCTCTTTTTCATAGTGTTCAATGTGGGTGGCCGTGTATCTTTCTAGCCCTAAGTCAAACGGTGGAAATTGGATCCAATATCGATAAGGTAAGGAATTTTCCGTGGGTCATTTAAAATCGTTCTTTAATTGTATAATTTGTTATCGAGATAATAGGGGTTGTGATTAATTGATTATATTATTTTAGGGACTTTATCGCTCGATCTATTAGCTAGTTGATCACGCGATTCAAGTGGTAAGCCGACCTTTTTTCCTTAGTCGATCATTTCATAGCAACGTAATATTATTTTTTACTAAGGTTTTATTTAATAGAGGCAAGCAATATCGAATCGAAAGGGAAAGTGTGTGGAGATCGCAAAAGGAGTGGATTAGCAATCCCTACTCCTAGATTCAAACGAAGGGCATTATAAGCGGTTCGGGATTTTCCACCGGGTTGTGGACCATCATCTGAGGAGAATCGACAAATTGTGGTCATTCACGATTCCAAGGGTAAACACTTTAGATCATTAATTTAGAGTTGATTAATAAAATCACGTATGTTGTCTAATCGAGCGTTATGATATCTTAGGTGTCAAAGATTAAGAAAGCCTAGTACTTACCGTAATCAGGTGTGTAATCTCACACCTTTTTTTATGGGTTTAAGATTTATATCATATTAAAAATAAGTCACTATGATTAAAATCATAAAGTGGTGTAAACAGGGGAAAATTGGCCTAAATTTAACTATTTTGATAAAATTGACAAAATCGATATTAACACTGTCAAAACTACGAAAATGCCCCTAAAGGGCCAAATTATGAAAATGGCCCAAATGGGTCGATATGATATATTGCCTTCATGGGCCAATTTGATAGATTGCCCTAATGGACCGATTTGCAAAAGTGTTTTAATGGGCTGAAATTGTTGTTATGAAGCTCTGAATTAATGAATTATATTGTAAATATCATGATTTGTCACGTATGTCGCATTTACATAATTTTGCATGGGATGGGAAAATATTGAAGAGAAGTGATTCTAGTGGCACTGCCACAAAATTGTTTGTTAATTTGATTCGTTATGATTTTGGTTGCTTGGCCATAGCCAAACTAAATTATAAATGGCAAAATGCCTACGACTGGTGTGTTTGGCGAGGTGGGTTGACTTGATCCCCACAGGTGTGATGGGATGGTACGGGAGGTGTGTAGCGGATAGATTATTAGGTTGGGTTGGGTTGCATTATCTTCATTTGATTTATTTGATACATTATTATGAAAAGGGGCTTAGGCCCAAAATATTGCTAAAGGGTTCAAGCCCAGTGATCAACGGTAAGGTGATTATACACTGAGTTCTAGTAACTCACCCCGTTTCGTTAACCCTTGCAGGTAATGCTCAGTGACGTGGACTTGGGCCATGGATGACTTGGTGGGGGCCATACTTCAGAAAAGGTTTTATTTGGACTCTAGATTTCTTTTTCGTTCACTTTATTATTTTACCATTTTGAGTTAAATGTTGTAATAAGGCCTCTGGATTAATTTATTTTGCTTTATGCTTGACGTACTTATATTTTGATCAAATTGCTTTTAATGGGATTTTTCTAAAAACTTAAATAAAGATTTTCTAAAATGAATACACAAATGGATTTTATGATAAACTATATAAATATTTTTAACCCGAAAAGTTTCTCTCAAATTTTCATCAATATTTTTCCAAAGTTGCGGTTTGTAAAATCATTAGTTCAAATTTATCGATTTATCAATCAATCCTCGAAGTTAGTAGTATTTTGTCAAATATTTCAAATCAAAATTATTTTTCTTCATTTTTTTTACAAATAAATACCTATTTACGTACGAATGAAAAATGACTTTAATATATTTTTCTCATGTGACATGTCGGATCCGCCCTTAATGCATGGCCCGGGTTTGAGGTGTTACAATACAACTAATTAAGTCTAAGTCCTGCCTCCACTAGCTCACCCCACTAAAGTGCCCAAAAACCAAACTTTCATCAGGGCCTAGACTCGACCCCGAGCCTTCCCAGGACCCCTATTCACACCCAATTAATAAGCTTATCAAGCACAACACATGCAAGGATGCAAAAATACCAGACCCCTATTTTTAGGATGTTACAGTTTACCTGGTTAAAAATGGTGAGGGTATTGTTGTCGCATTGTCTCCTCCGGCTCCCACGTGGCTTCATCTGAACCATGATTTCACCATAACACTTTAACCAGTAGAACAAACTTCCTTCTCAACACTTTAACATCCCGATCCAAAATTTGCACTGGTTCTTCCTCGAGCGACAGATTAGGTCTTACCTCAATTTCTTCACCGGTACTACATGAGATGGATCTGAGCGGTAATGCCTTAGCATGGAGACGTGGAACATGCCATGTATCTAATTCAACTCCGGGGGCAACTCAAGCTGATAGGCAACCGGTCCCATACGCTTCACTATCCGATAGGGCTTGATGAATCTGGGGCTCAGCTTACCCTTCCGTCCGAATCTCAAAATCTTCTTCCAAGGTGAGACTTTCAAGAAGACATAATCCCCCATTGTAAATTCTATCTCCTTACGTTTCAGATCTACATATGACTTCTCTCTATCAGAAGCTTCTTTCAACCGACTCCAAATCAATTTTACCTTTTCCTCAGTATCTGAAATTAATTCCGAACCCAACAAACGTCGCTCACCCAATTCTGTCCAACAGGTAGGGGTACGACACCTACGACCATATAACGCTTCGTAGGGTGCCATTTGAATGCTAGATTGGTAGTTTTTGTTGTACGCAAATTTCGCTAATGGTAAGTAATCTTCCCAACTACCTCCAAAATCAATTACACAGCCCCTTAACATATCTTCCAGAATCTAAATTACCCTCTCCGACTGGCCATCAGTCTGTGGATGAAACGCTGTACTAAAGTCCAGTTTTGTACCCAACGCTTCATGTAATGCCTTCTAGAACAGAGATGTAAATCTAGGGTCCCTATCTAATATGATAGACGCTGGCACCCTATGTAGCCTCATAATTTCTACCATATATAGCTTGGCCAACTTCTGTAGCGAGTAGTCAGTGCGAATCGGTATGAAGTGAGCGGACTTAGTCAATCCGTCAACGATTACCCATATGAATCTTTCTTAGTAGGCGTCAGGGGTAGCCAACTAACAAAATCCATGGTTATTTTCTCCCACTTCCAAAGTGGAATCTTCACCGGTTGCAGCAACTTGCTAACATGTCAAACATTTACTCACGAAGTCGGTAACTTCTTTTTTCAATCCAGGCCATCAATACAATTCCCCTAGGTCTCGATACATCTTACTTAAATCGGGATGCATAGCGTATGGGCTACTATGTGTGTAACATCCTGAATTAATGGGCCTATGCGTTTAATGTGTGTGGTTGTGGTTGTTATGCTTGATAGAATGTTTTAGGGGTCCAGAATGGGCTCGAAGTTGGGCCTAGGCCTTAGTTAAATTTTCTTTTTGGACACTCTATTGGAAAGTAAGTTAAGACAGGGCTTAAAGACATTACCTATGAATTAAGACGCAAAAGTGGGCTTGTGGCCCAGTGGTCAGTGGCGATATGCAGGGACTAGGAGTGACGTGTCAAGCTGTTAAGGAGGTCCAAGGTTCAAGTCCCATAAAGCCCAATTCTTTTTAATTAAATTCAGCTAATTTTTGGCATTTAAGTGGGTAGAGTGGGACGGTAATAAGGCTTGGAAATAGGAGGATTTATTTGAGTGGATAATGCAGATAATATGGCAGATAAATGGAGGAAGAGGTAGTGATATATAGGATTCTTTTGGAGGTGTGATCAGATAAAAATAAGGGAGGAAATTTAGGATTTATCTGTTGGTCACAGTGGTGGCCGAAATTCCAACACTGAGAGGGAGGAGAAATCGGTTCTGATATGATCAAGGGGTTTCCCTCGATTAATAGCTTAGTTTTAGTTTTAAAAAGGGGCATTTTCGGTTTTAGGCAGTAGGTGCCGAAATTTTACTTAAGTAGGGGGATATCTCTTCAATTCCTGCATTTGATCCTATTCTTTTTTTTCTTTCCTCTCATCCCACTTCTATGCAAAAGCCGAAAATTTCATTGTTCTCTTCTCACAACTTTTCCTCCAAAAGCCGAAACTCATAACTCTTCTCATCTCCATTCTTTTCCTATAACCGAATGATCATTGTTCTTTCCTTTATTCTCCATTTTACCGATTTCTTCATAATTGAATCTTCATAGATCCTATTACACTATCTTTCTTTTAATTTTCTCAAAAGTCGACATCTGTCAGGAGAAGCCAAACCTATTGGTAAGTGCCGATTTCTTTTGATATTTTCTCTTTCAGTTTTGGGGGCCATAGCCGATTGGCTAATGGGTTTTAAGGCCATCATTAATTCGATATTCTATTCACTGATCTTGTGTCCTGTTTGGGCGGCATTTTGGGATTTAAAGGAGATCGAACTGCCTAGGTTCCTAGGACAAAAATAGGTAACTTCCCAATCCTATTGTCTTCTTTCAGGATTTCAGGGTAAGGATTTCAATTCTCCCTAAGTTGATCCATCGGTTTCCTTTCTTTATTGTGCCTTAACCTAATGCCTCGTTAAGCAATCATTATAGTATCCTCTGACTAAGGTCATTCATGGACTCGAATGTCAGCAAATCGAAGAAAGGGGTTGGATCATTAGTCTCAACCCTAAAGTTTAAGAAACGCGGGTTGTCAGCAGTACGGGATTGGCCGCCGAGTTGTGGATCGGCTTCAGAATAAAACCTTAGAAAGTTAGCAGTCGTATCGACTTCTGATAGTGTCGACATAGAAAGTACTGTCTTGTTAGTAATCAGGTGTGTAGATCTCTATCACACTAGTTAATCTGTATTATATGTATGTTATGGGCAAAAAGCCTAAAAATGAGCCTGTATGAATAGTCATATTACCCAGAAAGGGTAGGCAAGGGATGCCAGCTACGTAATCATAGAAACTTCTCTATGTGTATCGAAGTATGTGAAAGTCTGTGATCTGTTTAGATAGTATAATGTTCTGATTCTTGCATGTATGTATGTATGGGATGGGATTGATATGATGAAGGGGAAGAAGGTCGCATGGCGATCGGTGGCTTTGCCACATAGGTCACATAGTGATCGGTCTTTATGACAGGCAGCACAGCTGTCGAAATACTACAATGTATTATTAAGGTCACAAGACGATCGGTAGCTTTGCGACATAGGTCATATAGTGATCGGTTTTTATGACAGACAGCACAGCTAATCGATATGGTGTGTAGGATGGAGGGTTGATTGTAGAAATCACCACGGTGTGATGGTTGGTACGGGGGGTGTGTAGAGGATGGACTCTTAGGTTTTGGATGGGCCATGTTGCATGTAAATATATATTCTGTTGCCATTGTGTATGGGCCCATAATGTGTTTGTGGGCCTCAAGGCTTTTATGTGTTTTCAAGATTTGCACACTGAGTCTTGGTGACTCATCCTTTCATTTCTCCCAACTTTTCAGATGAGCAGTAGATCGTGGACATGGGAGCCGAGGCAGACTCGAGGGGCCATCAATTTTTTTATCTTCATAGGCTATTTTCGGTTTTTCTTTAAGTTTCAATTTTAGGATTATTTTTGTAATAAGGCCTCCATAACTTAGGTTATCAAACTATATTTTTTTTTATGTTACATCTTATAAACATATGTTTTTAAAGTCTTAATTATAAAGTGAAAGGAAAATGAGTTTTTCTAGCATGTTCAACGCAAATGTTAAAGTTTCTTCAAAAATGTCACAATTAATGATTAATCGGTTAAAATAAATCGAGATTTTCAAAACCCTTCAAAGCAAAGTTTTCAAAGATTCAACCCAGTAGCATACCAGATCCGGTCATGACGATGGGCGAGTTTGGGGTGTTACGCTTTGGTATCGAGTCCGACTCAAAACTCGGGCTGTGAAATGGGTCCAGTAGTGATTTGTAAAAGTGATGTAAGTTTGAGAAAAGTTTGGTTGAGATATGGCCTTCGAGTCTACCGGTACTCGATCCACACAGGTAAGTATTCTAAACTCATTATGTGATATGCATGTTGGGCTTGATGGGCTCTATAGGGACGTAGGCTAGTATGCTAGAGTTTATGGACTTTAGGTTTAGTATAAACAATTATTCAAATCTCATAAGACTTAATTTCTAATTAAACATGTGCGTGAACAAGTCATGTGGTTAAGGTGTGGTAACAGCATACGCATGTCTAGGATTGGATCCAGGGAGAGCTTGGTATTTAAGCGGCCCTAGCGGTTCATCTCCTCTTCACTGGAATCCTACAGTGCGTGAGTAGGACTGCTCACCGTAGCTACGAGGACTTGTTGACGCCAAAATTTATAACTAAAACCCGAAAGGGACCAACCACCCTATTTCGCAAAATTACTAAAATACCCTAGTTATGTAAAATTTTTGAAATACCCTCGATTTGTGAAAATTTCCCAAAATATCCTTGGTTTGTAAAATTACCAAAATACCCCTATTTTGTAAAATCACCAAGATACCCTATTTTGGAAAATTACGAGAATACCTCTGGGTAGTGAAATGACAAAAATACCCTTATGTGATGAATGTGAGTTCATGGATGCTACTTGTATGTTGATGTGTGATGGTTGAATGTATGTGGATTCTAGAGCTAGGAAATACATACCTGAGAACTGAACCTTGTAGATAGAGTTCGAATTTGAAAGAACTACTGTTAAAACTACTCTCCATAAGATTGTTCGTTATTATTTAGTGAAAGAAATTAATAATTCATAAAATTCCTAATCAGATAAACGTGAATCGGTAGAATGAACACTAGAGGACGTGGTGTGCGTGGCCGAGGTAGAGGCAGGAATACTGTGTCAGAACCGGTAGGGGCTGGTCACGAGTCGAGGAATGAGGTACCAGTGCCACCAGATGTAGAGGCGAATTTCAGGATCAGACGGTCGGAGATGATACGGTATCTCAGGCGATGTTGAGGGTTTTAGAAGGGTTGCTGGGGCAGGCATGGGCACAGGAGCCCGGAAATCTGTGTCGGAGCAACTTAGAGCTAATGGGGCAGAAGTGTTTAGGGGAATTTCTGGGATAGCCCCGAGTACAACTGAGTATTGGTTGGAGGCGATCGAACACATAACGGATGATCTGGATTTCACGAAAGAAGAGAAGCTGAAAGGAGTAGTGTCCCTTCTCCGGGACGAAGCTTATCAATGGTGGGTTACGGTTAAGGATGGTACAGTGGCTGACCGTATCACCTGGGATTACTTTAGAACGACGTTCCAGAGTAAGTACATTGGAACGAGTTATGTGGATGCGCAGCGTAGAGCATTTCTGAATCTGGTTCAGGGAAGTAGGTCGGTGGCGGCGTATAAAGCGAAATTCTTATGCTTAAGCCGTTATGCTCGAGGGATAGTGGCCACAGAACATGAATGGTGTGTTTGATTTGAAGATGTCCTGAAGGATGATTTACATGTTTTGATAGCTCCACAGCGGGAGAGGGAATTTACTGTGCTTGTGGAGAAGGCGAAGATAGCTGAGGAGGTAAAACGAATGGAAAAGCTGAATCGGGATAATGATAGAAGTAGAAGTAGGATGAATTTTGGATCGTCAGGAGCAGCTGGGCGTACTTAGAAAAGACCTAGGTCAGATGGGCCGAACCGGGTGGAGAGACTGCTGCTAACTGCATACCTGAGGTGTGTTCATTGTGGTAAATTCCATGTAGGTGAGTGTTGGGCGGGCGGTGGAAAGTGCTTTAGGTGTGGACCTTTGGACCATCAGTTAGAGACCGCCCACGACCACTTGAGTGATGTAGGACCCAGGCGTGGAAATGCTCACCAGATAGAGGAGGTCACACCATGCAGAGAGGTCGTGGTCAATTTAGAGGTGGTAATCTGTTTGATCGGGGCCATGGAGCACCGTGCCAGAGGCGTGAAACACCGAGGCGAGATAGTCGGGTTAGTCTATCTTGCAGACGTCGAGAAGAGGTTGACGACGGATGTTATAACCCAGACGCTTTTAATATTTGGTTTGCCTTACACTGCATTGATTGACATTGGGTCGACACATTCGTATGTTGCTAGTAATGTGTCTGGAACTTTAAGTTTAGATTTCGAGATTACCCTTAGGGCGATGACTATAGTTAGCCCATTAGGACAACCTGTGGTAGTAGATAAACTCTATCGGGAGGTACCCTTAAAAGTTCAGGGAATAGTTTTCTGGACGGATCTGATGGAATTACCGCTCTGGGAGTTTGGCTTAATATTAGGCATGGACTGGCTGGTGAAGTATCAAGCTAATTTAGATTGTGCAGACAAGCGTATGGTGTTGAAAACCCCTGAGGGTGGTGAAGTGTTGGTGATAGGAGAAAGGGGGAACTGTCTGTCGAATGTAGTGACTGCCCTAAGAGCAGAAAAGGATGATGAGAAAAGGATACGATGCAGTTTTAATGTTTATTCGGGCTCTGAAAGCCAATGACCTAACTATTGGGGACTTAGGACGGTGAAAGAGTTTCCTGATGTTTTCCCAGAAGAGCTTTCGGGACTTCCCCCGGATCGTGAAGTGGAGTTTGGTATCGATCTTTTTCCGGGAACAGCGCCAGTATCTATTACTCCATATAGGATTGCGCCAAAGGAGTTGGTGGAATTGAAAGCGTAGATTCAGGAGTTACTGGATAGAGGGTTTATTCGACCAAGTGTGTCACCGTGGGGAGCGCCGATGTTATTTGTCAAGAAGAAAGATGGATCAATGCGTATGTGCATTGACTATCGTTAGTTGAATAAGCTAACAATCAAGAACAAATACCCGTTGTCGAGGATCAATGACTTGTTCGATCAGTTGAAGGGAGCCTCAGTCTTTTCAAAGATAGATCTGAGGTCAGGATACTATCAGCTTATGGTCAAGGAGGCAGATATTCATAAGATGGCTTTTAGGACTCGCTATGGTCATTACGAGTTCATGGTAATGCCATTCGGATTGACCAATACGTCAGCAGCATTTATGGACATGATGAACCGAATATTCCAACCTTACTTGGATTGGTTTGTCGTGGTATTCATAGATGATATCCTGGTTTATTCAAGATCGGAGGAGGAACATGACTCACACCTTCGAGTGGTTTTGTAGATCTTAAGGGAGAAGCAGCTGTATGCCAAATTCATTAAGTGTGAATAAGGGAAGTTACGTTTTTAGGCCATGTTGTGTCGGTAGAGGGGATTAGGGTTAACCCTCGAAAAATTGAAGCGGCATTGGATTAGAAGTCGCCTAAGTCCGTGGCGAAAATTCAAAGTTTTCTCGGACTGGCCGGGTACTATCGAAGGTTTGTTGAAGGATTTTCTTCAATAGGGGCACCATTGACTAAGTTATTATGGAAAGGAGATCCATTTGTTTGGTCTAATAAGCAGCAAGAGAGTTTCGAGAAGTTAAAAAGGATTTTGACGGAGGCTCCGGTATTGATTCAGTTGGAGGCTAGAAATGAATTCGTAATTTACTGTGATGCGTCACACACGGGACTAGGATGCGTGTTGATGCAAGATGGAAAGGTTGTTGCGTATGCATCTCGGCAGTTAAGACCGCACGAAGTAAATTATCCCACCCATGATTTGGAGTTGGCGGTGGTGGTTTTTGCCTTAAAGATTTTGAGACATTATCTGTACAGGGAGAAATCTGTTATTTACACCGATCGTAAGAGCCTAAAATACCTTTTGACCCAGAAGGAGTTGAATCTAAGGTAGAGAAGGTGGATCGAGTTGTTAAAGGATTATGATTGCTCGATCGAGTACCACCCGGGTAAAGTTAATGTGGTGGCGAATGCTTTAAGTCGTAGAGTAATCTCTGACTTGAGAGCAATGTTTGCTCACCTTAGTTTATACAATGATGGGAGCTTATTGGCTAAACTTCAAGTGAGACCCTCTTGGGTCAGTCAGGTTAAGGAGAAGCAGCAGACCGATGAGTTGCTAAAGGAGAAGTTTCATGTAGGATCAAGTGATGGATCGACAGACTTCAGTATGAATGAGGAAGGACTATTATGTTTTCAAGGGAGAGTTTGCATGCCAAAAGATCTGGAATTGAGGCATAGGATTTTGCAAGAAGTGCATAGAAGTTCATATGCTATGCACCCCAGAGGGAGTAAGATGTATCAGGATTTGCGAGATCAGTTCTGGTGGTCGGGCTTGAAGCGAGAGGTAACTGAACTGGTGAGTAAGTGTTTGACCTGTCAGTAGGTAAAAGCGGAGCATCAGTTACCATCAGGGTTATTGCAGCCAGTTAAGATTCCACAATAGAAGTGGGAAAAGATCACAATGGACTTTGTTAGTGGGCTACCCCTCACGGCTACTAAGAAAGATTCAGTCTGGGTGATTGTTGATCGCTTGATGAAATCTGCTCATTTCATACCAGTACGGGTCGATTACTCTCTGTAGAAGCTGGCTAGGTTATATATAGCGGAGGTAGTGAGGTTGCATGGGGTACCAGTATCAATCATATTGGACAGGGACCCGAGGTTCACGTCGCGATTCTGGAAGGCTTTGCATCAAGCATTGGGTACGAAGTTGGATTTCAGTATAGTGTTTCATCCTCAGACAGATGGACAGTCTAAGCGGGTAATTTAGATCTTGGAGGACATGTTGAGGGGATGTGTCATTAATTTCGGAGGTAGTTGGGAAGAGTTTTTACCGTTGGCGGAGTTTGCTTACAACAACAGCTACCAGTCTAGTATTCAGATGGCGCCCTATGAAGCATTGTATGGGCGGAAGTGTCGTACTCCTACCTGTTGGACGAAATTAGGGGAACGTCAGATTTTGGGTCCGGAGTTGGTTATCGAGACACAGGAGAAAGTTAAGTTAATTTGAGCTCGACTAAAGGAAGCGTCAGACCGATAGAAGTCCTATGCAGACTTGAAGCGTAAGGACATAGAGTTTGCAGTGGGTGACAAGGTGTTCTTGAAGGTGTCGCCATGGAAGAAAGTGCTGAGGTTTGGACGGAAGGGTAAATTAGGTCCCAGATTTATCGGACCTTATCGGGTATTGAAACGAGTGGGGTCGGTAGCCTATCAGCTAGAGCTACCTTCTGAGCTAAGCCAGATTCACAATATATTCCACGTTTCTATGTTAAGATGTTACCATTCGGATCCATCCCATGTGGTGTCTGTGGAAGAAATCGAAGTGAGACCTGACCTCTCATTTGAAAAAGAACCGATAGAAATCTTGGATCATGATGTCAAGGTATTGCGAAGGAAAATGGTTCCGTTAGTTAAGGTTCTATGGCAGAATCACGGTTCTGAGGAGGCTACTTAGGAACTAGAGGAAGCGATACGACGGTAATACCCGCATCTATTCTGATCAGGTAATTTCGAGGCCGAAATTTCTTTAAGGGGGTAGAATTGTAACATCCTGAATTAATGGGCCTATGCGTTTAATGTGTGTGGTTGTGCTTGTTATGCTTGATAGAATGTTTTTGGGGTCCAAAATGGGCTCGAAGTTGGGCCGAGGCCTTAGTCAAATTTTCTGTTTGGACACTCTAGTGGAAAGTAAGTTAGGACAGGACTTAAAAGACATTACCTGTGAATTAAGACACAAAAATAGGCTTGTGGCCCAGTGGTTAGTGGCGATATGCAGTGACTAGGAGTGGCGTGTCAAGCTGTTAAGGAGGTCCAAGGTTTGAGTTGCATAAAGTCCAATTCTTTTTAATTAAATTCAGCTAATTTTCGGCATTTAAGTGGGTAGAGTAGGACGACAATAAGGCTTGGAAATAGGAGGATTTATTTGAGTGGATAATGCAGATAAGATGGCAGATAAAGGGAGGAAGAGGTTGTGTTATATAGGATTCTTTTGGAGGTGTGATCAGATAAAGATAAGGGAGGAAATTTAGGATTTATCTGTTGGTCACAGTGGTGGCCAAAATTCCAACACTGAGTGGGAGGAGAAGTCGATTCTGATATGATCAAGGGGTGCCAAAATTTCCCTTGATTAATAGCTTAGTTTTAGTTTTAAAAAGGGGCATTTTTGGTTTTAGGCAGTAGGTGCCGAAATTTTGCTTAAGTAGGGGGGATATCTCTTCAATTCCGGCATTTGACCCCATTCTTTTTTTTCTTTCCTCTCATCCCCACTTCTATGCAAAAGCCGAAAATTTCATTGTTCTCTTCTCTCATCATTTCCTCTAAAAGCCGAAACTCATAACTCTTCTCATCTCCATTCTTTTCTTATAATCGAATGATCTTTGTTCTTTCCTTTATTCTCCCTTTTGCCGATTTCTTTATAGTCGAATCTTCATAGATCCTATTACACTGTCTTTCTTTTGATCTTCTCAGAAGCCAAAATCTGTCAAGAGAAGCCGAACCTATTGGTAAGTGCCGATTTCTTTAGATCTTTTCTCTTTAGGTTTTAGGGGCCATAGCTGATTGGCTAATGGGTTGTAAGGCCATCATTATTTCGATATTCTATTCACTGATCTTGTGTCCTGTTTGGGTGGCATTCCGAGATTTAAAGGAGATCTAACTGCCTAGGTTCCTAGGACAAAAATCGGTAACTTCCTAATCCTATTGTCTTCTTTCGGGATTTCAAGGTAAGGATTTCAATTCTCCCTAAGTTGATCCATCGATTTCCTTTCTTTATTGTGCCTTAACCTAATGCCTTGTTAAGCAATCATTATAGTATCTTTTGACTAAGGTCATTCATGACTCGAATGTCAGCAAATCAAAGGAAGGGGTTGGATCTGAAGTCCCAGCCCCAAAGTTCAAGAAACGTGCAGTGTCAGCAGTACGGGATTGGCCACCGGGTTGTGGACCGGCTTCAGAACAAAACCTTAGAAAGTTAGCGATCAGATCGACTTCGATAGTGTCGACATAGAAAGTAATCGTCCTATCAAGAATCGTGTGTAGATCTCTATCACACTAGTTAATCAGATTATATGTATGTTATGGGCAAAAAGCCGTAAAATGAGTCATTATGAACGATCAGATACCCGTAAAAGGTATGCAAGGGATGTCAGGTACGTAATCATAGAAACTTCTCTATGTGTATCGAAGTATGTGAAAGTTTGTGATCTGTTTAGATAGTATGATGTTCTTATTCTTGCATGTATATATGCATGGGATGGGATTGATATGATGAAGGGGAAGAAGGTCGCATCGCGATCGGTGGCTTTACCACGTAGGTCACATAGTGATCAATCTTTATGATAGGCAGCACAACTGTCGATGTATTATTAAGGTCGCATGGCGATCAGTGGCTTTGCCACATAGGTCACATAGTGATAGATTTTTATGACAGACAGCACAGCTGTCGATATGGTGTGTAGCAGATGGAGGGTTGACTGTAGAAATCCCCACGGTGTGATGGTTGGTATGGGGGTGTGTAGAGGATGGACTCTTAGGTTTGGGATAGGCCATGTTGCATGTAAATATATATTCTGTTGCCATTGTGTATGGGCCCATAATGTGTTTGTGGGCCTCAAGCCTTTTATGTGTTTTCGAGATTTGCACACTGAGTCTTAGTGACTCACCCTTTCATTTCTCCCAACTTTTCAGATGAGCAGTAGATCGTGGACATGGGAGTCGAGGCGGACTCGATGGGCCATCAAGTTTTTTATCTTCATAGACTATTTTCGATTTTTCTTTAAGTTTCAATTTTGGGATTATTTTTGTAATAAGGACTCCATAACTTAGGCTATCGAACTATATTTTTTTTTATGTTACATCTTATAAACTTATGTTTTCAAAGTCTTAATTATAAAGTGAAAGGAAAATGGGTTTTTTCCAGCTTGTTCAACGCAAATGTTAAAGTTTCTTAAAAAATGTCACAATTAATGATTAATCGGTTAAAATAAACTGAGATTTTGAAAACCCTTCAAAGCAAAGTTTTCAACATTCAACTCGTAGCATACCAGATCCGGTCATGACGTATGGTCCGGGTTTGGGGTGTTACAATTTGCCTCCTGCAGAATTATCTGTCTTAACTCAGAGTCCTTCGGCATACAAACTCTTCCACGGAAACATAATACCCCTTCATTGTTCAGCCCATAATCCACTGTCTCTCCACTTTTCACTTGCTGAAGCTAAGAACCCAATGTTTCATCCAATAATTGCTTCTTTTTAATTTGACCTACACATGACGGTTTCACCTGAAGTTCCGTTAACAAACTACCATCTTTATATAGACTGGGATGAGCAAACATTGCTCTCAAATTCGATACCACTTTACAATTTAATGCATCTGCCACCACATTGGCTTTACCCAGGTGATACTCGATTGAGCAGTCGTAATCTTTCAGCAACTCTATCCACCTCCGTTGCCTGACATTTAACTCCTTTTGGGTAAGGAGATATTTCAAACTCTTGTGGTCAGTAGAGATAATTGTCTTTTCTCCATATAGGTAATGTTTCCATATCTTTAATACGAAAACCACAGCAGCTAGCTCCAAATAATGAGTGGGGTAGTTCACCTCATGAGGCCTTAACTGACGAGATGCATATGCTACTACCCTTCTTTCTTGCATCAGCACACATCCTAAACCTGTGTGTGACGCATCACAATAGACAACAAATTCCTTCCCAGCCTCAGGCTGAATCAACACTGGTGCTTAAGTCAGAATCTTCTTCAACTTTTCAAAGCTTTCCTGCTATTTATCAGCCCACACAAACGGTGCTCCCTTACGCAATAACTTAGTTAAGGGTGCAGTAATCAACGAAAACCACTCGACGAACCGCCTGTAGTACCCAGCCAAACCCAAAAAACTTCATATTTCTAACACTAACTTCAGTGGTTTCCAATCCAATACAGCTTCAACCTTTCGAGGATCAACCCTAGTCTCTCAGCAGACACCACATGCCCCAAAAATGTCACTTCTTTCAACCAAAATTCACACTTACTGAATTTGGCGTAAAGTTGCTTTTCTCTCAATATCTGTAAAATAACCCGAAGGTGTGAATCATACTTCTCTTCCGTTCTTGAGTACACTAAGATGTCATCATGAATACCACCACGAACTGGTTTAGATAGGGTTGGAAGACCCGATTCATCATATCCATAAATGCGGCTGGTACGTTCATTAATCTAAATGACATAACCAAAAACTCATAATGCCCATAGCGAGTTCGGAAAGTAGTCTTATGGATATCCGCCTCCTTAACCCTTAACTGATGGTACCCCAACCTTATATCTATCTTCGAAAAGATCAAAGCTCCTTGTAGCTGATCAAACAGGTCGTCAATTATTGGTAGTGGGTATTTTTTCTTAATAGTTAGCTTATTCAATTGATAATAGTCAATGCACATATGCATCGACCCGTCCTTCTTCTTCACGAACAATACTGGCGCTCCCCACAAAGATACACTTGGTCGGATAAAACCACGGTCCAACAATTCTTGGATTTCAGCCTTTAGTTCTACTAGCTCCTTTGGCACTATTCTATAAGGGGCGATGTACACCGGAGCCATTCCTGGTAATAGCTCAATGCCAATTTTGACCTCGCGATTCGGAGGTAATCCCAGAAGCTCTTCGGGAAAAATGTCTGAAAAATCCTTCACGGTTTGGACATCCCCAACCAACAATTCTTTAGCACCAGATGCACTAACAAAAGCTAGAAACGCCTCATACTCCTTTTGCACCAACTTCTCGGCCTTTAATGCCGAAATCACATGAGACAAATAATCCCTTCTTTCTCCTATCACCATCACCTCCTCGTCCCCTGAAGTCTTTAATACCATATGCTTAGCAATGCAATCCAAGTCCGTACGGTGCTTAACTAGCCAGTCCATGCCTAGAATAAGGTCAAACTCATCGAATGGTAGTTCCATCAAATCTGCCGGAAACACTACTCTTTGAACTTCTAGAGGCACATTCCTAAACAACTTATTCACTACCACAGATTGTCCTAGAGGGCTAATCACAGACATTTCTCTAGCAGCAACCTCATATTTAATATTTAGAGTCCCAGACACAGTACATGCAACATATAATAGGTAGATCCAATATCTATCAAAGCTGTAAATGACACATCAAATATGAGAAACGTACCGGTTATGACGTCCGGTGCGTCGCCATCCTCTCGACATCGTGTTGCATAAACCAGCCCCGGCTGCCTTGCATATGCATTACTAGCACCTCTGCCCGGTGCTCCACGACCTCGTCCAAACCCATTTCCCCCTCTGGTCAGACTGCGACCCCTCGTTGGCTGCTGACCACCTCTCCCTGGCTGTACAAATATCTGACCTACCACTTGTGTTCGAACAGGCTCTCGAGGATAGTCCCTGAACTGATGATCCATAGACTCGTATCTGAAACATCCGCCAGTTCTTTTCTAGCACTCTCCCGAGTGAAATTTCCCACATTCCACACAAGGCTGTAACTGACTGGTAGTAACTGGAACACCTACTCGAGTTGGCCCATCAAACCTAGGCCTCTAATTAAATCCCCTTGATGGACCTGAGAACCCAACATCTCTTTTGTTCTTGCCCCTTTTCTTATCTCGGTTTTGTCGTTCAGAGCATTTTACCTCCTCAATAATTTTAGCCTTTTCCACCAATGTAGCAAAATCTCCCTCTACGAGGCTATCAGTACCCACAACTCATCTCGTAGCCCATCTTCAAAATGCAAGCAGTGCTCATAATCAGTTGAGACTATTCCCCGGGCATACTGGCTCAAACGCAAAAACTCCACCTCGTATTCTACCACAGATTTACCTCCCTGAACCAAATTCAAAAAATCTTTTCTCTGAGCATCCACATAGCTAGCCCCGATATATTTTCCCTAGAAGGCCGCTTTAAAGAAATCCCAGGTGATGCGATCCGTTTGAGTACCTTCCCTCACAGTGAGCCACCACTGGTATGCCTCGTCTCTCAGTAATGACACAACCCCTTTCAGTTTCTGTTCTGTCGTGCAGTCCAAATCATCCATAATTCGTTCCACAGCCTCCAGCTTATATTTAGCTACATTCGGGGCTCCACCAAAGATGCCCCTAAAAACTTCGACCCCATTCGACCTGAGTCACTTTGAAATAGACCCACGTGCTACTGACCCAGTGCTTGCCTCAGCGACCCATTCCAGAGCTCGCAGGATAGCTTGGGACAAAGTATCGTCCCCTCCAGTTCGATCTTGAAACCCTGCTTTCACTATTGGCGATGCTGGCACTTTGCCCTCCGACACATGCCCTGATTCTGAAGATCCAGCCTTAGTACCCCGACCTCTACCACGGTCGCGTGTACCTCGTCCACGTCCCCTTGTACTCATACTACTAAATCGAGTTAATCTGTTTAACAATTTTTATGTATCAGTATATGGTTCTAATAGTGATTAACAAATATTTTATGGAAAATAGATATAAGAGTTGTTTTCGCGAATCAAATTCCTAATGTCTCAGTTTCTATAGTCTCAGCTCCTAGAGCTAGAAGTTTCAGTGCACTACTACTAACTATAACAGTTTTCTTACTATAGTCATATCATCTCATATAAAGAATCATAAAATAAGGGAACTTACGGCTGGTGCAGGGGACTCGTGGTGCCATACTTCCAATAAAAACATACATTTTCTTTGAAAAAATGTTTTCAAACCCACTCCACAGCCGAGTTTTGCAACCAGGCTCTGATACCATAAAATGTAACACCCCAAACCTGGCCTAGATGTTATGACCGGATCTAGCATGTCACATAGAAGGATTGTTGAAAAAAACTAAGCGTTCATTGAAAATGTTTGCACCTCTTTTGAAAACTCCGAGTTACGTTGGTTGTTTATAAAAATCCTATTTACTCAGTGTCCATTTTAGAAAAGTTGTAATTTACTTGAAAACTACCTTTATAATGAAAATCGATTTTGATTATTCGCAGTAACATGATATTTTTGAAAGCGATTGTTAATGTTTTAAGAAAACCCCGTATTTATAAGTTTAATAGTTATAATTGAAAAGTTAAAAGAAAAATATACCAAAGGCCTTATTACAAAATATCAACCCAAAATAAATAAATAATCTTAAAGTAAACGTAAAAATCGAATTTACTAAAGTTTGAGAGAAATCTCCATTGTATGGCCACCATTGAGTCCTCCACGGCTCCACATCCTCTATCACTGGGGATTACCTGTGAGGTTAAAGAAAAAGGGGTGAGTTACAAGAACTCAGTGTGTAATCCCTAAATGACATTAATTGGGCCCGAGCCCATAAGACATCAATCTGGGCCTAAGCCCTATATTCATGAAAGTGCAAATGAAATAGTGCAGCCCAACCCAATCCAACCAACACACCCCCGTACCAGCCAATCACACCTGTGGGGATCAAGTCAACCCACCCCGCCAATCACACCAATATTGCAGACAAGCTGCTAATCACAATATTTGTGGCTGAGCCACCAGAGTTATAATTATGTATTTATATATATATATTATGGTTATGCCACCAAGCTACACTGCTCTTTAGTCATTAACCCGCCCCATGCAACATGAAAAAATGCAATATGGATACTAACATATAATAGTGTAATGTAAACGTACACACATCACTAGGCAATACTAAGGGTAAAAAGTCACTCAACCTATCGATGGTACTTTAGTAATTTCGCAGCCCAGGGGTATTTTGGTAATTTACCCTCCAAGGGTATTTTCATAATTTCCTCATTAATGACCTTTCTAAAGGCCTAATATCACCTCGAGCGACTCGGGACCTTTTCTGTGTCTCTACGGAGCTATTGGGCCTAAAATCTATTTTAGACCCAAACGGGCCCACACGTTCGTGTGGCCCAAATCGCGGGGTTTCGATTTTGGATATACAGATTTTGTATTTAGATCTATCTTTTGTTAGTTTTCCAACAATTTGGCTCGAATGGGCTCGATAGCCCATTGGGCCCATTTGGCCCATTTCAGCCTGTTACAGCCTCAGTATCGCGAGAGTGTTCGTGCCACTCTTATCGACTTAACGTAACAGTTGGTTTCTTGATTTACCACTGTGAACGTTTGAACGCTCGTGTCTTCATAGATGTTGATTTTTTTGGCTTTTCAGCATTTGGCTGTTTCACAAACGTTTCACCCAAACATTCAGAGAGGTGTGAGAGTACACACACCTGCTTACAAGTTGCGAAACACAGCACCTTTCAAAACACCTGAGGCTAAATCGGCTAAGCAGTTAGCCTTCTCGTTTGAATAAACCCAAAATGTGAATACGAGACTAAAGGCTTAACTTACCGACGATACACGCATTCCTTTTAAAGAGAGTATTCGGTCCACCCTCTACTGATCAAGGTTTCGCACTTCTAATGAAAAGATCACGTTAGCAACCATTCGAGGTAATAAGAGAAGCGTCTTTTAAGAACTCAAGAATTACATCAAAAGAAACCCACCATTCTCCACCCTTATTTGGCCATAGATACTTACCAAGGTACCCCAGATTTGGCAACTGTCCAACAAGAGTTTCGGGTTCCACAAAGGAACAAACACGATTCAGGGTGGAGAGGAGTATTTAGATTCGGCCTACATGAACAGAGTTAAAAGAAACTATTTCGGTTCTTTAGAAGAGAAAAGAGAAAAAGAACATACAAAGAGAAGAAACCATTACCTTGCAACCGGAGGAAACCAAATAGTAGAGGAAGATTCGGTTGCACAAGACAACAAACAAAGATAGAACGCGGAGCAGAGGATGACAGAGAAAGACTTAACTTCGCTGAATGCCTACCACAAAAAGATGTAAAAGAGAGATTAAGCATTCGGCTATAAGACTAACCCAGATGAAATACCCAAGTTGAAAAGAGATGGAGTACCGATTGAGAATTAGAAGAAAATAGGGGGTTGATGTTTCGACTAAGGTATAGAAAAGGGAAAGTGAGAGGATATGGAAGATGGTTCTCGGCCAAGAGTGATTTGGTAACAAGGAGAAGCAATGCACGAAAAAGGCAAAATAAAGAAGAGAATAAATTAAACTGCCAAGAAAATTTGACAACACAAGTTGAGAAAAGAGAACCCGAATAAGTGTTTGGAGTAAAAGTGTTCAAAATGCACCAAATGGCAACCACTTTCGGTACCCTCCCACTCAACCCGAATGCACACTCCCCAAAAGACAAAATTTTGACTGAAATTCCCCATGCATTTCCCCACTTATAGTGATCATTGCTTCTTCCCCACAATCCCTTAATTTACTCCCTATTTTGCTCCACCATCCACTCTCCATCACTCATTCAAACATTTTGACCAAGTCCTCCCTCTCGCCTGCAGAGTTTGGTCTCTACTCAGCTACCTACCTTCCCTGAGCACAAAAATAAAACTCTATTTTTGCAGCATGTAGGATTCGAACACTCTCCCTCTCCATGCTTCCCTTGTGACACCACCCACTAGGCCATCTTGCTTCTTGTGTTAACAAAATACAACTAATTAAACCTAAGTCTTGCCTCCACTAGCTCACCCCACTAAAGTGCCCAAAAACCAAACTTTCACCAGGGCCTAGACTTGACCCCGAGCCTTCCCAAGACCCCCATTAACACCCAATTAACAAACTTATCAAGCACAACACATGCAAGGACGCAAAAAATACCATACCCCTATTTTTAGAATGTTACATAGACCTAGTTGCAATGATCTCAAAAACATAAAATTTACTAAGAATAAACTCAAATAGACTCACATGCAAGAGGAACTATGGCTGAACCTCTCAAGCACTTCAATGGTGTTTTTCCCTTTCAAATTTTGGAGGTAGAACATATAGAAGATGATACCATTTTTATTTTTATTTTATTAATCTTTATCTTATTATTACATAATTACAATTTTATCCTTATTAATAAACATAACAAATGGCAATTTAATTGTCCTATACCATCCATCTATCTTCTCTATGATCTATTTACAACTTAAGTCCTTTCTCCTTTGATAATTAAACTTTCGGGTCATTAAAATTCAATAATTCCTAAGTTTTGCATCTTTCATAATTTAATCCTTTTTACTTAATTAACCGCCTAAATGTTAAAATTTCATCACCAAAATTTAACACAAATCCAATGCAACCCTATAAACATTAATTAAGTTATAAAAATTCAACTTCACATATTAGATTTGTGGTCTCAAAATCATTGTTCCATTACCACTGAAAAATGGGATATTACATCATTATTGTCCAAGCTCATAATAATACTTGACTAAGGATCTTTTAAGAATAATCATATTATTATTAGGACTTTATTATTAATCAGTTTATTTATATACAGAGAAAAAGAAACTGAAATAACAATGGCAATGCCTTATATTAATAACGAGGTAAAATGTGTATGTAATTACAACCATCTATTGATTGGTCTTCGGGCATACTCTAACAGATAAGTCCTCCAAGAATGAGCTATCTATTTATGTGAGTCCGTATGTACAGATATGATAGTCCGTCAGGACTATTTTAAGTGTATGATTCCGCAATAGGGGATTTGCTATTAAGAATCTGCCTACATGTTATCTGTTTCTAAAAGTGGACCATTATGAATGGGTTATCAATTATTGTGAGACTGAAGTAGGATACAATAGTCCGCCATATTTGTTTTCTTGGTTAAGACGAGTTGATTTTTTTTCTTAACCCTTAATGGGAGTCTTCCTTATGAATCTGCTCGTATGATTTATCAAGCATGAATCCGTAGATTTGGGTATGAAATAGGGATCCGTTGGACCGTACTACGAATCTGAGTCTGTTAAGACAAGCCACTAATGACAATCCGCAACAAGGACTATCAGCCAAGATTTGTCTTATTTTGATTATCTGTATTTTATTGAGGCAAAAGATGAAATGAGTTTTCTTTCATAAATCAACAAGTAAGAATTCACAAAGATTTCCTCTCAAAGAATTCACAAAGATTTCCTCTCAATGAAGTAGTTACATATGGGTTTGCATAGGCGACTAATGAAGATAGAGTTCATAGGAATAATCTGCCAAGCAGTCAAGTGTTTATCTGTATTCTGATATTACATCTCTGAAGTCTCATCAGTGAAATATTTTTATGTGAAAGGATTTGTATAGCCGATTATGAAATCCTATTTTTCAAATTGTTCGTAATAGATCAAAGGGAGTTGAGTAAGATAAACCGTCTTCTAGGTTGTGCAAGTAAATAAGCGATGGTGACTTTGAGGTTGATATACCAAGTACAAGTGAGCCAGATCATGTAATGTAAATACCACGCCAATGAGATTGGCGAACTGTCTTAGTGCAAATAGTTAGACTTAAACACTAAATCATGAAGCGCCAGCTTGTTAGCATTCTCCTGATACAAGGTATATATAACTCACTAAGTTCAAATGAACAAATGAACTTATGTATGTGTCATTATATATTTCAAGTATTAAGGAGAAATTTGAGAGTTTGTGGAGGACTAGGCTAGAAACTACTGTGCTCAGGCAGGATTACTTCTTGTTGTAATATGCATGTAGTGGAGCGACCCAGAGGCAGAGTCTCAGGGTCAAGCATAAGTTGAAATTACATAAGTCTGTAGGGTACATATCTAAGTATAAATAAATTCATCTGTATATTAAAGCTACCTTGTAAAATATGAATGTATTAAATTCATGTAGTTAGCAAAGTTAATTATTGTTTTGAGTTATAAATATTATTGGAAATTAATTAATCTATTAGGCGTAATGTATTAAATGAATGTGTTAGTTAATATTTAAAATTTTGAGCGTAGCACTAATAACTCTTGAAAAGAGTTATAATTCATACTTTTAAATTTAATTAATTGCTTGTACTTAAGTAAAATTAGCTTTATTTTAGGTAATTGCATGATCATTTCTAGTTAATCAAGCAGTGCATCTAAGAACTTGAGATGGTGATTACTTTATTGCATTTTTACTTTTAATTGCTAGTGGAAAGTTCTTGTTGTGGCTGAATGGTAGGTTTAAGGGAGAAGGATAACAGAGGATGGAGGTTTGCCGAGGCATTATGAGAGGTTGCCATGGCAATTCTAGGGAAGAAAACAAAAAAACACCCAGTCAGTAATGAGAGCACTCAGTATTTGGCCCTCCACATGCACGTGTAATGGAGAATATTGTACCACCGCTTACCCATATCCGTTACCAGAATAGGGTATGAGGCATTACCGAAGTTTACTAAACATTTTCAAATAATTTCGAGTCATTTATTATTCATATTTTGAAAATAATCATAACATCCCTCTATTAGGCCCTCGAAGCCCAAAAACATACATTAGGAACCAATCGAGATAAAATCGGGATCATAGGGAATTTTTCACAAAATCTTAAAATTTTTCTCAACTACAGAGGTCACACGCCTATGTGGTTCGGGGACACGCCTGTGTGGTCAGGCCGTGTGGCCAACACGCCCATGTGACTTACCTCGCTCCAGGCCGTGTAGTTAATTTTTATTTTCAAATTAGGTGCAGGATTCATATGGCCGTATCACATAACAAATCATTTCATAAGAAATTGCATAACTAAAACCTTTCCACTCTTTCATAAGCTCAATTATATTTTCATCTAAGCACTTACCATTTCAATGCACCTTATAATTAAACATATTACCATTCAACTAGCAATTTGGCACTTGCCTAAACTTCAAGCAACAACATTGGTTAGCGTACTTTAATATTGACAAACTTATTTTCTCGACATGTCTCACTTGAATTTATTACTCGTCTTAATATACATAATTTTCCTTGTATCAACGTATCAAAGATAGTCTCATATTTACATGTCATGATACATATCATTCTCTTACTGTTTCTTCATAAATATAAATTATTCAATTCATTATGACAATATTTCATGTACCATCATTTTCATGAGTTTAGTGTATATTTATTCCAGTAGCAGTTCATAATTTTGAATATGCATAATTATCAGGAAAGTTTCACATACATGTATTTTCCATGTCATATTTCAATATATCAAATAATTATCATTTCTATTTATTTCAAGTTTAATTTCATGATTTCAAGTACTTACCATTTTCTATATTTATCCCGTTGAATTTCTCAGAATTTCGATGGATTTCTAGTAGTACACTTATAGTGTACAATCTCATTAACCGTCAATTCGTACATATATATACATAAGTCCTTTTTAGAGAGCATACTCCCGCAAACCTCATTTCTTACAGCAGGATTACTAGTCCAGGCTAAATCTCCTATAATATATGCTCAAAGAGTATTATCGGGATTCCCAGTCTAGGCTAAATCCCTTGCAATGACAAATACTCTATAGAGCTTTGTCTGGATAACTAGTCTAGGCTAAATCCAGACTCACATTTACTTCGGATTACCCGTCCGGGTTAAATCCTTTTCACACATATTCTTCGGGAGGGCTTATATCAGGATCACCTGTCTGGGCTAGATCCTTTTTGCCATCAAATCCTTTTCAGTGATCCATCGAATTCCGTTCCATCTAGCCGGGATTTATTTCTCTTTTTATCAAGTATTATCAACATTTCATCTATTATCATACATTAAACATTCAATTCACATTCATGTCACATAAAGATACAATTCAAGCATTTAAGAATTCAATTCAAGTTGCACGAACTTATCTCGTTGCTTGTTCGTGTTTATAATTTCACTAATCCGATGTCTTTTCTTTTCCACGTTCAATTCTCGTATTTGAGTCATCCAGATCTTTATAAATAAATTTGATCATGATTTTCATTCATTTCATATTTTGATACATTCAATTGATCTCTAGGTAAAATTACCATTTTGCCCCTAATCTTTTAATTAATGATGATTTCATCCTTAAGCTCAGAAAAATAAAATTTAATCCTTATTTCAAGCCTCATTATTCTCATAAATATTGATAACAACCCATGAATTCTATGAAATATTAGAATTTTCCATAATTTCAACACTTTTCAATTTAATCCCTAAAACATTTTTTCACCCGATCTTGATCTAAAATAATAATTTCATTCAATTTTGTAATTTAAATAATAAAATAATTCAT
Organism: Gossypium rotundifolium; assembly: GCA_025506655.1. NCBI lineage: Eukaryota > Viridiplantae > Streptophyta > Magnoliopsida > Malvales > Malvaceae > Gossypium > Gossypium rotundifolium. The sequence goes on along the minus strand of CP106722.1, from coordinate 99,595,280 downwards.
TTCATGTAATTTGGTCATTTTGACATTTTATAAAATTGCCCATAAAGTTTTACTTTTATTCAATTTAGTCCCTAAACCTAAAACATGCAAATTAGCCATGCTAGGTGAATATTCATATATATTTTCCTCCTCCCCTCTCCATTCCACATCCTTAATTTATATAACGTGATTATAAGTAATATTATCTATGATTTCAGTATTTACTTATAAATTTATTCAAAGCTGACCATTTGAGTCACAGTCACTAAATTATTTATATCATGAGCTAAAGAATTCCAATTTAAGATATGCTTGATTTTTTAGAAACTAGACTAAAATATTTTTCTACCATAAAAATTTCAGAATTTATAGTTTAGCCAATAAGTACAGCAAAATCTTCAAATTTAGCTCTGTTCTACTATTTGACAGCTTCTACCTTTCTTTACTAAAAATTAATTATCTCTTAGTACAAGATTTGGATGGTGTTCCCATTTGTTTTTATTACAAATAGACTCATTAAAAATTAAAACATGTAAATTTAAGCCCCTAATTATTTTTATCCAATTTTTGATGATTTTCCAAACTCAAAATAGGGGAACCCAAAATCATTCTGACCTTGTCTCACAAAATTTATTATAACTCATAATTTACAATTCCATTGCTTTCATTTCTTATTCTATGAAAAACTAGACTCAATAAAATTTAATTTAATATTCTATTCATCCTATAATTTGATTTTCAAAATATTTGGTGATTTTTCAAAGTTAGACTACTCTGCTATCCAAAAGCTGTTTTAGTGCAAGATATTAATTACCATGTTTATAACACCTTTATTTTCTTTCTCTACACTATTTCTCATCACTTTCTCTTATTTTCTCTTCACTAACATATCAAGAACATAGGACCATATATAAGAAAACTTTACATTAACATCATTTCCATACTTTTTCAATAATATCAAACTTAAAAATATATTAAAATCTTGATGTTCTCACCTTGTCATATTGATTTCAATCTTTAACTTGATTTTTCTCTCTCCTCCAGCTTTTATTTCTTGAACCCAACTTGATATTCTAACTCCCCATAGTCTCCTTAACATTTTTCTCTCTTGGTAGCTATGGAAATTCTTTTGATTTCTAGGTGAAAATGGTGAATTTTTTGGTAGAAGGACCAAATTGCAAAGGAAGCAAAACTTTCTTTCTTCTCTTCTCTTCTAACGTGAAATGCATGGAAAGATGATAGAAATTCTTCATCTTTCCTTCCTTCCTTATATACTAAATAAATAATAATATAATACTAAAATATCTCATTAAAATATTAATAAAATAATATTTATCTAATTAAATAATTATAAAATATCATCAATATCATCATTACTTTCTAGATTTCTCTCTCTTCCAATTGACCATTTTGCCCTTTGTGATCTTTTAAAATTTCGTCCTTGAATCATCACATAATTTGGTAAAATTATGATTTAGTCCTTCATAATTCTTTACCTATTCAATTTGGTCCTAATTCATCCATTTTCCTTAGTTTCTAGATCATTCCACCCTTAAAATATTTTCACGATTGGTCTTTCAAATTTTTCATATTTACACTTTAACCCCTCAAGTTTTGAGTATTTACTCTTAGGCAACAATACTTTTCTCACTTTTACCATTTAGTCCTTTCTTGAATTAATATATCATAATATGCTTCCCAATTTTGTCATAACTCCAAAATTTCGCTTTTTGTCGCTTTATTTCCTTATTTTACTATATCAAAGATAATATCTTACTGTAAAAATTTTTGGGGAATTACAAATATTCACCTTAAAATTAGGGAAAAACAATAATTGGTTGACGATTTTTACACTAGAGGACAACCCAAGTATAAAAGTCAATAAAAAGGGGAAAGACAAGAATAAAGGGAGAAAGATGAAAATTTTTCTGAGCTTGGACAGATGTCTCATTGTGGCAAAAAGGGCAAGTTGAGCTGACTATGAACTTTGGTGAAGACGATCAAAAAGACGCCGAGTTGGGGGGATTTTAGTTTTAAAACCCAAATTTCTTCCTCTGTATTTTGTTTTAGTTTTTCTATTCTAAACTGATATTTTGGGATATTGATGATACGAAAACAATTTGAATTTGTGTAGCCCAGCTACGAGCTAACTTAATACGACTGCGGTTTGCTTTGGATGATGTTTTAACTTTGATTAATGTTTATGGATTAATATGGTTCATATTACTGCTTTAACCAATGGTTGTTTTTATTTAAATTCTTAAGAAAGTGTTGATGAATGCTCAATAAGTCTTAAGGTAGCTTGACACTGACAGGATTAGGTTACCTGGACCGAAGTTGGGTAATATAAGTGAGTGTTGAGTGAATACTCATGTAAAAGCCTTACCTTATATGATTTAGAGGGTTGAGCTTTAGTAGTAGTTGCTAATCCCTAGCCTATAGACATATAGTGCCTTAGGGGTGAGCAACTTTAGGTCTTGCTTTCGACAGAGGTAAACCACATTAGTACCCAATCGAACAGTAAGTTCACCATAGTTTTGCCATGTCATTGTTCATGGGTTAGAACAAATTCCTTAGTAATCCCAGCCTTCACGATCAATATTCCAATCTTGCTAAAGCCCTTAGTACTATTGTTTGATTTGTTACAATGGTAATCTCTACTAGTATACTTCATTACTCTCACTTCTAATGTGTTAATCCTATTTTAATTTCATTAAACACCATTCAATACATTTATCTTTTCTGTTCAATTGTGATAACTTAGAAAAAGAACACTCATCCAATCCTCGTAGGAACAATACTCACTCATCACTTTATTACTTGATTCGACATGTACACATGTACACTTGCACAATTCGCACATCATATTCACACGCGACAAGCACCCTATAACCCAAATCTGGCAATTGGGTCGGGAATAGGGTGTTACATTGAACCCAAGCTTTTAAGTCTACAATATAAATACTCTTGCCACTATGCCAAAAAATTGTTGGCAAGAAAAGATTATTAGATTATTAGATATAGAAGAAATTTCTTTTATCTAATAACTTTCATGTTAGATAATTACAGCCGATTGAAATTTTTCACTTAAAATTTCTAACATTTTATTTTTTTTAAAATGTCTTTGATAATTTTATTATTTTTAAGTTAATACAAAATTTCAACAAAAAAGGTGTTGAAAAAATAAGTGAGTAGATAACTACTTATTACTTAATGTTGAAAATATTAAAATTTATTTTATTTTAAAAATAAATTATCTCTATTTTTTTGTAAAACAATAAGATTCCCAATTTATTATATTTAATTTTATGAAAACTATACAAAATAAAATAATATATTAATATAAATAATATTAAGTTTAATAATTAAATTATTTTTAAAATAAGATTAATTTATTAAAAAATATAATTACATTTGGTGCTTAATTTTAATATACTAAACAACTTTCTAATATAAATTCAAGACTTCTAAAATTCAGCACTAAAATTTCAACATTTAATTATTTAAAACTTAAATTTTTAGTTTACTAAGCAACACTTAAAGTTTGTGGTCTAGCCAGGTCAGATCTTTAGGCTGAAGATAAAACTCTTCGAATACATTTTTCTCTTTTTACAATACAATTCAAAACTTTACTTAAAAATTATAAAATTTCTTATCACTTGATGGAATAAAAATTTTAATTTATGTTTAATATATTTATAATATATATAAAAGCAAGAGTTTGGAGAAACTTTTCAATTGACAAGAATATCCTTTATTGTTAATGTTAAGATCGACCCGATTAAGCAACAAGTAAAAAAAAAAATAGCAGAATAAATTGAAAAATTGAATACACAAATTTAACGTGGAAAAATCCCTCCAAAGAGGATAAAAAACCACAGGCAAAGATAATTTTACTATAATGGCAAAAGAATGAAGAGTACAAAAGATGGAAATAAAAACAAAACCCGAAAAACCCGAAAACAAAGAACCCTCAAAACATAAACACAAAATTCTCTAAATGTGTTATGAGTTCTAATATCTAATGGGTGTTTTTTCTAAGATTGTAAAAGAGCCTTTTTATAGGCTAAATTCATAGGTCAAATAATAATAAAGTAATCTAAACTAATCAGTGTTTGATTAAAACAAATAAACAGAGTTTAACTAGAAGATTATTTCTCAAATTTGACTGAAATAGGAGTCATACTTAACAAATCTCCACCTTGACTCATATTTCCACAACGCCATCTTTGCCAAAGCCTGCCACGAGACTATCTTGAACCATGCAGGGAATTAACTAAGTTGAATCTGTGCTTAGAAACTGGAAGACTTCTAGCCTTCAACTTGTACACTGCCAAATCAAAATTAACCCGTGTAACACTCCAAACCCGGTCTATGCGTTGAGACTAGATTTGGTTTGTTACATGAATCGAGTTATCTTTAAATTTGCAATAAGTTGAAAACTTGATATAAATTTCAGGTTTTAAAATAAATAGAAGAGTTTTTGAATTTGATAAATATTTGAAAACATTAGTTGAAAATCATTGTATTATCAAAACCCTTTGAATAGTTTGTTAAAGAGTTAACTTTAATAAAATATTTATAAAAGAATTCCATATACTTGAAAACCCATTTATTTTAATAAAGCATCATAAAATCACACCTTAATTAAAAAGTCCAAAGTTTAGTTTAAAACCCAAACACACATAAAATCCATAAGTTATTTATAGAGGCCCTTATTACAATAATCCATAATAGTAAAAAATATTTATTAAAAGTTCGAGTTTAAATGACCTCTCTCGCAAGTATGGCCTCCACGAAGTCATCCTCGCCCAAGTCCACATCAATTTCCATTACCCGAGATGGAAAGAATTTAAAGGGGTGAGTTACTTAGAACTCGATGTGTAACTCACTTACCACCATTATTGGGCGAGATCATCAGACATTATCTTGGGCTTGAGCCCAATTCGAATTCAACAAGATATCATGAATTTAAAACAAATAAAAATGCATGTAAAATGTAATTCCCAACCCAAACCTAATATCCATCCGCTAACACCCCCGTACCAACCATCACACCTGTGGGGATCAAGTCAACCCACCCCGCCATCACACCAATCGTAGGCATTAAGCCTTTTATAATTGTGGCATAACCACCGAACTAGAGGCAATAAGCCGATATTGTGGCAAAGCCACCGAACTAGAGGCAATAAGCCGATATTGTGGCAACTGGCCATTCTTCTCTTCATATATCCCACCCATGCAATCATACATGTACTATAAAATATAAAATTTATTAACAATACATAACATGGTGGGTTTATCAATAACATTTCATTTGGCCCATAATTATAGCAATTTGTCTATTTAGCAGTTTAGTGGGCTTTGGCCCATTTACCGAACTAGAGTGTTTTGGCTCAGTTTTAACGAACTAGAGTATTTTGGCCCGATTTATCGAACTGGAATATTTTCGGCCCATTTTATCGAACTAGAGTATTTTCGGCCCGTTTTCACGAACTAGAGTATTTACGGCCCATTTATCGAACTAGAGTATTTTCGGCCCATTTTCACGAACTAGAGTATTTACGGCCCATTTATCGAACTAGAGCATTTTGGCCCGATTTATCGAAACATACTACTTATATATTAACAAAAATTTTCTCGAGGGCATTTTTCGTAATTTTTACGATTTAGACGTTTTTACGTATTTTCGTCAAAATATCAATATTTACGTTTTTACCGATCTAACCGTTTTTACGATTTACTTCATACCGAAATTGACATCCAACCGAGAAAATAATGAGTGTGAAGTTACACACCTCGTTACCGAAAGTACTAATCCTTCTCGCTCCTCGGCACCTAAAACATATTTTGATCCGTTAGACAACTAACTCGTAAAAATAAATCTTAATCGATAATAGATCCAAAATCTTACCCCCTTGATTTTGAATCACTTCGATTTTTGGCTTTTCCTCGTTTATCGATTCACTAGCCGCCGAGAATCCACCAACGTATAACGGCTCGGAAGTTCGTACTACTTCGAATAATGGACTTCTTTCGGAAGATGGCCCACAACCCGGTGGAAAATCCCGGACTGCCGAAACCGCTCTTCGTTTGAATGGGGGATTTACGGATCCGCCCCTCTTAACGTGACTAACCACCGCCCTTTTCTTCCCTATTTTGACAGTCTTCAAGATCCAAAGGAATTTAGTTAGATCTAAAATAATATCACATAATACTAGAGGTTTTAAAGAGATTTAATTTCCTTACCAAAATAAAACGTTTCCAACGTTTCTCCCGATCACTTGAGTTCCGATCTCCGTTATTGCACTAAATAATAATAACGAAAAGAACGTTATTAGAATGAACGTTATATCAATCCAAAAAGTCCTTCAATTCACCATTACTATACGGCCATAGTACCTTAATAAATCGAAAATGGAAAAGAACTCTTACCTATTTTCCACGGTAAAAAGGAAAGGATTGAGAATGGTGTCTAAATGATGAAGGATTCGGCTATGTATGATCAAGGAAAAGAAGAAAAATATTTGGTTTATAGGCACAATAGCATTCGGCCAAGAGAGTGAAGATGGAGAGAATTTTCGATTGAAAAAGAAATAATATAAGAACGAAAGGATGATGGTGATGTTGTTGCTTGATGTCAAAGAGAAAAGAAGAGAAAAAAAAATGAACTTTAGGTCTTTGGTATATTCGGCCATGGCAAAGAAAGAAGAAAAGATGATTCTTTTGGTATGGATGATTTTACACAAGAAGAAAAGGCACAAAGAATTGGCTATCGAGATAAGCAAAAAGGAATAACCAAATGGTCACAAAATTTGAGCTTTACTAATGCCCTATTCGGCCAAGATGAGAGTTTGAGAGGAGAAAGCAAAGAAAAATCTGCACAATGTGCAAAGAATGACCAAAGAGAAAAGAATGAGATTTTTAGCCAAACTAACAAAATTTTGGCTCCTTCCCTAAACCAATGTTGCCGTCCAGCACATGGTCAATTGGCCATGATTTCTTTCCAAATTTTCCCTTGATAAGTGCCTTATGTTCCCCTATCTTTCCTTAAACCTTTGATTCCATGCCATAAGTTAGTTGTTTCCTTAATCCATTGATACACTAACCAAAATAACATGGTCAACACCTTCCTTATATGATCCTTGCCGACACTTCTTAGTTATGAGCGAGAAAATTAAAACAAAAATTCATTTAGGTGCTATACAAGGATTGAACCTCTTCCCTCTTACTAGAACCCATGCGCCAACTCCACCATGCCATATGCTCATTTTATGACACACTTTAGCACATAATTTAGCTTAAGTCTTAATCACCTTTGTTTCACTTCCATAAATTCTCAATTAATAAATTTTATTCCTTCTTCAAATTATGCTTTACCCTCTCTAGGACTTCAATAAGCACTAAAATAAAAATAAGAGATTTTTCCTAAAAAAAAATCTAAACACCAATTCATGAAATTTAAATACTCGGATTTTTAGGGTGTTACAACTCTACCCTCCTTAAAGAAAATTTCGTCCTCGAAATTTACCTGGTTGAAAAAGGTGAGGGTATTGTTGCCGAATTGCATCCTCTGGCTCCCACGTAGCTTCTTCCACTCCGTGGTTACGCCATAGAACTTTGACCAACGGCACGGTTTTCTTTCTTAGTACCTTAACATCTCGGTCTAGGATTTCCACTGGTTCTTCTTCAAAGGACAAATCTGAATTCAGCTCCAATTCTTCTACCGGTATAACGTGTAAAGGATCCGATCTATAACGCCTCAACATGGAAACATGAAAGACATTATGAATTTGATCTAACTCGGAGGTAACTCAATCGATATGCCACTAGACCAACACGCTTCAAAGACTACGATAAGGTCCAATATATCTAGGACTTAGCTTGCCCTTCCTTCCGAATCAAGATCTTTTCCAAGGAGATACCTTCAAGAAAACCCGATCTCCACACTATACTCGATGTCCCTTCGCTTCGGATCTGCGTCGACTTACATCTATCTCGAGGCTTCTTTCAACCGTGCTCGAATAACTTTTACCTTATCCTCTGTCTGGATATCATCTCGGGACCTAACATCATCTTTCGCCCAACTCGGTCCAACAAATAGGAGAGCGACACTTACGACCATACAATGCCTCGTAAGGTGCCATCTAAATGCTAGACCGATAGGCTGTTGTTATCATAAATTTCGCGGTGGTAGATAATCCTCCCAACTACCCACAAGTCGATTACACATCCTCTTAACATATCTTCCAATATCTCAATTACTCTCTCCGATGACCATCGATTGAGGATGAAAAGCGTCTTGAAATTCAACTTCGTCCCCAAGGCTTCATGCGAGCTTTCGAATCGTGATGTAAACCTAGGGTCCCTATCCGATATAATAGATATTGGTACCCCATGCAACCTCACAATTTCGGATCGTAAAGTTTCGCCAACACGCAATGAATAATCCGTCTAAGCGGCAAGAAATGAGCAGTCTTCGTCAACCGATCAACAATTACCCAAACGAAATTTTTCTTAGTAGGTGTTAACGGTAACCCACTAACAAAATCCATAGTTATCCGCTCCCATTTCCAAAGAGGAATCTTTATCGGTTGTAACAATCCAGACGGTAATTGATGTTCTGCCTTCACTTGCTGACAAGTCAAACATTTTCCCACGAACTCTGTAATCTCACGCTTCAACCCTGGCCACCAATACTGTTCACGGAGATCTCGATACATCTTATTTCCTCCGGGATGCATAGCATAAGGGCTACTATCGCCTCCGTAGAATTAGTTGCCTCAAATCTAGATCCTTAGGCATGCATACTCTCCCTCGAAAGCACAACACACCCTCCGTGTTTATTCCAAAATCCTCAATTTCACCATTTTCAACTTGTCGCATAAAGGTCCCAACTTCTCATCGATGTCATTTTTCCTTGATTTGTTCCACCACGGAGGTTTCACCAAGTTACGCTAACAAACCGCCATCCTCATCTGAGACTCAAATGGGCAAACAAAGCTCTTAATTCGAGATACCGTCTTACGACTTAACGCGTCGGCTACCACGTTAGCCTTTCCGGGATGGTATTCGATGGAGAAATCGTAATCCTTTAACAATTCTACCCATCTTCTTTGTCTTAAATTCAATTCCTTCTGGGTAAGGAGGTATTTAAGACTTTTGTGATCCGTGTAGATTATGGACTTCTCACCATAGAGATAGTGCCTCCAAATCTTTAGAGCAAAGACAACGGCAGCTAACTCCAAATCATGAGTAGGGTAGTTTACTTCGTGTGGTCTCAATTGACGAGAAGCATAGGCCACCACCTTTCCATTTTGCATCAACACACAACCCAGACCTGTGTGAGATGCATCACAATAAACAGTGAATTCTTTACCAGCCTCTGGTTGAATTAAAACTGGAGCTTCTGTCAGAATCTTTTTCAATTTCTCAAAACTCTCTTCTTGCTTTTCAGGTCCGGATATCTGAGCTCCCTTTCGCATAGCAGTTTAGTCGAGAGTGCGACAATCAATGAAAACCCTCTACAAAACGTCTATAGTATCCACCAAGCCTAAGAAACTCAATTTCACTCACCGATGTTGGTGGTTTCCAATCCGAATAGCCTCAATTTTCCGAGGATCCACCCTTATTCCTTGGTGATACTACATGACCAAGGAAAGTCACCTCCTTTAGCCAAAATTTGCATTTACCAAATTTGGCATACAATTGCTTATCAATAAGTAATTGTAATACTATCGCAAATCTTTGGTCATGTTCCTCCTCATTTCTCGAATAAACCAATATATCATCTATGAACACTACCACAAACCGGTCTAAATATGGTTGAAAGACTCGGTTCATCATGTCCATAAATGCATTTGGTGCATTGGTTAATCAAACGGCATCACTACAAACTCATAGTGTCCGTAACGTGTCCGAAATGTTGTCTTATAAATGTCCGCTTCTTTCACCTTAAGTGGTGATAACCCGACCTTAAATCAATTTTGGAAAAGCTGAAGCTCCCTTCAATTGATCAAACAGTCGTCAATTCTCGGCAGAGGATACCGATTCTTGATCGTCAATTTATTCAACTGTATGCGTAGTCAATGCACATACGCATCGATCCATCCTTCTTCTTAACGAATGTAGGCGGTGCTCCCCACGGAGATACACTTGGTCGAATAAATCCCGATCCGGCAATTCTTGAATTTGAGCTTTGAGCTCACCAACTCCTTGATTGCCATTCTATAGGGAGCAATGGACACTTTGGAGCCGCCCCTGCAAAAGCTCAATGCCAAATTCTACTTCCCGATCCGAGGTATACGGGAAGTTCTTGAGAAATACATCGGAAATTCCTTCACCGTCCTCACATCATTCACGGATAATTCTTTGGCATCCAAAACACGAGATAAAGGCTAGGAATGCCCTGCACTTTTCGCACCAACTTCTCGACTTTTAATGCAGATACCACATTTGCCGATAGTTCTTTCGTTCACCAATCATTATGACTTCCTTATCATCCGAGGTCCTTCGACATTTGTTTCTCGGACAATCCAATTCGCGCCGATGTTTGACCACCAATCCATGCCCGAATGAGATCGAACTCACGAAAGGTAGTTCCATCAAATTTGCTAAGAATACTTCCTCTTGGATTTTTAAGGGCACGTCTTTAAATATTTTATTAACCATTCTTGGTGTCCTAAAGGACTGATCGCATCATCTCATTTTCGGTAATTTGATTCTAAATTGATTTCGGATATGGCACTAGATACATATGAATGAGTAGAGCCAATATCTATTAAGGCAATAACAGTACATCAAAAATGAAGAACGTCTGGGTTATCACATCGGTGCATTGCCGTCCTCACGACGCCTAACCGCATAGACCGATCCAGCCGTCTTGCATCGCATTTCCTCTATTACCATTTCCTCGACCGGTGCACCTTGACCACGACCAGCCCCATTACCACCACGACTGGTCCACGACCTCTCGGTGGTCTGCGATTACCTCCGGCATTTGTGCATCATTATTACGGACTTCTTGAGTCGTATCCATTCGTCGAGGACAACTTTTGTACTGATGTTCCATTGAGCCGCACTTGTAGCATGCGCCCGTTTTCCTCCAACATTCCCCAAAATGTCTCTTCCCACACTCAGTGCAATCTCGACTTCGATTATTTGCTACCGGGGTTCTGCCTTGAATTGATTCATCATTCCGGGGTTTCTTCTAAAATCTCTTGGAAGAACCAGACTGCTGTGTCTCTCTCTTGTTTCGGGATCTTTCTCGGTTCTGTCGTTCTGAGTTCTTAGCCTCTTCGGCTATTTTGGCCTTCTCCACCGAGGAAAAATTTCTAACTTCTGCGGAGCAATCGTAACCCTCACTCATCATTAAGTCCATCCTCAAACGTATACAACGTTCATGATCTGTTGCTACAATTGTCCGCATAACGGCTCGGGACGTAAAACTTCGGCTTCATATCTTTCATCACGGTCTTACTTCCTTGGACAAGATTCGAAATTCCTTCCTTCGAGCGTCTACATAGCTCGTTCCGACGTATTTTCCTTGGAAGGCGGCTTTAAAGAATTCCCGATTAATCGATGCGGCGGTGCCTTCTCGAGCAGTGAGCCACCATCGACACGCCTCATCTCTCAACAAAGATACAGCTCCCCGGTTTTTGCTCACGTGCATTCCATATCATCCATAATCCGTTCCACGACTTGAGCGATGATTCGCCACATTCGAGCTACACCGAGACTCCTCGAAAACTTCGCATTATTCGCTTAAGTCGCTCGAAATTGACCCACGAGTTGTTGGCCCAATTCTAGTTCCAATGACCCTTTCCAAGACTTCGTAGCATTGCTTGAGTCAATGCATGATCTTCTTCCATGTGATCGCGTGATCCGGTCTCGCTTTCAATTGACGCAGTGCGCCCACTTCCAGACATCGATTTGGTGCTTGGTTGTAGCACCTCGGCCTCTACCACGCTACCACGTCTACGCGCCCACGACCACGCCCTCTAGTGCTCATGATAGCTTGTTCGTTTATCGATTACAAGTTTTATGAATCGAAATTTTGTTTGGTGTTTATTAACGATATTTTATGAGATTTAAGATATAAAGTTGTTTTTCGCAACATATCCTATAGTCTCAATCTCTACAGTTTTTCACGTCTAAAACTAGAAGTTCTAGAGTGTTCCTATGATCATATCATAGTAATCATTAAGTAGCAAATACTTACTTGACTTGTTGCCGGATGCTTGTGGTGCCATACTGATTTTTGAATGATTTCATACAGAAATTATTTTTGAACCCAAACCACAGCCGAGTTTTTGAAACTAGGCTCTGATACCACTAAATGTAACACTCCAAACCCGGTCTATGCGTTGAGACTAGATTTGGTTTGTTACATGAATCGAGTTATCTTTAAATTTGCAATAAGTTGAAAACTTCGATATAAATTTCAGGTTTTAAAATAAATAGAAGAGTTTTTGAATTTGATAAATATTTGAAAACATTAGTTGAAAATCATTGTATTATCAAAACCCTTTGAATAGTTTGTTAAAGAGTTAACTTTAATAAAATATTTATAAAAGAATTCCATATACTTGAAAACCAGATTTATTTTAATAAAGCATCATAAAATCACTGACCCTTAATTAAAAAGTCCAAAGTTTAGTTTAAAACCCAAACACACATAAAATCCATAAGTTATTTATAGAGGCCCTTATTACAATAATCCATAATAGTAAAAAATATTTATTAAAAGTTCGAGTTTAAATGACCTCTCTCATGATATGGCCTCCACGAAGTCATCCTCGGCCCAAGTCCACATCAATTTCCATTACGAGATGGAAAGAATTTAAAGGGAGAGTTACTTAGAACTCGGTGTGTAACTCACTTACCACCATTATTGGGCAGATCATCAGGACATTATCTTTGGGCTTGAGCCCAATTCGAATTCAACAAGATATCATGAATTTAAAACAAATAAAATGCATGTAAAATGTAATTCCCAACCCAAACCTAATATCCATCCGCTAACACCCTGTACCAACCATCACACTGTGGGGATCAAGTCAACCCACCCCGCCATCACACCAATCGTAGGCATTAAGCCTTTTATAATTGTGGCATAACCAGAACTAGAGGCAATAAGTCGATATTGTGGCAAAGCCACCGAACTAGAGGCAATAAGCCGATATTGTGGCAACCGCCATTCTTCTCTTCATATATCCCACCCATGCAATCATACATGTACTATAAAATATAAAATTTATTAACAATACATAACATGGTGGGTTTATCAATAACATTTCATTTGGCCCATAATTATAGCAATTTGTCTATTTAGCAGTTTAGTGGGCTTTGGCCCATTTACCGAACTAGAGTGTTTTGGCTCAGTTTTAACGAACTAGAGTATTTTGGCCCGATTTATCGAACTGGAATATTTTCGGCCCATTTTATCGAACTAGAGTATTTTCGCCCGTTTTCACGAACTAGAGTATTCTGACCCATTTATCGAACTAGAGTATTTTCTACCATTTTCACGAACTAGAGTATTTACTGGCCCATTTATCGAACTAGAGCATTTTGGCCCGATTTATCGAAACATACTACTTATATATTAACAAAAATTTTCTCGAGGGCATTTTTCGTAATTTTTACGATTTAGGCGTTTTACGTATTTTCGTCAAAATATCAATATTTACGTTTTATCGATCTAACTGCTTTTACGATTTACTTCATACGAAATTGACATCCAACCAGAAAATAATGAGTGTGAAGTTACACACCTCGTTACCGAAAGTACTAATCCTTCTCGCTCCTCGGCACCTAAAACATATTTTGATCCGTTAGACAACTAACTCGTAAAAATAAATCTTAATTGATAATAGATCCAAAATCTTACCCCTTGATTTTGAATCACTTGATTTTAGCTTTTCCTCGTTTATCGATTCACTAGCCGAGAATCCACCAACGATAACGGCTCGGAAGTTCGTACTACTTGAATAATGGACTTCTTTGGAAGATGGCCCACAACCGGTGGAAAATCCTGATTTTAAACCGCTCTTCGTTTGAATGGGGATTTACTGGATCCGCCCTCTTAACGTGACTAACCACCGCCCTTTTCTTCCCTATTTTGTCTTCAAGATCCAAAGGAATTTAGTTAGATCTAAAATAATATCACATAATACTAGAGGTTTTAAAGAGATTTAATTTCCTTACCAAAATAAAAGCGTTTCCAACGTTTCTCCGATCACTTGAGTTCGATCTCGTCATTGCACTAAATAATAATAACGAAAAGAACGTTATTAGAGCGAGCGTTATATCAATCCAAAAAGTCCTTCAATTCACCATTACTATACGGCCATAGTACCTTAATAAATCGAAAATGGAAAAGAACTCTTACCTATTTTCCACGGTAAAAAGGAAAGGATTGAGAATGGTGTCTAAATGATGAAGGATTCGGCTATGTATGATCAAGGAAAAGAAGAAAAATATTTGGTTTATAGGCACAATAGCATTCGGCCAAGAGAGTGAAGATGGAGAGAATTTTCGATTGAAAAAGAAATAATATAAGAACGAAAGGATGATGGTGATGTTGTTGCTTGATGTCAAAGAGAAAAGAAGAAGAAAAAAATGAACTTTAGGTCTTTGGTATATTCGGCCATGGCAAAAGAAAGAAGAAAAGATGATTCTTTTGGTATGGATGATTTCGCACAAGAAGAAAAGGCACAAAGAATTGGCTATCGAGATAAGCAAAAAGGAATAACCAAATGGTCACAAAATTTGAGCTTTACTAATGCCCTATTCGGCCAAGATGAGAGTTTGAGAGGAGAAAGCAAAGAAAAATCTGCACAATGTGCAAAGAATGACCAAAGAGAAAAGAATGAGATTTTAGCCAAACTAACAAAATTTTGGCTCCTTCCTAAACCAATGTTGCCGTCCAGCACATGGTCAATTGGCCATGATTTCTTTCCAAATTTTCCCTTGATAAGTGCCTTATGTTCCCCTATCTTTCCTTAAACCTTTGATTCCATGCCATAAGTTAGTTGTTTCCTTAATCCATTGATACACTAACCAAAATAACATGGTCAACACCTTCCTTATATGATCCTTGCCGACACTTCTTAGTTATGAGCGAAAATTAAAAACAAAAATTCATTTAGGTGCTATACAAGGATTGAACCTCTTCCTCTTACTAGAACCCATGCGCCAACTCCACCATGCCATATGCTCATTTTATGACACACTTTAGCACATAATTTAGCTTAAGTCTTAATCACCTTTGTTTCACTTCCATAAATTCTCAATTAATAAATTTTATTCCTTCTTCAAATTATGCTTTACCTCTCTAGGACTTCAATAAGCACTAAAATAAAAATAAGAGATTTTTCCTAAAAAAAAATCTAAACACCAATTCATGAAATTTAAATACTCGAATTTTTAGGGTGTTACAACCCGGGTTTGATTTTCACGAACACAGTGCCCTAACTTTTCAAAACCTGCATCCAAAAGAAAACCTCTCTTTAACGAAACGGTCATACATTTTTCCCTTCTATGACCAAGTTGCCTCCGCTCCAAACGAGTTGACTTTGAATCTGTAACGGACGAGGGACGTCTGGTTTTACAGGTCACTGTAGAACCTTATAGAATATAGAGACTGCCAATTCTTTTACCTTTTAACAAAACGAGAGCTCCACGAGATACTTTAATGCCGCTCGACTCGATGTTGATTCTACATCCTTTCAAGTCTAAAATACTCAATGAGATGAGATTCTTTCGTAAACCATGTACATACCTGACATCTGAGAGTGTCCTAATTGTCCCATCGTGTATCCTAATTTTAACAGTACCAATACCAATTACCTTACTAGATGAATCATTTCCCATGCACACAACTCTAACTTCAATCGATCTGTATGTGAAGAACCATTCTTCTGGGACACATGTGGAAAGAACATCCCGAATCTAGGATCCACTCGGACGTGAGCTTGGAGTTATCGCTTGTTGACACTAACAAGAAATCATCACCGCTTTCATCGGCCAAATTAGCACCGGCTATATCTTCCTCGTTACTCTCAACAACTCTTTTATTTTGCAGTTTATAACAATCTGCTTTGACGTGACCTAACTTTTTACAATAGCGACACATTTTGTCTTGTTTCTTTGATGCTACCAAAATGGAAGCTTGCTTTTCTGCCTTACTATCCAAACCAAACTCATTGTTGAGTTTGTCTCTACTCAACAAATAACCTTTCACATATTTGAACGAGAGTTTGTCTCTACCATAAATCAGGGTCTCTCTGAAAGACTTGTATGAATGGGGTAAAGAGCATAATAATAGCATAGCCTGATCTTCATCGTCAATATGAACCTCAACATTCTTTAAATCATTTAAAAGAGTAATGAATTGACTGATGTGATCTTTAAGAAGCTCACATTCGTTCATGCGAAACGTAAATAGACGTTGTTTCAACACTAAATGGTTAGCCAGAGACTTAGTCGCATAAAGAGTTTCTAACCTTTTCCACAAGGCGGATGAGGTTTTCTCCATCAATACCGTATTCGCGAGGCACAACTGGATTGCAGACAAGGCCTTTTCATCAAGCTCTTCCCATTCTGTTTGATTTAATTCTCAGGCATTTTCCCAGGAACAACCTTTTTCAAGTCGGTTTGAACTAGAATTGCCATCATCCGAACTTGCCACAGATTGAAATTTGTCTCACCATCGAACTTCTCAATTTCAAACCTTGTTGCTGCCATATCTGAATGGGCTAATCTATTAAAATTGAACTAGCTCTGATACCACTTGTTAGTATCGACCCGATTAAGCAACAAGTAAAAAAATAGCAGAACAAATTGAGAAATTGAAAACACAAATTTAACGTGAAAAAATCCCTCCAAAGAGGATAAAAAATCACGGGCAAAGATAATTTTACTATAATGACAAAAGAACGAAGAGTACAAAAGATGGAGATAAAAACAAAATCTAGAAAACCTAAAAACAAAGAACCCTCAAAACGTAAACACAAAATTCTCTAAATGTGTTATGAGTTCTAATATCTAATGGTTGTTTTTTTCTAAGGTTGTAAAAGAGCATATTTATAGGCTAAATTCATAGGTCAAATAATAATAAAATAATTTAAACTAATCGGTGTTTGATTAAAACAAATAAGCAGAGTTTAACTAGAAGATTATTTCTCAAATTTGGTGAAATAGGAGTCATACTTAATGATTCATTATATTACTAAATTGGAATTAGAATAATAATTTATTTTTATTAATATGTGATAATAAAAAGTAATATTAATTAAATATTAACTAATATGATAGTATATTAATGTGAAATTAATTAATTTGGTCATATATTTTAAAATTTCTACTTAAAATTAACATAATATATTATTAAGTAGTAATATTATAAATCTATAAAATCATTGAATATAGTTGGATAAATTAAAATTAATAAAACCCCAAGTTTTTAATTAAAAATAATTTTCATATATATAAATATGATTTATTTTAAATATGATAATAATTAATAATGTTAAAGTTGATTTTTATGATTAATAAAAATTAAGTGTTTGGATTAACATTATAAATATAAAAGATAATATTAATATATTTGTAATGTAATCTATAATGTAGACATTTATTTATTCTTAATTTATATGTCAAAACTAAAATAATAAATATATCTTATAATTAAGTTTAATATTGTTTTTTATAAATACTAATTGCATATAATTAAATTGCTTCAATTTAACACAAATCCGAACTCAACAAATAGTATGGCTCATGCCTATTTGAGAAATTAAAATACAGCAAATTAATGAAAAAATGTTGAAGAGTTTGACATGAGCGAGAACTTGATGAAGATTGATCAATAAGATTTCATTGATTCAACCAATCAATGGGTTGAATAATATACAATATTTAGGCTCTTTATTTTATATTATTTATTACAATGTACAATTTTTAAAAAATAAAAAATAAAATTATAATTAATACATGCAACTAACTTGTGCATCACATGGGATAAGAAGCTAGTATATTATAAAAGAAGTAAACAAAAATCCAAAGTACAACAAAATATCAATTCAATGAGATAAAGTGGCCGGTGCTAATTAATTCTTGGATTAGGGATCTAAATGTAACACCCCAAACTCGGCCTAAACGTTACGACCGGATCTGGCATGTCACATGAAAGGAATGTCTAAAAATAGTGTGTTCGTTAAAAAGTTCGTGTTCGTTATATTTGTTGTGAAAAATCGAGTGTAAGTAATTTTGAATAAGATACGGTTTATTAACATTTTAGGAAAGTCCCGTATTAAACATTTAATAACAAGCAGTAGCCAAATTAAAAGCTAAAACTAAATAAAATACCAAGGCCTTATTACATTGCAAAATCCCAAAATTAGAAAGTAATTTTAAATAGAAACTGAAAGTTTACGAGAAAGCAGTGCATGGCCACCACAGAGTCCACCTCGGCTCCAAGTCCTCAAACTAGGGATTACCTGAAACATTTAAAAAGAGGGGGTGAGTTTACGAAAACTCAGTGTGTACAACCCCCAATAGTAAGAACATGTATCAACCCATACAAATACAACACATTAAGCATGTATGCAATGCAAACCCACCTATATATCCAACCTCTACACACCACCCGTACCTGCCAATCACACCGTGGGGATTACTAAATCGACCCTCCATCCGCTACACACCATCGAAGGCAGTCGCTGCAGTCAACTACACATCGCCCTCATAATTGTGGCATAGCCACCAAATAATGTGACAGAGTCACCAGATTCATAATTTGTGACATAAGTCACCAGATAATGTGGTAGAAACCACCAGATCACTTCCCCTTTAACATAATCACCCATATGCCCATGCAACATACATAATATTACAATTCGTGTATGCAGTATGACATGTATGCAATCATATATCAAATAACGTATGAAACGAATTACCATCATAATCAGAATAATAATATACAATATAATCAATCTAACCAACCTCTGAGGGTATAACAGTAATTTTACCTACCAAAGGTATTTTCGTAATTTACCCACCCAGGGTATTTTAGTAATTTACCCACCAAGGGTATTTTCGTAATTTACCCACCAAGGGTGTTTTTTTAATTTACCTACCAAGGGTATTTTCGTAATTTACCCACCAAGGGTATTTTCATAATTTACCCACCAAGGGTATTTTCGTAATTTACCCACCAAGGGTATTTTCATAATTTACCCACCAAGGGTATTTTCATAATTTTGCACCTACAATGGCCTTTTTGAAGGCCCAAAGTTGCCTCGAGCAACTCGACTACCATTTTCAGTCTTTACCGGATTATTGGGCCTAAACTCGATTTCGGCCCATTCGGGCCCACATGCTCGTGTGGCCCACCTAACACAAATCTAGCCACGTATATAGGTTCCATCTAGTCTAGTTCACTATATACTATATTATCATACAATTTATTCCAATTGGGCCCACGGGCCCATTGGGCCCACTTCGACCCATCGCGGCCCAAGTAGCCCCAACCCACAAGAATACTACTGATGGCCTCAACTATCGCGTCGAAGCCCCACACGTGCACTCGCACGCTCGAGTGGCTACTATTGTCTTAACCGGCACTTCGGCATTTGTCGCTCTACAACTAGAGTAGAGAGAGTTACACACCTGATAGGACTCTGGTGCTAAACCGCGCTGCGACCTCTCCTGTGCTCAACGCCCACCAAGGTATGTTAACCCTCCTCCTGGCATGCTCTTTATATAGCTAGCTCTTCACCTTCATTCCTTGTATCTTTCCGATGTGGGATCCTTCGTCAAGAGAGTTTAAATTCAACTGAAACTCTTACAGTCAATCTGCAAATAAATACTCCCTTGCTCCTCATGAGATTGAACCCAAGCTCTCCCATCAGCCAATTCACACCACTTGCCACTTTACCAACTAGCTCCTTGTGTCTTAAACCATGCGCAACTAAATATAACCCTATGGCCAAGGTCTAAATTTATTTAATAAAAAAATAATCTAAAAGGAATGCAAATGCTACAACTAGAACCTAGGACCTCCTTCCTTCCTTGTGGCGTCATTCCCTTGTCCTTAAGTGGCGTCACTTTGCCACTACACCACACACTCCACTTGTGTCATTTTTCTCCATATTTTTTTCTTAAGGCCTACCTGCCAACTTCCAGGGTTTTTTTCACCTAAAACCAAAATTTCCCCAAAGCCAATATTTGATCCCAAGACTTCATAGAAGCCATCTAACCTTCCAAAATCACTTATCTAAAAGGTCCAACTTGCACTTAAGCCGATCTCCTGTTCTCCAAAAATTTTTAAATGCTACTACGTCTAAGGCCCATTGGGCTCAATCCTACTAGGCCCAATTTCAGGATGTTACAAATCTACCCTCCTTAAAGAAATTTCGTCCTCGAAATTTCCAACTGCTAACAGTCACATATCCTAACCCACCACACTACACTCCTGCTGGGCACTCTGATCCTAATAAAACTAATATACTTTCTAACTAAATCTTGGAACCCCTTCACATAACCAACTATCTACCACCGAAGCAACATATATTTTTCACACATACATACAATTCCTATATTAAGCATCACATCCACACATCGCAGAATAAATACAATCATTCCGTATATAACAGAATATAGTAAAAAGGAAACTTACGGATTTGGTGCCGGAGACTCGGGTGCCATACTTACAGAAAAGATATATATATTTTCTAAACCATCCTTTGAAAACATTTTTGAATCCAAACCCACAGTCGAGTTTTTGAACCTTGGCTCTGATACCAAAATTGTAACACCCCAAACCCGGCCTAAGCGTTACGACTAGATCTGGCATGTCACATGAAAAGAATGTCTAAAAACTGTGTGTTCGTTAAAAAGTTTGTGTACGTTATATTTATTGTGAAAAATCGAGTGTAAGTAATTTTGAATAAGATACGGTTTATTAACATTTTAGGAAAATCCCGTGTTAAACATTTAATAACAAGCAGTAGCCAAATTAAAAGCTAAAACCAAATAAAATACCAAGGCCTTATTACATTGCAAAATCCCAAAATTAGAAAGTAATTTTAGATAGAAACTGAAAGTTTACGAGAAAACAGTGCATGGCCACCATAGAGTCCACCTCGGCTCCAAGTCCTCAAACTAGGGATTACCTGAAACATTTAAAAAGAGGGGGTGAGTTTACGAAAACTCAGTGTGTACAACCCCCAATAGTAAGAACATGTATCAACCCATACAAATACAACACATTAAGCATGTATGCAATGCAAACCCACCTATATATCCAACCTCTACACACCACCCGTACCTGCCAATCACACTGTGGGGATTACTAAATTGACCCTCCATCCGCTACACACCATCGAAGGTAGCCGCTGCAGTCAACTGCACATCGCCCTTATAATTGTGGCATAGCCACCAAATAATGTGGCAGAGTCACCAGATTCATAATTTGTGACATAAGTCACCAGATAATGTGGCAGAAACCACCAGATCACTTCCCCTTTAACATAATCACCCATATGCCCATGCAACATACATAATATTACAAGTCATGTATGCAGTATGACATGTATGCAATCATATATCAAATAACGTATGAAACGAATTACCATCATAATCAGAATAATAATATACAACATAATCAATCTAACCAACCTCTAAGGGTATAACAGTAATTTTACCCACCGAGGGTATTTTCGTAATTTACCCACCAAGGGTATTTTCGTAATTTACCCACCAAGGGTATTTTCATAATTTACCTACCAAGGGTATTTTCGTAATTTACCCACCAAGGGTATTTTCGTAATTTACCCACCAAGGGTATTTTCATAATTTACCCACCAAGGGTATTTTCGTAATTTCGCACCTGCAATTGCCTTTTTGAAGGCCCAAAGTTGCCTCGAGCGACTCGACTACCATTTTCAGTCTTTACCGAATTATTGGGCTAAACTCGATTTCGGCCCATTCAGGCCCACACGCTCGTGTGGCCCACCTAACACAAATCTAGCCACGTATATAGGTTCCATCTAGTCTAGTTCACTATATACTATATCATCATACAATTTATTCGAATTGGGCCCACAGGCCCATTGAGCCTATTTCGCCCATCGCGCCCAAGCAAATTTCAACCCACAAGAATACTACCGATGGCCTCAACTATCGCGTCGAAGCCCCCACACGCGCTTCACACGCTCGTGTGGCTACTATTGTCGTGACCGGCACTTCGGCATTTGCCGCTCTACAACTAGAGTAGAGAGAGTTACACACCTGATAGGACTCTGGTGCTAAACCGCGCTGCGACCTCTCCTGTGCTCAACGCCCACCAAGGTATGTTAACCCTCCTCCTGGCATGCTCTTTATATAGCTAGCTCTTCACCTTCATTCCTTGTATCTTTCCGATGTGGGATCCCTTCGTCAGTAGAGTTTAAATTCAACTGAAACTCTTACCGTCCAATCCGCAAATAAATACTCCCTTGCTCCTCATGAGATTCGAACCCAAGCTCTCCCATCAGCCAATTCACACCACTTGCCACTTTACCAACTAGCTCCTTGTGTCTTAAACCATGCGCAACTAAATATAACACTATGGCCAAGGTCTAAATTTATTTAATAAAAAAAATAATCTAAAAGAAATACAAATGCTACACCTAGAACCTAGGACCTCCTTCCTTCCTTGTGGCGTCATTCCCTTGTCCTTAAGTGGCGTCACTTTGCCACTACACCACACACTCCACTTGTGTCATTTTTCTCCATATTTTATTCTTAAGGCCTACCTGCCAATTTCCAGGGTTTTTTTCACCTAAAACCAAAATTTTCCCAAAGCCAATATTTGATCCCGAGACTTCATAGAAGCCATCTAAGCTTCCAAAATCACTTATCTAAAAGGTCCAACTTGCACTTAAGCCGATCTCCTGTTCTCCAAAAATTTTTAAACGCTACTACGTCTAAGGCCCATTGGGCTCAATCCTACTAGGCCCAATTTCAGGATGTTACAAATCTACCCTCCTTAAAGAAATTTCGTCCTCGAAATTTCCAACTGCTAACAGTCACATATCCTAACCCACCACACTACACTCCTGCTGCACACTCTGATCCTAATAAAACTAATATACTTTCTAACTAAATCTTGGAACCCCTTCACATAACCAACTATCTACCACCGAAGCAACATATATTTTTTGACACATACGTACAATTCCTATATTAAGCTTCACATCCACACATCGCAGAACAAATACAATCATTCCGCATATAACAGAATATAGTAAAAAGGAAACTTACGGATTTGGTGTCAGAGACTCGGGTGCCATACTTACAGAAAAGATATATATATTTTCTAAACCATCCTTTGAAAACATTTTTGAATCCAAACCCACAGCCGAGTTTTTGAACCTTGGCTCTGATACCAAAATTGTAACTCCCCAAACCCGGCCTAAGCATTACGACTGGATCTGGCATGTCACATGAAAGGAATGTCTAAAAACTGTGTGTTCGTTAAAAAGTTCGCGTACGTTATATTTATTGTGAAAAATCGAGTGTAAGTAATTTTGAATAAGATACGGTCTATTAACATTTTAGGAAAATCCCGTATTAAACATTTAATAACAAGCAGTAGCCAAATTAAAAGCTAAAACCAAATAAAATACCAAGGCCTTATTACAATGCAAAATCCCAAAGTTAGAAAGTAATTTTAAATAAAAACTAAAAGTTTACGAGAAAATAGTGCATGGCCACCACAGAGTCCACCTCGGCTCCAAGTCCTCAAACTAGGGATTACCTGAAACATTTAAAAAGAGGGGGTAAGTTTACGAAAACTCAGTGTGTACAACCCCCAATAGTAAGAACATGTATCAACCCATACAAATACAACACATTAAGCATGTATGCAATGCAAACCCACCTATATATCCAACCTCTACACACCACCCGTACCTGCCAATCACACCGTGGGGATTACTAAATCGACCCTCCATCCGCTACACACCATCGAAGGCGTCATTGCAATAAAGCGCACATCGCCCTTATAATTTTGGCATAGCCACCAAATAATGTGACAGAGTCACCAGATTCATAATTTGTGACATAAGTCACCAGATAATGTCGTAGAAACCACCAGATCACTTCCCCTTTAACATAATCACCCATATGCCTATGCAACATACATAATATTACAATTCATGTATGCAGTATGACATGTATGCAATCATATATCAAATAACGTATGAAATGAATTACCATCATAATCAGAATAATAATATACAACATAATCAATCTAACCAACCTCTAAGGGTATAACAGTAATTTTACCTACCAAGGGTATTTTCGTAATTTACCCACCCAGGGTATTTTTGTAATTTACCCACCAATGGTATTTTCATAATTTACCTACCAAGGGTATTTTCGTAATTTACTCACTAAGGGTATTTTCGTAATTTACCCACCAAGGGTATTTTCATAATTTACCCACCAAGGGTATTTTCGTAATTTACCCACCAAGGGAATTTTCGTAATTTCTCACCTGCAATGGCCTTTTTGAAGGCCCAAAGTTGCCTCGAGTGACTCGGCTACCATTTTTGATCTTTTTCGGATTATTGGGCCTAAACTCGATTTCAGCCCATTCGGGCCCACACGCTCGTGTGGCCCACCTAACACAAATCTAGCCACGTATATAGGTTCCACCTAGTCTAGTTCACTATATACTATATCATCATACAATTTATTCCAATTGGGCCCATGAGCCCATTGGGCCCACTTCGGCCCATCGCGGCCCAAGCAGCCCCAACCCACAAGAATACTACTGATGGCCTCAACTATCGCGTCGAAGCCCCACACGTGCGCTCGCACGCTCGTGTGGCTACTATTACTGCGGACCAAGCACTTGACATTTGCCGCTCTACAACTAGAGAGAGAGTTACACACCTGATAGGACTCTGGTGCTAAACCGCGCTACGACCACTCCTGTGCCCAACGCCCACCAAGGTATGTTAACCCTCCTCCTGGCATGCTCTTTATATAGCTAGCTCTTCACCTTCATTCCTTGTATCTTTCCGATGTGGGATCCCTTCGTCAGTAGAGTTTAAATTCAACTGAAACTCTTACCGTCAATCATAAAATAAATACTCCCTTGCTCCTCATGAGATTGAACCCAAGCTCTCCCATCACCAATTCACGCCACTTGCCACTTTACCAACTAGCTCCTTGTGTCTTAAACCATGCAACTAAATATATCCCTATGGCCAAGGTCTAAATTCATTTAATAAAAAAATAATCTAAAAGGAATGCAAACGCTACAACTAGAACCTTGGACCTCCTTCCTTCCTTGTGGCGTCATTCCCTTGTCCTTAAGTGGCGTCACTTTGCCATTACACCACACACTCCACTTGTGTCATTTTTCTCCATATTTTATTCTTAAGGCCTACCTGCCAACTTCCAGGGTTTTTTTCACCTAAAACCAAAATTTCCCCAAAGCCAATATTTGATCCCGAGACTTCATAGAAGCCCTCTAACCTTCCAAAATCACTTATCTAAAAGGTCCAACTTGCACTTAAGCCGATCTCCTGTTCTCCAAAAATTTTTAAACGCTGCTATGCCTAAGGCCTATTGAGCTCAATCCTACTAGGCCCAATTTCAGGATGTTACACTAAATGTTCAAAGAGAGGCGTCAATTTTAGGTTTTGAAGTTTGATTAATTCAATCAATTATTTTTGCAATTTAGCCCCTGACCTTAAAATCAATCATGTAACATTTCAATCAATCAACCACCATAAAATTTAGTTTCTACCCATCATTGTTGGATCTGGTGCCTTAAGTGTAGTATTTGATCTATGTACACTTGTATTTTCTCTAACAGACTGGTTTAATAAAATTATCCATAAATTACATTAATTCCTTTTGTATATTGTCCTTAATGGTTTTTTCATACAAAGAAAACTGAAAGAAAATATTGGCTTATTAGTTATCTAAAGTGTAACTAATAATAAGCAGCATTATGTGATCAGATCGTAATACGACAAGACAATTGGTATTAGTAGATGAACCTAAACATGTCCTTAGTTTAATCAAAAATGAGTAAACCAATTGAAACACTAATATGTCACCTATCAAGTACAATTGGGGAGATGCTTTGTCTTGAGCATTGGAGCGAATGACTCCCAAAATATAGAGACATAGATGTGACTAACTAGACTAATAGTACATTGGACAAGACCCAAGTAGAATAGATCCTGAATCCGTTTATAAATTTGTTCACTTGTGACATCGATAGTGTAACATATCTTAATCTTGAGTGGATGATGGACTATGTATGCGTGACTCATATACTTAGAAGTAAGTAAAATCTTGAGTTCAAATATATAAGGAATCGAAAATTGGTGCGATGGGTATACGACTTCTGCAGCATGTAGCATCATTCACAATAGTGGAATTCATAGCACAAGAAACGGGTAAATGATATCCTTTCATTGTTATTATATGATAGATGAAAAGCAAATGTGGTCTTTGTCATAAATGACTTAATTACTATTTGATAGCAATTTATTTTTTTATGAAAGATGTAATGATTACCATGAGATAAAATACGATCATATTGGGATGATGTATCTATTCAAAAGAGATTAAGAATATCTATTGCGTGTGAAATGATATGTGATTTGTGCAAGTATACACGTCGGATTAAGTAATAAAGTGATAAGTAAGATTGTCTCCGTAGGGATCGGATTAGGTATAAAAGTGGTCAAGTTATTATAACGAATTATGATTAACGCTATGGCAAAACAAAGATAAGTATGAAGTGGTAATTTAATGGAATAATAATGTGTGCTAAATGTGTACTAACTAATACTAGAAAATGCTAAGGCAAAGCAAGAGTAAAAATACAATGGCAATTACGAAAATAATACAAGTATAATATGCAATGAACAAGTAAACAATTAAATATGTTATGGCAATATGCTACGGCAAAGGATAGAGGATATAGATGTTGATTTGGAAGGTCGGAATTACTAAGAATCTACCCTTTCCATCAATAATGTATCAGCAAAATCATACTTAGTCTACTGCTCAGAAGACTTCTAAAGTGGTCTACTTCTTTTGAGAGCAAAAACCTCAAGTTACCTTGCCTTAAGTGATATATGTCTATAGGCCTTTAGCATGGTATCCTACACTTACTATTTTGTTTTCTTTCCATATAAACACTGCTTTATGTCTAGAGTCTACTACAAGTATTGGTCGAGTACTTGCTCATATCATTCAATTTTAGTCCAACTAATCCAACCTTTTTAAAATTAGATTAGTTTATGGGCATACTGCACAATCATCTATGTCTAGGGATTGCTCACATAAAATTTAAAAATAAAAAAAAATTGAATAAAACAGTAAATTAATTCAGATCTATGCTTTAACCATTAAAGAAAATAAAGGTTTCATCACGTAATCCCAACCCTATGAGATTTAGCTCATGGGTTGGAAAGTAAAAATCAAAATTAAAATATCTTCCAACATCGTTTCAATAAAATCAATTCACAGGAGAACAAATTTAGAATTAATTGAAGAACTTTGGGAAAATAGCTTTTGCCAAACCAATCCAGAGTCCAGAAACAAAATGTCTTGTGGTGGCTGAGAGGGACTGCGTTTAGTTTCCTCTTTTCATCTCTACTCAGCCGCTACCCTCTATTTTTGCCTCCAGATCTCTACACCCTTAGGGTTTTCTCTTTCAGTTTTTCTTCCTAGGGTAAATCCAATAGTTCATGATATCTTATCCTTTTTTTAGGTAGATTTTTCTAGTACAAGTAAAGTTCGACTGAGACTGGTATGCGTTGAGTGTTGACTCGGTCATCTTCCTGGAATTGCCACGGCATACAAGGTGACAAAATATCTAACCTTTTATCTCGGCAGACCTTTATTCCTTTATGTCTATCTCCATATCTTGCACTTGCCAAACCCCCAAACACAACCCTTCCACACGCAATTAAAAGTACCTAGCATTTAAACACAGTCCAAGCTCCTAATGCAATGATAAAAATACCAATGAAATGTCTTAAAATGTCACTAAATGTACCAAGTGCAAGTAATTAGCTAGGTCTAAAGGCATAAAATATAACTCTTTTGAAGAGTTATCACACCCCAAACCTAACTTATTACTTGTCTTCAAGCAAAATATGCATGAGTGCATGTATGCAGCCATATTGCCAGCACATATACCCGTTTTGTACTGTCAATCTATTCGAAGATCAATATATACATCAGTTCTCAGCTATCTTCTTTCTCTAAAAACTTGTTCAAGTTTCAAAAGTTTGGTTTAACAAAGGTAGTGTAGAAAATTGCTCCCTAAAAACAAAACTTCCTAAGTTCCATGTGTGTTCTGGTGATCGACTATTTAACGTCACATCAATAATGTGAAAGCATACACTGTCGATGCAAGTATAGTAGACAGATATGAGTCTGTCGGATATCGATCCCACGAGGATGGTTGTCTTTTGTCTATCAATGTCAGTGTAATAAATAGATAGAAACGAGCTAAATCGTGAGAGTAGTTATCGAAGAAATAACATGAAAATAATAAGATAAAATATGATAATGATAAACTAGGATCCCCAAGATGAATATTAAATAGAATAATAAGTGCTCACAAGGTATAAAAAGATAGGTGATTGTCGATGCATTAAATTACAATGAATATCTTACCAAGCTTAACTTCTATATTTAATCTAAGACTTAAACATGCACATTAGCCACACCTTCCGATGATGGCAATGGAACACTATTAAGAACAAGTGGATTAAAATTCCTCTAATCCTCAAAGCAACTTCCATTGTCATGCTTGTTAGCTTGAACTGTCGCTGTACTTTCTAGTGTCAGTGATCGCAATAACACTTCCATGCTAAAAACATTCAAACCCAAAGATTAAATAGTAGAAGAAAGATTGAATAAAATAAAATTCAACCCAGAAAATCTCGACTTGATCTCTCAACTCCCTCTTGTGTCGCACTCTGGGCTCCTCGTCAAGAGCTAATCTGTATCCATTTCACGTCGGTTCACCCATAGGAGGCTTAGATAGGTTGAAGAATATAATCCCCTCTCTCTCCTTTTCACGTCAATATTAATAGTTATCCAAATAGCATAGGTTTCCTTTCATCAGAATCATGCTGCCTCTGTACGTACAAGTTGGTTGCACCAAATTAGATAGCTCACACCTTTTTGTTATTATCTGAAAAACTATCAGGTGCGGCGACAATTCTGGGCACAATCTGAAAATACTCATGCAGCGACATTGGTACCAAAACATGACAAAATTAAGGATAAATAGGCTAGGATCCACTGAGTTATAAAATGCAATTTACTGAATTGAAAATGCTAAAATATGTGCTAAAGATAACTAAATGGGTACAAATTAAGCAATAAGTAGGAAGAAAACATATGTTCTTTTAGTATTATCACACCCCCAAACTTGAGTTTTTACTTGTCCTCAAGTAAACCAGAAACTAGCAAGGCTACACAAGAATTCAATAAGGCAAATGATCATTCTAGTAACTCGAATCACCTAAAATCCAACTGAATGAGTCACATTCAGATGACAGAATATTGCATCAACAATACATAAGTATGAATGAATAAGATTGCAACTTCATCAAAACCAGCATCATGCTTTAAATCCTAAATTCTATTTACCAATACAACATTTTTTTTTAATAAAGCCAATACAACATTTATTGTACAATATATGTATTTTTTTTTTGAATAAGGGATATCATTGCCTTACTGTACCCTTGTTCCTGAGAAGTAACAATAGAGTGCAACAAACCCCAAAGAGTACGTAATTGCACTGACACACACTCATGCAGTGACAGCCTTTGGCCAGATTCATTTTTCTAACGCTTGCATTGGAGTGTTCCCTCTTTAACATTTCATAATACACCCACTTTAGAGTGTCTCTTATTTATAACTATATATACATATAAGCACCTGTAAAAGGCAGATTCATTCAAAATTCAAGGAATGCTACTAGTCATCCATCACTAATGCAACCTAAATCATTGGAGCTAAGGCTTTTGACTTAGAAGATGGATGGAGCAAATAACTACCTCCTTAGTTACTCAGCCTGTTACTATAGTGGACTGCCCCTAATTTATTTACTTTCTATTACACATTCTTACTTAAACCCACCTTTCTAGTCAACAACACGATGGAGCAAATAAAGTGGTACTGACTTACTCGACAATTCTAAGCATTGGAGTGCCCGCTGTCCTTTATTTAATAATGGTGAGGCAATATGATTGAATTTGGCTTCAAAAGTCCCTAATTTCACTAGAAGATACTCACTATAATCCAAAAAAAGCTGAGTATAGGACATCTCATTTTTTAGGAATTAATTTTAAAGCAACCAATCCTAAGCTAAATTCACCTAATCCACTGTCACATGTTCTAGGTGTATTGAAGAATCTAAGCTTATCATCGAACATCATAAGTACAGATTGTACTCCTCATAGGCAAACAATACTTAATAGTTAAATTGCAGTTGCAAAATAGATTTAACTATACTAAAATGAACATACATACTAAATATAAAATGTAGCCTAAATGCATAATACACCCCCAAACCTAAGGGATTCATTGTCCTTAATGCATGACTAGATATATAAGAGAACAACCAACAAATAAATTTGTACAACAAACATCATGGAAAAATAAATGAAATGCAAGATGCATGAAAGAAATAGAAAACTTAGTTGGCTTGGACTAACATGTAGGTACTTCATTCTACCTGATGAGTGGATTTACAGGCACTAACTTTATACCGCCACTTCCTCTTTTTGGGGTTCATTTCTTCCTCCTCACAATCAGTTTCCATGAGCTCATGGATCAGATGATCAATGCCACGTTCCTGTACAGTTACAAAAGCTGGTGGTGAAGGTGGAACATGGTCCTTCCCTTTGGTGGTGGCAGTTCAACAAAAATGAAATGTGCTAAGGAAGTTGCGTGACGTGGAGGAGGGAAGAAAAGAAATTAAGAAGATTTTTGGGGGGAAAATGTGAAGTGCCCTAGCCCTTAAAAAAAAGTTTAGATTCTCTTCCATGGGCTCCTCTAGTAATAGAATGGACCCAACTAAAAAAAATTTAGACTTTTTTTCCCAGTCAACCCATATTACCTCTTACCACATTCAAGTTTGTCACAATGCTACGACAAACTCCTCTTAATATCAAAACTGCTAAGTTCACATTCTTTATTTTGTCTCTAGAAATCATAGAAAACTACTCAAAAATAAAAACAGGAATGGAAATGATATTAAATGAATACTAAAAATAAAATTAAAGTAAAGCAATTAAAAAAAAAGAAAGATAAAAGAAATTGTTAGCTCAAACATCTCGAAAGTCAATGGAGTGCTTGTCTGAATCCACATAGGCACCGTAGTAGTGCTTTAAGCGTTACCCATTAACTTTAAATGTGACCCTCATTTTCAAGTCTTTAATATTAACAACTTCATGGGGATATACTTGGGCTACTTCAAAAGGATTTGACCAGTGGGATTTTAATTTACTAGGGAACAATTTGAGCCTAAAGTTGAATAACAACACCTATTTTCCTGATTCAAATTGCCTTGGCATAATTATTTTGTCGTGCCAACGCTTTGTCTTTTCCTTGTACAACTTAGCATTCTCATATGCTTGTGCTCGAAACTCCTCCATTTCATTCAATTCTAACAACCTTTTATGGCCAACAGTGACCCAATCCATGTTCAACTTCTTAATAGCCCAAAATGCTTTGTGCTCAAGTTTAATAGGAAGGTGACATGGTTTGCCATAGACAAGCTTAAAAGGTAACATCCCCAATGGTGTTTTATATGCAATATGATAGACCCACAAAGCTTTATCCAATTTGGTAGACCAATCCTTACGAGTAGGATTCACCATTTTTTTGAATTTTTTTTAATTTCTCTATTAGAAATTTTAGCTTGTCCATTTGTTTGGGTCTGATATGTATGTTTCATCTCATATCGATGCAAAGCATTAGCTACTAACTTGGAATCAAAATAAGACCCCTCATCACTAATAATGTCTCTAGGTGTACCAAAACTTGTGAAAATGTTCTTGTGTAAAAACTTCATTACTGACCTTGCATCATTAGTAAGAAGGGCAACAACCTCGACCCACTTATAGACTAGTCCACTGCTAACAATATGTACAATTTGCTCACTGACGGTGGAAATGGACCCATAAAGTCTTCTCCCTATACATCAAACAACTCAATCTCCAGTATACTTTGCAATGACATTTCGTGTATCCTAGATAGATTTCCAATTCTCTGACAACAGTCGCATGACTGATAGAATTCATAAGCATCCTTGAACAGACTTGGCCAATAAAATCCTAACTAAAGTACTTTGGCAGTAGTTCTCATCCCTCCAAAATGTCCTCTGGATGGAGCTAAATGACAATACTGCAAAATGCTATGTATTTCATCATTAGGAACACACTTCCTAATTATTTGATCAGCACAATGTTTAAACAAGAAAGGTTTATCCCAATAATAGTGTTTGGCATCATGAAGAAATTTCTGTCTTCTTTGACTGTTGAGATCGGGTGGCAACACAACACTCACTAGGAAATTCATTATATTGGCATACCAAGGTAATGTCGTGGCAACTAACAGTTGTTCGTCTGGAAATTCTTCTTTAATAAGTGTGTCATGACCATATTCATTTCCAGATTCTAACATTGACAAGTGATCAGCCACTTGATTCCCAACCCCTTTCTGATCTTTAATTTCCAAGTCAAACTCATGCAGCAAAAGTATCCACCTAATCAACCTCATTTTAGTATCTTTCTTGCTCATTAGATACTTAATAGCAGAGTGATTTGTGTAGACTATGGCCTGTATACCAACTAGATAAGAACATAATTTATTGAACGTGAACACCACAACCAATAATTTATTTCCCATGGTGATGTAATTAAGCTGCGCATCCAATAAAGTTCTGCTAGCATAATATATTGCACGTAATATTTTGTCTTTCCTTTGCCCTAACATGGCTACCACAATATAATCGCTAGCATCACACATGAGTTTAAAAGGTATTTTCCATTTCGGAGCTACTATAATTGATGCTGCTATAAGTTTTTTCTTTAACATTTTGAAGGCTACCATGTTCATCAAAATTGAAAGGACTATTTTTCTCCAACAAAGTGCAGAAGGGTTTAGATATCTTTGAAAAATCCTTAATGAATCTTTTATAAAACCATGCATTACCTAAAAAACTTTTAATACCTTTGACACTATTGGGAGTTGATAATTTTTCTATCACTTTAATTTTTGCTCTGTCCACTTCAATTCCTCCCTGCGATATCTTATACCTCAAAACAAAACCTTCACACACCATGCAGTGGCATTTTTCCCAATTTGAAACAAGATTCATTTCTTTACAGCGAAACAAAACCAATTCCAGATTTTTCAAACAATCCTCAAAGTTATTGTTTAAAATAGAAAAATCATCCATGAAGACTTCAAGAAAATTTTCCACCATGTCAGATAATATGACCATCATACAATATTAAAAAGTTTCTAAGGCATTACATAACCTGAATGGCATCCGTATGAATGCAAAAGTACCATATGGACATATGAAAGTTGTCTTATCTTGATCATTGAGAGCTATAAGAATCTAATTATATCCTGAATAACCATCCAAAAAATAGTAGAAAGCTTTCCCATCTAATCTATAAAAACATCTAATCAATGAATGGTCCGGGAAAATGGTCTTTCCTAGTTGCCTTGTTAAGCTTGTGTAATCCATACATACTCTCCATCCCGTGACAGTGTGAGTTGGTATGAGCTCATTGTTATCATTACTTACCACTGTGACACCTCCTTTCTTGGGTACACATTGTACAAGACTCACCCATGAGCTGCTTGAAATCGGGTAAATGATGCCAGCATCAAACCACTTAATAATATCTTTCTTGAAAAATTCTTTCATGATTGGGTTCAATCTTCACTGCTATTCAATGGAATTTCTAGGGTTTCCTCCAACAAAATTTTATGCATGCAAAATGTAGGGCTAATTCCCTTTATATTAGCTAGGGTCCATCCCAATGCCTTCTTAAATCATCGAAGAACTTCTCACAACCTTGCCTTTTGCTCAGGTGTCAGCTCCGTAGAAATTACTACTGATAGAGTACTATTGTCACCCAAATATGCATATTTCAAATGTTGTGGCAAAGGTTTTAACTCTAATGTAGGTGGTTCCTCTATAGAAGGTTTAGAAGGATTGAAAGATCAATTTGATAAATCCAAAGATTCAAACTTCTTCCCTAGTCTATCCACTATCTGCTTGGCTTCCATAAATTCACCAAGTTCGTCAAAACTTACTGAATCACTCTACTCAAGTGAGTCTTCGTCATTGTCGGAATTGATGTGGCAAAATCTGGTGAACTCCTTCACTGTTGTTTTTATCAACCCAATGGCGTGGCATTTATCATTAACATTAGCACATTTAAAAGCAGTAAATACATTGAAGGTAACTTGCTAATAATTTACCCTCATATTTAGCTCGCCTTTCTACACATCAATTAACATCCTGCCTGTAGTAAGAAAAGGTCTTCTAAGAATAATTGACACATATTGGTCAGCTTCACATTCTAAAATAAGGAAATCCCACAGGAAAGATAAATTTATCTACTCTTACTAGCACATATTCAATTTTACCTTCCAAATGCGCGTAGGATCAATCAACCAATTGCGACGTAACCATAGTAGGTCTTGCTTTTCCAATTCCCAACTTCTTAAAAACAGACATATACATTAGATTTATACTCACTCCTAGATCACATAATGCCTTACCAACATAATGATTTCAAATTGAACATGGGTAGTGAAACCCCTGGCTCTTTCAACTTTGGAGGTAATTTATTCGTCAACATTGTTGTGCACCATTCAGTGAGAGCAATAGTACCAAATTCTCCCATTCTGCACTTCTTTGAAAATATAACTTTCATAAATTTCACACAATTGGGAATTTTGTCCAAAGCTTCTACCAACGGTATGTTGATATAGAGTTGCTTCAAGGCATCCAAGTTTTTTTTTAATTGAATATCCTGCTTAGAATTATGAAATCGCTGAGGAAAAGGTAGAGGTGGTTGTTCTTCAGGTTGCTGATATTGTTTTTCCGTGACATTTTTGTTAACAACATGATCTGATTCTGCCATAGCATTTCGCTGCCTTTTTTAGGTGCAATATGTTTTTCAAATGAGTCTGAATTCTTTCCCTAGTTGAGTTTGGAGTTGTCTTCTTCTACAGTTGTATCTTGAACAATGCCTTCCTGTTGAGTCCCACTTCTAAGAGTAATTGCTTTGCAATGTTCCTTTTCTTGTGTTCTTCAATTCTCTGTATCACTTGGTAGTGCTCCTTGTGGCCTCAAATTCAAAGTATTCACTATTTGCCCCACTTGATTCTCAAAAGCTCAGAGAGACGCAGCCTAACTCTGAATTACAACATCATTTTTAGCCATATATTTCTTCAAAAAGGATTCAATGGATGTCGAGGATGATGATGTTTGAACCTATTGAATATTTTGTCTCGACAGAGGATGATTATAACCAGGCGGTGTATTCTGCCTTGCAACATTATTTGAATTCCCTGCATCTTGATTATTCCAGCTAAAATTTAGTTGTTGCTTCCACCCTAAATTGTTGGTGTTAGAATAGGGATTTCTATTTCAGTTAAAATTACCCAGGTAGTACACAGATGCTGGGTTTGATGGGCATACATCAAACACATAATCTTCACCACAATAAACACATGATAGCTCGACTACTTTCATCTCATGAACTGTAGTGGGTTTCTTTATTGTTTTGATCATATTAGCCAAAGAAGATACTTGGGCTGTCAACGAAGTGATTGCATCAAGCTCCATTGTACCAGTAGTTCTCTTGCCCGTCCCAACTCTTGTGGTCGGATATTGATAATCATTGTTTGACAATCTTTTCCAAAATCACTCCACTTAACCACCAGACCAGTACGCCCATTCTGATATCATTTTACCAACAATAACTTAAAAGACTACCGACCCAAGTAAGAGCTTTATTCATAAAAATGCCAAAATTTACCCAAGTTGTGACTTGAACTTGGGACCTCCCACACACACCCAGAACACATAACCATTGAAGCAGACAGACAGTTGTGTCAATTAATTTTAGAAACACATACAGATATTTTTGTGCTCCAGAATCACATAATTCAGAATTAAAGAAATTTGGGGCGTTACAACTTCACCCCCAAAAAGAAATTTTCATCCTCGAAAATTTACCTGATCAGAAAAGGTGAGGATACTGCTGACGCATTGAGTCCTCCGGCTCCCAAGTGGCCTCCTCAGTGCTATGATTTCGCCACAGCACTTTCACTAAGGGGATAGCCTTCCTTTGTAGAACTTTAATGTCGTAATCCAGAATCTAGATCGACTCCTTCTCAAATGTCAGATCTGGCCTCACCTCTATCTCCTCAATAGGAACAACATGCGTGGGATCAAAGCGGTAGCGTCTCAACAATGAGACGTGGAACACATCATGAATGCGATCCAACTCTGGAGGAAGTTCCAACTGATATGCGATTGGCCCCACTCGTTTTAGAATACGGTACGGCCTAATAAACCAAGGGCTTAGCTTACCCTTGCGACCGAACCTCAAGACCTTCTTCCATGGCGAGACCTTGAGAAAAACTAAGTCCCCCACAGAATACTCAATATCCTTTCTCTTCAGATTAGCATAGGACTTATGCCTATCAGATGCCACTTTCAATCGATCTCAAATCAATTGGACCTTATCTTCAATTTCAGAAACCAATTCTGGACCCAGAACATGTCGCTCACCCAACTCAGTCCAATATAAGGGAATGCGACACTTACGACCATACAGGGCCTCATAAGGTGCCATCTGAATGCTAGACTGATAGCTATTATTGTAGGCAAATTCTGCCAATGGCAAATACTCCTCCCAACTGCCTCGAAAATCTATAACACAGCTCCTCAACATATCCTCTAGTACTTGAATCACCCTCTCCGACTGACCATCTGTCTGATGATGGAAAGTAGTACTGAAGTCCAACCTTGAACCCAGAGCCTCATGCAATTTCTTCCAGAAGCAAGATGTGAAGCGAGGATCCCTATCGGAGATGATCGAGATAAGAACCCCATGCAGTCTCACTATTTCAGATATATATATATATATAGCTTAGCCAATTTCTGCAGAGAAAAGTTCGTCCTAACCGGAATGAAGTGAGCAGACTTGGTCAATCGATCTGCGATGACCCAGATAGAATCCTTCTTAGTGGGTGTTATAGGCAACCCACTAACAAAGTCCATCGTTACTCGCTCTCATTTCCACATCGGTATTTTTACCGACTACAGCAACCCCGAAGGCAACTAATGTTTGGCCTTAACCTGCTGACAAGTCAAATAGCAAGCAACGAAGTCAGTAACCTCACGCTTTAACCCTAGCCACTAGTACAACTCTTAGAGATCTTAGTACATCTTGTTCCCACCGGGACGCATAGCATAGGGACTACTATGCGCCTCCCTCAGAATCGACTGTCGCAACTCCTTATCACTCGGTACGCAAATTCGACCGCGGAAACAAATTACCCCATCACTGTTAATCCCAAAATCAGTAGCATCACCAGTCTCAACCTGATGAAAACGCAACCTAAGAGACTTATCCCCCATCTGTTTACCTCTAATATGATCAATCCATGTAGGCTTAACCTGAAGTTCCACTAACAGACTCCCATCATCGAAGAAACTGAGTCAATCGAACATCACTCTCAGATCGGTCATAGCCCTATGGCTCAAAGCATCTGGCACCACATTGGCCTTACCAGGATGGTACTCAATGGTGCAGTCAAAATCCTTAAGCAGTTCCACCAATCTATGCTGCCTAAGGTTTAACTCCTTCTGAGTGAGGAGATATTTGAGGCTTTTATGATCAGTGTAGATAGTACACTTCTCACAGTACAGGTAGTGCCTCCAAATCTTTAAAGTGAAGACTACAGCAGCCAGTTCCGAATTATGAGTAGGATAGTTTACCTCATGCGTATTAAGCTAACGTGATGCATAAGCTACAACCTTACTATCCTCCATCAGTATGCAACCCAGACCCACATGCAACGCATCACTGATACTTGGTCGCCACCATGCCCCGCGCATAACGGATCAATCTCAGGAACTCAGTCTCATACTCGGCCACTGAATGGTCCCTCTGTGTAAGATTAAGAGACTCATGCCTCCTAGCATTGATGTAGCTAGCTCTCATATACTTACTCTGGAACACAGTCTTAAAGTAATCCCAATTCATTCGGTCGAGCTGAGTGCCCTCCTTAACCATCAACCACCACTGGTAGGCTTCATCACGAAGCAGAGAAACAGCCCCCTTAAGCTTCTTCTTAGTGGTAAAATTTAGGTCATCCATAATTCTTTCCGTGGCCTCCATCCAATATTCGACCACATTAGGGGTGACTCTAGTGACACCCTTGATTAACTCAACCCCATTAGTCCGGAGTCGTTTCGTAACTGACCCTCAGCCCCCTGACCGGGTGTTAGGCCCAGTGACCATCTCTAGAATCCATAACATCGCTTGGGACAGTGCGTCGTCCCCAGCCACACGATTATGAGACCCAGCCTCTGTAGCAGGTGAGACCAGTGTCTCACTCGTATCCAGATTAAGTAGATTTCCAGATGATGAGGACCCAGCTCGACTCCCTCTACGGCCTCTACCACGGCCTCTTATGTAACACCCCTTACCTGTATTCCACTCCAGAATCGAGTATTAGGCATTTCCGGACTAAACTTGCTTGTACATACAACTTTGGGCTTTAAAAATTCATTCCCAACTTAAAACTTCTCATTCATATGCATAACATCCTTATCTTGGGCCTACGAGGCCTTAAACATACACTCAGAAGGTTTTGGAATTAAACCAAAAACTTTTACGCACTTAGAAAATTCTTGCCTAAATAGGGGCCACACGCTCGTGTGGTCACACACGCCCATGTACTTAGCCCGTATGGAATTTATTTTCTAATTCGAACCTACAAGGGTTTTCACATGGCCAGACACACACCCGTGTCCCTGGCCCGTGTTCCTCACATGGCCTCGACATGCCTGTGTCATGGCCCGTGTGCCAAAACCATGGCACTCTATTTATGACATCATCACCTCACTATGGTTACAGGCCAAGGCATACGCTCGTGTCCTTAGACTGTATGTCGAATTAAATTCCAAATTTTAAGTGCAGACTTCACACGACCTGAGCACATGCCCATGTCCATGGCCGTGTGTAACACCCCAAACCCGGCCCATTCACTACGACCGAATCTGATTATGTCACTGCGGAAAGACGGTCACAAATCTTTTTTGACTTAGAATAAAATGTGAGAATTTATTAACTTTTAAAAACCATGTCTATTTAAAAGTATAAGTAAAACTGTGTGGTTATAAAATGTCTGAATTAAGAACTTTATTAAACATGTTGAATAGGTTGCCAACAATAAAATCATTTCCATATAGAAATTTTATGTTAATCTAGCCATAATTAAAATAGTACCAAAAATAATAAAAGGCCCTTATTACAACCCAATATTTAAACAAAGTACTTAAAATCGAAAGTGCATGTGGTTATCAAAATATCATCTTTGGCATGGGCCACCTTGTCCTCTCCGATCCCGATCCAGCCTTACGCAACACCTGAAAATGTTAAAGGAAAAAGGTGAGTCACCAAGACTCAGTGTGCAACCCTTTTTCCCGGTTTAGTAAAACACCATACATAATTCATAATCAAGCTTAACATGCACAAAGTTCAATATGCACCCAACCTAGCCATCCGAACACCTTTCTCTACCCCGTGTGGTACCAAACCACTGGTGGTGCCAAACCACTGGTGACCCAAAGTCACGAATAATCCATATGTGGGGCCAACCCACGTGTGATACCAAATCACTGGCGACGATCCCGTTTCTCAAAAGTGGGGCCAACCCACGGTGGTGTTAAACCACAGGGATGAGTCGCTATGAGGTGCCAAACCTATGGTGTCCCAAAGGCACAAGTGTGATACCAAATCACTGGTGACCGAAGTCACGAATCCAATGATGGGGCCAACCCATCATGTGATACCAAATCACTGGCTTCAATCCCTCAATATCGTCTTGTGGGGCCAACCCACTGTGGTGCGAAACCACGGGGACGAGACGCTATGAGGTGCCAAACCTCTGGAGGTGCCAAACCTCTGATGACCCAAAGTCACAAAATGTGGTACCAAACCACTAGTGCCTGTCGGCACGAATATCACTGCCCCCTCCACTCGTCAACCCACATCAATCAATGATATGCATTTTAACAGAAACATACTGACATGCTTGTTTAGTAACATACATAAGATTTATCATCAACCAATTATTATAGCACATATACCAGATAGGTCATGCTTACCAAAAGCATCATAGAGAAAACTCATAACAACAGGGACTTACCTGACCCCTTGCCTCATACCTTAATGGTATTTAATCCACCTTTTATAGATTCAATCAACACACAATATAGTAAGCACATTTATCAATAGAAAAGTGTGTAAGTACACACCTGCAAGCCTTAACCAAAGAACCAATCTAAGACCCTCGATAACCTCGATAACCTTGCTCCTATAATCGGCCAACATGGACATTAGAACCAAGACCATTCGGCCAAAGCAAATAACTCTAGAGGGTTAACGCTCAACCCTTACCTTGCAAAAGGTTTGGTTTCCTACCACACCCCGAACCAAACAATGGTTCCTTTGACAATCGGCCACACCCTAATAAGAAACAGTTAATCTTTTGAAGACTTTGGCTTATTGAAATCTAAAAGAATAGACTAACCAAAATAACCTCTTACCACCACTTACCACTCGACTTCTCCAAATGACTACTTCAAAATCCCGGATGCCCTATAATGAAATCGGTTACCAAAACAAGAGATTAACAGCTTTCCAAACAAAAGCCAAAACCAACTCTTACCCATGCAGAAAACGACAGAGAACAGAGGACAGAACATAAGGCATTCGACCTTACCTATTTACCTTTTCTAACGATTGGAAATGAAACCCCAAAATGATCCACACCACACCTACTATTCGGCCAAAGTGCAAACTAAAAGGGAGAGAGAGATTCGGTAACACAAGGAGAGAGTCGGCTAGAAAACAAAGCAAGTTTGGTACAAGTTTTAAGAAGAAAGAAAAGGTACGAGAGGAAGAAGATGACCATTCTGCTTAGCACAAGGAGAAAAGAGAAAAGAATGGTGAGAAGGTGTATGGTTCACCAAAGAGCAAAAGAGGTAAAAGCTTGAGGGCTCAAAAGCATTCGGCTACAACACTTTAGGAGACACAAATGCAAACTTAGGCAAGGTGAAAGCTACTTGGGATTTTCGGTTTTGGCTACAAAGAAAAAGATAAAAGAAGAGGGTTTTCTTTGACTCACTTTTGAGAAAAGACTAGGGAAGACTCAAAGGAATTGGCACCAAAAGGAATGGAGAAACAATTTGACAAAGGAACAAATGGGAAGAAAAAAAACCAAAAGGGTGAGCACCCCCTACTTATACCACTAAGGTTTCGGCATCCACCTAACTCCCTCCAACAAAGCCGATATTGCCCTCCTTAAGCACCCCAAAACTGGCCACTAGCTCACCTCCTCCTAAATCCCAAAATCTCCTCCTACTTTTCCTCCCTGACACTCATTCAAAAAGGTTTGAATGAGTCAACCTATATCCCACCTTTCTAGCCGAATTCAAAAACAGAAAAGACCAAGTCTTTCCTCATCTTTTGAAGAGTCTTCTAGCCGTCCAACACATCGCTCTATGACGCCAAAAATAAAGGCCAGAATTGCTGCCTTAGCAGCTCGAACCTGAGACCCCCAAAGCACCCTGAGGCGTCACCTTCCAAGCTCTTAAGTGGCGCCTCCTTGCCACTCTTCCAAGGAGATTCTTGCGTCAAAACCCTCCCAAGTATTCTCTTAAGACCCCCAAAAGCCAAGCTCCCTCTTTTAACCACTAAAACCAAAAATTTCCTAACGCATTCCCAACCTTCCAAGGTTCTCCAAACCCCCTAAAAACTTGCCCAAGCACACAAGAAGCCTATCATCACATGAGTTACGCACTAAATGCATAGCCCCTAGAACCAGGGTGTTACAATTCTACCCTCCTTAAAATAATTTAGTCCCCGAAATTACTTGGCTAAACTAACACCACCCTATGCTACTGCTGCGCACTCTGATCTCAAAGAACTATCACCTTTCTAGGCGTACTTTCTCAATCTATACCCAAGGTTCCAAATACCTTACCAGCAACCAAACAACAGCCACCAAAACGAACAAAACAACATATAATATTCCGGACATCTGAAACCTACTGTTGACATATCCAAGACATCATCGTCCTCCCTCGACGAGTGCAAAGACCTGCCTCGGTTGTCTTGCCTCGGGCTACCACTCATCTGCGACCTAATGCTTCACGACCTCGACCGGAACCATTTCCTCCATGGTTCAGACCATGACCTCTTGTCGCCTGCTGACTACCTCTACCCGGCTGCACATAACCTTGATCTACTGACCGAGTCCTTTTGGGATCCAGGGGACAATGCTTAACCAGATGAGACTTGGACCTACACCCAAAACATTCTCGAACACGATTCTAGCACTCGCCCACATGGTACCTTCCACACTGAGCACACGGACGATCTGGATTCCCAGCAACTGGCTTAGAAACACGAACAGATGTCTCGACCCTCGGTCTCTTGTGAATCCTCTCAAATGATTCTGACGATCCCGAGCTCCTCCTATCACGGTTCCTTCCTTTAGCTTCATCCTGCCTCTCAGTCCTTTTGACCTCCTCCGCTAACGGAGCTTTCTCCACGAAAATAGCGATACTACTGACCACATTGGCTCCTGCCACTTGCTCGAGCACCCGCAGCATAGCTCACGATACTACATCATCTCCTTGATGCGATCCGATGTTCGACCTCAGCAATTGGTGACAAGACAATGCTCTCGTCCACGGCGGACTCCAACCGGTTCCGACATCGCCATCCCGCCTACCACGTCTATGAGTATTGCGACCACGCCCCCTAGAACTCATATCTAGCGTCGCGATTAATCTGATTAAAAAAATATTATGCATTAGAAATTCTTGTTCCACTGTTTTATCCACGAGCAAGTTTTATGACAAGAAGTTTCCGAGAGTGGTTCTTTCGATCAATCAAAGTTTCACTCCCCACCCAGGGGTAATCTCGTCATTTTCCTATAGGGGTATTTCGGTAATAACTCAGGGTCAATTTTGAAAATAGTTTTCCAACTTAAAGATATTTCAAAATTTACAAAATCTCAGAGGTCATCTTGAAAATTTGTTTTTTTTCAAACAAAATGTGTTGCTAAAATTTTAAATCGTGGTTGTCTCAGTAATTTTGGAAGTTAAGGGCATTTTCGTAAATTCTCCAAATCAGGATATCTTGATATTTGTAAACCAGAAGTTTTCGGTATTTTTGTAAAGTAGAAACATTTTAGTAAAAGTCGAGAGAAATATGAAAATTTAGAAACCAAAGGCATTTT
Organism: Gossypium rotundifolium; assembly: GCA_025506655.1. Classification (NCBI taxonomy): domain Eukaryota; kingdom Viridiplantae; phylum Streptophyta; class Magnoliopsida; order Malvales; family Malvaceae; genus Gossypium; species Gossypium rotundifolium. The sequence continues at coordinate 99,551,666 of CP106722.1, read as the reverse complement.
GGTAATTTTATCAACCAGGGGTATTTTCATAAATTTCCACAAATCAGAGTATCTTGATATTTTAAAAACTCGAGATTTTGGTATTTTGCAAAGTAAAAATCATTTTATCAAAAGTTGAGGGTAATACAGTAATTTTACAACACAGGGGCATTTTTGTGATTTTGCAAGTAGGGGTATTTTAGTAATTTTGTAAATCAAGAAAACGTCTTTCAAAATCAAATTTAGGGTTTCACAAACCAAAGGGGTCAATTTGAAAACAAAATTAAAGGTTTTAAAACAAAGAAGGCTAATCCCTTCGGGTTTTAATAATTGGTTGCTTTATGAACAAGTCCTCTTGGTTAAGGTGAACCAGTAGCTACGCACTGTAGGATTCAAGTAAAGAGGAGGTGAGTCTCAGGACTTCTTAAATACCAAGCCCTTACTGAATACCATTCCTAGACATGCGTACCATGGTTACCACACCTTAACTCGGCGACTTACTTCACAGGTTTGTTTAATAGCCTTAAGTCTTATGCATATGTGTGAGTAAACTAATCCTAGGGTCCAATGATCCTAATATTCTAATCTACGAGCCCAAACTAAGCCCATAATAAATCACACAAACAAATCACTTCAAGAGCTAGAAGTACTTACAGTGGACTTTGCCTGAGGTACAGGTGCCATGCCAAAATAACCTAAAAAAACTTTTTATAAAAGCCCACATTTCAAAAAGCCCATTTTGAAAACATTTTTGGGCCCAAAAACCCTCAAAGCCGAGTTTTGAACTGGGCTCTGATACCAAATCACTGGCTTCAATCCCTCAATATCGTCTTGTGGGGCCAACCCACTGTGGTGCGAAACCACGGGGACGAGACGCTATGAGGTGCCAAACCTCTGGAGGTGCCAAACCTCTGGTGACCCAAAGTCACAAAATGTGGTACCAAACCACTAGTGCCCGTCGGCACGAATATCACTGCCCCCTCCACTCGTCAACCCACATCAATCAATGATATGCATTTTAACAGAAGCATACTGACATGCTTGTTTAGTAACATACATAAGATTTATCATCAACCAATTATTATAGCACATATACCAGATAGGTCATGCTTACCAAAAGCATCATAGAGAAAACTCATAACAACAAGGACTTACGACCCCTTGCCTCATACTTTAATGGCATTTAATCCACCTTTTATAGATTCAATCAACACACAATATAGTAAGCACATTTATCAATAGAAAAGTGTGTAAGTACACACCTGCAAGCCTTAACCAAAGAACCAATCTAAGACCCTCGATAACCTCGATAACCTTGCTCTTATAATCGGCCAACATGGACATTAGAACCAAGACCATTCGGCCAAAGCAAATAACTCTAGAGGGTTAACGATCAACCCTTACCTTGTAAAAGGTTTGGTTTCCTACCACACCCCGAACCAAACAATGGTTCCTTTGGCAATCGGCCACACCCTAATAAGAAATAGTTAATCTTTTGAAGACTTTGGCTTATTGAAATCTAAAAGAATAGACTAACCAAAATAACCTCTTACCACCACCTACCACTCGACTTCTCCAAATGACTGCTTCGAAATCCCAGATGCCCTATAATGAAATCGGTTACCAAAACAAGAGATTAACACCTTTCCAAACAAAAGCCAAAACCAACTCTTACCCATGCAGAAAACGACAGAGAACAGAGGACAGAGCATAAGGCATTCGGCCTTACCTATTTACCTTTTCTAACGATTGGAAATGAAACCCCAAAATGATCCACACCACACCTACTATTCGGCCAAAGTACAAACTAAAAGGGGAGAGAGAGATTCGGTAACACAAGGGAGAGAGTCGGCTAGAAAACAAAGCAAGTTTTGACAAGTTTTAAGAAGAAAGAAAAGGTACGAGAAGAAGAAGATGATCATCTGACTTAGCACAAGGAGAAAAGAGAAAAGAATGGTGAGAAGGTGTATGGTTCGACCAAAGAGCAAAAGAGGTAAAAGCTTGAGGGCTCAAAAGCATTGGCTACAACACTTTAGGAGACACAAATGCAAACTTAGGCAAGGTGAAAGTTACTTGGGATTTTCGGTTTGGCTACAAAGAAAGAAGATGAAAAGAAGAGGGTTTTCTTTGACTCACTTCGGCGAAAGACTAGGGGAAGACTTAAAGAAATTCGGCACCAAAAGGAATGGAGAAACAATTTCGGCAAAGGGAACAAATGGGAAGAAAAAACCAAAAGGGTGAGCACCCCCTACTTATACCACTAAGGTTTCGGCATCCACTTAACTCCCTCCAACAAAGCCGATATTGCCCTCCTTAAGCACCCCAAAATCGACCACTAGCTCACCTCCTCCTAAATCCCAAAATCTCCTCCTACTTTTCCTCCCTGACACTCATTCAAAAGGTTTGAATGAGTCAACCTATATCCCACCTTCCTAGCCGAATTCAAAAACACAAAAGACCAAGTCTTTCCTCATCTTTTGAAGAGTCTTCTAGCCGTCCAACACCTCCCTCCATGACGCCAAAAATAATGGCCAGAATTGCTGCCTTAGCAGCTCGAACCTGAGACCCCCAAAGCACCCTGAGGCGTCACCTTCCAAGCTCTTAAGTGGCTTGCCACTCTTCCAAGGAGATTCTTGCGTCAAAACCCTCCCAAGTATTCTCTTAAGACCCCCAAAAGCCAAGCTCCCTCTTTTAACCACTAAAACCAAAAATTTCCTAACGCATTCCCAACCTTCCAGGGTTCTCCAAACCCCCTAAAAACTTGCCAAGCACACAAGAAGCCTATCATCACATGAGTTACGCACTAAATGCATAACCCCTAGAACCAGGGTGTTACACCGTGCCTCCTACACAGCTGAGACACACGGCCGTGTCTTTGCCCGTGTGTTTACTACTGAGCATACTGACTTGTAAACCTAGCATGCAAGGGAACACAAAGCCAATCAACATGCCAATGGGGCTGACCATGTGGCACACACGGTCAAGACACGCGCCCGTGTGTCTACCCGTATGGACATAAAGGCTATATTCCAAGCCAAATGCCACCCTACATAGTAAACATACTTATACCAACTCACTTCAACATAACTCATGACCCTAAGGCACATCCAAGAACTCAAATCAAAGCATTCACACCAGCATAAACTTCATAATTACATCATTATTGAATATATATAAACTTGATAAGTATTGGCCCAATTCCAATGACCATTTACAAAATGAATTTGATAACATTAATAGCCAACACTTTGGCTAACAAATATGACATAACAAAATACCCAATTCTTATACATGTCATACTCAAAATAAATCTAACTTTGTTATACCAAAGAGATGTCTATAGTGTGATTTTTGAACTCCGACGTCCCACGATTCTCGAGTTATCTTGGCAATACTACAAGGAAAGGGAAATGAGAGGGGTAAGGATAAAGCTTAGTAAGTTTGCATGAAAATAAAAAGCAATAATAAGCTTATAATGACATCAATCCATGGCATTAGATAACCACTCGAAGTCTTAAGCACTTTGCTATAACTTACTCGTACTTTTTCTTACCTAGTACATACCATGCCACATATCATAATCATTCCTCGTGAATTACTCATGGGTACCTGTATTCACTCAATCACATGGCTTTAGTGCTAATCTAATTTCTATCTCCGAACTTATCTATTTATTCCACTAAATTACTAGGGATATTTAAGTATGCATATTCATCGTCATTAACATAAACTCAAAACCAATGCCACATCCCAGATGTGGTCTTACATGGGGTCACCTCTGAGTGCCGATGCCATATCCCGGATATGGTCTTATACAGAATCTCACATTAAGTATCGATTCCACATCCCGGATATGGTCTTATACGATTCTCATATTCAATACCGAATCCATATCCTAGATATGGTCTTATACGAAATCTCGATTCGATGCCGAGACCATGTCCCTGACATGGTCTTACACGAGACCTTATCCATCTCATGTCTCGATGATAAGATTCTCACATTTATTATAATCCAACCGGGACTTCAACATCTCAACTTTTATTATCTTTCTCATTCAACACCATTACTCAATTTCATAGAATATCATGTATCATTACAATACCAAACATTATCAAACATACTAGCATAAATATTAAATTTATCACATACAAACTTACATCGATTTCAAAATAGGCTAGATTGTCGATCTAGTCATACTTTTTTCTTTCCCCGATCGATGTTAATTCTTGGTTCTTCTTGATCTAAAATAGCAAATTAGCTCATTTAACAATCACATTAATAATTGCATTTCAATAACCATGCTTTGACAAAATTACTATTTTGCCCTTAGACTTTTGCAAAATGACCATTTTGCCCCTAGGCTCGGTAATCTATTCTAATCAAATTTCTACCTTTAACGAGCCTAGGTGAACATTTATTTCTCTTATGGAAACCATTAAGACTCATTATTTCACACATTTAACTCACATTTTACAACCTTTACAAAAAGATCCTTTTAGGTGTTTTCATGGTAACACCTTTCACAAAAGTTGTTCATCTAGCAACTAAGACCCATTTTCTTCCATAAAAATGCAACAAACTACTTAAAAACTCTCATGGAAAAACTCTAAACTCTTCACCATTTTACAAAATAGTCCCCTCTTTAGAAAGCTTAAGCTTGTTCCAAAAGTATAATTTTTATCAAGAAATGATCACTAGAACACTTACTTGTAAGGAGAAGAGTGTGCTGAAATTTTTGAGCTCCCAACCCCTATTTTTGCTGCAAATTTTCGGTGGAAGGAAAGGAGAAGAAAGATTATATCTTTTCTTTTTTATTTTATTTTATTTCCTATACAATTTATCACCTAATCCACCAACTTGACCAAATTTGACATATTTTATCTCCTATGGCCAGTCAACCATCACTTAAGGGGCTAATTGCCTTTAAAGGCCTCCATTTAATATTCCATAGCTATTTGGCACCCTTATCTTGTAATTTTAAACTTTTGCACTTTATGCGATTTTGTCCTTTTTTGCGATTAAGCATGAAATCGCAAAAATTAAATCACCAAAATTTTCATGCACTTATATAATCATGCTCTAACTCATAAAATAACATGAAAATAATTTTAAAATAACATGAAAATAATTTTCTCCGACCTCAGATTAGTGGTTCTAAAACCACTATTCTGATTAGCCCCTAAATCGGGTAGTTACATCTTGTACCCCGTCCGCGAGTACCTCGTGTGCTCATCATAAATTCAGAGTTTATCTGTATTAATAGTTTTATGCATTAGTTTACAGTTCCAATATTCATTAACAAATATTTTATGCAGACAATATCAAAAGTTTAGAATTTGTTATCGCGAATTGCAGTCTCACTACGATTTTCAGTTTCGCAACAGTTTTCATTACAATATACTACCTATGACTGTTCCAAACATGCTAGTAGTATTTTCAGACAAATCTAAACAGAGTTTCAGAACACTTACATGATTGGCGCCGGAGAATCGGTGTACCACTTACTCAGTCCAAAAACATTTCAAATCACTTAAAAATCATTTTTTAAAACCAATCTTTATAACCTAAATTCACAGCCGAGTTTTGCAACCTGACTCTGATACCACTAAATGTAACACCCCAAACCCGGCCTTGACGTTATGGCCGAATCTGGCAATGTCACATGATAGTGCTTTAGAAATCGCAATGACGTTAAGACCATTTTCAAAATGTTGTACTTTGCAGAATCTTTTAAAATAGTTTGTGAATTTATGTGTATTTTGATAAAATGGTTATTTGTATTGAAAACTCGAGTTTTCCTACTAATAGCAGTAAATCCATAAACGTTGTGAATCCCAAATTTAACAAAATACGTAATGGCCATAATTACATTAAAATTACCTAAATAAAAATTAAAACCATGATAAGTATAAACCACAAATTTATCGCGAGGCAGTAGCAGTGGTCACTGTCGAGTCCTCCGCTGCACCGATCCATCTAACGCTGGGGATTACCTGAATAGATTAAACAAAAAAGGGTGAGTTTAGTAACTCATTGTGTAATCCCCACAGATATCAAACGTACAGAGTAATCACTAGAACTTAGAAATCACAGACTGGGACGGAGCCCATTACAGAAACAGTTTGGGCCTTAGCCCACTCGGATGCAGAATCAGATATATATATAATAGGGCCTTAGCCCAATCAGATACAGAATCAGAAATATATTAGGGCCTCAGCCCAATCAAATACAAAATGCATATCAGAATATCAGAATCCTACCCACTAGCCCCTACACACCATCTCCGTCTAGCCCTACACACCATGTGGGGATATAATCAACCCATCCATCCCTACACACCATACTGTACCAAAATACGGTGTAACACCCCTTACCCGTGTCCAATGCCAAGACAGGATACGAGGCATTATTGTACTTAACCTTACTTGAACATGCATTTTCGGGCTATAAAATTTTGTTCCAACTTAAAACTTTTCCTTCTTGATCATAACGTATACAATATGGGCTATGAGGCCCTAAACTTACTTCCAGGAAGTTTCAGAGTTCATCCGAAAACTTTGGTACTCTTTGAAAATTTTTACTCAAACAGGGGTCACACACCCGTGTGACATGGGACACGCCCGTGTGGGCAGGCCGTGTGATCTCACACACCCATGTCCCTAGCCCATGTGGAATTTATTTTCTTTTTGAGCCTACATGCATTTTCACATGGCCGGACACATGCCCGTGTCCCTCACAAGGCCTAGACATGCCCGTGTCCTTCACTTGTGGAGCTCTCTGCTTATGACGCCATCAAACCCTTAATAGCACATGACTGAGGCACACGTCCGTGTGGTGGCCCGTGTGACGAATCAAATTCTCGTAATTAACATGCAGGGACACACGGCCTATCAACACACCCATATGGGTTGACCGTGTGTCACACACGACCTAGACACACGCCTGTGTGTCTACCTATGTGGATAATTAGGGGCTATTTTCCAAGCCTCTTTGCCACCCTGAAACTTAAGCTCATTAATTTCATCCACATTTTACTCAATATCTTGCATGAACATTCATTTCATTATATCCATCAAACTTGGAACATGAACTTGACAATATTGGCCAATTCATCATAGCCATTTACAAAAATGAATGTGAAGCATTAATAGCCAACCCTTTAGCCTTCAAACATAACATGACACAAAACGGTCAAGTTACTATACATGCCATACTCAAAATGAATTAAATTTACTATACCAAAAGAACGGCTGATAGTGTGATTCGAGCTCGACGTTCTATGATTCTCGAGATACTTGGCGAAACTACAAGGAAAAAGGGAAAAAGAGAGGGGTAAGCATATAGCTTAGTAAGTTTGCATGAAGTTCTAAAGCAATATAGTTGCTCAAGCTAAATTCACCCATTTCATGAAACAATAGCAACATAAGTCTCAATTGCTTAGGCACACTTATTCATACTTACTCACACTTATTCTTACCCATCTCATGTCACATTATGATTTCTTAACTTGTACTTATTCATGGTACCTGTATCACTCAATCACATAACTTAGAACATATGCTAACATGAACATAAACTCAAATCTTCATCATTCTTATCACGAATGAAACTCAAGGTCATCCATAAATAGATTTGGATCAATACTATTTTACATACTCAACTCTTTTGCCCACACTAATTAGATTATCGTAAGATATTTGAACTCATCATGCATAAATATTTACACCAACGCCATATCTCAGATAGGGTCTTACATAGGATCAATCCTTGATGCTGATGCCATATCCCAGATATGATCTTACATAGGATCTTATAGCTCGATGTCGATGCCATATCCCAGATATGGCCTTATACGAGATTGTACATGAATGTCGATGCCATGTCCCAGACATGGTCTTATACGAGATCTTCTTTTGGTGCCGAGGCCATATCTGAGACATGTCTTACATGAGACTTTCTTTAATCAATGTTAAACATGGGTAACCTCATTATTCCGAATCTTTATTCGGGATTTCACATAACTTATTTTCACTATTTCCTCATCGAGGCTTCATCGCTTGGTTATTCATAGCAATAACATACATTGTTGTAATATTAAGTAGTTTCAAACATCAAAACATTATGAAACTTCAACTTCATACAAACTTACCTCAAATCTCAAAATGTGTATCGATGCTCGATTTAGTCCTCAATTTTGTTCTTGCCTTGGTTTTGATCCGGGCTTTGCATTTCTTGATCTATAATAACAATTTCATTTGTTAAATACACACATTGACTAAATCGACTCATGATTCATATTTTAGTAAAATTACAATTTTACCCTCAAACTTTTACATAATTACACTTTTACCCTTAGGCTCGTAAAATGATTTTCATTCAACTTTCTTGTATTTTAAGCCTAGCCGTCATATTCTCAACTATAGAAAACCTTCAATTTCTACTATTTCACTCATGTATGGCCATTTTTATAACTTTTACAATTTGGTCCTTACATGCATTTTTCATGAAAATCACTTAGAAAAAGTTGTTTATCATACATCAAACTTTCATATTCCTCCATAAAACATCAAAATACATGCATGTCACACATGGTAAATTTTTTAACATGAACCCTAGCTCAAAATATAGCTAGAAATAGCTAAATCGAGCTACAAAGGTTTCAAAAATACGAAGAACATTAAAAACGGGGCTATGATGCACTTACTATCAAGCTTGGAAGTTGAAGAAACCCTAGCTATGGCTCCTTACAAATTTTGGCTAAGGAAGGAGAAGATGGATATGATTTTTGCTTCCTTTTTTCCTTTTAATTCTTTTATTAACCAAATGACCAAATTGCCTTTAATGGTCCTTTCTTGGGATTTTTCCTTCCCATGCCCATTTTTGTCCATCATCAAATATAATGTCCTAATTGCTAAATAAGGACCTCTAGAAATTTTTATAATTCTATTTCATACTTAAATCTCTTAGAATCTCATATTTTCTATTCTTTGCAATTTAGTCCTAATAGACAATTTAATCACTAATTATTAAAATTTCTTCATGAGATTTTCACACAATCATGAAATCATCTCATATACCTTATAGAAATCATAAAACTCATATTTCTATAATAGATTTGTGGTCTCGCACCACTATTCTGACTAGGCCGTAAGTCGGGCTGTTACAATTCTCCCCTTTAGGGATTTTCGTCCTTGAAAATCTTACCAGTGAAAAGGTTTGGGTACTGGTTCCTCATAGCCTCCTCGGGCTCCCATGAAGCCTCCTCTCCCCCATTTCTTTTCCACAATACTTTCACGAGAGCTATACTCTTATTTCTCAACTGTTTAACTTCCCGTGCTAGGATCTTGGCTGATTCTTCACCATATGTCATGTCGGGTTGAATCTCATCCTCTGTCGGTGTGATCACATGTGAAGGGTCTGATCGGTAGTGTCGTAACATAGACACATAAAATACATCGTGAATCTTTTCTAACTCAAGTGGCAAAGCCAATCTATAAGCTATTGGCCCTATCCTCTCGGTGATCTCATATAGTCCGATAAATCGTAGACTCAATTTGCCTTTTCGGCCAAATCTGAGAACTTTTCTCCATGGTGATACTTTCAAGAATACTCTATCACCGACTTGATACTCAATTTCTTTCTTTTTCAAATTCGAATAGGATTTTTGTCGATTAGTAGCAGCTCTTAAGCAATCTCGAATCACCTTTACTTTTTCTTCGGTTTCTCTAACCAAATCAACCCCGTGAATCTGGTTTTCCTTAAGTTCAGTCCAATATAAAGGCATTTGGCACTTACGCCCATATAAAGCCTCTTAAGGTGTCATTTTCAAGATTGACTGAAAACTGTTATTGTAGACGAATTCCACCAACGGTAGATATCTTTCCCAATTGCCTTGAAATTCAAGAACACAACATCGGAGCATATCTTCAAGTACTTGTATCAACCTTTCTGACTGATCGTCGGTTTGGGGGTGGAAAGCCGTACTAAAATTCAACTTTGTGCCTAAGGCCTCTAGCAACTTTTTCCAAAATCTGGACGTGAATCTCAAATCTCTATCCGATATAATCGATAATGGTACTCCATAAAGCCTTACTATTTCTGAAACATACAAGTTTGCTAACTTGTCAAGTGAGTAATCAACTCATACAGGTATAAAATGGGCTGACTTCGTAAGTCTATTGACTGCAACCCATGCAATATCTTTCTTTCTCGGTGTCAACGGTAAACCCGTTGCAAAATCCATGGTCACTTGGTCCCATTTCCACTCGGGTACCATTATAGGTTGAAGCAGACCTGAGGGTACCTGGTGTTCGGCCTTTACTTGTTGACAAATCAAGCATCTTGAAAGAAACTCAGAAATATCTTTCTTTATACTCAGCCACCAATACCATTTCTTCAAACATTATACATCTTGGTGTTACCCGGATGTACAGATAGATATCCATTATGTGCCTCGTATAAAATCTTCTGGACAAGTTCATCATTCCTCGGTACATAGACTCTGTCTTTGAACATCAAACACCCTTCTGAACCGATCTGAAATTCAGACTCAACACCCGACTAGCATTGAACTATTTTGGCTTGTAAAACACTGTCATCTTTTTGTGCCTCATAAATCTCTTGGAGGAACATCGGTCTAGCTCTCAATTCAGCTAGAATTGAACCATCATTGGATAAACTCACCCGTGTATTCATAGCCCTCAAAGTAAATAGGGATTTCCTACTCAAAGCATCAGCGACTACATTCGTCTTTCCCTGGTTGTAGTCAACGACTAACTTATAATTCTTTATCAACTCTAGCCATCTTCGCTGCCTTAGGTTCAATTCTTTCTAAGTTATTAAGTACTTTAAACTTTTATAATCGATGAATATTCGACATCTCTCACCATACAAATGGTGTCTCCATATTTTTAACGCAAACACAATGGCGACCAATTCTAAATCATGCGTCGGGTAATTCTTCTCATGTGGCTTTAACTATCTAGAGGCATATGCTATCACCTTGCCTTGTTGCATAAGTACACACCCAATCCACTAAAGGATGCATTATTGTAGATCGTGAATTCCTTTCCCGACTCAGGTTGTACTAGAACTGGAGCCTCTGTCAATATTGCCTTTAATTTCTTAAAACCCTGTTGGCACTTTTTTGTCCATTAAAACTTTACATTTTTCTGTAACAGTTTTGTCATTGGGGTCACTATCATGGAAAGCCCCTTGACTAACCGCCTATAGTAACCAGCTAAGCCCAGAAAACTTCTAACCTCAGATACATTTTTCGGCGGTTTTCAATCCGTAATAACCGAAATCTTACCTGGGTTAACTCAAACCCCATCTCCTTAGACAATATGTCCCAGAAATCCAACTTCTTTGAGCCAGAAATCACTTTTACTGAACTTGGCGTACAACTGATTATCTCATAGAATTTGCAAAACTGTCCTCAAATGCTCAGCGTGCTCATGCTCATCCCGAGAATATATCAGTATATCATCAATAAAAACCACAACAAACTTATCCAAAAATGGCTTAAAGATATGGTTCATGTAACATCCTTAATTAGGGGCTATTATGTTTGCATTAATTGCATGAGAATAGCTTGATATTGTTGGTAATCAAGGTGTCTTGGGGTCCAGGCATGACCTTGGGTTAGGCCTGAGTCATGGCTAAATTTTCTGTTTTAGGTGTTTGGAAGGGGGAGTTAGGGAAGTTAGGGGTTAAAACGAGTTGTTGAAGTGTTTTGATGCAAATAACTTAGTGGTAAAGTGGCAAGGGAGGTGCCACTAAGGTACAAGGAAGGTGACGCCACATGCAGGGAAAGGGAGCCTTGGTTCGAGCTACAGAAACCTCCCCTTGTGTAATTATTTTTGACGCAAGAGAGGGGAAGAGTTGTGCTTAGCTCAAACTCTGATGGATAACTGTTGAACTAGTCAACAGATTTAAATGGGTGGAGAAGAGAGAATTTAGGAGTTTGATCAATTCAAACTCATTTGAATGATTGGCCAGAAGTGATTCGGGGAGTTTGTCGAAATCTAAACTCTAGTGTGAGAAAGAGTAATCAGTTGGAAGACTAAGGGGGGGAGTGCCGAAATTCCTAATGACATTTTTGGCTAGTCAGGGCCTTGGTACATTCGGTTGAGAGCTAAGCCGAAACCCCCTTAGCCTTGTCAATTTTTTCCCTTAATGCACCATTTGACTCTAAAGTATCTAGCCGAATCTCCCTCTCCCTCATTCTTTTCTCATCTTTTCTCTCATATTTGTTTCAAAACCCCGTCAACATCTCTCCTTCTCCTCATCTTCTTTTGTGCCGTAAGTTCATCACTCTTTTCTTGATTCTTTTCAAAGCCGAATCTCTTTTGCTCTTCTTTCAAAATCCATAGCCGAAACCCCTTTTGATTGTTCCACCACCATTGCCGAAATCCCTCTCAACCATTGAAGATCTCTTCTTTGCTCTCCTCTTCTTTTTTTACACTTTGGCTGAATATTAAGAAAGGGTAGATCTCTTTGGTCTTCTTCTCTAATCGATTTTGGAAGGGGTAAGTGCTCTTGGCCGAATCTCTGTTATCTTTTTCTTTTCTTTCTGTCGGCATACATAGAACAAAAGCTGAATTTTGGCATTTGTCTTGGTTCTCATTCATCTGTGAAATCAGTTTCTTCCAGGGTCTCTGGGATTTTGAAGCAGTGGATTGTGATCACCTATTATCTGTCAATCGGTCTTAGAAAGCCAGTGGTAAGGTTTCATGCAGACTCAATCTTTCTTTTAGTGATTTACAAAGCCGAAGGCTATTAAGATTAAGTGTTTAGTGTTGGCCGATTGTAGGGGAAGGCTTTATCTCGTAGATCTCGAGTTGTGACTATGATTTGAAAGCGTTAAGGTAAGGATTGTTATTCAATGCTTTAACTTTTCGGGATTTACAAGTGTATCTGAATGGCTTTTTCCTAACAATTGTCATTAGCCGAATGTAGGAGGGGGAATCTAGTGCGTTAGATCTTGATTTTTGGGATTCGATAGTTGCGTTAGTAACCAGGTGTGTATCTTACACAATTCATAATTGTTGTAAACTTGCTAATAACCTAAACATGTTAAAAGCCGAAAACTGTGTAGATTTCGATATGGTACCCTTATGGGTATGAGCAAGGATTTCAGGTAAGTCCGTTTTGGTTGTGATTATGGCACATGATTTCTGATGATATTATCTATGTTATGTTGATATATGATTAACGATTAAGCATGATGGCATGATTTGTATGTGCATGAGCATTAATGTGGGTGACATGAGAGGGGGAAGAGTGATATCGTGACTTTGGGTCACGGTGGTTTGGCACCACCGTGGTTTGGTACCACGTTGATATTTGTGACTTTGGGTCACGGAGGTTTGGCACCTCATAGCGACTCGTCCCAGTGTCTTCGTACCACAGTGGGTTAGCCCCACATTTGATAAAACGGGATTGTCGCCAGTGATTTGGCATCACAACGCGGGTTGGCCCCATATATGGATTATTCGTGACTTTGGGTCACCAGTGGTTTGGCACCACATTATTATTGATATCAGTGACTTTGGGTCACTAGTGGTTTGGCACCACTAGTGGTTTGGTACCACACAGGGTAGGAAAATGAGTTGTGGATGGCTAGGTTTGGGTGCATGATATGTTTGCCTGATTATGACTTGTATAAGTATGTTGCTATAATCGAGAGGGGGATTATGCGCTGAGTCTTGGTGACTCACCATCTCCCTTATCTTTTCAGGTGACTCGTAGACCTCGGATGAGGAGCCGGGTGGACTCGAGGTGGCCATGCGACATTTACTTTCGGTTTTACTTGGATTTCTGATTTGGGTACCATCATTTTAAATTCTGATTTTATTTGGGTTGTAATAAGGCCATTAGTATTTTTATTTAGGGTTTTGTTATACCTGCTTTAAATTTTCTAAATGTTGCTAAATAAATTGTTCAATGTGTTTTAAATAACCTGATAACCAAAGTTTTCGAAAATTATACTACACGACGGGTTTTCTAAATCTTACCATCGGGTAGCAATAATTACAAGAGGATAACAAAGTCGACTTAAGTGATTTTCAACATCTAAGTTTTCCATGCCAAAATCAAACGATTTTAAATTAACCAAGCAAGAATTCACTCAGGTTTCAATAGAATTTAACGTTTTCTTTAGGTAATGAATGAAAACAACTTTTAAAAAGCCTTTCAAGATTTCAAAGCAAATAAAGAAGTTTTTTCCCGCCAAAACTAAACTGGCACCTTGTTTCCTTTGAAACATTTTCACTCCATGACATGCCAGATTTGGTCATGGTGTGTTGACCGGGTTTGAGGTGTTATATTTTTGGTATCAGAGCCAAGTTCAAAGGCTCAGCTATGGGCCTGAGGCCCAAAATGTTTAAAAGTAGGGTTTTGAAAAGTTTTGTGGGAAATGTACATTGTTTGAACAGCATGGCACCGAGTCTCCAGCACCAATCCGCCCAGATAAGTACCCCTAACCATTGTGTGATTTGTATGTGGAAGAAATGGGTATTTTGGGATCATAGATTAGTAGATAAGGAGTTTTTGAACCCTAGGAATAGCCTACTCCAACACAAAATTACATAAGACTTAAAGATCAATTAAACTAACCTACGAGTACGTCGCTGAGTTAAGGGTGTGGCAACAGTTGTGCGCATGTCTAGGAATGGATTCAGAGGGAGCTTGGTATTTAATCAGCCCTAGTGACTCACCTCCTCTTCTCTCGAATCCTACCTAGTGCGTAGTGATGGTTCACCCTAACCAAGAGGACTTATTCACAGGCTAAATTCAATAACTAAAACCCGAAAGGGACCAGCCACCTAGTTTTGTATAACCCTAAAGTAAACCTTGGTTTTAAAATTACTAAAGTACCCTTGATTCGTTAAAAAAAATTTTCATGACTTGAAAAATGACCAAAATACCCCTGATTTGCAAATTGACCAAATTACCCCTGGCTTGTAAAATTACTAAAATACCCTCGGTATGAAAAATTACTGAAGTACCCCCAAATTAAAAATTTCCAAAATACCCTTATTTCATAAGATCACCTGGAACCATATTTTGGAAAATTACAAAAATACACTTGGTTTATGAGATTACCAAAATACCCTCGGGTAGTGAAATGACGAGAATACCCCTGTAAGTGGTGAGTGTGTGTGGTGAATGTTAGTGATGAATGAATGTGATTCCCTGAATTAGGGTAGGAGACTTAAAATGAAAACTTTGTAATGATCGAAAGAACTACTACTAAACTTCTTTACATAAAACTTGTTCGTGGGTAATAGTGGAACAGAAGCTAATGCATAAAATTTCTTAAAGCATATTAAATCGCGATCATAGACATGAGTTCTAGAGGACGTGGTCGTAATGTGTGAGGGCGTGGTAGAGACAGAATGATCGTATCGGAACCAGTTAGGTCTGGTCAAGGGTCGGAGAATGAGATGCCCCCACCACCAGCTGCTGGTGTTGAGTACCAGGATCAAACGGGGGATGACGCAGTGTCGCAGGTGATGCTACAAGTTCTTGAGAGGGTGGCTGGAGCAAGTGGAGGTATGGGAGCTCGAAAATCTGTATCTGAGCGACTCCAAACCAATGGAGCTGAGGTATTTCGAGGTGTATCTAGTGTGGCGCCCAATACGGCTGAGTATTGGTTGAAGGCGACGGAGCGAATCATGGATGATTTGGATCTGACGGCTGAGGAGAAACTGAAAGGGGTAGTGTCACTTCTCCGAGATGAGTCATACCAGTGGTGGCTCGGGGTTTGGGATAGTGCTCTGATGGATGATCTCACTTGGGATTATTTCAAAGCGGCTTATCGGAAGAAGTATGTTGGGACCGATTATATTGATGCATAGAGGAAGGCGTTTCGAGGTCGGGTTCGGGGAGTAAGTCCAGAGCGAGTCTGAGGCGAAATTTTAAGGTTGAGCCGGTATGCTCGAGGTATTATGGCTACGGAGCATGAGCGATGTGTCAGGTTCGAGGACGGACTGAGGGATGAGCTGAGATTGCTGATTGCTCCACAGCAGGAGCGGGAGTTTACTGTGTTGGTAGAGAACGCTAAGGTAGCCGAAGGGGTTAAGGAATCTGTGAGATAGAATGTGAATAGGAATAGACAAAAGAGAGGTTTTGGATCATCTGGATCAGCTGAAGACTCTCAGAAAAGGGCTAGGCATGGCGGGCCGAGTTAGTCTGGGAGACCTATTGCTGCTAATCAAGGACCAGCGCAGTGTAATCAGTGTGGAAAATCTCATTAGGGAGGATGTTGGACCGGTGGTAAAGGATGCTTTGAGTGTGGGTCACTAGATCATCGTGTGAGGGACTATCCACGGAAGTTAGCTAGGATTCGGGCCCGAGGGTCGTGGGTGTGCCCGATTCAGAACGAGGACCATGAAGCTGCAGAGGGTCGTGGTACGGTGGAGGAGGAAATGGTTACAGTGGGGTAGCGGAGCACCAAAAGAGGTGCAAAAGATCAAGCAAGACAACCTGGATTGGTATATGCAACGAGGCGTCGAGAGGAAGGCGACGCACCGGACGTCATAGCCGATACATTCCTAATCTTTGGATTACCATATACTTCTTTGATAGATGTGGGTTCAACGCATTTGTATGTTGTCAGTAGCATAGTAGAGACCATGAACCTAGACTTTGAGACTACTTCTAGGGAGATGACGGTAATTAGCCCTCTAGGTCACTCTGTAGAAGTAAATAAGCTGTTTAGGGATGTACCCCTAGAACTCTAAGGGGTAGTATTTGTGGCTGATCTGATGGAACTGTCGTTTGGGGAGTTCGATCTGATCCTTGGGATGGACTGGCTGGTGAAGTACCAAGCAAGTTTAGATTGCGCGGCTAAGCGCATGGTTTTGAACACGGTTGAGGGTGAAGAAGTGGTGATGATAGGTAATAGAAGAGATTATCTATCCAACGTGCTGTCTGCTTTGAAACCTGAAAAGATGGTAAGGAAAGGTTGTAAAACGTTTATGGTTCATGTGTGCGCTTTGGAGGCCAAGGAGTCAGCCGTGGAGAATGTCTGAACAGTGACAGAATTTGCTGATGTATTTCCAGAAGAACTTCTGGGTCTGCCTCTAGATCAGGAAGTTGAATTCGGTATAAATCTGTTACCCGAAACTACGCCAGTGTCTATTGCCCCGTATAGAATGGCGTCAAAGGAATTGGTGGAGCTGAAGGCTCAAATTTAAGAGTTGTTGGATCGGGGTTTTATCCGGCCAAATGTTTCGCCTTGGGGAGCGCAAGTGCTCTTTGTTAAGAAGAAGGATGGTACAATGCGAATCTGCATAGACTACCGCCAGTTGAATAAGCTGACGATCAAAAACAAGTATCCGTTGCCGAGGATAGACGAGTTGTTTGATCAGCTTAAAGGGGCATCAATTTTCTCGAAGATCGATCTAAGGCCAGGGTATCATCAGCTTAAGGTGAAAGAGGCTGATATCCACAAGACGACATTTCGCACTCGTTATGGACACTACGAGTTTCTGGTAATGCCGTTTGGGTTGACTAATGCACCGGCGGCATTCATGGATATGATGAATCGGGTGTTCCAGCAGTACTTGGACCAATTTTTCGTGGTATTTATAGACGACATTTTGGTGTACTCAAGGACTGAGGAGGATCATGATACGCACTTGCGGGTAGTTTTGCAAATTCTAAGGGAAAAGCGGTTATTTGCCAAGTTTAGTAAGTGCGAGTTCTAGCTTAGGGAGGTGACTTTCTTAGGTCACGTGGTGTCAGCTGAAGGGATTAGAGTGGACCCTCGCAAGATAAAGGCGGTGTTGGACTGGAAATCGCCTAGGTTGGTTGCGGAGATTCAGAGTTTTCTAGGTCTGACAGGGTATTACCAAAGATTTGTAGAAAGATTTTCTCTGATCGCAGCACCGTTGACCAAGTTATTGAGGAAAGGAGTCCTATTTGTATGGTCTGAGAAACAACAGGAAAGTTTCGACAAGTTGAGGAAGATTCTGACGGAAGCTCCGGTTCTGATTCATCTTGAGGCAGGAAAGGTACTCACGGTCTACTGTGATGCATCACATACTAGCTTGGGATGTATGCTGATGCAAGAAGGGAAAGTAGTGGCTTATGCGTCTCGACAGCTGAGACCGCATGAGGGTAATTACTCGACACATGACTTGGAGTTGGCTGCAGTGGTTTTCGCCCTGAAGATATGGAGACACTATTTATACAGTGAGAAGTCGATAGTCTACACGGACCACAAGAGTCTAAAGTATCTTTTGACTCAGAAGGACTTAAATTTGAGACAGCGTAGCTGGATTGAGTTGTTGAAGGACTACGATTGTTCAATTGAGTATCATCCGGGCAAGGCTAACGTGGTTGCAGACGCGTTGAGCCATAAGGTAGTGTCGGACCTGAGAGCGATGTTTGCTCATCTTAGCTTGTATGACGATGGGAGTCTTTTGGCAGAGTTGCAGGTTAAGCCGACTTGGGTAGAGCAGATTAAGGAGAAATAGTTAGTGGATGAGGGTTTGAATGCTCAGAGGTTGCAAGTGCAGAGTGGTGGTTTGGAAGGTTACAACTTAACCAACGATGGGGTGTTGTGTTTTCAAGGGAGACCTTGTATGCCGAAGGACGTCGAGCTAAGGCAGAGGATTCTTTAGGACGCACATAGCAGCCCATACGCTATGCATCCTGGAGGTAGCAAGATGTACCGAGATTTGCGAGAAGCGATTCGTGGCAGAACTGAAGCGGAAGTGGTGAGTTTGTGAGTAAGTGTCTGAAGTGTCAGCAGGTCAAGGCTAAACATCAGTTGCCATTGGGTTTACTTCAGCAGGTGAAGATTCCTTAGTGGAAGTGGGAGAAGATCACTATGGACTTTGTCAGTGGGCTACCCCTTACGCCTAGTAAGAAGGACTCAGTCTGGGTGATTGTGGACCGATTGACGAAATCAGCTCATTTCCTACCAGTGAGGGTTGATTACTGATTTCAGAAGTTAGCTAAGCTGTATGTGGCAGAGATAGTGAGGTTGCACGGTGTGCCAGTATCAATCATCTCATATAGGGATCCCAGATTCACGTCGAGGTTTTAGAAAGCATTGCATCAGGTGTTAGGTACGCGGTTGGATTTTAGTACGGCCTTTCATCCGCAGTCGGATGGACAGTCAGAAAGGGTTATACAAATCTTGGAAGATATGTTGAGAGGCTGTGTTTTGGGCTTTAGAGGTAGTTGGGAAGAATTTCTACTGTTAGCTGAATTCGTGTACAATAATAGTTACCAGGCAAGCATTAAGATGGCACCGTATGAGGCATTGTATGGTAGGAAGTGTCGTACACCTACATGCTGGACGGAGTTGCGTGAGCGTCAGATGGTGGGACCGGAGTTGGTTGCTAAGACCGAGGATAAGGTCAAGTTGATTCAGGCTCGTCTAAAGGAAGATTCGGACAGGCAGAAGTCATATCCCGATCTTAAGCGGAGAGATATTGAGTTTACAGTGGGTAACAGGGTTTTCCTGAAGGTCTCACCATGGAAGAAAGTGCTGAGGTTTGGAAGGAAAAGTAAGCTAAGCCCAAGATTTATTGGCCCATATAAGGTGTTGAGACGGGTGGGACCAGTAGCTTATCAGCTCGAGTTGCCAGCAGAACTGAGTCAGATACATGATGTATTCCACGTCTCCATGCTTAGGCGTTACCGTTTAGATCCATCGCATGTTGTATCAGTAGAGGAAATTAAGGTGAGCCCAGATTTGACCATGGAAGAGGAACCAGTACATATTCTAGATCAGGATGTAAAGGTTTTGCACAAGAAATCAGTTCCATTGGTGAAGGTATTATGGCGAAATCATGGCGTGGAAGAAGCTACGTGGGAACCAGAGGATGTGATGAGGCAGTAATACCCTCAACTCTTTTGACCAGGTAATTTCGAGGTCGAAATTATTTTAAGGGGGTAGAACTGTAACATCCTTAATTAGGGGCTATTATGTTTGCATTAATTGCATGAGAATAGCTTGATATTGTTGGTAATCAAGGTGTCTTGGGGTCCAGGCATGACCTCGGGTTAGGCCTGAGTCATGGCTAAATTTTCAATTTTAGGTGTTTGGAAGGGGGAGTTAGGGAAGTTAGGGGTTAAAAGGAGTTGTTGGAGTGTTTTGATGCAAATAACTTGGTGGTAAAGTGGCAAGGGAGGTGCCACTAAGGTACAAGGAAGGTGACGCCACATGCAGGGAAGGGGAGCCTTGGTTCGAGCTGCAGAAACCTCCCCTTGTGTAATTAATTTTGACGCAAGAGAGGGGAAGAGTTGTGCTCAGCTCAAACTCTGATGGATAATTGTTGAACTAGTCAACAGATTTAAATGGGTGGAGAAGAGAGAATTTAGGAGTTTGATCAATTCAAACTCATTTGAATGGTTGGCCAGGATTGATTCGGGGAGTTTGCCGAAATCTGAACTCTAGTGTGAGGAAGAGTAATCGGTTGGAAGACTAAGGGGGGAGTGCTGAGATTCCTAATGACATTTTCGGCTAGTCAGGGCCTTGGTACATTTGGTTGAGAGCTAAGCCGAAACCCCCTTAGCCTTGTCAATTTCTTCCCTTAATGCACCATTTGACTCTAAAGCATCTAGCTGAATCTCCCTCTCCCTCATTCTTTTCTCTTCTTTTCTCTCATATTTGTTTCAAAACCCCGTTAACATCTCTTCTTCTCCTCATCTTCTTTTATGCCGCAAGTTCATTACTCTTTTCTTGATTCTTTTCAAAGCCGAATCTCTTTTGCTCTTCTTTCAAAAGCCATAGCCGAAACCGCTTTTGATTGTTCCACCACCATTGCCGAAATCCCTCTCAACCATTGAAGATCTCTTCTTTACTCTCCTCTTCTTTTTCTACACTTTGGCCGAATATTAAGAAAGGGTAGATCTCTTTGGTCTTTTTCTCTAATCGGTTTTGGAAGGGTAAGTGCTCTTGGCCGAATCTATCTTTATCTTTTCTTTTCTTTAAGATACATAGAACAAAAGCTAAATTTCAGCATTTGTCTTGGTTCTCATTCATCTGTGAAATCGGTTTCTTCTAAGGTCTCTGGGATTTTGAAGCAGTGGATTATGATCACCTATTCTCTGTCAATCGGTCTTAGAAAGCTAGTGGTAAGGTTTCAGCAGACTCAATCTTTCTTTTAGTGATTTTCAAAGCCGAAGGCTATTAAGATTAAGTGTTTAGTGTTGGACGATTGTAGGGGAAGGCTCTATCTCGTAGATCTCGAGTTGTGACTATGATTTAAAAGCGTTAAGGTAAGGATTATTATTCGATGCGTTAACTTTTCGGGATTTACAAGTGTAGCCGAATGGCTTTTTCCTAACAATTGTCATTGGCCGAATGTAGGAGGGGGAATCTAGTGCGTTAGATCTTGATTTTCGGGATTTGGTAGTCGCGTTAGTAACCAGGTGTGTATCTTACACACTTTATAATCGTTGTAAACTTGCTAATAACCTAAACATGTTAAAAGCTAAAAACTGTGTAGATTTCGATATGGTACCCTTATGAGTATGAGCAAGGATTTCAGGTAAGTCTGTTTTTTGTTGTGATTATGGCACATGATTTTTGATGATATTATCTATGTTATGTTGATATATGATTAACGATTAAGCATGATGGCATGATTTGTATGTGCATGAGCATTAATGTGGGTGACATGAGAGGAGGGGGGAGAGTGATATCTGTGACTTTGGGTCACCAGTGGTTTGGCACCACCAGTGGTTTGGTACCACAGTTGATATTTGTGACTTTGGGTCACCAGAGGTTTGGCACCTCATAGCGACTCATCCCAGTGGCTTCGTACCACAGTGGGTTGGCCCCACATTTGATAAAACGAGATTGTCGCCAATGATTTGGTATCACAATGTGGGTTGGCCCCACATATGGATTATTCATGACTTTGGGTCACCAGTGGTTTGGCACCACATTATTATTGATATCAGTGACTTTGGGTTACCAGTGGCTTGGCACCACCAGTGGTTTGGTACCACACGGGGTAGGAAAATGAGTTGTGGATGGCTAGGTTTGGGTGCATGATATGTTTGCTTGATTATGACTTGTGTAAGTATGTTGCTATAATCGGGAGGGGGATTATGCACTGAGTCTTGGTGACTCACCTTCTCCCTTATCTTTTCACGTGACTCGTAGACCGTGGATGAGGAGCCGGGTGGACTAGAGGTGGCCATGCGACATTTACTTTCAGTTTTACTTGGATTTCCGATTTGGGTACCATCATTTTAAATTCTGATTTTATTTGGGTTGTAATAAGGCCATTAGTATTTTTATTTAGGGTTTTATTATACCTGCTTTAAATTTTCTAAATGTTCCTAAATAAATTGTTCAACGTGTTTTAAATAACCTGATAACCAAAGTTTTTGAAAATTATACTACACGACGGGTTTTCTAAATCTTACCATCGGGTAACAATAATTACAAGAGGATAACAAAGTCGACTTAAGTGATTTTCAACATCTAAGTTTTCCATGCCAAAATCAAACGGTTTTAAATTAACCAAGCAAGAATTCACTCGGGTTTCAATAGAATTTGACGTTTTCTTTAGGTAATGAATGAAAACGACTTTTAAAAAGCCTTTCGGGATTTCAAAGCAAATAAAGAAGTTTTTTTCCCGCTGAAACTAAACCGGCACCTTGTTTTCTTCGAAACGTT
The DNA here is from genome assembly GCA_025506655.1 of Gossypium rotundifolium. Classification (NCBI taxonomy): domain Eukaryota; kingdom Viridiplantae; phylum Streptophyta; class Magnoliopsida; order Malvales; family Malvaceae; genus Gossypium; species Gossypium rotundifolium. The sequence continues at coordinate 99,529,027 of CP106722.1, read as the reverse complement.
TTCACTCCGTGACATGCTAGATTCGGTCGTGGTGTGTTGACCGGGTTTGGGGTGTTACAGTTCATTAAATCCATAAACACCGCAGGGGCATTAGTTAAACCAAAAGGCATGACTAAAAATTCATAATGCCCATACCTCGTTCGAAATGTTATTTTTGGCACATCCGAATCTTTTACTCTCAACTGATAATAGCCGGACTTCAAGTCTATCTTTGAGAACACCGTGGCTCCCTTCAATTGATCAAACAAATCATCAATCATTGGCAACAGGTACTTGTTCTTCACTGTTACCTTATTAAGCTGTCACTAATCTATGCAAAATCTCATGGAGCCATCTTTCTTTTTCACAAATAGCACTTGGGCACCCCATGGAGAATAACTCAGTCTAGCAAAACCTTTGTCCGTTAACTCTTGCAATTGTGCCTTCAATTACTTTAACTCCATTGGATCCATTCCGTAAGGAGCAATCAATATCGATACTGTACCGGGAGATAACTCAATATCGAACTCAACCTCTCTAACCGGAGGTAGTCCTGGCAATTCCTCGGGAAAAACATCTGGGTACTCACATCCTATCGGAATTGATTCAATTTTTATTTTGGTTTCCCTGGCATTCATCACAAAAGTAACATACCCTTTTCTTATATACCTCTGAGCCGACATGTGGGAGGTTACTACTAGCGATCTTTCTTGTTCATCTGATTCAAAATGAAGAGTGTCTCCATTTTCATATCTCAACTCAATATATTTCTTTCCACAATTTGTTGTCACATCATGAGCAATTAACCAATCCATACCAAGAATAATATCAAATTTATCAAATGCCAATAACATGAGGTTTGCCTTAAAATGATGACCTCTAATCATCAATGGACAATCTTTGCATACTTTATTAACTAATACGCTTTTTCCTAAAGGATTAGACACCTTTATCACAAATTCTGTGGACTCTACGGGCATACGCATTCTAGATACTAATTTCATGTAGATGTATGAATAGGTAGATCCCAAATCCATTAAAGCAATAGCTTTAGTATCATGGACAGAAAAGGTACCCGTAATCACATCAAGAGATGATGCCTCTTCGCGAGCACGAATGGCATAGGTCCTTGCAGGCGTTCTACCCTCAGATCTCGCAGCCTTCTCTTTGTACGTATTCGTACTACTTGCCTCGCTTCCCGGGTTTCTTTGTGGTCTTCCTCTGGCAATGACTCCCAATCTTGCATCCTAAGGCTTCTCTTTCTCATCCCCCTCTGGACAATCTCTAATAAAATGGTCTAGAAACCCACACCTAAAACAAGCCTTCTCATTTTCTCAACATTCGTTGGAATGACGTCTGCCACATTGTGAGCACTCCAGTCTACTCGGTCGAGCGTTGCCAACACTGGCAACTGATGTAGTTTGAGCTTTAGACCCTAAGTATGGCTTGCTTTTACTTTTTCTTGAAAACCCGGCTAAAGTAGCTGATCCGGTAGGAAAATCTCTCAACTTCTTGGACGAGGACTGAAATGACTTACTCAATTGTCTCTTTCTTGAGTCACGGGACTCCATCTCAGCTTTTCTTTTCTCTTTCACTAATCCCTCAACCTTACAAGCCCGGTCGACTAACACAACAAATTCCTTTAACTCAAGGACACCAACAAACAATTTAATATCTTCATTTAGTCTGTCCTCAAACCTCTTACACATGATAGCTTCAGAGGATACACATTCTTAAGCGTACTTGCTGAGTCTCACAAACTTGTGCTCGTATTCAGTTATTGTCATCTTTCCTTGTTTCAATTCAAGGAATTCCTTTCTCTTCTAGTCAATGAACCTCTGACTGATCTACTTCTTTCGAAACTCTTCTTGAAAGAACTCCCATGTGATCTGATCGTTTGTCTATCGAGACTTAAAAATTTATAAAAAGAATGATCGAACCTAGAAACTAAGACAATAATAGAGGCAAGTGCACCTATCGAATAGTAGTATAGCTAGCGACAAGACCGGATTGTCGAACCTAAAGGAACCAAAAGTACTAATATTAACTCTCTTTCTATTATTTAGCCTAAGAATTAAGTGGATTTTTATCTAATCTAAAATTAACTAATTAACTAAACTAAAGATGATAAGAAAAAGAAGAAATAGGGGAATAGACTTGAGGGAAAAACCTATTGATTTAGACAATACTTGAGGAAGAATCCACCTAGACTTCACTTGTTATCTAACTCTGAACCGGATGATTTATTCACTTGACTTGATCCGTAGGATTCCCTAATTTATATTAATACCTCTCTTCAAGGCTACTAACGTCAACCCTAGGTTGATTAATTGAAATCTCTTTCTAATTAAAACCCATAAAATTGCATTAACTCGGTCTATGGACTCCCATATTAGGTTTGACCCTAATCTGGCAGATTTTCATCACTCTATCTCTAGGCGCGCAAGCAACTCCGCTTAACTATGCTAGATCTACTCTTACACATGGTTTCTTCCTCCTCTGCCTAAGCACATCACACTTGAATGAATATCCCAAAAATACCAAAACAAGAATTAAGAACACATAGTTAAGAACAAATCAAGTATTTATCATACAACTCAGATAACAATAGCAAGATCCGTCTCAGGTTTCATCCCCCTCAAGTATTTGAAGGTTTAGTTCATAATTCTAAAAGAAAACATCTCAGAAGAAAAGATAAAACAAGACATAAGAAATACCTAAAACCCCCTGAAGGAATTGAAGGAGAGTTCCTCCGTCTTGAGTATGACTCTGGCTTCTTGAGATGAATCAACTGGCTTCCCTTGAGTAAATCCCTAAAATTAACTGCTCTGGCTCGGCTCCTTGGCCTAGCTAAACCCCCCTTAAAGGTTGGCCTCTAGAGTCTTTATATAGGCTTTTGGAATATGTTTCCTTGCCTCTAAGTACCCTAATCCGAATAGAATTCTTATTTCCTGCGACAGAGACATGCCCATGGCACACGCCTGTGTAAATCGTGGCCAGGTCGTGGTCAATCCTGTTGATGAGGCACAGCCATGTATTTCGGGGTCCAGGCTGTGGTCGACTTTTCTTGCGAAGCACAGCCGTGTGGTCTTGGGTCCAAGCCGTGTGGATTTCATGCATTGGCCCATTTTCTCCGTTTTTGGCCTTTATTCATTCTTTTCATCCTCCGATGCTCTACTAAGTATAAAACATGAAAACAAAGGATTAGGAGCACCTATTTCCATAATTAAAGGGAAAAATTATCCAAAAGTATGCTAAATGTGGTATTAAAATATGTTACTATTTCGGTTTATCAAATACCCCCACACTTAAGCTTTAGCTTGTCCTCAAGTAATTTTTCAACTCATAATTAAAACGAACTTCCTCAATTCAAAATATTCATTGATAATGCCTCATCATAATTCATAGATAATTTATACATGGATAATTCAACTCAAAGAGTCCTAAAGATTCAAACAATCAAAGTCATGAGTTTTTAGCATGAAAACATAGGTGTTTCCCCTTACCTAAATAATTACCTTTAATTCAAAATCGACAAAAGTTGACATCCTCACTAAAGATTCACTCAAATCACTCAAGGTGTTTAAGGTTCAAAAATTAAGCACTCAAAAGTCGAACATGAAAAGTTATTACCATAGGCTTGCTTGAAAATCAAATCTCCACCACTATAAAATGAGATGATACACAAATCGAAAGGTCTTTAAAAGGGTTGTAGTGGGGCTTGGTTAAAGGTGTGGATAAAGGCTAAATTCAAAGGGTTAGGATCGAGATTGAATTGACAAATTACCTAACTAGAAAAATGACTAATAACCTGAATAATTACATCAATTGAAAACTTGTAGTACTAATAATATGAACTTCTTTTTCATGATGTTGAAATTAAACGTATAGGCTCGCTTAAATCTCATAACTAATAATGAATATACTTTGATAATAATGAATATACTTCAATTTTTTGATTTTTTTTTAAGAACAAGACAAATATTTAATAAAACTTGAACAACTGAAATAATCTAATTAGGCAACTAATCAAAACAAATCTCGATAGAAGGGTAATCAAAAGGAATGGTGATAAAAAATACGAGATGGGTTTCGGGTTAATATTAGTGGGTTGAGTCAATAAAAAGGGTTGTTAGGATCAAAGGGGTTCACTAGGGGTCAATTATGATGGTAGGCTTTTAGTGGAGTGAGTGGGTTGAATCGTAGGTGCCTTAATCATCTCTATATGTCAACTCAATAGTGTGGTCTCGACATGTATAATCGAAGCAAGTTCTAGAATAACAAATCAATGTTGACACACTCATAATCAATAAAGTGAGCACGAAAAGAATGTATGCTCTAAAAGCTCAAAATGTAACAACCTGAATATGGGTTATTTGTATTTACATTATTTTACTTATGTTGAATGGCTGAGATAATAATTATGGCTTGATAAGATTTAATTAAAGGCCTTGAGCTGACTCGAAATAGTGGAAAATATTATTTATAAGCTTTAAAGGTGAAGAGCCTTAGTAGTTAGGGGTTATAAGAATAAATAAGGAAACATTTGACATAAAATGAGCCTAGAATAAGTGGCAAAGGGAGGGCCACTTGGGAGCTACAATTAGCGCCATCAAGAACAAGGGAGAGCCTTGGTTGAGTCATGTAATCCCTTTTTCTTTCATATTTTGGATGACATAGAATGGGAGAGTTTTTCCCTCTTTAAACTCTTTTATTATGAGATAATTAAGGATAATATGAGCATTTTATTTATTATTAATTCCAAGGATAATAGAACATAAGAAGATATTATTAGGATTATTCATTATGGGGATTAATTCAAGATTATTTTGAATTTAATCAAACCAATTAAGGAGTTGGTAGTATTTGGAACTCCTTGGTGGAGTGGACGGCAAGGACTTTGGGGAGGGATAATGCCGAATTTATTGAGGTTGTTTTTGCTAGCCTCCACTTGGTGATAATTTTACTCTTCATTCTTTCTCGATTTTCTCCATTGCCAACCAATTCTCTTATTCTTTGATCTCTAGCGAAACATCTATTCTTTTCTCTTCATTGCCAAACCGAAACCACCTTCTCTTTACATCCTCCTCTTCTCAAAAATCCCCTTAAGTCAAACTTTTAACACCTTTCTCTTCCATTGATTTCTTTCTTCCCTTGGCGAATACACCCCTGGAAGTGCCGATTTCCTTTCCTCCTAATTTCTCACCTTGGTAGAATGGTGTAGTGGCATAGACACATCGGGATTTCACTAGTGTTCAATCAATTGTACAGTGGCGAGGGTTGGCGAATGCCTATGTTCCCTTTTTCCCTATCTTTGTCGACTTTTTAAGGATTAAGGGCCAATATCGGCATTTATTTACAAGGTGCTAAGTGTACATTTTGAAAACCGAATCATCTAGGTGCTCAGGGTTTTGGAGATCGACAAGGCAATAGTCATTCGTGACCAATCAAGTGGTAAGTGGTGGTAAGAATCGACTTTCATGGGTTTAATATGCAAGTACTTAAAAGTGAAGGCTATTAGCTTTGTTTACTAACCGTTGGTAATTGGTGAAGCGATTAGGAATCGGGTGTTGTAGTATCTAAAAGCGTAAGGGTAAGGATTCGGGTTCAAAAGGAGAACCCTTTTAAACTATTTGATTTGGCGAATATACTAACTCATGTTTTGGCCGAATATAGGGTAGTAGATCTAGTGTGACCGACTCCATCATTCGGATTTAGATCATTCGGTGGTGACGGTGTGTACATACACACATATAACTTGTTAATATCTTGATTGTTGTGAATGCTATCTTGATTTTATGTAGCATTGGATAATATACCACATCGGTATAGATGGAGATTGTGTAAGTACACATTAATATGAATATGTTATTTGATGCTTTTGGGAAGCATGATGCATTGATACATGAGATTTAAGTATGTGATGACATGAAACATATACATATGTGATTGATGTGGGATTGATGAGTGGAGGCGGTGTTAATCGTGCCGACGGGCACCAAGATGTTTTGGTAACACACCGTGACTACGGTCACGGAGGTTTGGTACCTCGGAGGTTTGGCACCTCATAGCGACTTATCCACGTGGTTAACACCACCGTGGGTTGGCCCCACTTGAGATATGGGATAAATGCCAGTAATTTGGTATCACACGATGGGTTGGCCCCATCAATTGATCCGTGTCTCACGGACACCGTGTTTTGGTAACACATTGTGACTATATGTCACCGGTGGTTTGGCACCACCAAAGTGGTTTGGTACCACAACAGGGGTGAGCGATGGCGTTTGGATGGCTAGGATGGGTATTTAATATTACGCATATTAATTGTTATGTGTTGTGTATGAAAATGTTTTAAAACGGGGAAGGGTTACATACTGAGTCTTGGTGACTCACCTTCTCCATTATTTTTTTTTCAGGTGATGTATAGATCGCGGATATGGAGCTGGAGGGACTCGAGGTGGCCATGCAGTGGACTTGAAATAAATAAACTTTAGTATAGATATATTATTTCATTATTGGTTGTTTTTATTTGGGTTGTAATAAGGCCTCCATAAACTTTATTTTTGTTACTATTCATATGTCGGATAATTGCTTTTAACTACACTATTAAAAATTAAATTAAAATCACATGTTTTCCTAAATTAACATGACAATGTTTTATCGTGTCAGCGGGCACATTCAAAGTTGGTATAATAACTTGACTTCAATTAAATTTCCAAATTTAATCTAAGTAAGATTTCAGCAAGATAACAAAAAACGAGGAGTTTTCAACAAAACTTAGATTGGGTTTTAAAATGGGTTTCAAAAGTTTTTCTCAGAACGACCCTTATTAGGTCCTAACGTTTGGTAGAGTTTGAAATATTACAAATTTATATCGAGCCAGTTCAAAGCTTCATTTGTGGGGCCCAAGGCCCAAAAATGTTTTAGTAGGCCTTATTAATTGATTTTGGGTTTTAAGCGGCATGGCCCGAGTCTCAAGACCGATCCGCCTGTAAGTACATCTAAACCTCTTTGTGAATTATACTCTGTAGAAGGGTAGGAAGCATGGGGCGTAGATAGACTTATAGGAACTTGAACCTAGGATTAGATTACTCAAACACACAAACAGAACATAAGACTTAAAGAACTAAACCAACCTATGGCTAAGTCACTGAGCTAGGGTGTGGTAACCCCAGACGCATGTCTAGGATTGGAGCCGGAAGAGCCTGGTATTTAAGCAGTCCGAGTGACTCACCACCTCTTCGCAGGTATCCTACCTGGTGCGTAGCTTGGGTTCACCCTAACCCAGAGGGCTCAGTGGTGTGGTAACCTCTGTGCGCATGTCTAGAAAGGTTCGGTGGGAGCTTGGTATTTAAGCAGTCCGTGTGACTCACCTCCTCTCCACACGAAACCCCGCACAGTGCGTAGCTTGGGTTCACCCTGACCAAGAGGGCTCGGTCATAGGCTAAACATAACGACTAAAACCCGAAAGGGAACTAACCATGTTTTTGAAAAAGAAGAAAACAACAAAACCCTAATTTCTACAAAATCTTTAAAATCACTCTTTCAAATATAAGAACAACCATTTTTACAATGTTTTCCCGAAAAAGTAAATTTGTGGAAAATTACAAAAATGCCCTTAGGGGTAAAATTACTAAAATACCCTTGACTCATAAAATATCAAATCAATGATTTTGTCCAAAAATTTCAACTACTTCTCAAATATTCAACCCTGCTTTGAAAATCATCAATAAAATAATTTGGTTTTGGAAAATTACGGAAATGCCCTCAACTTGTAAAATTACCAAAACGACCCTGAGTACAAAATTTTTGCAACATCATCGTTTTAAGAAAGGAAAATTCTCAAAAGGGACCCTCAGAGTTTTACAATTATTAAAACACCCTTGATGTACAAAAATTACAAAATTACCCCTGATTGAGAAAATTACCAAAATACCCCTAGTTTCCGAAATGATGCCATATCTTTAAATTTTACAAATTTTCAGAAATGCTCTTCAGTTTTGGAAATTTCAAGTGACCAGTTTTATTAAAATTTGAAATCTCTCGAATCTTATTACAAAAATTACCCCTGTAGGAAAAAGACGAAAATACCCTTGGGTTAGAAATGGGCAGAAATGTCCGAAGAGCGAATAGGTATGGAAAGTATTAAGGAATGGATGCAAGAACTTCTTTGTGTGAACTAGGTTAGGAAACTGAAACCTTGTTTGATCAAAAGAATCCTTATTCAATTTTTCATAAAATTTTTTCGCGGGTAATCAAGCGGAACAAATCACTAATTCATAAAATTTTTTTTAATCAGATTAAAGCACGTTAGATAGAATGAGTTCTGGAGGACGTGGCCGACGTGGACGTGGTAGGGAAGAATGACTATATCTGAACCCGTCAGGTCGGGACATGGTTCTGAAAATGAGGTACCACTGCCACCACCACCTCCAGCTTTCGGAGCCGAGGAGCAAGATCAAACGGGAGGAGAGGCAGTATCGCAAGCTGTGTTGTGAGTCCTCGAATTGGTGGCTAGGGCTGGTGGAAATTTGGGAGCTCGAAAATCTGTTCCCGAGCGAATTCGGTCCAACGGAGCTGAGGTGTTCCGGGGTGTGTCGGGAGTGGCACCTAGCGCAGCAGAATACTGGCTGGAGTCCACGGAAAGGATCATGGATGATCTTGACCTGACTGACGAGGAGAAGTTGAAAGGAGCCGTGTCGCTTCTGAAGGAGGAAGCATATCAGTGGTGGCTCACCGTTCGTGATGGTGCCACAGCGGATGACCTTACATGGGATTACTTTAAGGTTGCTTTCCAGAAAAAGTATGTGGGTACTGGCTATACTGACGCGCAGAGAAAGGCTTTTCTAGGGTTAGTGCAAGGAACTAAGTCAGTAGCGGAATATGAGGCGGAGTTTTTAAGACTGAGTAGGTATGCTAGAGGCATCGTGGCTACTGAACACGAGCGCTGTGTCCGCTTTGAGGACGGACTCCGAGATGATTTGAGGTTACTGATTGCCCCGCAGCAGGTTCGTGAGTTTTCATCCCTAGTAGAAAAGGCTAAGGTAGCCGAAGGTATCAAGGCAACGGTGAGGCAAAATTATGATAGGCTCAAGCAGAAGAGAGGTTTTGGGCCATCTGGGTCAGGTGGTAATGATCAGAAAAAGGCTAGGCAGAGTGGGCCGTCAGGTGACAAGGCTGTAGCTACTAATCAGAGACCGACTCAGTGCAATCGCTGTGGAAAGTCCCATTGGGGAGGTTGTTGGACCGGTGAGAGGGGTTGTTTTGAGTGTGGGTCTCTGGAACACCGTGTGAGGGATTGTCCCCGGAAGTGAGCTCGGAATCAGTCAGAGGGGCAGAACCGTACTCCGGATAGAAATGCAGGACCACAGAGGGTCGTGGTAATGGTAGAGGAGGAAATGGTGCTAATCGTGGTCGTGGAACTCGAGGCGAGAGCACACGGCAATCTGAGGCAAAGGCACTGGCTTAGTCTATGCGGTGAGGCATCGCGAGGAGGGTGACGCACCGGATGTCATAACTGGTACGTTTCTGATTTTTGGTCTCCCTTATTATGCATTAATCGATGTGGGGTCTACACATTCATACGTAGCGAGTAGTGTGGTAGAGACTTTGAACCTAGACTCTGAGACTGCTACTAGGGAGATGACTGTAATTAGCCCTTTAGGCCATTCTGTAGTTGTGAACAAACTTTTTAGGGATGTACCCCTAGAACTCCAAGGGGTAGTATTTGTGGCTGATCTGATGGAACTACCGTTTGGGGAGTTCGATTTGATCCTTGGAATGGATTGGCTGGTTAAGTATCAGGCGAATTTGGATTGCGCGGCTAAGCGCATGGTTCTTAAGACGGCTGAAAATGATGAAGTGGTTATGATCGATAATCGAAGAAATTACCTGTCTAATGTGGTGTCGGCCTTGAAGGCTGAAAAGATGGTTAGGAAGGGGTGTGAGGCGTTTATAGTTCGAATTTATGCCTTGGAGGCTAAGGAGTCGGCGGTTGAAAAGGTCCGAACAGTAGGGGAATTCGCTGACGTATTCCCAGAGGAACTTCTGGGTTTGCCTCCAGATTGGGAAGTCGAATTCGGTATAGAGTTGCTACCTAGAATGGCACCTGTGTCTATAGCACCTTATCGAATGGCACCAAAGGAATTGGTGGAGCTGAAGGCTCAAATTCAGGAGCTCTTGGATAAAGGGTTTATTCGACCTAGTATATCTCCGTGGGGAGCGTCTGTATTGTTTGTCAAGAAGAAGGACGGTTCTATGCGGATGTGCATCGACTACCGTCAGTTAAACAAGTTAACGATCAAAAACAAGTACCCATTGCCTCGAATCGATGACTTGTTTGACCGATTGAAGAAGCGTCGGTGTTTTCAAAGATAGACCTTAGGTGGGTTACCATCAACTTAAGGTGAAGGAGGCCGATGTTCACAAGGCGGCATTCGAACTCGGTATGGGCATTACGAGTTCCTAGTGATGCCATTCGGGTTGACCAATGCACGTGGCGTTCATGGATCTAATGAATAGAGTATTTCAATAGTACTTGGACCAATTTGTCGTAGTGTTCATAGGCGACATATTAGTTTACTCTAAGGCGGAGGAGGAGCACGGCGAGCATTTGCGAATAGTTCTGCAGTAATCGAGGAGAAAGCAGTTATATGCCAAATTGATAAGTGCAAATTTTGGCTAAGGAGGTGGCTTTTTGGGTCACGTAGTGTCGGTGGAAGGATTAGAGTGGATCCCATAAGATTGAAGCGGTGTTGGAGTGGAAACCGCCTAAGTCGGTAGCAGAGATCTGAAGTTTTACGGGTTTAGCGAGGTATTATCGGAGGTTTGTGGAAGGGTTCTCTCGATCGCAATACCGTTGACTAAGTTGCTAAGGAAAGGTGTTCCATTTGTATGGTTAGAGAAGCGACAAAGCGGTTTGATAAGTGAGGAAGATTCGATGGAAGCTCGGTTTTGGTACAACCCGAGGTGGAAATTATTCACGATCTATTGTGATGCATCTCACTTTGGTTTGGGATGTGTGTTAATGCAGATGGGAAGGTAGTAGCCTATGCATCCCTTGACTAAGACCGCATGAGGTTAACTACCCAACTCACGACACAGAGTTAGCGGCGATCGTCTTCGCTCAAGATATGGAGACATTATCTTTATGGGGAGAAGTCGGTAATTTACGGATCACAAAAGTTTGAGGTATCTTGACACGAAGGATCTGAATCGAGACAACACCGATGGATTGAGTCGTTAAAGGACTCGATTGTTCCATCGAATATCATCAAGGTAAGGCTAACGTGGTGGTGATCGTTGGCCGGAAGGTTGTGGCGGACTTAAGAACAATGTTTGCTCAGTTGAGCCTATATGACGATGGAAGCCTTTTGGCAGAGCTTCAAGTTAAGCCAACGTGGATCGAGGAAATTAAGGACAGACAGTTAGTGGATCAAGGGTTAAATGCTAAGAGAATGCAAGTTCAGGATGGTGGTTTAGAAGGGTATAGTTTGACTGGTGATGGTGTGTTATGCTTTCAAGGGCAAACTTGTATGCCAAAGGATATGGAGTTGAGGCAGAAAATTCTCCATGATGCACATAGCAGCCCATACGCTATGCATCCGGGAGGAAACAAGATGTATGGAGATCTCGAAAAGATTACGGTGGCGGGTTGAGCGTGAGGTAACGGAATTTGTAGGGAAGTGTTTGACGTGTCAGCAGGTTAAGGCTGAACATCAGTTGCCATCAGGGCTACTTCAACCCGTAAAGATTCCTCAGTGGAAATGGGAGAGGATCACTATGGATTTTGTCAGTGGTCTACCCCTCACGCCTAACAAGAAGGATGCAGTTTGGGTAATCGTAGACCGCCTGACAAAATCAGCTCACTTCATACCGGTGAGAATGGATTACTCACTCCAGAAGCTAGCAAAGCTATATGTGGCTGAGATAGTCAGATTGCATGGTGTTCCAGTATCGATTATCTCAGATAGGGACCCAAGGTTCACTTCGAGGTTTTGGAAAGCGTTACATCAAGCTCTGGGAACACGATTGGATTTGATCTGACTTTCCATCCACAAATGACGGGCAATCGAGAAAGGGTCATCTGAGATCTTAGAGGATATCTTTGAGGGTTGCGTCTTGGAATTCGAGGTAGTTGGGAGGAATTTTACCATTAGCCGAGTTCGCCTATAACAATAGTTACCAGCGAGTATTGAGATGGCACCATCTGAAGCAATTGTATGGGCGGAAATGCGAACTCGAGCGTGTTGGACGAGTTGGGTGAGCGACAAGTGTTGGGGCGAGTTGGTTGCGTAAACGGAGGACAAGGTTAAGGTGATTCAGGCTCGTCTTAAGGAAGCATCGGATGAGCGAAGTCCTATCTTGATCTTAAGCGCAAGGAAATGGAGTATCCGTAGGGATAAGGTCTTCTGAAGGTGTCGCCTTGGAAGAAGGTACTAAGATTTGGGCGGAAAGGAAGTTAAGCCCAAGATTCATTGGCCCATATCTGATCTTTGAAGCGAGTAGGACCGGTAGCTTATCATTTCGAACTACCGGCGAGTTAAGTCGATTCATGGCGTTTTCCACGTGTCGATGCTTAGGCGGTATCGGTCAGATCCATCACACGTGGTGCCTGTGACAGGAATTGAGGTCAACTTAGACTTATCATTTGAGGAAGAACCGGTTCAAATCTTGGATAGAAATATAAAGGTTCTACGTAGGAAGTCAGTGCCCTTAGTGAAAGTGCAATGGCGGAACCATGGTGCAGAGGAAGCTACGTGGGAACCCGAGGATCTGATGCGGTAACAATACCCCACCTCTTTTGATCGGGTAATTTCGAGGATGAAATTCTTTTAAGGGGTAGAAGCGTAACAACTTTGAATATGGGGTTATTTGTATTTACATTATTTTACTTATGTTGAATGGTGAGATAATAATTATGGCTTGATAAGATTTAATTAAAGGCCTTGAGCTGACTCGAAATAGTGGAAAATATTATTTATAAGCTTTAAAGGTGAAGAGCCTTAGTAGTTAGGGGTTATAAGAATAAATAAGGAAACATTTGACATAAAATGAGCCTAGAATAAGTGGCAAAGGGAGGGCCACTTGGGAGCTACAATTGACGCCATCAAGAACAAGGGAGAGCCTTGGTTGAGTCATGTAATCCCTTTTTCTTTCATATTTTGAATGACATAGAATGGGAGAGTTTTTCCCTCTTTAAACTCTTTTTATTATGAGATAATTAAGGATAATATGAGCATTTTATTTATTATTAATTCCAAGGATAATAGAGCGTAAGAAGATATTATTAGGATTATTCATTATGGGGATTAATTCAAGATTATTTTGAATTTAATCAAACCAATTAAGGAGTTGGTAGTATTTGGAACTCCTTGGTGGAGTGGACGGCAAGGACTTTGGGGAGGGATAATCTTGAATTTATTGAGGTTGTTTTCACTAGCCTCCACTTGGTGATAATTTTACTCTTCATTCTTTCTCGATTTTCTCCATTGCCAACCAATTCTCTTATTCTTTGATCTCTAGCGAAACATCTATTCTTTTCTCTTCATTGCCAAACCGAAACCACCTTCTCTTTACATCCTCCTCTTCTCAAAATCCCCTTAGTCGAAACTTTTAACACCTTTCTCTTCCATTGATTTCTTTCTTCCTTGGCGAATACACCCCCTTGGAAGTGCCGATTTCCTTTCCTCCTAATTTCTCACCTTGGCGAATGGTGTAGTGGCATAGACACATCGGATTTCACTAGTGTTCAATCAATTGTACAGTGGCGGGGTTGGCGAATGCCTATGTTCCCTTTTTCCCCTATCTTTGTCGACTTTTTAAGGATTAAGGGCCAATATCGGCATTTATTTACAAGGTGCTAAGTGTCTGTTTTGAAAACCGAATCTGTCTAGGTGCTCCGGGATTTTGGAGATCGACAAGGCAAGCCGTCATTCGTGACCAATCAAGTGGTAAGTGGTGGTAAGAATCGACTTTCGTGGGTTTAATATGCAAGTACTTAAAAGCCGAAGGCTATTAGCTTTGTTTACTAACCGTTGGTAATTGGTGAAGCAGATTCGGGAATCGGGTGTTGTAGTATCTAAAAGCGTAAGGGTAAGGATTCGGGTTCAAAAGGAGAACCCTTTTAAACTATTTGATTTGGCCGAATATACTAACTCATGTTTTGGCCGAATATAGGGGTAGTAGATCTAGTGTGACCGACTCCATCATTCGGGATTTAGATCATTCAGTGGTGACAGGTGTGTACATACACACATATAACTTGTTAATATGCTAATTGTTGTGAATGCTATCTTGATTTTATGTAGCATTGGATAATATACCACATCGGTATAGATGGAGATTCAGGTAAGTACCTGTTAATATGAATATGTTATTTGATGCTTTTGGGAAGCATGATGCATTGATACATGAGATTTAAGTATGTGATGACATGAAACATATACATATGTGATTGATGTGGGATTGATGAGTGGAGGGGGCGGTGTTAATCGTGTCGACGGGCACCGATGTTTTGGTAACACACCGTGACTACGGTCACGGAGGTTTGGTACCTCGGAGGTTTGGCACCTCATAGCGACTTATCCACGTGGTTAACACCACCGTGGGTTGGCCCCACTTGAGATATGGGATTGTCCGCCGGTGATTTGGTATCACACGATGGGTTGGCCCCATCAATTGATCCGTGTCTCGGACACCGTGTTTTGGTAACACATTGTGACTATATGTCACCAGTGGTTTGGCACCACCGGTGGTTTGGTACCACAAGGGGTAGAGCGATGGCGTTTGGATGGCTAGGATGGGTATTTAATATTCGTATATTAATTGTTATGTGTTGTGTATGAAAATGTTTTAAAGCGGGAAGGGTTACATCTTGAGTCTTGGTGACTCACCTTCTCCATTATTTTTTTCGGTGATGTATAGATCGCGGATATGGAGCCGAGGGACTCGAGGTGGCCATGCAATGGACTTGAAATAAATAAACTTTAGTATAGATATATTATTTCATTATTGGTTGTTTTATTTGGGTTGTAATAAGGCCTCCATAAACTTTATTTTGTTACTATTCATATGTCGGATAATTGCTTTTAACTACACTATTAAAAATTAAATTAAAATCACATGTTTTCCTAAATTAACACGACAATGTTTTATCGTGTCAGCGGGCACATTCAAAGTTGGTATAATAACTTGACTTCAATTAAATTTCCAAATTTAATCTAAGTAAGATTTCAGCAAGATAACCAAAAACGAGGAGTTTTCAACAAAACTTAGATTGGATTTTAAAATGGGTTTCAAAAGTTTTTCTCCAGAACGACCCATATTAGGTCCTAACGTTTGGGTAGGGTTTAAGTTATTACAAAATCTCACAAAATTATGGGTATTTTGATGTCAACCTCGTAAATTTCAAACTTCAAGGTAACAATTTAGATTTAGGTAGACAACCTAACAAAATTTTAATTTTTTGAAAATAGACTCATCATGCTTGATTCTCTAGTATCTTAAAGTTTAAATCATCATTGCACAATTTTCAATGACTTAATCTAGAACATATCAATAATCATGAATCAACAAGAATTTCATTCTAATTAGTGATATGAGAAAATTACTTTAAGACATAATATTATTCAGGTGTTTGAGAATAATGCAAAAAGTTAGGCACTTTTTCTACTAAACTTTCACCCCCACACTTAAAATGTACATTGCCCTCAATGTACAAAGATATATAATAATCATATAATAAGAAAATCCAAAGAGAGGGAGAGAGGTGAAACTTCCTAAATTTTTGGATGGATTCCTTGAGTTAGAAGTGTGGAAACTTGATTCGAAGGTCAAATGTGGTGGTGAAAATGATGTTTTCCTTTCTTGGAGTGGCATATTGAACCTTTAAACTGTGAATTCATCAGTTAAATTTTTAGGAGGTACTAATTAATTGGTGATGTTAGGGATATTCGATGTTTAGATAGCCAGTTATAAAAGAAATAAAACTGTAATAATAAGAGTGTGAAACGAAAATAAAACAATAATAAAATGAAAAATAAATAATAAAAACACAAATAAAGTTAAAACATAATAATAAGGGCCTCAAAAGTACTCGTCGTTGGCTGGATCATTAGGTGGAGGCGGTGGTGATATGTGGAGGTGATGACAGATCTGCTGAAGGGTTGCTTCAATGCCATCGAATCTTCAAGCGGTGTCATTGCATTGTTGGGTGCAATATTGCTTGAACTGAGTAAGCTGTCCAAAAATGTCCACAAGTGATGGGGTTGCATAAGGAGTGCGATGGCTCAGTGGTGGATCTTGTCATGGGTGTGGGACACCGTCAGTAATGTCCTTGGGATCCTCCTCCTCAATAGTAGTAGCTAGTCCATATTGAGGAGGATCGGTCCCCGTCGTCGTTGGATAATCCTCATATGTAGCATTGTTTGGATGCCCTATGGGGACATCTGTCCTATCAATGTCAATGAGGAGACCTGAGCAAGCGATGGTGAGGAGCCCGAAGTGCCGATCCAATTGTGTGATGTATGGGCCCATAGATATAACTCCCCTCCTGTGTTCTCTGTTTGGTGTTGGATGGCACGGGCTATAAAATAGGCTAGGTCAAAAACTTGGCCGTTAGTCATACACCATAGGAAGTAATCGTCGTGAGTGTTGACGACGTCGGTGCTCTCACGCCATCCTGTCAATGTGTGGGCTAGTATGGCGTGTAAATACCGTAGAGATGGGGTGAGAGCTGTTGCTTTCGAGCGGCTAGGGTCGTATAAGTTTGAATTGGGGGCTATGTTGTACCAACATCTCGTTGGAGTGTTGTGAAGGTGGCGATAGAGATCTAAGAGATCATGTTCCTCCATAAATTCCTCCTTGTAGAGGCCCAGAGTGGCACCAAATTGTGGTACGTTCATTTCTCTCATGATTCCTCCTAGACAATATTGGATTGTACCGTGGTCGTCGTAGTTTGTCATTATTATCTGGAGGTGGAACGTGGAACATAGTTTCAGAGTGAGTTCCAAATAGGTGGGCTCGATGATTATGAGGAATTGGTCCCATGGATCCATGGGTAAGAGGGCTCGTATATCGTCTACCAATTGGACCTGCTAGTAACACCCCTTACCCATATTCAATGCCAGAATAGGGTACGAGGCCTTACCAAAACACATACACTTGTAAACGTATTAAACTGAGTCATAAAATTTCATCCAAATTATACAAAATGAACTGCTAAATATTAAAGGCCAACATTTTAGGCCAAACCAATTATGACATATACAAATGACTAAGACTCCTATACATGCCATAAACTTAAAAAGATTGTATTCACTTTTACCCCACGATGATAGCTTGATAGTGTGATTACATCTCCCGCGACTCCAACTCGAGCTAGCATACAAACCCTATAAGATATGGATAAGATATGGGAAATGAAGGGAAGTAAGCTACAAAGCTTAGTAAGTAAGTATGTAAATAATAAGTGATTTATTAACAGGCTTTTATAAATCTTCACAAAATGCGCTCAAGATAATACAATCATAATTGAACATAGTTCCACTTTATATTCATGTTCATCTCAAGCTGTCTACTCAAGTCATAGTCATTAAATTATTTATATCTGGAGCTATGGAACTCCAAATTAAGATCCATTAATTTTCCATGAAACTATACTCACATATATTCTTACCATAAAATTTTTGGTTTAGCCAATCAATACAGTTTATTCATTAAATATTCTCATGTTTTACTGTTTGACTATTCTGATCTCTCTTCACTATGAATCAATTTTCTCCTCGTGCAGAGTTTATGTGACCTTCTTATTTAGTTAATTTGAAAATAGACTCATTCAGGATTTCAAGAATATAAATTATATCCCACAATTATTTTTGTACAATTTTTAATGATTTTTCCAAGGAAGAACAGGGGATCACATAATCATTCTGAACTAATCTCACACTGAAATTCAAATATCTCAAAATATACGAATCATTTGTTTTCTATGTTTATTTTATATGAAAATAGACTCAATAATATTTAAATAAATATCTCATCCAACTTATATATCAATTTCTACTATTTTTGGTGATTTTTCAAACTCATGTCACTGCTGCTGTCCAAACAGTTTTATTGTAAATTTTTGCTCTCTCTTTCATTTTAGTTGTGTTCATCACTTGCCTATACCAATCTTTCCAATTTCCGATTACATATCGAACATATTGTTCATACGTACATTTTCCACATTTCTCAATTGGTCACATTCACACTTGCACTTATTCATAACATGATCGTATTCGATTACACTTAGTCGTTAAACGATCACATGTATTTTCACTTAGTCAATTTCCCGTTGAACTCATTGGAATAATAACAGATACACGGTGGCCTACACATAGTACCACTCACGTGGCCGAAGTTATTTGGTGCACAGAGTAGCCTGCACTTAGTACTACACATGTGACCAAAACCATCACTTACACATAGTGGCCTGCACTTAGTACCACACATGTGATCGAAACTATCAGGTACGCATAGTAGCCTACACTTAGTACTACACATGCGACCTATTCATCTGGTACATGTAGTAGCCTGCACTTAGTACTACACACGTGACCTAAAACCATCTCGTAGCTCTCTTGTACACATATTGGCCTACACTTAGTACCACACATGTGACCTAGCTACCTCATTCGTATCTTTTCTATTCTGAAGGTTCAACCGGGAATTCTCACTTTTCAACATTTTACCAATTCATAAATTTTCATGCTATCATTTTATACAACTATCATACATTCATAAAACATGCATTTAGGCATATTATGGTTTACTTTAGGTTATTCGAACTTACTTGTCGAAATATCGTCAGGTACAACCGTGTAGCAACTCATACAACCCATGTAATATTAATTTAACATTCAATTCAAGTAACATTAATTTGCCATTCAATCTCACATAACACAACAAACATCACATTTTCCATACCATACATACCATTCATCGACTTCTCCTAAACATATTAAATCATACAATTTATGCCATATTAATAGAGAATTACAATTCAATCATGGTGTTGCATTATTATTAACACACGAACTTATCTCGAATGTCGAAACGACCATTTTACCAACTTTCTCGATTTTCGATTTTCCTCCAGTTCTAGGTCCAAATCTTGTTTTTCAAGGTCTAAAACATCACATTTCACTTATTTAATTAATGTACTACTCAAAACAGTCCTTAACTCAATTTTTCAAAATTACAATTTTACCCCTAAACTTTTATTTACACTTTTGCCCCAATACTCGAAAATTAAACTTCAGCCCTTATTCTTATGTTTTATAACATGCTGATCTTTTTTCCATTATATTGCAATATCAAATTCTTACTCTAACATACACTTATGAACATTAGGTATTTTTTACCGATTATGTCGTTTTACTCGTTTTCACTTAAAATCGCTTAGCAAAAGTTCTTTAACATAATTTAAAGCTTCATGTTGTATTAAAAAACATCAAAATACACACTTTTCATATATGGGTAATTTTCCAAAGATGAACCCTAGCATGAATTATTGGTAGCATAAGCTAAATCGAGCTACCGGGACTCCAAAACCGTAAATAACTTGAAAAACAGGGCTAGAACGGACTTACCATGAACTTGGAAAGTTGAAAAAACCCTAGCCATGTCTTCTCCTAGTAAATTTCATCCATATAAAGAAGATGGACAAATTTGGCATTTTAATTTTGTTTTTAATTTATTTAATTCACAAAAGGACCAAAATGCCCTTACAAAAAAATATCTTATCTAACATATACCATATCCATTTTTGTCCAAAAATTTAATCAATGGGATAATTACCATTTAATAACCTCTTCTTTAAAATTTCATAGCAATTTGACACCTCTAACTTCTAGAACTCAAGTTTTACACTTTTTATAATTTAGTCCTTTTGTCTAAATTGAGTGCCCAAACGTCAAAATTTTCTAATGAAATTCTCACAAAATCATTCCGTGAAATTGTAGACCATAAAAATATAATAAAAATAAATTTTCTTACGTCGAATTTGTGGTCCCGAAACCACTGCTTTGACTAGGCCCTAATTCAGGATGTTACATTTTTCCCCCCTTCTAGGATTTTCGTCCTCGAAGATCTTACCAGAAGAGTGGTTTAATATCTTTCTCTTAATTTCCAACATCACTAAATAATCTTTTTCAAGACGATACTTTCAGAAACACTCTATCATCGATCTGAATTCTAATAGAACTCAGTGAATTCTGTCAAACAAAGAATCGATACATATTGAAATTATTACGCTAATTTCATCAAATGTTCGAAAACAACCCACTAGAATTTCTCTTGGTTCCCCACAGATCAATTGATAATCACTCATAATCTTTCAATAGCTTAATTCATAACCGCTGTCTTAAACTCAAATTTTGCTATACCATCAGATATATTAAACTCTCGAAACCAGGAAACATATGACAATCCTCGTTAAACAAACAGTGTCATCAAGTTTTTCAATACAGACATAATAATAACCATCTCTAAATCACTAGTCGAACAGTTCTTTTTAATGTGACATTAACCGTATGAAAACATGAACCATCACTTTATATTCTAGCAATAAAACTCATTCTAATCCGTTCACTAGTGCATCACTGAAAAAATCATAAACTTATTACTCAATTCCAACTGAACTCAAAACTAGAGCTTCGGTTAATAATACCTTCAATTACTTTAACTTTGTTAGTATACCCAGACCATTCAAACTTTAACAAATGTGATAACTTTTCCAATCAGAACAACTTATAATAACATCATCCGGTTAGAATAATCTAATAGGCATATCTCTATATTATGCTTTCTAGAATATAATTTCTTCATTCAGACTATCCATCCTCATACTCGTGAATACACAAAATTTATTCTCTTAGTTGAGGCATGTTTAAATATGCATAACTCAAATCACATCTCAACAAATCAGTTCACTCATATAAAAACAACTGAGTTGATTTCAGCTATCGAATAATAACATATCAATATACTTTTTTTCTTCATGCTGAGGATACAACTCAAATACACAATCTTTCAAAATTATTTTAGCATGCAAATCAAAGATCTTTTAAACCATATTAGCTCGAGAAAATAGATATCCTGATTGAACTCATTAACTTTAATCAAACTTACCTGAGGAAAGAAAACTACTATATAATTTAAGCTTGTATTCTTACCACTTATACCCTTGCCAATATCAATTTCTTCCACGAAAATTTGAGAAACCATGATACCAGAGTCACCACATTCCTATTATTAAATCCAGAAATACAGTCATACTAAACATAGCCATCATAGACCAAAGAACATACTTTAAGGATGAGCCATGTCCGATAATTTGCACAATAAGGGCAATAAGAAAACCCCAAATACGATACCATTCCACAAGTCTGAGAACATAACTCACAAGAAAATAACAGAGATCCTGATGATTCCTCAGAGAAACCCAACAGAAAAACAAAGCTTACCGACTCTGGACTTCCATCATAACAGGGATAATATATTTTCTGTATATATAAAACAAAACCATAATCAGTAGAAACGTAAGAATAGTCTCACATAAATTTTTACCATCGACCTCATTCCAACATATTTAAATAAAATTCTGAAGAGATAAAGAAATACCAATCATAAATCGACCAGACCAATAGGGCATTCGTCTAACGTCATAGTTAGCTTCTCACAATGTAAGAACTCCATCAGAAACTAAACAATCACACACATATCTCTGAGGATAAAAGAATATATAGAATACACAGAAAAGATCATCATATTCATTTCAACTGTAACTGTCACACACACAAACATCTTTACTACTCAGATATCATTTCTTTGACTAATTCTATCATCATAAACCCTGTATTATTCCATTCACTAACGAAAATTAATTTAGGAAAAATTTCAGCAAACACATACTTTAGATATCATATCTGAATAAGTCGATTAGCCGAGACTAAATTCTCCTTTATCCGTGACATTGCCTAATTTGTATAATCTTTAAAACATTCTGATATCCTTCCAAAATTGTTTCCACTTTCCAAACTGTTCTTGTCTCTATATGCATTACTAAGTATTTCACCACTAAACTCTTTAGTTTCACATTTATGGACTTATTCCACATGGTTCTTGTGAATTTTCATTATAAAGTAACACTGGTAAGGGGGTAAGGTCGTAAAGCTTCTGATTTGACTCTCATAAGTACATACATATGACTTTGTATTCATCACCAACATCATATAATCACAATTACATAATTTACATCAAGCTAATTAACATACATAGTCATGTTACACGAACTTTTTTGATTATCTTATTCAAACAAGTGTACATAAGCACACATTCTGTCAATTTGAGTAAATTTACTTTTCGTATTCACTTAATCAAATATGTTGGGAACATAACATCATATGCATGCCAAACAAACATGGATGGGCTTATCACCATATAAACTTTCATTTTATTCCACTTTTCATATTTCTCAACTTGTAGTTATCTCATTTCGTACATTAACACATATATATCGTGAACTTCTATTCATACCTTTCCAAATTTCGACACATCATAAGCACGTCTCAATCATTTCAATATCATTATCAGCATTATCCAAAAATAGCTCGGTTCGAAGTCATCTCTATCTTAACAAAACAATTTCGTCAGAGTCGGGAGATATCACACTATCATGAGTAGTAATATGGCATGTATAGCTAGACTCAATACGCTATGTTAGTCCGAGAATCGACTAAACCATAGCTCTGATACCACTAAATGTAACACCTGTAACAGCCTGATTTAGGGCCTAGTAGGGATAGCGATGTGAGGCCATGAACCCGAGGTGAATTTATGAGTTTTTCAAGTTTATGCCATGTTTGCACGTTAGTATAAAAAATTTTTTAAGCAATTTTATCAAGTTGAGGTGAATTGGTCCAAAAAGTACTAAATTGCAAAAGTTGTAATATATGAGTTTCTAGAAGCTTTTTGCATGAAATAGCTTTAGACTAATAATTATGAGCCCTTAAATAGAAATTTGCCCAAAAATAGAATTTTGGACAAAATTAACCTTAAGATGGTGTTAAATAGAATTTTTGTGAGGAAGGGCATTTTGGTCATTTGCCTATTAAGTGTTTTAAATGGGAAAAAGATGAGAAAAAAATTCACTCATCTTCTTCCTTGTGCTGCCAAAAATTTGATGATACCATAGCTAGGGTTCTTCATTTTTTCAATCTCATAGTAAGTTCATCTTAGCCCCGTTTTTAATATTTTTCGTATTTTTGAAGTTCTCGAATTATGAATTAGCTAATTTTAGCTATAAAATGAGCTAAGATGCATGTTCAAAAATTTACCCTTGAATGATATGCTTGTTAAATGATGTTTTATGGAAGTTTAAGAGAGTTTGATGTTAGATAAACATCTTTTCCTTAATGAGTTTCATGAAAAATGGTAATAGGGACCATTTTGTCATAGTTATAAAATTGGTCATACCTACTAGAAATAGTGGGAATTGATGATTGTTATAGAAGAGAAAATGATTCAGCTAAGCATGAAGTTTAAGAAAGTTGCATGAAAATTAGTTTACGAGAATTTAGGCAAAAGTGCAAATATTAGATAGTATAGGGCAAAATAGTAATTTTGCCAAAATATGAGTTATGTGTAAATTTAGTCAATATGATTATTAAATGATCTATTTATGATTATAGATCAGGAAAAATGAAGCCCGTATCGAAACCGAGGCAAGAACAAAGTTGTGGACTAAATTGCATATCTACGTACATTTTGTATATTGAGGTAAGTTTGTATGATTTCTAAGTTTTATGATTTTTATCATTAATTTGCTTAGTATAATGTACAATAATTGTATGAAATGATCATGTTATGTTCAAGTAAGAAATCATGATAATAGGTACGAGCAAGTCCCGATTGAAGATGAATTTCCCCAAGATACTCGATCTACCATGCAAGTTATCATGTAAGTCCAAGGCAAACTTAGCATTGATCAAGTTAGCAAGCAAGTTATCATGTAAGTCCAAGGAAAACTTGGCATTGATCAAGTTAGCAAGCAAGTTATCATGTAAGTCCAAGGCAAGCATGGCATTGATCAAGTTAGCAAGCAAGTTATCATGTAAGTCCAAGGCAAGCCTGACATTGATCAAGATATCATGTAAGTCCAAGGCAAGCTTGGAATTGATCAAGTTAGCAAGCAAGTTATTATATAAGTCCAAGGCAAGCTTGGCATTGAGTATGTTATCAAGAGCAAGACTTCATATAAGTCCATGTCAAGACATGGCCTTAAAACCAAGATGTGATATTCCATGTAAGACCATGCCGAATATATGGCTTTGGTATCAAGTTATGTGGGTCGAGATTTAGTATCCTCGATTATTCGCAAAAATTCGTTAGGCAAACGAGGAAGTCAAAAAGAAGGTATCAAGAAAGCTAAGAAAGCAAAGTTAGTATCAAGATGAAATTGAGTATTATTCATGTTATGAATGAGGAAGTAAAGATCATGATTTTCATTATTAAAGTATACTGATCAATGTGATCAAGTGATACAGGTACCATGTTTACCTTACAAGTATGAGAATGTTAAGTATCAT
This sequence comes from Gossypium rotundifolium, assembly GCA_025506655.1. Taxonomy (NCBI): domain Eukaryota; kingdom Viridiplantae; phylum Streptophyta; class Magnoliopsida; order Malvales; family Malvaceae; genus Gossypium; species Gossypium rotundifolium. The sequence goes on along the minus strand of CP106722.1, from coordinate 99,504,416 downwards.
AAGACATGTAAGAATCAAGTATGAGTAAGTAAGTTTTATAGCTGAAATTATGATACCATTATAAGCTAGATGGTTTATGTTAAGCAAGTATTTTGATATGTATTGTACATACAAAATTATTAAGCTACATACTTACGTTAGGACTCTTTCTTACTATGTAGTCTCGCCAAGCTAACTCGTGGATTATTAAAGTCGGAGCTCACAGCACACTATCAACTCTTATTTTGGTATAGCCAAGTTACTTTACTAAGTATGGCATGTATAGGAAGTATTCATTTTGTGTATATTCTTTAAGAAAGGCCATTGTATAAGCCATCAAGTTCATTATTCTTTTGTATTTGACTAAGTATGTATGTTTCTTGAGATCAATGAAGCATGTAGTATTATTCATGAAAGATGGGTTGTTATTGCATTGTTGGTTTGAGTTTGTGTATGATCTTCCTTTCATGGTGGCAAATGGCTTGGTAAATAGCCTTTAAGTGCCGGCACAGTTGGATACACGGGCGTGTGTCAAAGCCGTGTTAACCCTACACCTTAGTATTATTAATCAGAATAGGCCATGGACAAATCCCACGGCCGTGTGTGTATGTCATGTAAGACACATGGTTTGGACATGGGCGTGTTCCTAGACTGTGTTAATTTAGTCAGTATATCAAGGATTAGCACACGGTCTAAGCCCACGGGTGTGTCATGGCCGTGTGAAATTAGTCAGTAACCTCCCACAGTTGGTAGACATAGGCGTGTCTAAGCCGTGTGGAAATTGTCAATAGCTCTCCACGATTTGAGGGTATGGGCGTGCTTAAGGGTACACCGGCGTGTTCTAAGTCACATGGGAGTGTGATATTTTTTTTAATTCTGAAAGTTTTCTAACATGAGTTAAATACCTTGTAAGCCCTTGTTATATGTGTTGACTAAGAAAGTGAAGTTTTTAAGTTGGAACGAAATTTTATAGCCCGTAAGTACATGTTTTAGTGAGTTCAAGCATTGTAATGTCTCGTATCCAGACCTAGTATCGGTCTTAGGTGCGGGGTGTTACATTTAGTGGTATCAGAGCTACGGTTTAGTCAATTCTAGAACTAACGTAGCACGAGCATGAGTCTAGCTATACATGCTATACGTAAGAATGTTTTTATAATGATAGTGTGACGACTCCTGTCGACTTAAATTATGTTTATACATATAGTAAATGGATCCCAAAAGAGCTGAGGCAGATGATGTAGAAAGTAACACACCATCTCCCGCAGAAGGGACGGTGCCGTATGAGAATGATAATAGACCCACTACGGTGAGTCAAGAAGGAGGAGGAGAAGAGGCTAGGGAAGCCTTCCTCCATATGATGAATGCCTGGTACACGGAGTTTATTCGAGTGAACCCGAATGCATAATCCCCTCCACCCCCGCTTGTTCCACAACCTACTCCAGTAGCCCCTCAAGTAATAGAGGTGGTAAGAGGAGGTAAACCTCCAATTGATAGGATCAAGAAGCATGGGGCAGAAGAATTCTGAGCTAGAAAAGAGGATGATCCAGAAAGAGATGAGTTCTGGTTAGAAAATACCATTAGGGTATTTAACGAGCTGTCCTGCACCCCTGATGAATGCATAAAATGTGTAGTCTCTCTTAAGAGATTTCGCTACTAATGGTGGAACACCCTTGTGTCGGTGGTACCAAGGGAAAAGATTTCATGGGAATTCTTCCAAGAAGAGTTTAAAAAAATATATCAGCCAGAGATTTGTAGACCAGGAGAGGAAAGAAATTTTAGAGCTGAAGCAAGGCAAGATGTCAGTAATTGATTATGAGTAAGGGTTTGTACGACTCAACAAGTACGCTCGCGAATGTGTGTCCACTGAGGCCATTATGAGTAAAAGGTTTGAAGATGGTTTAAACGAGGACATTAAGCTGGTTGTTACTGTCCTCGAATTAAAAGAATTTTTGTGCTAGTGGAAAAGGCTTGTAAAGCCGAAGAACTAGTAAAAGAGAAGAAGAAATTTTAAATGGAGTCTCGCGATTCTAGAAAGAGATAGTGAAACAAGTAGTTCCAATCGTCATCCAAGAAGTCAAGAGATTTCTCTACTCTAACAGCTATTTCCACTGGATTTTCAAAAAAAGACAAGAGTAAGCAGTATTTGGGAAATAAAGCACAGACAACTTCAGTTGCAAGTGTTGGGAATTTTAGACCTAACAGACCTGAATGTCCACATTGTGGTAGACGCCATTTGGGAGAATGCCGAGCACATGAAAATGTATGTTTTAGATGTGGTTCCCAAGACCATTTCATAAATGATTGTCCAGAGATGACTAAAGAAGAGAGAACTCAGAACCCGAGATCTGGGAGTATGGTCAGAGGGGGACCGCAGAGGAAACCGGGAGGAGGGGCAAGTGGAAGAGGTAACCCCAAAGAACAGGCTGTGAGACCCGAGGGTAGAGCGCCTGCAAGGACTTATGCCATTTGCACTCGCGAAGAGGTATCTTTCCCTGATGTTATTATGGGTACCTTTTCTCTTTACAATACCAAAGTTATTGCTTTAATAGATCCCGAATCCACACACTCTTACATTTGAATGAAATTATTACCCGGTTTGGGTGTGCCTATAGATACCATAGAATTTGTGATTAAGGCGTCTAATCCTTTAGGCAAGAGTATGTTAGTTGATAAAGTTTGTAAAGATTGTCCATTAATGATTAAAGGTCATTGCTTTAAAGTAAATCTTATGTTGTTACCATTTGATGAATTCGACCTCATTCTTGGTATGGACTGGTTGACTACTCATAATGTAATTGTAAATTGTGGGAAGAAATACATTGAGGTGAGATGTGAGAATGGGGATACTCTTCATGTAGAATCAGATGAGCAAGGTAGATCGTCGGTAATAATTTCTCATATGATGGTGCAGAGATATCTAAGAAAAGGGTATGAGGCATTTTTGGCCTTTGTAATGAATGATAAAGAGACAGAGTTAAAGATTGAATCAGTGCCGATAGTATGTGAGTATGTGGATGTTTTTCCTGAGGAGTTACCAGAATTACCACTAGTTAGAGAAGTTGAGTTCATCATTGAGCTAACTCCCGGTACTGGACCAAAATCCATTACTCCTTATAGAATGGCTCCAACAGAGTTGAAAGAGTTGAAGTTACAGTTGCAAGATTTGACAGACAAAGGCTTTGCAAGATCAAGTTTTTCACCATGGGGCGCTCTGGTTTTGTTTTTGAAAAAGAAAGATGGCACCATGAGATTGTGCATTTATTACCATCAGCTTAATAAAATGACAGTAAAGAACAAGTACCCATTACCTAGGATCGACGATTTGTTTGATCAATTGAAAGGAGCGACTGTGTTCTCCAAAATAGACTTGAGATCAGGATACTACGAGCTGAGAGTGAAAGATTCAGATGTATCCAAGACTGCCTTTCGAACGAGGTATGGGCATTATGAATTTTTAGTCATGCCCTTTGGGTTGACCAATGCTCCTATGGTATTCATGGACTTAATGAACCGTATTTTCAGACCATACCTTGACAAGTTTGTAGTTGTTTTTATTGACGACATACTGATTTATTCCCGAGACGAGAATGAACATGCTGATCATCTACGGATAGTTTTACAGACTCTTCAAGAAAATCAGTTGTATGCCAAATTCAGTAAAAGTGAGTTTTGGCTCAAGGAAGTGGGATTCCTGGGACATATTGTCTCGAGAGTTGGAGTCCGAGTAGATCCAAGTAAGATCTCAGCTATAATAGACTGGAAACCACCGAAGAACATTACAGAGATTAGAAGTTTTCGGGCCTAGCTTGGCTACTGCACGATTTGTCAAGGGTTTTCTATGATTGCAACCTCGATGACTAAATTGTTATAGAAGAATGTGAAGTTTGAGTGGTCGAAAAAATGCCAACAAAGTTTTGAGAAGTTGAAAGTAATGCTGACAGAAGCTCTAGTTTTAGTACAACCAGAGGTAGGGAAAGAATTCACAATTTATAGCGATGCATCCTTAAATGGATTAGGCTGTGTACTCATACAAGAAGGCAAGGTAATTGCTTATGCGTCCAGACAGTTGAAACCTCATGAGAAAAATTATACGACGCATGATCTTGAATTGGCTGCCATAGTCTTCGCTTTGAAGATTTGGAGACACCATTTATATGGTGAACGATGTCAGATTTTTACCGTTCACAAAAGTTTGAAGTACTTGATGACGCAAAAAGAGTTGAACTTAAGACAACGAAGATGGTTAGAGTTGATAAAGGACTATGAGTTGGTCATTGATTACCATCCTGGAAAGGCAAATGTGGTCATCGATGCTTTAAGCAGAAAATCCCTATTTGCCTTAAGAGCATTGAATTGAAAAATATCTTTATCCGATGATGGTTCTATTTTGGCTCAGTTGAGAGCTAGACCAATGTTCCTTCAAGAAATCTTGGAGGCTCAGAAAGAAGATAGTGAATTGCAAGTTAAGAGAGCTCAGTGCGAGTCAGGTGTTGAATCCAACTTTCAGATTAATTCTGATGGATATTTAATGTTTAGAGATAGAGTTTGTGTGCCAAGAAAAGAGGAGCTTATTCAGAAAATTTTGCATGAGGCACATAATGGATTTTTATTTGTACATCTAGGTGGCACCAAGATGTATAATGATTTAAAGCAACAGTATTTGTGGCCGAAAATGAAGAAAGACATTTCAGAATTTGTTTCCAAGTGCATGATTTGTCAGCAAGTAAAAGCTGAGCACCAAGTACCTTCAGGTATGCTTCAGCCTATCTTGGTTCCCGAATGGAAATGGGACCGTATCACCATGGATTTCGTAACGAGTTTACCTTTGTCTCCGAGCATAAAAGATGCTGTTTGGGTAGTGGTTGATAGACTCACGAAGTCAGCCCACTTTATACCTGTATGAGTGGATTACTCACTAGACAAGTTGGCAAACTTGTATGTTTCAGAAATAGTAAGACTTCACGGAGTTCTCTTATCGATCATATCGGATAGAGATCCGAGATTCACATCCAGATTCTAGAAGAAGCTGCAAGAATCTTTGGGTACAAAATTGAGTTTTAGCACAGCTTTTCACCCTCAGACTGACGGTTAGTTAGAAAGGTTAATTCAAGTACTCGAGGACATGCTCAGATGTTGTGTTTTGGAATTCTAAGGCAGTTGGGAAAAGTTTCTCCCATTGGTAGAATTCGCCTATAATAATAGCTTTTAGTCGAGCTTAAAGATGGCGCCTTATGAGGCCCTATATGGGCGTAAGTGCAGAACTCCTTTGTTTTGGACTGAACTTAAAGAGAACCTATTTTATGGGGTTGATTTGGTTAAAGAAGCTGAAGAGAAAGTGAAAATGATTCGAGAATGTTTAAAGGCTGCATCAGACAGACAAAAATCCTATTCGGATTTAAAGAGAAAAAAGATATAGTATCAAGTTGGGGATAAAGTTTTCTTGAAAGTGTCACCATGGAGAAAAGTCCTCAGATTTGGCCGAAAAGGGAAATTAAGTCCACGTTTCATTGGACCTTACAAGATTACTGAGAGAGTTGGACCGGTAGCTTACAGTTTGGCTTTGCCCTCAGAATTATAAAAGATACATGATGTGTTTCACGTGTCAATGTTGCGACGCTACAGATCAGACCCTTCACATGTAATTACCCCTTCAGAAATAGAGATTCACCCTGACATGACTTATGATGAAGAACCAGTCAAGATTTTGGCTCGGGAAGTCAAGCAACTGAGGAATAAGAGTATTGCCTTAGTAAAAGTATTGTGGCAAAGACATGGAATCGAAGAATCTACATGGGAACCAAAAGAGAGTATAAGAAATCAGTATCCAAACCTTTTTGTTGGTAAGATTTTTGAGGACGAAAATTCCTAAGAGGGGGAGAATTGTAACAGTCCGATTTAAGGCCTAGTAGGGATAGTGGTGCGAGGCCACGAACCCGAGGTGAATTTATGAGTTTTTCAAGTTAATTCCATGTTTGCACGTTATTATAAAAGTTTTGTAAAGAAATTTTATTAAGTTGAAGTCAATTGGTCCAAAAAGGACTAAATTGCAAAAGTTACAATATATGAGTTTCTAGAAGCTTTTTGCATGAAATAGCTTTAGAATAATAATTATGAGCCCTTAAATAGAAATTTTCCCAAAAATAGAATTTTGGACAAAATTGACCTTGAGATGGTGTTGAATAGAATTTTTGTGAGGAAGGGCATTTTGGTCATTTGCCTATTAAGCGTTTTAAATGGGAAAAACATGAGAAAAGAAATTCACTCATCTTCTTCCTTGTGCTGCCGAAAATTTGAAGACACCATAGCTAGGGTTCTTCATTTTTTTTCAAGCTCATAGTAAGTTCATCTTAGCCCCGTTTTTAATATTTTTCGTATTTTTGAAGTTCTCGTATTATGAATTAGCTAATTTTAGCTATAAAATGATCTAATATGCATGTTCAAAAATTTACCCTTGAATGATATGCTTGTTAAATTATGTTTTATGGAAGTTTAAGAGAGTTTGATGTTAGATAAACATCTTTTCCTTAATGAGTTTCATGAAAAATGGTAGTTGGGACCATTTTGTAATAGTTATAAAATTGGCCATACCTACTAGACATAGTGAGAATTGATGATTGTTATAGAAGAGAAAATGATTCAGCTAAGCATGAAGTTTAAGAAAGTTGCATGAAAATCAGTTTACGAGAATTTGAGCAAAAGAGTAAATATTAGATAATATAAGGGCAAAATAGTAATTCTGACAAAATATGAGTTATGTGTAAATTTAGTCAATATGACTATTAAATGATCTATTTATGATTATAGATCAAGAAAAACGAAGCCCGGATGAACAAAGTTGTGGACTAAATTGCATATCTACATACATTTTGTATATTGAGGTAAGTTTGTATGATTTCTAAGTTTTATGATTTTTATCATTAATTTTCTTAGTATAATGTACAATAATTGTATGAAATGATCATGTTATGTTCAAGCAAGAAATCACGATAATAAGTACGAGCAAGTCCCGATTGAAGATGAATTTCCCAGGATACTCGATCTACCACGCAAGTTATCATGTAAGTCCAAGGCAAACTTGGCATTGATCAAGTTAGCAAGCAAGTTATCATGTAAGTCCAAGGCAAACTTGGCATTGATCAAGTTAGCAAGCAAGTTATCATGAAAGTCCAAGGCAAGCTTGGCATTGATCAAGTTAGCAAGCAAGCTATCACGTAAGTCCAAGGCAAGCTTGGCATTGATCAAGATATCATGTAAGTCCAAGGCAAGCTTGGCATTGATCAAGTTAGCAAGCAAGTTATTATATAAGTCCAAGGCAAGCTTAGCATTGAGTATGTTATCAAGAGCAAGACTTCATATAAGTCCATGTCAAGACATGGCCTTGAAACCAAGATGAGATATTCCATGTAAGACCATATCGAAGATATGGCTTTGGTATCAAGTTATGTGGGTTGAGATTTAGTATCCTCGGTTATTCGCAGAAATTCATCGGGCAAACAAGTAAGTCAAAAAGAAGGTATCAAGAAAGCTAAGAAAGCAAAGTTAGTATTAAGATGAAATTGAGTATTATTCATGTTATGAATGAGGAAGTAAAGATCATGATTTTCATTATTAAAGTATACTGATCAATGTGATCAAGTGATACAGGTACCATGTTTACCTTTCAAGTATGAGAATGTTAAGTATCATAAGACATGTAAGAATCAAGTATGAGTAAGTAAGTTTTATAGCTGAAATTATGATACCATTATAAGCTAGATGTTTTATGTTAAGCAAGTATATTGATATGTGTTGTACATACAAACTTATTAAGCTATATACTTACGTTATGACTCTTTCTTACTATACAGTCCCGCCAAGCTAACTCGTGGATCATTAAAGTCAGAGCTCGCAGCACACTATCAACTCTTATTTTGGTATAGCCAAGTTACTTTACTAAGTATGGCATGTATAGGAAGCATCATTTTGTGTATATACTTTAAGAAAGCCCATTGTATATGTCATCAAGTTCATTACTCTTTTGTATTTGACTAAGTATATATGTTTATTGAGATCAATGAAGCATGAAGTATTATTCATGAAAGATGGGTTGTTATTGCATTGTTGGTTTGAGTTTGTGTATGATCTTCCTTTCAGGGTGGCAAATGGCTTGGTAAATAGCCTTTAAGTGCCGGCACGGTTGGACACACGGGCGTGTGTCAAAGCCGTGTTAACCCTACACCTTAGTATTATTAATCAAAATAGGCCACAGACAAATCCCACGGCCGTGTGTGTATGCCGTGTAAGACACATAGTTTGGACATGGGCGTGTCATGGCCGTGTGAAATTAATCAGTAACCTCCCAGGGTTGGTAGACATGGGCGTGTCTAAGCCGTGTGGAAATAGTCAGTAGCTCTCCATGGTTAGAGGGCATGGGCGTGCTTAAGGGTACACGGGTGTGTTCTAAGTCACACGGGCATGTGAACCCTGCTTCAAAAATGAGATATTTGTTTTAATTCCGAAAGTTTTCTGACATAAGTTAAAGGCCTCATAGGCCTTTGTTATATGTGTTGACTAAGAAAGTGAAGTTTTTAAGTTGGAACGAAATTTTATAGCCCGTAAGTACATGTTTCAGTGAGTTCAAGCATTGTAATGTCTCGTATCCAGACCTAGTATCTGTCTTGGGTGCGGGGTGTTACAACACCCCTTACCCATAATCAGCGCTGGAATAGGGTACGAGGCATTACCAAAACACATACACTTGTAAACATATTAAACTAAGTCATAAAATTTCATTCAAATTATACAAAATGAACTGCTAAATATTAAAGGCCAACATTTTAGGCCAAACCAATCATGACATATACAAATGACTAATTCTCCTATACATGCCATAAACTTAATAGGTTTGTATTCACTTTTACCCACCGATGATAGCTTGATAGTGTGATTACATCTCCAGAGATCTCCAACTCAAGCTAGCATACAAACCCTATAAGATATGGGAAATAAAGGGAAGTAAGCTACAAAGCTTAGTAAGTAAGTATGTAAATACTAAGTGATTTATTAACAAGCTTTTATAAATCTTCACAATATGTTCTCAAGATAATACAATCATAATTGAACATAGTTCCACTTTTTATTCATGTTCATCTCAAGCTGTCTACTCGAGTCACAATCATTAAATTATTTATATCTGGAGAACCCCAAATTAAGATCTGTTAATTTTCTATGAAACTAGACTCATATATTCTTACCATAAAATTTCAAGAATTTTTGGTTTAGCCAATCAATACATTTTATTCATTAAAGATTCCCCTTTTTTACTGTTCGACTATTCTGACCTCTCTTAATTACGAATCAATTTTCCCCTCATACAGAGTTCATATGACCTTATTATTTGGTTCATTTGAAAATACACTCATTCAGAATTTCAGGAATATAAATTATATCTCACAATTTATTTTGTACAATTTTTAATGATTTTTCCAAGGTAGAATAGGGGATCACGTAATCATTCTAGACCAATCTCACAAAAATTTAAATATCTCAAAATATACGAATCATTTCTTTGCTATGTTTTTTTATATGAAAATAGACTCAGTAAGCTTTAAATAAATATCTCATCCAACTTATATATCAATTTCTACTATTTTTCGTGATTTTTCAAACTCATGTCACTGCTGCTGTCCAAATAGTTTTATTGTAAATTTTTGCTCTGTCTTTCACTTTAGTTGTGTTCATCACTTGCCTATACCAATCTTTCCAATTTCCGATTACGTATCGAACATATTTTTCATACGTACATTTGCCACATTTCTCAATTGGTCACATTCACACTTGCACTTATTCATAACATGATCCAATTCGATTACACTTAGTCATTAAACGATCACATGTATTTTCACTTAGCTAATTTCTCGTTGAACTCATCAGAATAATAACAGATACACGGTGGCCTGCACATAGTACCACCCTTGTGGCCGAAGTTATCTGGTGCACATAGTAGCCTGTACTTTGTACTATACATGTAACCAAAACCATCACTTACATATAGTGGCCTGCACTTAGTACCACACATGTGATCGAAACTATCGAGTACGCATAGTAGCCTGCACTTAGTACTACACATGCGACCTATCCATCTGGTAAACGTAGTAGCCTGCATTTAGTACTACACACGTGACCTAAAACCATCTCGTAGCTCTCTTGTGCACATAGTGGCCTACAGTTAGTACCACAAATGTGACCTAGCTACCTCATTCGTATCTTTTCTATTCCGAAGGTTCAACTGGGAATTCTCACTTTTCAACATTTTACCAATTCATAAATTTTCATGCCATCGTTTTATACAACTATCATACATTCATAAAACATGCATTTAGGCATATTATGGGTTTACTTTAGGTTATTCAAACTTACTTGTTGGAATATCGCCAGGTACAACTGTGTAGCAACTCATACAACCTATGTAATATTAATTTAACATTCAATTCATGTAACATTAATTTGCCATTCTATCTCACATAACACAACAAACATCACATTTTCCATACCATACATACCATCCATCGACTTCTCCTAAACATATTAAATCATACAATTTATGCCATATCAATAGAGAATTACAATTCAAGCATGGTGTTGCATTATTATTAACACACGAACTTACCTTGAATGCCGAAACGACCATTTTACCAACTTTCTCGATTTTCGATTTTCCTCCAGTTCTAGATCCAAATCTCATTTTTCAGGGTCTAAAACATCACATTTCACTTATTTAATTAATGTACTACTCAAAACAGTCCTTAACTCTTTTTTTGCAAAATTACAATTTTGCCCCTAAACTTTTACATATTTACACTTTTGCCCCAACACTCGAAAATTAAACTTCAGCCCTTATTCTTATGTTTTATAACATGCTGATAATTTTTCCCTTCTATGGTAACATCAAATTCTTACTCTAACATACACTTATGAACATTAGGTATTTTTTATTGATTGTGTCGTTTTACTTGTTTTCACTTAAAATCGCTTAGCAAAAGTTCTTTAACATAATTTAAAGCTTCATATTCTACCAAAAAACATCAAAATACACACTTTTCACCTATGGGTAATTTTCCAAAGAGGAACCCTAGCATGAATTATTGGTAGCATATGCTAAATCGTGATACCGGGACTCCAAAATCGTAAATAACTTGAAAAATGGGGCTAGAATGGGCTTACCATGAGCTTGAAAAGTTGAGAAAACCCTAGCCATGTCTTCTCCTAGTAAATTTCGTCCGTATGAATAAGATGGACAAATTTTGCATTTTAATTTTGTTTTTAATTCATTTAATTCATAAAAGGACCAAAATGCCCTTATAAAAAAATATCTTATCTAACATATACCATATCCATTTTTGCCAACAATTTAATCAATGGGCTAGTTACCATTTAAGAACTTCTGCTTTAAAATTTCATAGCAATTTGACACCTCTAACTTCTAGAACTCAAGTTTTACACTTTTTACAATTTAGTCCTTTTGACTAAATTGAGTGCCCAAACGTCAAAATTTTCTAACGAAATTTTCACAAAATCGTTCCGTGAAATTGTAGACCATAAAAATATAATAAAAATAAATTTTCTTACATCAGATTTGTGGTCCCGAAACCACTGTTTCGACTAGGCCCTAATTTGGGATGTTACATTTCTCCCCCTTTTAGGATTTTCGTCGACGAAAATCTTACCAGAAGAGTGGTTTAATATCTTTCTCTTAATTTCCAACATCACTAAATAATCTTTTTCAAGATGATACTTTCAGAAACACTCTATCATCGATCTGAATTCTAATAGAACTCAGTGAATTCTGTCAAACAAAGAATCGATACATATTGAAATGATTATGCTAATTCCATCAATCGTTCGAAAACAACCCACTAGAATTTCTCTTGGTTCCCCATAGATCAATTGATAATCACTCACAATCTTTCAATAGCTTAATTCATAACCACTGTCTTAAACTCAAATTTTGGTATGCCATCAGATATATTAAACTCTCGAAACCAGGAAACATATGACAATCCTCGTTAAGCAAACAGTGTCATCAAGTTTTTCAATACAAACATAATAATAACCATCTCTAAATCACTAGTCGAACAGTTCTTTTTAATGTGACATTAACTGTATGAAAACATGAACATCACTTTATATTCTAGCAATAAAACTCATTCAAATCCGTTCACTAGTGCATCACTGAAAAAATCATAAACTTATTACTCAATTCCAACTGAACTCAAAACTAGAGCTTCGGTTAATAATACATTCAATTGCTTTAACTTTGTTAGTATACCCAGACCATTCAAACTTTAACAAATGTGATAGCTTTTCCAATCAGAACAACTTTAACTTATAATAACGTCATCCGGTTAGAATAATCCAATAGGCATATCTCTGTATTATGCTTTCTAGAATATAAGTTCTTCATTCAGACTATCCGTCCTCATACTCGTGAATACACAAAATTTATTCTCTTAGTTGAGGCATGTTTAAATATACATAACTCAAATCACATCTCAACAAATCGGTTCACTAATATAAAAACAACTGAGTTGATTTCAGCTATCGAATAATAACATATCAATATACTTTTTTTTTCATGCTGAGGATGCAACTCAGATACACAATCTTTTAAAATTATTTTAGCATGCAAATCAAAGATCTTTTAAACCGTATTAGCTCGAGAAAATAGATATCCTGATTGAACTTATTAACTTTAATCAAAGTTACCTGAGGAAAGAAAACTACTATATAATTTAAGCTTGTCTTTTTACCACTTATACCCTTGCCAATATCAATTTCTTCCACGAAAATTTGAGAAACCATGATACCAGAGTCACCACATTCCTATTATTGAATCCAGAAATACAGTCATACTAAACATAGCCATCATAGACCAAAGAACATACTTTAAGGATGAGCCATGTCGGTAATTTGCACAATAAGGGCAATAAGAAAACCCCAAATACGATACCATTCCACAAGTCTGAGAACATAACTCACAAGAAAATAATAGAGATACTGATGATTCCTCAGAGAAACCCAGCAGAAAACAATGCTTTCTGACTCTGGACTTCCATCATAACAGAGATAATATATTTTCCGTATATATAAAACAAAACCATAATCAGTAGAAACATAAGAATAGTCTCACATAAATTTTTACCATTGACTTCATTCCAACATATTTAAATAAAATTCCGAAGAGATAAAGAAATACCAATCATAAACCGACCAGACAAACAGGGCATTCGTCTAACATCATAGTTAGCTTCTCACAACGTAAGAACTCCATCAGAAACTAAACAATCACACACATATCTCTGAGGATAAAAGAATATATAGAATACACAGAAAAGATCATCATATTCATTTCAACTGTAATTGTCACACACACAGACATCTTTACTACTCAAATATCATTTCTTTGACTAATTCTGTCATCATGAACCCCGTATTATTCCATTCACTAACGAAAATCAATTCAGGAAAAATTTCAGCAAACACATACTTTAGATATCATATCTGAATAAGTCGATTAGTCGAGACTAAATTCTCCTTTATCTGTGACATTGCCTAATCTGTATAATCTTTAAAACATTCTGATATCCTTCCAAAATTGTTTCCACTTTCCAAACTGTTCTTATCTTTATATGCATTACTCAGTATTTCACCACTAAACTCTTTAGTTTCACATTTATGGAATTATTCCACATGGTTCTCGTGAATTTTCGTTATAAAGTAACACTGGTAAGGGGGTGAGGTCCTAAAGCTTCTGATTTGACTCTCATAAGTACATACATATGACTTTGTATTCATCACCAACATCTTATAATCACAATTACATAATTCACTTCAAGCTAATTAACATACATAGTCATGTTACACGAACTTTTTCGATTATCTTATTCAAACAAGTGTACATAAACACATATTCTGTCAATTTGAGTAAATTTACTTTTCGTATTCACTTAATCAAATATGTTGGGTACATAACATCATATGCATGCCAAACAAACATGGATGGGCTTATCACCATATAAACTTCCATTTCATTCCACTTTTAACATTTCTTAACTTGTAGTTATCTCATTTCATACATTAACACATATATATCATGAACTTCTATTCATACCTTTCCAAATTTTCACACATCATAAGCACGACTCAATCATTTCAATATCATTATCAGTATTATCGAAAAATAGCTCGGTTCGAACTCATCTCTGTCTTAACAAAATAATTTCGTCAGAGTCGGGAGATATCACACTATCACGAGTAGTAATATGGCATGTGTAGCTAGACTCAATACGCTATGTTAGTCCAAAAATTGACTAAACCATAGCTCTAACACCACTAAATGTAACATCCCTTACCGTTATTCAATGCCAGAATAAGGTACGAGGCATTACCAAAACATATACACTTGTAAACGTATTAAACTGAGTCATAAAATTTCATCCAAATTATACAAAATGAACTGCTAAATATTAAAGGCCAACATTTTAGGCCAAACCAATTTTGACATATACAAATGACAAAGTCTCCTATACATGCCACAAACTTAAGAGGTTTGTGTTCACTTTTACCCCACGATGATAGCTTGATAGCGTGATTACATCTTCGGCGATCTCCAACTCGAGCTAGCATACAAACCCTATAAGATATGGGAAATGAAAGGAAGTAAGCTACAAAGCTTAGTAAGTAAGTATGTAAATACTAAGTGATTTATTAACAGGCTTTTATAAATCTTCACAATATGTTCTCAAGATAATACAATCATAATTGAACATAATTCCACTTTTTATTCATGTTCATCTCAAGCTGTCTACTCGAGTCATAGTCATTAAATTATTTATATCTGGAGCTACGGAACTCCAAATTAAGATATGTTAATTTTCCATGAAACTATACTCACATATCTTCTTTCCATAAAATTTTCAGATTTTTTAGGTTTAGCCAATCAATATAGTTTATTCATTAAAGATTCCCTTTTTTTTATTGTTTGACTATTCTGACCTCTCTTCACTACAAATCAATTTTATTCTCATACAGAGTTCATATGATCGTATTATTTGGTTCATTTCAAGATAGACTCATTCAGGATTTTAGGAATATAAATTATATCTAACAATTGTTTTTGTACAATTTTTAATGATTTTTCCAAGGTAGAATAGGGGATCACGTAATCATTCTGGACCAGTCTCACAAAAATTCAAATATCTCAAAATATACGAATCATTTATTTGCTATGTTTCTTTTATATGAAAATAGACTAAATAAGATTTAAATAAATATCTCATCCAACTTATATATCAATTTCTACTATTTTTGGTGATTTTTCAAACTCATGTCACTGCTGCTGTCCAAATAGTTTTATTGTAAATTTTTGCTCTGTCTTTCACTTTAGTTGTGTTCATCACTTGCCTATACCAATCTTTCCAATTTCCGATTACATATCGAACATAGTTTTCATACGTACATTTGCCACATTTCTCAATTGGTCACATTCACACTTGCACTTATTCATAACATGATCGTATTCGATTACACTTAGTCGTTAAACGATCACATGTAAACAAAAATTAAATGACTAAATTAATAGAAGATAGTTCAACTATATTTTAGCATGAGTAAGAACTTGACAACGAATGGTTCCATCTGATTCTAAACATTATTATGTAAACAAAAATTAAATGACTAAATTAATTTAATAGTGATAAATTAGTAAGAATAAACTAGTATTAACTAAAGAGTAGACTTTAACTAAATAAATTCTAATTATAAAATAGTTAAATGGAGGAAAAATGTAACAATGAGAGGTGACCAGTAATGTTTTTGGATAGTGGTGGTGTGGTTGGGCGTGGTACGGGCGTGTGCTGTAAATAATCGGGAAAACATGATAGTGGAACAGCGTTGGGTGGGCGTGTACTGCAAATAATCTGGGAGACACGACGGTGGAACAGCGTTGGGCGGGCATGTACTCTCTTGGCACGGGCGTGGACTGGTTTTTTATGTGTATTTGAAAGAGGGAGGAAGATAAAGGCTAAGGGAAGTATAGGGTTTGAGTTCTTTATGGTGGCCGGAGTGGGGTAGAGAATTTTGAGGGAAACGGCTAGGGTTGGGAGTTTTGGGGAAGATTTTGGGGAGACGGAGGTTATGTTCTTTAAATAGGGGAGGGGACACGGGCAAGAACCATGCCCGTGTTTCTTTTATTCAGCCCGTGTTTTTCGTGATTTTGAATTTGGGCGCGGTTTGAGATGTTGACCATACTCGTGTTCCTTGGGCGTGCCTACAACTCAGTGTCATCCACAGTCTCGAGGCATAGGCATTTTAATGGCCCATGTTGTTTACTCAGGCTCGACCACGGGTTGGAGGAACGGGCGTGTCTCAAGCCCGTGTCCTTTAATCAGTTTCGTCCATGGTCAAGTCACACGGCTGTTTCGTTTAGTCAGAGCCCGAGGCTTGGAAAAATTATTGTCCTATTTCTACACCCTATTTTCCTCGCCCATGAGTCTAGTCGTGGTATTCACAAGGCATCGGCCATGCCCGTGTGCAATGTCGTGTGGTAGAGAAACCTGTAGCTTAGGTGTTAAAAATATATTATTAGTAAAGTTAGTTCTCGGGTTGCCTCCCGGGAAGCGTTCGTTTAGAGTCTTAAGCTAGACTTACCCTATTTGCATTTCTAAATGAAGGTTCACAGAGCCAAAGCTCCTCTCGTCTATCCCAAAAATCATTTCCAGTATAAATTTTCAGTCGCTGACCATTTATCTTGAATGTACCACGAGTTGGATGGGTTACCTCAATTGTTCCATAGGGAAAGATAGTTTTTATCATGAATGGACCTGACCATCTCGATTTAAGCTTTCCAGACCTGACCATCTCGATTTAAGCTTTCCAGGGAACAGTTTTAATCTTAAGTTGTACAATAGGACCAAGTCGCCTACTTCGAATTACTTTGATTGCTTTAAATGAGCATCATGACGTCGCTTTGTTGCCTCTTTATATATTCGTGAGTTCTCATAGGCAGTAGCTCGCCATTCATCTAACTCATTCAACTACATTATCCTCTTCTCACCCGTAGGTTTAAGATCGTAATTTAGGAATTTTATGGCCCAAAAAGCTTTGTGCTCTAACTCAAATGGTAGATGACAGCTTTTCCCATAGACGAGTTTGTAATGGGATGTTCCTATGGGGGTTTAAAATGCCGTTCTTTATGCCCACAAAGCATCGTCTACTTTAACTTACCAATCTTTCCTATTTGCTTCAACTATTTTCTCTAGGATGCGCTTAAGTTCTCGATTTGCTACTTCCACTTGCCCACTGGTTTAAGGATGATAAAAGGTAGCTGTCCTGTGGTGTACTCCATATTTCTTTAGAACTTTATCAAATTGAGTATTACAAAAGTGAGTGCCCCTATCACTAATAATTTCTCTAGGTGTTCCAAATTGATATAAGAGTTTCTTCAGAAATTTTACTACCACTCTAGCATCGTTAGTGGGTAAGGCTTGGGCTTCCACCCATTTTGACACATAATCTACTGCTACTAAAATGTATTTATTTCCTAATGAACTAGGGAATGGACCCATAAAATCAATACCCCATACGTCGAATATTTCACATGATAGTATATATGTTTGAGGCATTTCATTGCATTTAGAGATATTACCTGTTCTTTGACATTTATCACATGAAGCAACATACCTGTTGGCGTCTTTAAATAAGGTTGGCCAGTAAAAACCTAATTCGAGTGTTTTGTATGCTGTCCTAATCCCGCTGTAATGTCCCCCTGAAGGTCCTGAATGGCAATGCTCTAGGATTTTGCTCACTTCTTCTTTTGTAACGCACCTTCGAATCACTTGATCTGCATATATGCGGAAAAGAAAAGGATCTTCCCAAAAATAGTTTTTCACATTAGAAAAGAATCGCTTCTTTTGATGATGTGTTAACTTTTTTGTTAAGATGTTAGCAGCTAAGTAATTTGCAATGTCTGCAAACCAAGGTACCTCAGAGTTGGTTATCGAAAAGAGTTACTCTTTAGGAAACGAGTCGTTAATCTCACATTCTTCGAGTTCTTTGATATGCGGGTTCTCATGTTTAGAAAGATGGTCTACTGCAAGATTTTCAGCTCCTTTCTTATCTTGAATTTCCAAGTTAAATTCTAGCAAGAGTAGAATCCATCTTATAAGTCGAGGTTTTGCATCGAGTTTAGTTAAAAGATAACGAATAGCTGAATGGTCAGTGTAAATGACAACTTTAGATAAGATCAAATGCTGTCTAAATTTATAAAATGCAAAGACTACAGCTAGTAATTTTTTCTCTATAGTTGTGTAATTTTCTTGTGCCATCGTTAATGTCTTGCTAGCGTAGTAAATTGGCTGGAAGTGCTTGTTTCTTCGTTGTCCCAAAACTGCACCTACTGCAAAATCACTCGCATCACACATTAGTTCAAAGGGTAAGTTCCAATCAGGAGCAATTATAATTGGGCATTTATTATTTTTTCTTTAAGGGTATTGAATGTGTCTAAACATTCCTGATCAAAATCGAAAGGTACGTCTTTTTCTAGTAGTTTCGTTAAAGGTTTAGCTATTTTAGAGAAATCTTTAATGAATCTCCTATAAAATCAAGCATGTCCTAAAAAGCTTCTAATAGCTTTAATTGAGCTAGGAGGAGGTAATTTTTCTATGTTTTCAACCTTTTCTTTATCTACCTCAATCCCTTTACTAGAAATTTTATGCCCTAACATAATCCCTTCTCGAACCATAAAGTGACATTTTTCCTAATTTAAAATGAGGTTCATCTCCTCACATCTTATTAGTACTCATTTTAAATTCTTAAGGCAAAGATGGAAAGAATTACCAAATACCAAAAAGTCATCCATAAAGACCTCCATAATGTCTTTTACAAGCTCATCAAATATGGCTAGCATACAGCGCTGAAAAGTAGCAGGAGCATTACATAATCCAAAGGACATTCTACGATAAGAAAATGTACTGTATGGACATGTGAATGTAGTTTTCTCTTGATCCTTAGGGGCTATTAGGATTTGGAAATAGCCAAAAAACCCGTCCAGGAAATAGTAGTACATATGCCCGGATAGTCTTTCTAGCATCTGGTCAATAAAGGGCAGAGGAAAGTGATCTTTTCTGGTTGCATCGTTCAACTTTCTATAGTCAATACAAACTCTCCACCTTGTTATTGTTTTTTTAGGAATCAATTCATTCTTCTCGTTTGCTACAACAGTCATGCCTCCTTTCTTTGGAACGACCTGCATAGGACTTACCCAAGCGCTATCAGAAATAGGATAAATTATTCCAGCATCTAGAAGTTTAATTACCTCAGCTTTAGTGACTTCTTTCACGTTGGGATTTAATCGTCTCTAAGGTTACACGCATGGTTTGTATTCCTCTTCCATTAGAATTTTGTGGGAACAAAATGATGGGTTTATACCCTTAATGTCAGAAATTTTCCAAGTTGTGGCCCTTTTATGTTCCCTTACTACTTGTAGTAGCTCATCCTTTTCTTTGGGTTTCAGTTCTGAAGAGATGATCACTGGTAGTGTAGAATTATCCCCGAGTAATTCATATTCTAAGTGTTTTGGTAACTGTTTTAATTCTAATTTAGGTGGTTCATTAATAGAGGGTTTTTGTTTTAGTTTGTCATTAATTTCAATGCCCTCTTTTTTCGTTTGTCTAGGGGGAAATGTGTTAGAATCTGATTCAGGAAATGTGTTAGAATTTGATTCGTCGGTATCATCATCCACCCCCTCATCTTGAGTAAGACACAGTTCTAACGTGTCGTTATGTATGATTTCCTACAAAGAATATTGAATAGAATGATCAATGGCATCAATAAAATAACAGGAATCATCTTGTTCTCTAGAATATCGCATAGCATCGTAAATTTGAAAAATAATTTCTTCGTCGCCTACCTTCAGTGCAAGTTTACCATCACCTACATCAATAACAGCTCTAGCAGTAGCTAAAAAGGGGCGCCTAAAATTAAAGGCACCTCAACATTCTCATCCATGTCAAGCACAACAAATTCAACAGGGAATATAAATTTATCAACTTTTACTAGAATATCTTTGATTATTCCCCTAGGATATTTAACAGATCTGTCAGTTAACTGAATACTCATCCTAGTAGGTTTAGGTTCCCCGAGACCAAGTTGCTTAAACATTATATAGGGCATTAAATTGATACTGGCACCTAGATTGGCTAGTGCTTTCTTTATGTTTGAACTACCAATTAAACACGGAATAGTGAAACTTCCTGGATCTTTCAATTTGGTTGGTAGCTTGTTTTGGAGAATAGCTGAACATTCTTCATTAAGCTTTACTGTTGAAATTTCTTTCAGCTTCCTTTTATTTGTTAGAAGCTCTTCTAAAAATTTTGCGTATGTCAGCATCTGTGAAATAGCTTCAACAAAAGGTAAGTTGATATGTAATTGTTTAAAAATTTCAAGAAATTTACCATATTGTGCGTCTAAGCAGTCTCTCTTTAACTTTGCCGGATATGGTATTGATGGGTTACATTCTTTGCATATTGGTGTTACGTTCTCAACTTCCTCATCCTTTGCGTTGTCAGTTTCACGTGGTATCTTCTTCTTTTTTTCAACCAATTCTTTTCCACTCCTTAGAGTAACTGCCCTCACATGCTCTTTTTGTTTAGTTAAACTTTCTGGTGGCCTAACAGAAACTAACTTAGTTAGTTGTCTGATTTGATTATTCAGCCCTTGGATTAATGCTTGTTGATTAGTCAATATCGTTTCAGTATTTTTGAAGTGGGTTTCGGATAGTTCCATAAATTTTGCTAGTGTCTCTTCAAGGTTTTGTCTCCTTTCCTGTGGGTAGGGATGTTGTCCTTGAATGTGGTGGTATCTCTAGTTTGAATTATAAGCTCTACTATAAAGGTTATTTTGAGGTCTAAAATTGTTGCCCATATAGTAGACTTTCTCGGTTTTAGTACTCGGTTCGTAAGGTGGATATTCTGTATTGTTCATCCATCCTCCATTTGTATTGCACTGCATAACTAAATGTACCTGTAAAGAATCACATAAACCATCAATCTTTTTATTAATCATTTCTACCTGGTTTGATAGCATGGTAACTACGTCGAGATTGAAAACTCCGGCTGCTTTCGTTGGCTTTGTCCTTGTAACTTGCCACTGATAGTTATTCAGTGACATTTCCTCTATAAATTTATAAGCCGCTTCAGAATTTTTGTTATTAAGGGTTCCACCGGCGGCTGAGTCAATTAATTGCCGAGTTGATGGGTTCACACCGTTGTAAAAAGTTTGGACCTGCAACCACAAGGGTAAACCATGGTATGGGCATCTTTTCAACAAATCTTTGTATCTCTCCCATACATCGTATAATGTTTCTAAATCCATCTGCACAAAAGAAGAGATATCACTCCTTAATTTGGCCATTTTGGCCGGTGGAAAATATTTTAGTAGAAATTTTTCGATCATTTGGTCCCATGTAGTGATTGATCCTCGTCGAAGAGAATGTAACCACTGGTTAGCTTTATTTCTCAAAGAAAAGGGAAATAACCGAAGATGAATGGCATTATCAGAAACGTCATTTATTTTAAAGGTATCACAGAATTCTAGAAAATGAG
Organism: Gossypium rotundifolium; assembly: GCA_025506655.1. Classification (NCBI taxonomy): domain Eukaryota; kingdom Viridiplantae; phylum Streptophyta; class Magnoliopsida; order Malvales; family Malvaceae; genus Gossypium; species Gossypium rotundifolium. Next base: position 99,482,799 of record CP106722.1, on the reverse strand, counting down.
CTAAATGAGTATTTGGGTCTTCGTCCTGCAAACCATCAAATTGAACAAACTATTGAATCATTTGTATAGTATTAGGTTTTAATTCAAAATTATTAGTGGCTATAGCAGGCCTAACAATACTCGATTCAGCTCCTGTTAAATTAGGTTTAGCATAATCATACATAGTTCGAGGAGCATAATGGTCGGCCATATCTTGATGTGGCGGATTATTCCTAGCCATCCTTTTGCTATTATCAGCTTCGTCCTCTTGCTCTTCTTGTATGTAATTTAAGCTTCGCCTTGCTTCTCTACGATTTCTGCATGCGGTTCCTTCAATATCACTATCGCAAAGTAGTGGTCTTGTTGGGTTCCTTCTAGTCATAAACTAGAGGTACCTACTACGAAAAGAGAAGAAGAAATAAATTTAGAAAAATAAAAATAAAATTTAATTGCAAAAAATAAAAAAATATAATATGGCTAAAGTAATAAAAATTGAGCGTTCTTAATATTTCAGTTCCCCGGCAACGGTGCCAAAAACTTGATCGTTTGTCTGTCGAGTCTTAAAAATTTATAAAAAGAATGATCAAACCTGGAAACTAGCTAAGACAACGATGAAGGCAAGTGCACCTATAGAACAGTAGTATAGCTAGCGGCAAGACCGGATTGTCGAACCCAAAGGAACCAAAAGTACTAATATTAACTCTCTTTCTATTATTTAGCCTAAGAATTAAGTGGATTCTTATCTAATCTAAAATTAACTAATTAACTAAAATAAAGATGCTAAGACAAAGAAGAAATAGGGGAATAAACTTGAGGGAAAAACTGATTAATTTAGACAATACCTGAGGAAGAATCCACCTAGACTTCACTTGTTATCTAACTCTAAACCGAACGATTTATTCACTTGACTTGATTCGTAGGATTCCCTAATTTATATTAATACCTCTCTTCAAGGCTACTAACGCCTATCCCTAGGTTGATTAATTGAAATCTCTTTCTAATTAAAACCCCTAAAATTGCATTAACTCGATCTATGGACTCCCATATTAGGTTTGACCCTAATTCAGTAGATTTTCGTCACCCTATCTCTAGCCGTGCGAGCAACTCTGCTTAACTATACTAGATCTACTCTTACACAGGGTCTCTTCCTCCTCTGCATAAGCACATCACACTTGAATCAATATCCCGAAAATACCAAAACAAGAATTAAGAACACATAGTTAAGAACAAATCAAGTATTTATCATATAGCTCAGATAACAATAACAAGATCCGTCTTAGGTTTCATCCCCCTCAAGTATTTGAGGGTTTAGTTCATAATTGTAAAAGAAAACATCTCAGAAGAAAAGATAAAACAAAACATAAGAAATCCCTAAAACCTCCTGAAGGAATTGAAGGAGAGTTCATCCGTCTTGAGTATGACTCTGGCTTCTTGAGATGAATCAACTGGCTTCCTTTGAGTAAATCCCTGAAATTAACTGCTCTGGCTCGGCTCCTTGGCCTAGCTGAACACCCCCTTAAAGGTTGGCCTCTAGGGTCTTTTTATAGGCTTTTGGAATATGTTTCTTTGCCTCTAAGTACCCTAATCCAAATAGAATTCTTATTTCCTGCGACAGAGACATGCCATGGCACACGCCCGTGTAAATCGTGGCCAGGCCATGGTCAATCCTGTTGATGAGGCACGACCATGTATTTCGGGGTCAAGGCCGTGGTCGACTTTTCTTGCGAGGCACGGCCCTGTGGTATTGGGCCCAGGCCGTGTGGATTTCATACTTTGGCCCATTTTCTCCATTTTCGGCCCGCTATTCGTTCTTTTCATCCTCTGGTGCTCTACTGAGTATAAAACATGAAAATAAAGGATTAGGAGCACCTATTTCCATAATTAACACTACAGCAAACAGACTTTTAGTGGCGTTTTTTTTTAGCCTTTAGCGGTGTTTATAAGCGCCACTAAACTATTTGCGGTGCTTTTAGAAGCGCCGCAAAAAACGCCGCTAAAACAAACGCCGCAAACTTTAGCGGTGTTTATGAGAAAAAAATGTCACTAAAGGTCATGACTTTTAGCGGCACTTTTCCCACAAACGCCGCTAAAGGTCATGACTTTTAGCGGCGCTTTTCCAAAAACGCCGCTAAAGGTCATGTTCTTTAGCGGCGCTTTTTCTATAAACGCCGCTATAAAACATGACCTTTAGCGGCGCTTTTCCTAAAAACACCACTAAAGAACATAACCTTTAGCGGCGCTTTTCCTAAAAATGCCACTAAAGAACATAGCCTTTAGCGACGCTTTTACTAAAAATGCCACTAAAAACATGACCTTTAGCGGCGCTTTTCCTAAAAACGCCGCTAAAGGTTATGAAAAATAAAAAAAATTAAAATATTATAAAAACACCACAAATCCATTCCCACAAATTAAAATGACTATTAGATGTCAATTTCTAATATACATTTTAATCTGATTGAATAAAGTAAAGCCTATTTTAGGCACTAGCTGATTGCAAATAACACACTAGCTGATTGAATAAAGTAAAGCTTATTTTACATTTTTATCTGATTAACATTTGGATAAAGCTTCCTCTTAGTAAAATATTTGTCAGATAATGTGGCCTTCTCCAAACTAATAGCTGCCTGCGAAAGGGGAAAATGATAGAAGGCAAGAGAAAAGCATATTAAAACATTAACAGTAAACAAAGAAATCATAGACAATATTAGAAATGTCACTTATACAAACTACAAAGTACTAATGAATCCCTATTTGGGAATCATATTAAAACATTAACAGTAAACAAAGAAATCATAGACAATATTAGAAATCATATTTTATTGGAAAATAATGAACTTAAATGGAAAAAAGAATTCTTTTGTTTGCTTTTCTTTTCATGCATTTGAGTATTAAATGAGATAACTTGTAGAGTTAATTTTATTATATTATTTAAAATTAGAACCAAATTGATATAATGTGTAAGTATTTAAGTATTAAATATATTATTATAGAATAAAAATGACTAAAACATAACTAAACAAAGAATATTTGAAATTCAAAAATTTTATAATTTAATAGCTAAAATAAAATACTAAAATTGAAAGACCATAATAGTTTGATAATTAATAGTATACCTTAAAGTCTAAACTATAATTTTAGAAATTTAAATTTAGGCATTTAGCGTAATGAAGCTACTTAGTTAGTGCCATGCATGTCTTGCAACTATCTTTATGTTTTTTCCTTTTGGTTTTTGATGTAAGTGCCACTAGTCGATTGAATAAAGTAAAGCCTAACTTTGAACTGGGTTGGCTAGTTTCCAAGCACCACACTAACTCTAACAGAAAACCAAAACACATTAGCCTGTTCGGAAGTTGTATTGCTATCTCACAACACCATCCCCAAAGAATGAGTAATTGGATAAAGTAGTGCATTCTTAGACCTTAAAATTAAACCAAACAACATTTCCAAACATAATGTATGTACCCATTCATGTAGTAATAATATTTTATCATAAAGTTCCAACAAAAACCAGGCCTAAACCCATTAATGATTCCAAACTTAGTTCTATTACTCGGTCTTGTCAAGTGTGAATTAAAATCCAATATGCGAGAATGCGAGATTAGCATAAGATACATCAATTACACTACAAAAAATTGATAAAGATGTACAACAAAAACAAAAACAAAACTTACTTGATTCGAAGATCGATGTGCTCCTAGATGCCAAATCCAAAGCAGAGTTCCTTCTCAAAAGCTCATATTCCTTGACCTTCAAACCAGTTGTTAGTTGACCAAATAACCAAATATTTAATACCAAAAAATGAAAAAAAATACAACCTAAGCTGCAAATTTCAATGAAGAAAAAGTTGTGTAACTAATTTAAATTATTAAAGAAAGGAGCCATGAAACTCACGCGATGGTTTTGCATGACTAGGCAATCTGTGCCAAGCTTTTGTAGCAAATTTGGAGGAAATCTAGCAAAAGAGAATAACTATCAAGCTGTAGAAGTGTGGCAATCGATCAAGCAATGAACATATAATTACACCGACTATAAGAAATCGATAAGCTCTCACATAATAGATGTCAACCAGGTTGGGCTAAGTAGAAAGTTTGTAAAAATATCATTACGCTACTAACTTGGACCAAAATACAAATAATCGACTTAAAATCCTTCATTTTGCCATCGATTGAAAGGTTAGATATTATAAATGGATATACCTACAACATTCATAAAGCCTTTTGATGATAAAGCAAACAGAAACTAAGGTTTATTTACGTGCTCACTATGGCTATTTATCAAAGGTGTAACTCAAGTTCGTAACTCTCCTCAATCAACTAAGAACAAATTCAATGACACTAATCGAGAAGCTAAACAAGCACACATTTATTGTCTTCCTATTTAAGTGTTAAACTTGTTTATGGTCTTCACTAAAAGCTTCAGGTGAAGTCTGGTTACCTTAACAATTCATTGCCATGTGCCTACGGTGCAAGCAAAAGCTAACAAGAAAAGTGGTAAGCCAATAGTACCAAAGTTTCACACCAAATATTAAGTTATGGTCGTCATTTAACCTGAAGAACAACTTCAGGAAATCTCTTGCAACTAGTTGACTTTTTTTTCTCTATCCTCATGCAATAAAGTCCTTATTCAAATAATGAAATGGAGAGATCGGTTTGATGAACATAAAGCGCATATGTATTACAAGCCTCTTTCCCTTCTTAGCAGGTAGCATACAAAGAGGCTTTTGTTACTTCAACACGTTGATTGTGAACTTTCCTATAAAGCATCTAATGCCCGACCAAAGAAAACATATTTGAAATATAAAATACTTAATCCTCCAAGGATAATAATGTAAAATCGAGCAAAAGCATCAACAAAAAAATGGCACCAAAATCAAACAATACTAATGTACCATGAAAGGTAATAAAGGCTTTGTACCTTTGAAATACTGTTCCTTCAATATTAACATTTTCCACAAATTGGAGACTAGAGGCCTGATTTGATGCAGGAAATGGTTCAAGAATATTTTTGTCCTATCAACAAGAAGAAAAAAAGTATTTATTCATTAAAATAAAATTTTGTTAAATTTTTTATAATTCAACAAAGAATATCCATACGTAAAATAATTTATTGGATACAGTAAACATGGGTAGATTTAAGCTAACTTGAAATGAAGTGATTTCTAAAGAACCAGTAGGTAAGATTTTGAGATTGAAATCCATTAGAAAATGTTTTCCAGCAAGGTCAACCAGATGCCACAAACAAGGTAACCATGACATCCTAACAGATCAAATTCGTAGTTTTCACAATATGGTGAACATGCAGAGTTGCCATTATTTAGCCATGTTAGGCCAACAAGAATCTCTAACAAATGGAAATTATAAAGTTCCTTAAATCAAGAAATTTAAAAACGTCTCATTTTGTCATTTTGCCATGACGCATGAATGAATATTAGTAGAGAAAGTCCACAATAGTGAACAAAACTACATCAAGAAAAATCATATAAGCAGATAAAATCTGAAGAATATAAATTGTTTTCTTTTTTTAAAAGGAAGCAGATAAAAAATGTCGATAATGTGAGGTGCTTACTTCACGATAATCATTGTTAAAAGTTCAAAACCCAAACAAACGGCATATAACGGGAAATGATCTCCCCTATAGTTCTTCTCTATAACTTTCTGCAAAAACACAGAATAAAAATTTTACATGCAACCCAAGGAAAGTGGAAATATAAAAACAGTTGAAAATTAAATCGGTGATCATATTGGCGCATAGAGAGTGGATCTGAGAGATATCTTTCTTAACGGTGAAGGAGAGTTCAGGAGAATCGGTACCGGAGACTTATCCTTTTATATTCCAAAAACAAAACAATAATTCAGCATAAATTAAAAGAAGAAGCGAAAGAATCGACTGAGGAAAAACACAGATTGCGAAATTTGAAATACCTTGGGGCAGCATTTGCCACAGTTAGAACAGCGGATGAATTTGACATGGCCACGGCCATGCTTTTAGCGACCACCATTCCTACGTTTAAAGTCTACAAAACAATAAAAGATATAATCAGAGTGAACAAATTTGTGAAAAAGATTAAGTTTTGATAAAGATCAAAAAGCTTAAGTGGAGAGCAAATTAAGATCTGACCATGGCTGTTTCCGCCGATTAATAACTAGGGTTTTTGGCTTGTGAGAGGAAGAATAAAATTTTGGGAAAAAAATATGGTTTTATACTTGGGCGACTGTTGTGTTGAAACTTGAAACCCTAACTCATTGATTGATAGGATAATTTTGCGGCGTTTTTAATACACGCCACAATAGCTCCATTTTTATGGCGTTTTTGTAAAAAATGCCACTATTATGCAATTTTAATTTTTTTTTCTATTTTTAACCTATATTTTTTATATTTTTTTTTCAAAATTTTTGTGTTGAGATTACTATTTTTTTTGAATTTTATTTTATTATATTTTGAGTATTGAACTTTTTAATAAAAAATTAAATATTAAATATTAAATTTTTAAGTTTTTAAGTTTTAAGTTTTTAAGGTTTTATTATTAAATTTTAAAATTTAATTACCATTATCAACTCTTTTAATTTTTCTTTCTTTCTTTTTACAAGAACATTATTCTTTTAAGTATAGTCTGCATTAGTTATTTAGATTTTTATATAAATGGCATTTAATTATATGTATACACCTAAATTTTGATATAGATACATCTCGTAATTATATATGAATTTTGGTTTAATGTGTAATTCTAGATGTGAAATTCTAATTGTGGTTTAAATGTATAGTTGAAACTTTAATTTTGATTTAATCATACACATTATTTTAAAATATAAATACATCAATATATTTTTATATTGAATAAATATACTTTTTATGTATGCAATATATAAATAAAAATGTTGTTAATTATATCAATAATTGTGTTAATATTTTACAAGATCTGGATCAAATTAAAGTTCATGTATACAATTGTACACTAAACTATTGTTCATGTATGCTTTTGGGATTTAACCCATTTTGATATATATATTTTAAAATAATAACTTACATTTATCTTATTTTAATTTATATTCTAAAAAATCTAAGATTAATCCCTAAATCATAAACCCTAGACCCTAAATATTATACCCTAAACCCCAAACCATAAATCTTAGACCATAAAACTCGAACTCTAAACTCTAAACTGCAAACCTTAAACCATAATCCGAGACCAACTTTTTGGGAATTCATGTGGCCAATGTTAGTGTAGTACAAAACATATATTTTAATAGCTAACACATTAACCATAAATCCCTCATGAGGGATTTCAGTTTCGGGATTTTGGGTTGTATAACTAACACCCTAAACCCTAAATCCTAAATCCTAAAATCCCATACTTAAACTATAAACCCTAAACTTAAAAACCAAACACATTAACCATTTCCTCCAAACCCTAAAACCATAAATCATAAACCATAAACTCAAAACCCTAACACATTAACTATTTTCCTTTAAACCCTTAACCCTAAACCTTAACCCCTGACCACTAACACTTAAACCTTAATACCGGTAAACACTAAGATATTAAACACTATACAATAAACCCAAACAATAAACTTTAAAACACTAAACCCATACACTAAAATAACAAACTCTAAACCCTGAAATTAACATACTAAACATTAAACACTAAATCAATTTTAATAGCTTAATTTGTAACTTAAATGAAAACTTCTAAATTGTTTAGTTAGCAATTTGTAACTTTTCATAATTAAGTAAGTAAAATGAAACTTTCTCATTGCTTATAAGTGAATTTATCAAAATAAAATATAATTCAAAGCAAGAATAAGGAAAAATATGAAAAAATTTTAGCGGCGTTTGTGAAAAAACACCGCTAATGCTTAGACTTTTAGCGGCGTTTTTTCAAAAGCGCCGCTAATGCCCAGACCTTTAGTAGCGTTTTTTCAAAAGCGCTTAACTTCTCGATTTCTAGCGGCGTTTTTCAAAAGCTAACTAATGCTTCGATTTATAAGCGTTTGAGGAAAAACGCATTATTTATCCTTTTTAGTGGTGTTTTCCTTCAAACGCCGCTATTGTATAATATTTGCGGCATTTTTCTTTAAAACGCCACTAAAAACGCCGCTAAAAGTCTGTTTTGGTGTAGTGTAAAGGAAAAAATAATCCAAAAGTATGCTAAATGTGGGATTAAAATATATTACTATTTCAGTTTATCATAATCATTTCCCTTGGTACTACTGACACACGGGTATTCCACCACTGATAAGCGGAATCTCTCAAAAGAGAAACCATGCACTTCATGCACTCTTCAGATGTGCAAGATAATTCATCAAATACCCTGATGGTATTTTCAAGCCAAAATTCGGCTCTTTCGGAATCATCATCTTTACTAGCCCTGAATTATTTGGCTCCTTATTTTTGACTTCTATCAACTGGAAGCTTTTCTCTTCTCACTACTTCTACCACTTGGGGAGCTACAGGGGTAGGTTGAGGAATAGGCGGGGGTGGAGGAGGTGGAGCATTAGGATTTGCTCAAATGTACTCTGTGTACCAATTGCTCATCATACGGAGAAAGGCTTCTTGGGCCTTTTCTCCCTGACCCAAAGTCTCGTGTCTACTCTCTACTGGCGTGGTCCCTTGCGCAGGAGCTGGCATATTACTTGCAGCATCATCGACTGTAGTTCGGTCGAGATTAGGATTCATTGACTATATAAAAACACAATTCAAATCGTCAGGAGTCGTCACACTATCATTACCCAAGTACTCTTACATATGGCATGTATAGCTAGACTCATACTCATGCTACGTTAGTCTGAGAATCGACTAAACCGTAGCTCTGATACCACTAAATGTCACACCTCTTACCCATGTCCGCGCCAGGACAGGATACGAGGCATTACTGTACTTAACCTTACTTGAACATGCATTTTCGGGCTATAAAATTTCGTTCCAACTTAAAAATTTTCCTTCTTGATCATAACGTGTACAATATGGGCCTGCAATGCCCTAAACTTACTTCTGAAAAGTTTCAGAGTTCATCTGAAAACTTTGGTACTCTTTGAAAATTTTTACTCAAACATGGGTCACATGCCCTTGTGACATGGGACACGCCCGTGTGGCCAGGCCGTGTGATCTCACACGCCCATGTCCCTAGCCCATGTGGAATTTATTTTCTTTTTGAACCTATAGGCATTTTTACACAGCCGAACACACGCATGTGTCAATAGCCCGTGTCCATCACATGACCTAGACATGTCCGTGTCCTTCACCCGTGGAGCTCTCTGTTTATAACGTCATCAAACCCTTAATAGCACACGACCAAGGCACACGCCTGTGTGGTGGCCCGTGTGATGTATCGAATTCTTGCAATTAAAATACAGGGACACACGGCCTATCAACACACCCCTATGTGTTGACCGTGTGTCACATACGACTTAGACACACGCTCGTGTGTCTACCTGTGTGGACAATTAGGGGCTATTTTCCAAGCCTCTTTGCCACCCTGAAACTTAAACTCGTTCATTTCATCCATATTTTACTCAATATCTTGCATGAACATTCATTTCATTATATCCATCAAACTTGGAACATGAACTTGAAAATATTGGCCAATTCATCATAGACATTTACAAAAATGAATGTGAAGCATTAATAGCCAACCCTTTGGCCTTCAAACATAACATGACACAAAACGGTCAAGTTCCTATACATGCCATACTCAAAATGAATTAACTATACTATACCAAAACAGCAGCTGATAGTGTGATCCGAGCTCTAACGTTTTATGATTCCCAAACTGCTTGGCGAAACTACAAGGAAAAAGGGAAAAAGAGAGGGGTAAGCATATAGTTTAGTAAGTTTGCATGAAGTTCTAAAGCAGTATAATTGCTCAAACTAAATTCATCCATTTCATGAAACAATAGCAACATAAATCTCAATTGCTTAGGCATACTTATTCGTACTTACTCACACTTATTCTTACCCATCTCATGTCACATTATGATTTCTTAACTTGTACTTATTCATGGTACATGTATCACTCAATCACATAACTTAGCACATATGCTAACATGAACATAAACTCAAGTCTTCATCATTCTTATCATGAATGAAACTCAATGTCATCTGTAAATAGATTTGGCTCAATACTATTTTACATACTCAGCTCTTTTGCCCACATTAATCAAATTATCGTAGGATATTTGAACTCGTCATGCATAAATTATGACGCCAATGACATATCCCAGATATGGCCTTACATGGGATCACCCCTTGATGCCGATTTCATATCCCAGATATGGTCTTACATAGGATCTTATAGCTCGATGTCGATGCCATACCCCAGATATGGTCTTATACGAGATCATACATGAATGTCAATGCCATGTCCCAAACATGGTCTTATACGAGATCTTCTTTTGGTGTCGAGGCCATATTCGAGACATGGTCTTACACGAGACCTTCTTTATTTAATGGTAAACATGGGTAACATCATTATTCCGAATCTTTATTCGGGATTTCACATAACTTATTTTTACTATTTCCTTATCAAGGCTTCATCGCTTGGTTATTCATAGCAATAACATACATTGTCGTAATATTAAGTAGTTCAAACATCAAAACATTATGAAACTTCATCTTCATACAAACTTACCTCAAATCTCAAAATGTGTATCGATGCTTGATAGTCCTCAATTTTGTTCTTGCCTCAGTTTCGATCTGGGCTTCGTGTTTCTTGATCTATAATAACAATTTCATTTGTTAAATACACACATTGACTAAATCGACCCATAATTCATATTTTGGCAAAATTACAATTTGCCCCTAAAATTTTACATAATTACCCTTTTGCCCCTAGGCTCGTAAAATAATTTTCATTCAACTTTCTTGTATTTCAAGCCTAGCCAAATCATATTCTCATCTATAGCAACCTCCAATTTCTACTATTTCACTCATGTATGACCATTTTTTAACTTTTACAATTTGGTCCTTACATGTATTTTTCATGAAAATCACTTAGAAAAAGTTGTTTATCATACATCAAACTTTCATATTCCTCCATAAAACATCAAAATACATGCATGTCACACATGGGTAAGTTTTTGAACATGAACCCTAGCTCAAAATATAGCTAGAAATAGCTAAACCGAGCTACGAGGGTTTCAAAAATACGAAGAACATTAAAAAGGGGCTAGGATGCACTTACTATCAAGCTTGGAAGTTGAAGAAACCCTAGCTATGGCTCTTTGTAAATTTTGGCTGAGGTAGGAGAAGATGGACATGATTTTTGCTTCTTTTTTTCCTTTTAATTCTTTTATTAACCAAATGAACAAAATGCCCTTAATGGTCCTTTCTTGGGATTTTTCCTTCCCATGTGCATTTTTGTCTATCATCAAATATAATGGCCTAATTTCTAAATAAAGACCTCTAGAAATTTTTATAATTCTATTTCATACTTAAATCTCTTAGGATCTCATATTTTCTATTCTTTGCAATTTAGTGCTAATGGACAATTTAATCACTAATTATTAAAATTTCTTCATAAGATTTTCACACAATCATGAAATCATCTCATATACTTTATAGAAATCATAAAACTCATATTTCTATTTTGGATTTGTGGTCTCGCACCACTATTTCGACTAGGCCTTAAGTCGGGCTATTACATGCGACACATAAACAGAATGATGCAGCTGAGCTGCCAAATAACAGGCTTAAAACCTTTCAGACACTTCTTCAGAAATATTATCAACCCTCCCCGATGCAATGCAACATACCAAATATGACATGCAACATGCAAATAACCGATCATACATTCAGTTCAATACAGATATCATGCTCAGTCAGACACCATATTATAATCAGATCACATAAATAAGGGTCTAAGTAACACTTACCAACCCTACAGTAGGTCCACAGTCGACTTGGGTGCCCTGTGCAACCGTACAGATCATTTCAGAAAAATGGACTCACACGCACATGTGGCCTGCCTGTACGGTCCCACACACCCATGTGGCCCAGAATTCCATACACTCGTGCAGTTCACCCGTGTGGCCCACATGGCCCAATAGGTTAAGCCCATGTGTCACACACGGCCTTGCCCGGCCATCACATGGCCGTGTCACTTGCACATAGCCTGGCTCATCGATCACATGGCCGTGTTGTGGCTCACAGCCTTGTACACGGCCTACCACACAGCCGTGTAGTGTCGACAGAATCATATTTTAGCTTTCACCGATTCTTGTTTTCTGTGTTTTTGGGTACATATTTGCATCATTTTCGACGAGTAAGCACTTTCGAGACTTTAGGAACCTTCACTCGAGTGATAGCGTATCCACACCACTTCAATGTTAACCGATACACTCTAGCCCTTAACCTTCTCCCATGAAACAGTAGACCAAGTTACCAAAAAAAATCCATAAACCAAATTTACACTACAAGTATGAAAGACTTACCAACAATCCATGAAAGAACAACGGAGAAGACGAAGATTAGAGGTCGGCAACAAAAATTAAAACAGTAGATGGGGGCAGCAGCAAAAAAAAAGTGGCGTGAGAACAGAGTAGGGAGAAACCAAAAATTTGGTGTTTTTTGGAATGAAAAGATTGATCAGAAAAGAAGAAATGTTAACCCCCAAAACCACATCCCTTAATTCTCTCTACCAAATCCCCACTACTCAGAATTCTATCACCACTCAAACTCCTCCCCATAATCGTGCAAAAATAAAGCCAAAGTAGGGAATCGAACTCAGGACCTCATGCAATCAAACACTCCACTTAACCACCAGACCAGCAGGCCCATTCTGATATCATTTTACCAACAATAACTTAAAAGCCTACTGACTCCAGTGAAAGCTTTATTCATAAAAATGTCAAAATTTACCCAAGTTGTGACTTGAACTTGGGACCTCCCACACACACCCAGAACACATAACCATTGAAGCAGACAGACAGTTGTGTCAATTAATTTCATAAACACATGCAGATATTTTTGTGCTCCAAAATCACATAAGCTGAAATTAAATAAATTTGGGGCGTTACACTTTCATCTCCCATTCACCTCTGAGTTGATGGATCACTAATGTAGAATCCCCATATACCTCTAATACTTTTATCTTACGTTCTATGGCTGCACGGATGCCCATGATGCATGCTTCGTATTCTACCATGTTGTTTGTGCAATCAAAATCCAATTTACTAGTAAATGGATAATGATCTCCGTTTGGGGATACTAGGACTGCCCTGCTTTTGTTACCCATAGCGTTTGAGGCTCCATCAAAGTTTAACTTTTAAGGATGACCTTCTCGAGAGTCTTCTTCAGTGGTTACAACATACATTAGATCTTCATTCGGGAAATCAAAGATCAAAGCCTCGTAATCTTCTAGAGCTCTACTGGCTAGAAAATTTGATATTACACTCCCTTTTATCGCCTTCTGGTTCACATAGACTATATCGAACTCAAAAAGTAGAATTTTCGATTGGCTCATTCTTCCATTCAAAGTAGTCGACTCCATCATGTACTTTAAAGGGTCCAATTTTGAGTTGAGCCAAGTTGTGTGGTACAACATGTACTATTTCAGCCTTCGGGTTGTCCAAATCAAGGCACAACACGATTTCTCGAATTGCAAATATCTTGTCTCACATTCAATGAATTTCTTACTGATATAGTATATCGCTCTTTATTTTCTTCTTGACTCATCATGTTGGCCCAGTCATCCTATGGAATTTCCAAATACTACCAAGTACAATATTAGTGGCTTATCTGAACTAGGTGGCATTAGTATTGGGGCATTGAATAAGTAATGTTTGACCTTGTCAAAAGTTTTCTGGCATTCCTCATCCCATACACCTGGATTGTGTTTCTTAAGGAGACAGAATATGGTGTTACATTGCTTAGTCAGTTGTGAAATGAACCGAGCGATATAATTTAATCTCCCTAAGAAACCTCAAACCTCTTTTTGAGTGTGCGGTGGAGGAAACTCCTATACAGCCTTGACTTTCTCTGGGTTTATTTCGATCCTCTTTTCGCTTACTACGAATCCTAGTAATTTTCCTGACTTAGCCCCGAAAGTACCTTTTGCTGGATTGAGCTTTAGCTGAAATTTTCTCAACGTCAATAATAATTTCCTCAAGACTCGTATATGCTCCATTTCTATTCAGGATTTTTCAATCATATCATCGACATAAACCTCGATTTCTTTGTGCATCATATCATAAACAAAGTTGCCATGGCGCTTTGATACGTCGCTCCTGCATTTTCAGTCTGATTGGCATTACTTTGTATCAAAATGTTCATCACATAGTTACAAATGTTATCTTTTCCATATCTTCAGGATGCATCTTAATCTGGTTGTATCCGGAGAAACCATCCATGAAGGAGAACAATGAGTAACATGTCGTGTTGTCCATTAAGATGTCGAAATGAGGCAACGAGAAATTATCTTTCAGGCTGGCTTTGTTTAAATTCATGTAGTCTACGTACATTCGTACTTTCCCATCTTTCTTAAGGACGGGGACTATATTGGCTACCCACTCTGAGTATTTGACCACTTGTAGGAAACTAGCGTCGAATTGCTTCTTGACCTCCTCTTTTATTTTCAGCGAAACATCGGGCCTCATCCTTCGGAGCTTCTATTGAATTGGCTTACACTCTTTCTTTATAAGGAGTCGGTGTACCACGATATCAGTACTTAACCGGGGCATGTCTTGATATCATCATGCGAAGACATCCTTGAATTCTTGGAGTAACTCAATGAGGTCTCGCTTTGTCTCTACGGTGATACAAGCTCCGATCTTCACCTCTCACAATTTCTACTAATTCTTTGTAAAGTAGGATCTGTTTCTCATCTTGTTCTACCATCCTTAATAAATCAGGAGATAGGTTACAATCTCGATCATCTCCAAAGTCCTGAGGTTCCTCTAGACACATATCTTGCTTAAAAGGAGATTCTAAGTTAGTAGCAGCATCGCTCTTATCATTGATATCTGGAGACTTGTTATAGGAATGAAGGAATACCCAAAGAACAAATGAATCTAAGAATAGTTATCAGTATGGTATGAGTCATGAATGAAATGGAAAGAACAAAAGAATGTTTGCCAAAATGAGACACAAATATGCATTTTATTGAAATAAAAATAAAGGACATGTGCCTTTTTTTAAAAAAGGATTCCCATTGCTGCCAGGCTTAGAGCAGTAGGTGTGTTCTGCATATTACTCCGAAATGGTCTTAAAAACTATAGGAATATCCTCCACAATCCAGTTGTTCAGAACACTTCTAAGGATGTAGGAACAAATTCCTAATATGTTTTTTTTTTTTAATTCCTTCTTCAAAGGCACAAACATCTTTCCCTTTCAAACCTTCGATATCTTCAAAGAATTCCAACTCTTTATTATCCATCAAGCTCTGTACTAGAGTTTTGAACTCGACGCACTTTTAGATTTTATGAAATTTATTGCATGCAATAAAATGTAATGTTAATGAATGAAAAATATGAAGGAAAAAAGGCGTTATTCTATTTCAATTCTATTAGAACAACTTTACTAGAAAACAAGTTTCTTTACATAAAGCGGATACATATGTCACCTTGCCTTCACACTTAAAACCTTAACTTTCCCAAGAAATGAAGCTAATTCTCGGCCCCGATCTGAATCTGATTCATATTCTAGTCTTTGAACGGCTAGGGTCTGTAAGTGGTTCATATCTCTGACCTGCCCCTCTCACAGGCTGTCACATTTCTCTTGTTGCCTTTTCTTGGACCATATTCGCGTGACCGTGTTATCTTCCACAATATCAAAAAACCTATTTTCCATGACAAGCTCTCTATGTAGCAATCGAAATCAACACCCTTTTTCTATTATGAAAATGCAATGCGATTACAATCAAAACAAAACGAAACAAGTTAATATCTTTCATACAAAGCTAGAATTTAAAGCAAGCAAGCAATAATAAATAAAGCACCTATTTGGGTGACCACTAAAGGTTCGGAATGGTTCTACCTAGGGTAGGCTCTTAGGGCTCATTATATGCGGTGTGATTCTAAAGTAAGGGTGCCTGAACCGGTAGATTCCTCGATCCTCATCCATTATAGGCTCAAACGGACAGAGTTTAGTTCAGGGGAATACATTTCCCTATGGTTATACGGAGATGAAAATCTTACGAAGACATAGGTACGGATGTATCCCGAAAGCGTTCCACTATCCTATACGGAGGTGAAGACCTCATGAAGGAATAGTTTCTCACTCCCACTTAAAAGGGTATAACCGACTGGGTATGAAATGCAATATGCGAAAATATCCAAAGACTCGGACCGATGAAGCAAATATAATAACATGATGTAGACTATAAAAAATGAAATGCAACGAAAGGATCGTAAATTTAAAACAAGTTATCGATTTTCAAAAAAAAGACAAGAAATAATCAATTCATGGCTTGACTCTCTTATTTTATTCCCCAGTGGAGTCGCCAAGTTTTCGAAACCTTTTTTGAAATCGACTTTTTTATTTTAAGAAAAGACGAAAATGGGAGTCGCCACCAATCCTTTTTTATGAGGTGTGATCAGGTCACCTCGTAATTTGATCATTTTAATAAATGGTTTGATTTACTAAAATAAATATTTTTGGTCTACGAAAGTCAAAAAACGAGTTCGGGAGTCGATTATGCATGAGGAAGGATTAGCACCCTCGTGACGCCCAAAATTGGTACCTAGTTGATTAATTAAAGTCTTGGTGTCGAAAATTGAAAACTCGAAAGAATTTAAAAATACAATCTCTCTTTGTATTAATATTTTTTTACTTAAAAAATGTTTGAATAAAGTGAAATGTATGTTAAAGACTCTCTCATCTCGCGGTAACAAAATGTCACATCCTGTAAGCTAGGACACGACACTTCGAATCCTTGAGAATAAGTTAGCCTTTTTATTTTGAAATCTCATATGTTCTAATTTTGAAAGGGTATTCGTTTATTTAGGTCCAACGAGAAAAATTGAAACCCCGTAAGTTAGGGTACGACTTCTCGAATTTCCAAATACAGAATATTGCCTTATTTTGAAATTTTTTGTTGACGTATTTGGGTAAAAATTAATGTAATATTTAAAATGATACATGTTTAGTTTATTCGGGCATAGTAAAAAAAATGCGTAAGTGTGTTTAAACACAATTTATGACATAGTCAAGCAAGAATACATTAAAATGGATTGATGATATACAAAATAAAAATAAAAATGTGGTGCTAGATGTAACTACTATAGTGACAAAATGTCAATTTCTAATCAAGATAGCAATGATCATATCATAATTATTATTCTAATAATAATAGAAATAATCGAAGAAAAGTAAGTAGTAGTAGTAGTAATAATAATCATAATAATAATAATAATAATGATGATGATGATGATGATGATGATGATAATAATAATAATAATAATAATAATAATAACAACAACAACAACAACAACAACAAAAAATAGGAAGTAAGAAAATGAAAACAATCTAATCTTTAAAAGTATAAATAAATAATAAATGAATAGATAAATAGTGAAATAATAATAACAATAATAAAAGCAAAAAGAAAAAATAAAACGATTAATAAAAATGAAATAAATCAATCTTAAATATTAAAAATTAAGGAACAATAAATAAATAGATAAATAATAAATAAAATAATATATAAAAAATCTATAAATGGTCAAAATTAAATAAAGAGGATCGATTAAATTAAAATGAAATTAAGGGCCTAAATCATAATAAAATAAATGCATAAATATAAGAAAGACTGAATCGAAACTTAAGTAAAATTTTGGGGCAAATCGGAATAAAATAAATAATAAAAGAGGTTAAAATGTGATGCTCGCAAAAGATCAAGGACCAACTAGGAAAATATTCCCTGGCCCATTAAACGCTCTATTTTTGGTAAATCGGAGGACCAAAATAAAAAATAAATAAAATTAGGTGGTTAAATTTAAAAGGGAAAAAGGTTGAAAATAGGACTAGATTGAAATAAGCTGCAAAAGCGGAAGGATCAAAATTGTAAATAACCCATTTTACAAAAACACGCGGATCCCAGGGATCTGGGTCAGGCGATCGGATCTTGCTTCGAAACGGTGCCGTTTTGGGGCTTCTAAGCACCAGCCAAAACGACGTTGTTTAACTCTCTCTATATAAATCAAATTTTTAAAAAAAAATCATTTATACTCTTCTTAAAAAAAAAAAACTCTCTCACCCTCTCCCTTTCTCCGGCCATAGGGCCACCGTCCGTTAGCCGTGGCGTCCGACGATCACCGGGGACAGCGCTGCCGCTCACGGTGGCCGGCGAAATAAAAATACCCTTTTTGATCCCTTTTTTTCACCCTTAGCCACGATTTGAAGCTGAAATACCCAAAAAAAACCACCAAAACTTCGAAAAGCGAAGAAAAAAAAAAAGAAAACAAAGGGACTTTTCGGTTCCCCGGTGCCGATGATAGGGTTTTTGGCGATCCCACTGACTCGGCCACCCTCCAGACCGGAGAAGACTCCGACTACATTGACTCAGGTGATTTGTTTCTTTTTTCTTTTTTTCTTTTTATTTTTTATTTATTATTTTAAAACAATAAAATTAGATAAAAGAACAAAATTTCTACCTTTCAAAACTTGACTTTTTTTTTGTATTTCTCTCTGTCGAAAGATTACATTTTCATCCAAGCCTTCTGACCAATTTTGCATATTATTTTACTGTTTTTGCTATTGTTGCTTATGTGTGGTCTATACTGCTTCTGTGCTTTCTTTCTTTGCAGGTGGTGGTTGCGTAAACGGTGGCAAAGGGGTGTCAGACGGCACGGGTGGCGCGATCGAGGAGGTTGCGGCACTGGAGGCTTACATGGGATTAGAGTTCCAGTTTTTACTTAAACTGAGTTTAGTTTTTGGGCCAACGGGCCGCCTAGGGTTTTTTTTAGTTTTTGGGCTTGTAAAACTTGGACTTGGACTATTTAATTTTAGTTTTATTTTGATTTTATTTTTGGTTTAGTGGGCTCGGGCAAATTGGGTCTATTACAAAAGTTGTTCCGGGGAAGGTGATTGAGAGAATTATTAGAGATAAAATTAGTTTTTATTTTTTTAATTTTTATAAAATAAATAACATGAAAAATGATATGATAAAAAATTAAATTTAAAATCCTTATAATTAAATTAGCGTATGCGTGTCATTCATTTAACGAAAATATATTTAAAAATACAAAACAATAAATCAAATGGCGATATTACTATTTTTTAAATAGGTAAAATATTAAAATAATTATTTTATTTATCTCAAGTTATATTTTAGTTATTTATGTTTAAAATGTTACGTTTTAGTCACTTACATTAAGGTGTTGTAACATCTTACTCAATAAGCCAGTAATTATCGCTAACGAAAATTAACGACTTAGTGACTAAAACGTAACATTTTAAATATAATAAATTAAAATATAACTTGAAATAAACAAAAATAATTATTTTGATAATTTACCCATTTTAAGTTGATTGAACTAATAAAAAACTTCCATTTAATGTAGTTTACCCTTTGAATGTTATATGTTGTAATGCAAATTTGCTATCTGACGCAAAAAGAAAAATCTGGCCGTCTTAGAAAATAAAAATAAAATTGGCCGAGCACAAACGGGTAAATTACCAAAAAATACCTTTTTTTTCAAAATTTACGAAAAAGGACATTTTTCCAATTATTTACCAGAATGGGCCATTTTTCCCGAAAGCGCATCCACTTCAGGGTGATGTTAGGGGATGCTGCAGGAAAACGCGTCCCTGAGAGAGCGTTTTCTACCACATCAGCAAAAATAACGTCTTTGAGGGCGCGCTTTGCTGATGTGGCAAAAACGCTCCACCAGGGACGCATTTTTGCCCTTCCCCAACGGTCATATTATTTTTGACCGTTGGGCCTCCAACGGTCGAAAAAAAAATCTATAAAATCACCCCTTTCATTTTTTTCACACAAAGGTCCTTCCTTAATTTTCTCTCAAATTTCTCTTAACTTTCTCTCAAATTCCTCTCAAAATTCTCTCAAATTCCTCTAATGTTCCTCTTAAATTTCAGAAAAGTCCTTTAATTTTTACAAAAAAGCCCTGTTTAAAAGTTTTTTGAATTATTTTTTTTTAATTTATAAATATTCAATCGTATTAGCAATGACCGGAGAATTAATTGTCTCAACAATAAACACATCTCCGTTAATCAAATGACAATGGTAAGTTATAATTTTAATTTTTCAATACTATTTGATATTTTTAGGTTTATGCAATTTTATTAATTTTATTTTATAATTTTTAAGCGATCGTAGATCGGTGTTGCCATGCTATATTATAATATGCGGTCCGCCATCGCCGATTGATCGAGAATTACTGCGGAAGCGGGTTTTTGCACGTGGCCACGATATCTGGGGGTGCAAGTTGGACTGAAGCTAATCGGTGTGTTGATAGAGAGGTGGAGACCTGAGACGCACACTTTCCATCTTCCATGCGGAGAGTGTACTATCAATCTGGAAGACGTGCAGTTGCAATTGGGATTGCTGGTGGATGGGTACGTAGTCACCGGGTCCGCAACTTTTGGTGATTGGGGAGCCTATGCTACGAGCTTTTGGGTGCTATTCCGGATAACTTTAACGGAGGTTGGATCGAGATGGGATGGTTACGAGACAGATTCCTGGATCCGGATAATGATTCGATTGAATTAGAAAGAATACGGTATGCTCGGGCATACATTCTTGAGATGATTGGAGGCTATCTGATGCCGGACTTGTCACGAAACTTCGTACATCTGAGATGGCTGCTGAAACTCGTTGATTTTAGAGCAGTCGGTGAATTGAGTTAGGGGTCTGCCGTGCTAGCAAAATTGTATCGGGAGATGTGCAGGGCGACGCAACCGAATAAAGCCAAAATCGGAGGTTGCCTATCACTACTGCAATCATGGGGACGATTTCTGTAACATCCTGAATTAGGGGTTATTTGTGATTGTATTGTTGTGCATATGATTGGATTGCTGTAATACTATTTATGGTGTAATAAGACTTAGCTATGGACCTTGAGTAGGCTCGAGTGGTAGAAAAATTTCATTTGTAAGCTTTAATAAGACAATGAGCCATAGTAAATAGGGGTTACAAGTTTTAAAAAGGGAATATTTGACACTAATTAGGCCTTGGAAAAGTGGCAAGGGGTGCCACTTAAGTGATGGAATTGACGCCACCAAGGGGAGCAAGGGAGCCTAGGTTCGAGTAGCAGAATTCTCTTTTCTGCTCTTTATTTTTATGACAAGAGAGAGAGAGAGAAGTGTTCAGCTCAAACTCTTTCAGGATAATAAGGATTTTTATTTGAATAATTTTAAATGATTGGCCAAGAGTGATTCAAGGTGTTGGCGAATCTAAGACTCCTTGTTGGAGAGGAGTAAGCGGCAAGGAGTGTGTAAAGGGTGGTGGCGAATTTTCTTTAGGCACCTAGCTTGACATTTCGGCTAACACATACCAAAACCAAAACCATTGATCCTCTTTTCTTCTTCTTAGCCTTTGGCGAATCTCCCTACACTCTCATCTCCCATCTATTTCTTTTCTTCTTTCTCAAAATCGAAACCACCATTAATCCCCTACTTCTCTTCTTCTTGTTTGCTTAAAATCAAAACCCTCTCTACCCTCCCTCTGCCGAATTCCCCATCTTCTTTTCCTTCTCTTTTTCTTTCTCTATTAGCCGAATCTCTTCCACTCTTGTTGCCGAAATCTCCCCTCTCCCATAATAAAGATTGGTATACATCTCTTCGGGATTTCTTTTTCAATCGGTTTGAGAAGGTAAGTGTTTGCCGAAACTCTTCTCCCATATTCTCTTGTTCTCTGTTGATTTGGATGAAGGGAAAAGTCGAGATCCTGCATTTATTGATGATTTGGCTAACCACTTTTTGAAACTGATTTCACCTAGGAACTCCTGGATTTTCAAAGCAGTAGATCTGATCCTCCATTCTCTGCTAATCGATTTGGTAAGTCTACGGTAGGGGATTCTCTTTAGTCTTTCCATTAGATACTTGGAAAAGCCGAAAGCTAATCACTTGTATGGATCTAAGGTTTGGCCGATTGCAAGGAATCCAGTGTGTGGCTTCGGGATTTGGTTGGAAACCAAATCGGTTCAAGGTAAGTGCCACAAATGAGTCTTCGAGTTTTAGCTATTATAGTCGAATAGGCCTATGGCACTAACTTTGATGTTGGCCAAATATAGGGTCAAGGGATAGAGCACAGTATATCGAATCTTCGAGATCTAGGATTCGGGTTAGTAACAAGTGTGTACTTACACACTTCATAACTAATATAACTGCTAATAAATTGTGTATGTTATACCGGATTTGTGTAGATCTGGATTTGATACCGTAAAGGTATGAGCAAGGATTCGGGTAAGTCCGTTTCAATATGAGCTTGCAATATAATGCATGTGGATGCATGACATATTTGGTATATGTGATACATAAAAATATGGCCTATGATAAATTCAGTATATGTTATTATTTAAGCATGTTTGGCATGATTTCTTTTATATGCACATCGTATCATGGTGGGTGATTTGAGTGGAGGGAAGTGATATCCGTGTCTTGGACACGGAGGTTTAGTACCACATTTTGTGACTTTGGGTCACGGAGGTTTGGCACCTCATAGCGACTTGTCCAGTGGTTTAGCACCACGATGGGTTGGCCCCAGTTGAAATTATGATCGTCGCCGGTGATTTGGTATCACGTGGGTTGGCCCCACAACTTATTATTTGTGACTTTGGGTCACCGGTGGTTTAGCACCACCGGTGGTTTGGCACCACAATATTGATGGATATCGTGACTTTGGGTCACCGGTGGTTTAGCACCACCGGTGGTTTGGTACCACACGGGTAGAGAAAGGAGTTATGGATGGCTAGGTGGGGTGCATGTTAAACTTAGTTATGATTTGTGTATGATGTTACATTAAACCGGGGGAAGGGTTACACATTGAGTCTTGGTGACTCACCTTCTCCTCTAACTTTTTCAGTGACTCGTAGATCGCGGATGAGGCCGGATGAACTCGAGTGGCCATGCAATGGAAAATTTGGTTTAGTAGACTATGGGTTTATTTTCATTTTTTTATTATTCTTATTTGTTCAAGTTGTAATAAGGCCTCCTAAAATTTCGCTTTGATTATTTTACATTTTTAGATGAAACTTCCAAACTACTTAATGGCTTAAATATTTTCTTAAACACAAGTTTTCCTAAACCAAAGAGTAAATGTTTTCTTACGTGCCCATGGTACATTGACAAAATTGATAATAATAGGATTTAATAGATTTTTAAATAAGGAAGCAAAGTGTTGGATTCTCGCATAACCCACAACTTTTACTTAAAACAAGACAATATCTTTCCTAAATGTGAATCAACAAAAAGGGGTTTCTTAAAACGTTTTCTATGTGACATGCCAAATTCGGTTGTAATGTTTTGGCTGGGTTTGGGATGTTACAAAATTGGTATCAGAGCCCAGTTCAAAACTCGGCTCTGGGGGCCCAAGGTCCAAAATGTTTTTGGTAGGCCTTGAGAAAAGTTATGGAAAAAGTTTTTGGTTTTGAATAGCATGGCATCGAGTCTCTGGCAGCAATCCACCCAGGTAAGTACTTCTAACTACTGTGTGAATTATTATCTATAGAGGAGTAGAAATGGAACGTAGATAGTATGATAAGTATTTGAACCTTAGGACTAGTTTACCCCAACAAATCACATAAGACTTTAAATGCCTAATTAAACAAACCTGTGGCTAAGTCGCCAAGTTAGGGTGTGGCAACCATGGTGCGCATGTCTAGGATTGGATCCGGAAGAGCACGGTACTTAAGTAGTCCTAGTGAGTCACCTCCTCTTGCAGAATCCTACAGTGCGTAGCCGGTTCACCCTAACCAAGAGGACTCGGTCATAGGCTAAACACAATAAATAAAACCCGAAAGGGACTAGCCATGTTTTATGAAAACCCTAATCTTTAAATCGCCAAATTACCCCTTTAAATAATAGCAAAAATTTATTTTTGAAAAATTTCCAAAATATTTTCGATTTACAAAATTACCAAAATGCCCCTAGTGGCAAAATTACAAAAATGCCCTTGGTTTCTAAAATTACTATACTACCCCGATTTCAATAAAAAGTCTCTTACTTTACAAAAGTATCCAAAAATCTTCTTTTGCAAAATAATACCCTGACTTGGAAAACTTACAAAATTACCCCTGATTGACAAAATTACCGAAATACCCCTGATTTCCAAATTTCTGCCAGACCTTTAATTTGAAAAATTTTTGAAAATACCCTCCAGTTTTGGAAATTTCAAAATGTCCTGATTCATTAAGTTTTCAAAATTTCCCTGATTTATTACAAAAATACCCCTGTAGGAAAAATGACGAAAATACCCCTGGGGTAGGAATAAGATCAAGAATGTTCGAATGATGAATGTGTGTAGTAGGTGCCATTGAATGGATGTCTGAATGAATGGGTATCTTTGAATTAGAGTAGAAGACTTGGAACTTTGTGTGATCGAAAGAACAACTTCTAAACTCTTTCATAAAATTTCTTCGCAGATAATCAGTGAAATAATGACTAAATTCATAAAACTTTTTAATCAGATCGCGTCGATAAGGGATGAGTTCTAGAGGTCGTGGCCGACGTGGATGCGGTAGGGGCAGGATGACCGTGTCAGAACCCGTTAGGTCGGGTCAGGGGTTTGAGAATGAGGTACCACCGCCACTACCACCCCCAACTTTTGGAGCTGATGAGTAGGATCAGACGGGAGGTGAGGCAGTATCGCAGGCTGTGTTGCGAGTCCTTGAGATGGTGGCTGGGGCAAGTGGAGGAAGGGGAGCTCGAAAATCTATACCCGAGCGACTCTGAGCCAATGGAGCTGAGGTGTTCCGGGGTGTATCAGGTGTGGCACCTAGTATGGCGGAGTATTGGTTGGAATCGACTGAGAGGATCATGGATGACCAAATGAGGAGAAGCTGAAAGGAGCGGTGTCGTTTCTGAAGGATGAGTCTTATCAGTGGTGGCTTACGGTTCGAGATGGTGCCACGGCAGATGAGCTTACTTGGGAGTACTTCAAAGCAGCATATCAGAAGAAGTATGTGGGCCTCAGCTACATTGATGTGCAGAGGAAAGCATTTCTGAGGTTGGTACAAGGGAATAAGTCTGTGTCTGAGTATGAGGCAGAATTTTTGAGGCTGAGCCGCTATGCTCGGGGAATTGTGTCAACAGAGTATAAACGTTGTGTCTGCTTTGAGAACGGGCTGAGGGATGATTTGAGGTTGCTAATTGCTCCACAGTAGGAGCGTGAATTTTCTGTCCTAGTAGAAAAGGCTAAGGTAGCCGAAGGGATCAAGGAGTCCGTGAGGCGAACTACTGAAAGGAACAAGTAAGAAGAGGCTTTAGATCGTCGGATCGGGTAGTAATGCACAGAAGAAGGCTAGACAGAGTGGGCCGAATCAGTTATGGAGGCCCATGGCTGCTAATTAGAGACCGGCTCAGTGTAACCGCTGTGGGAAATCACATTGGGGAGGATGTTGGACCAGTGAAAGAGGATGCTTCGAGTGCGGATCGTTGGATCACTGAGTGAGGGATTGTCCTCGGAAGTTAGCTAAGAATCAGCCGGAGGTCGAAGCCGTGCTCGAGTTAAAATGAAGGACCACCACCACAGAGGGGTCGTGGTAATGGTAGAGGTGGCAATAGTTCTAGTCGAGGCCGCGGGACACCGGGCAGAGGTGCGGGTAATCTGAAGCAAAGGCGACTGGTTTAGTCTCTGCAATGAGGCGTCGAGAGGAGGGTGGCCTTGCCGGACGTCATAACCGGTACGTTCTTAATTTTTGGACTTCCATATGTTGCATTGATTGATGTGGGTTCGACGCATTCGTATGTTGCTAGTAGTATAGTAGAGACTATGAACCTAGACTTTGAGACTACTTCTAGGGAGATGACAGTAATTAGCCCTCTAGGTCACTCTGTAGAAGTAAACAAGTTATATAGGGATGTACCCCTAGAACTCCAAGGGGTAGTGTTCTTAGCGGATTCGATGGAGCTGCTGTTTAAGGAGTTCGATCTGATTCTCAGAATGGATTGGCTGGTGAGGTACCAAGCCAGTTTGGATTGCGCGGCTAAGCGCATGGTGTTGAGAACAATGGAAGGTGAGGAGGTGGCAATGATAGGTATCAGAAGGGAATACCTATCAAATGTGGTCTCTGTACTGAAGGTGGAGAAAATGGTCAGGAAAGGTTGTGAGGCATTTCTGGTTCGGATATGTGCCTTGGAGGCTAAGGAGTCAGCAGTGGAGAATGTCCGAACAGTAAAGGAATTCGCTGATGTATTTCCAGAAGAACTTCCGGGTCTGCCTCCAGATAGGGATGTTGAATTCGGTATAGACTTGTTACGAAGCAGCTTGGTGTCTATAGCACCATCTTGAATGGTATTGAAGGAATTGGTGGAGCTGAAGGCTCAAATTTAGGAGCTTCTGGATAGTGGGTTTATCCGACCAAGTATATCCCCGTGGGGAGCACCTGTGCTGTTTGTTAAGAAGAAGGATGGTTCAATGCGGATGTGTATAGATTACCGCCAACTGAACAAGTTAACGATCAAAAACAAGTATCCATTGCCTCGGATTGATGACTTGTTTGACCAACTGAAAGGTGCATCAGTTTTATCAAAGATAGATCTTAGGTCGGGGTATCATCAACTTAAAGTGAAGGAGGTTGATGTTCACATGACGGCATTCCGTACTCGGTATGGGCATTACGAGTTTTTGGTGATGTCATTTGGGTTGACCAACGCACCAGCAGCATTCATAGACTTAATAAATAGGGTGTTTCAGCTGTACTTGGATCAGTTTGTCGTGGTGTTTATAGACGACATATTGGTTTACTCAAAGACGGAGGAGGAGCATGACATGCACTTGCGAATAGTTCTACAAGTACTGAGGGAGAAGTAGTTATTTGCCAAATTCAGTAAGTGTGAATTTTGGCTTAGGGAGGTGGCTTTCTTAGGTCACGTAGTGTCAGCTGAAGGGATTAGAGTGGACCCTCGCAAGATTGAAGCGGTGTTGGATTGGAAATCGCCTAGGTCGATGGCAGAAATTTAGAGTTTTTTGGGTCTGGCAGGGTACTATCGAAGGTTTGTGGAAGGATTCTCTTTGATCCCGGCACCGTTGACTAAGTTGTTAAGAAAAGGAGTTCCATTTGTATGGTCGAAGAAATAGTAGGAAAGTTTCGATAAGCTAAAGAAGATTCTGACCGAAGCTCCGGTTCTGGTACAGCCTGAGGCAGGGAAGTTATTTATGGTTTACTATGATGCATCCCATACTGGTTTGGGGTGTGTGTTGATACAAGAAGGGAAAGTAGTGGCTTATGCATCCCGTCAGCTAAGACCGCATGAGGTTAACTATCCGACGCACGACTTGGAATTAGCGGCAGTAGTCTTCGCTTTGAAAATATAGAGGCATTACTTGTATGGGGAGAAGTCGATGTCTACACAGATCACAAGAGTCTGAGGTATCTTTTGACTCAGAAGGATTTGAACTCGAGGCAGCGCCGATGGATTGAGCTGTTGAAGGACTACGACTGTTCAATTGAGTATCATCCGGGCAGGGTTAACGTAGTGGTTGACGCATTGAGCCGGAAGGTCGTGATAGATTTAAGGGCGATGTTTGCTCACCTCAGTTTGTATGACGATGGAAGTCTTTTGGCGGAATTGCAAGTTAAGCCGACTTGGATCGAGGAGATTAAGGAGAAACAGTTAGTAGATGAAAGTTTGAACACGCGGAGATTGCAAGTTCAAGATAGTGGTTTAGAAGGGTATAGTTTGTCTGGTGATGGAGTGCTATGCTTTCAAGGGCGAGCTTGTATGCCGAAGGATGTGGAATTAAGACAAAGAATTCTTCAAGATGCACATAGTAGCCCATACGCTATGCATCCTGAAGGTAGCAAGATGTATGGAGATTTGCGAAAATAGTTACGGTGGCCAAGGTGAGCGTGAAATGGCGAATTTGTGGGAAAGTGTCGACATGTCGGCGAGTTAAAGTGAACATCGATTGCCGTCGATTTACTTCAACCGGTGAAGATCCCTCGATGGAAATGGGAAAGGATCACCATGGACTTTGTCGTGGGCTACCTCTCACGCCTAGTAAAAGGACTCGATCTGGTGATTGTAGATCGGTGACCAAGTCACTCATTTCATACCAGTGAGGATGGATTATTCGCTTCCAAAACTAGCGAAGTTATATGTAGCCGAGACAGTAAGATTGCATGGTGTGCCAGTATCGATTATCTCGGATAGGGATCCGAGGTTCACGTCAAGGTTTTGGAGGGTTTTGCATCGGGCTTTGGGAGCGAGGTTGGATTTGGCCTGACTTTTCACCCATAAGCAGACGGACAATCAGAAAGGGTGATTCAGGTCTTAGAAGATATGTAAAGGGCTGTATTCTAGATTTCAGTGGTAGTTGGGAAGAGTATTTACCATTGGCGGAATACGCTTATAACAATAGTTATCAAGCAAGTATTCAGATGGCACCATATGAAGCACTGTATGGACGGAAATGTCGTACTCCTACGTGTTGGACGGAATTAAGTGAACGACATATTTTGGGTCGAGTTGGTAGCGGCGAAGATAAAGTTAAGGTAATTCGGGCTCGTCTCAAGGAAGCGTCAGATAGGCAGAAGTCTTATGCCGACCTTAAGCGCAAGGATATGGAATATGCAGTGGGAGATAAAGTTTTTCTGAAGGTGTCACCTTGGAAAAAGGTATTGAGATTTGGGCGAAAAGGGAAGCTAAGCCCTAGGTTTATCGGGCCATACACAGTGTTGAAGCGAGTGGGACCGGTAGCTTATCAACTCAAGCTGCCAGCAGAATTAAGGTAATTCATGGCGTCTTCCACGTGTCAATGCTTAGGCGATATCGATCAGATCCAGCACATGTTGTGCCAGTGGCAGAGATTAAGGTGAATTCAGACTTATCTTTCGAGGAGGAACCGGTCCAGATCTTAGATCGAGATGTCAAAGTTTTACGTAGGAAGTCAGTACCTTTGGTGAAAGTGCTATGGCGAAACCATGGTGCGGAGGAAGCTACGTGGGAACCCGAGGGTGTAATGCGGCAGCAATACCCCCAACTCTTCTGATCAGGTAATTTCGAGGCTGAAATTATTTTTTAAGGGGGGTAGAACTGTAACATCCTGAATTAGGGGTTATTTGTGATTGTATTGTTGTGCATATGATTGGATTGTCGTAATACTATTTATGGTGTAATAAGACTTAGCTATGGACCTTGAGTAGGCTCGAGTGGTAGAAAAATTTCATTTGTAAGCTTTAATAAGACAAGGAGCCATAGTAAATAGGGGTTACAAGTTTTAAAAAGGGAATATTTGACACTAATAAGGCCTTGGAAAAGTGGCAAGGGTGCCACTTAAGTCTTTGGAATTAGCGCCACCAAGGGAGTAAGGGAGCCTAGGTTCGAGTAGCAGAATTCTCTTTTTCGCTCTTTATTTTCTGACAAGAGAGAGAGAAGTGTTCAGCTCAAACTCTTTCAGGATAATAAGGATTTTTATTTGAATAATTTTAAATGATTGGCCAAGAGTGATTCAAGGTGTTGGCCGAATCTAAGACTCCTTGTTGGAGAGGAGTAAACGGCAAGGAGTGTGTAAAGGGTGGTGGCCGAATTTTCTTTAGGCACCTAGCTTGACATTTTCGGCTAACACATACCAAAAACCAAAACCATTGATCCTCTTTTCTTCTTCTTAGCCTTTGGCCGAATCTCCCTACACTCTCATCTCCCATCTATTTCTTTTCTTCTTTCTCAAAATCGAAACCACCATTAATCCCCTACTTCTCTTCTTCTTGTTTGCTTAAAATCAAAACCCTCTCTACCCTCCCTCTGCCGAATTCCCCATCTTCTTTTCCTTCTCTTTTTCTTTCTCTATTAGCCGAATCTCTTCCACTCTTGTTGCTGAAATCTCCCCTCTCCCATTAGATTCACTTGGCCGAATATAAAGATTGGTATACATCTCTTTGGGATTTCTTTTTCAATCGATTTGAGAAGGTAAGTGTTTGCCGAAACTCTTCTCCGATATTCTCTTGTTCTCTGTCGATTTGGATGAAGGGAAAAGTCGAGATCCGGCATTTATTGATGATTTGGCTAACCACTTTTTGAAACCGATTTCACCTAGGAACTCCGGGATTTTCAAAGCGATGAGATCGATCCTCCATTCTCTGCTAATCGATTTGGTAAGTCTCGGTAGGGATTCTCTTTAGTCTTTCCATTAGATACTTGGAAAAGCGAAAGCTAATCACTTGTATGGATCTAAGGTTTGGCGATTGTAAGGAATCCGATTGTGTGGCTTGGATTTGGTTGGAAACCAAATCGGTTCAAGGTAAGTGCCACAAATGAGTCTTGGGTTTTAGCTATTATAGCGAATAGGCCTATGGCACTAACTTTGATGTTGGCGAATATAGGGTCAAGGGATGAAACCTGATGAGATCGAATCTTGGGATCTAGGATTAGCGTTAATGTGGTGTGTACTTACACACTTCATAACCAATATAGCTGCTAATAAATTGTGTATGTTATACGGATTTGTGTAGATCTGGATTTGATACCGTAAAGGTATGAGCAAGGATTCGGTAAGTCTGTTTCAATATGAGCTTGCAATATAATGCATGTGGATGCATGACATATTTGGTATATGTGATACATAAAAATATGGCCTATGATAAATTCAATATATGTTATTATTTAAGCATGTTTGGCATGATTTCTTTTATATGCACATCGTATCATGGTGGGTGATTTGAGTGGAGGAAGTGATATCGTGTCTTGGACACGGTGGTTTGGTTCCACATTTTGTGACTTTGGGTCACCAGAGGTTTGGCACCTCATAACGACTTGTCCCAGTGGCTTAGCACCACAGTGGGTTGGCCCCACTGTTGAAATTATGGGATCGTCGACTGTGATTTGGTATCACACGTAGGTTGGCCCCACAACTTATTATTTGTGACTTTGGGTCACCAGTGGTTTGGCACCACCAATGGTTTGGCACCACAATATTGATGGATATCGTGACTTTGGGTCACCAGTGGTTTGGCACCACCAGTGGTTTGGTACCACACGGGGTAGAGAAAGGAGTTATGGATGGCTAGGTGGGGTGCATGTTAAACTTAGTTATGATTTGTGTATGATGTTACATTAAACCGGGGGAAGGGTTACACATTGAGTCTTGGTGACTCACCTTCTCCTCTAACTTTTTCAGGTGACTCGTAGATCGCGGATGAGGAGCCGGATGAACTCGAGGTGGCCATGCAATGGAAAATTTGGTTTAGTAGACTATGGGTTTATTTTCATTTTATTTTTTTTATTATTATTCTTATTTGTTCAAGTTGTAATAAGGCCTCCTAAAATTTCTCTTTGATTATTTTACCTGTTTTAGATGAAACTTCCAAACTACTTAATGGCTTAAATATTTTTCTTAAACACAAGTTTTCCTAAACCAAAGCGTAAATGTTTTCTTCTGTGCCATCGGGTACATTGACAAAATTGATAATAACAGGATTTAATAGATTTTTAAATAAGGAAGCAAAGTGTTGGATTCTCGCATAGCCCACAACTTTTACTTAAAACAAGACAATATCTTTCCTAAATGTGAATCAACAAACAGGGGTTTCTCAAAACGTTTTCTATGTGACATGCCAAATTCGGTTGTAATGTTTGGGCCAGGTTTGGGATGTTACAATTTCGCTTTCCATTTTTATGTCCTCGAGTGGACCACCTATATACATTCCCACTCATAACGAGGTAAATTTAATATTAGATTTTACAATAATTACGTAGATTTAAAATATAATTGTATGCTAAAAATTTATTTAATTATGTGGAACCATTCGGCGAATTATGCCTGAATACCTACCTCGCTTGAAGATATACGGCTTCTATTAGACCAACGGTCGGAAGCACAAGTAAGTATTAAATAAAATATATTTTCGTAATAAAATATTCATTTCGTATTTAGTATTTAGTATTTAGTATTTAGTATATAAGTAATATTTTTATCATGTTAATATAGTTTCAATGGACACCATACAAGGATCCGACAATTCGGGCAGTAAATCCGGATGAATTCTTTCAAAATCCAAACATTTGGCATGTGAAGATCTCATTGGTCAACTATGCCACCGTGGAGATACACCAGTCAAATCGTGTTCTGCGACAATTTGGATTCCAACAACCGATTCCCGTGGCACCTGAGGTGCTCCATGATGAGCACAAAGTCGACTTACGGCAGTTGCATACGGATTGGCCGAGATTTTGGTCAGCATATATCAAATTGTCGAAAAATCAGTATGATTATATACCTACTCAGGAATAGATCATCATTCTTGAGTTAGCGTGCGTGCCGGAATACATGCCATGGTTTAGGATCCATGGCAAGCCGTATTTATTGTCAGAAGAAGAGAGGCGACGGCAACTTCGTGTACAAAGGGAACGACGGGGCCCTTTAAATCCAAGGAGAAAGGATGATGGGACGGGACCATCAACTACACCGACACAATCACCGGGCCCATCAACAGTGCCCACACAGTCACCAGGCCCAACACTTCAGCTGACGACACCCACATCACAACCTTTTCAGATTATGCCAGGTGAGTATCCTAGCCCTTATATGTATCCTAACCCTTATATGTTTCCTTTTCCCAGTCCTATGGCAGGTTAGAATGCATTGAAAAGTTCGAGTTCATTCCCAACTACTCCGACTGGCCAGCCGATCTGTAGGCCACCGTTGCATGAGGGATCGCACGAGGCACCGTCGGGGAGCTCTTCTTTTTACCAATCTCCTTCGCCTTATGGGATTCAGACACCTCCGCCATGGGTGATGCAAACACCTCCGCAGTCATTATTTTATCAAGGTGGGTCATCCTCCCAACACCCATAACCAGACCCCCTGCCGGAGGAACCAGAATTCTCGCCAGAGCAATCACAACCCCGCCAGAAGCTAAAACAAGGAGGAATCCAACGCGTAACCATCGACCACCCCCATGTGGCACTAATTCCGACCGGTACCAACATTGATTTTTTTAATATATTTGTATAAACTTTTTTATATTTTAATTGTAATTTATTTTGTATATTTTTAATAAAATCAATTTATTTTGAACAAGGAGAAAATATTGCTAATATTTTTATATTTTTAATATATTTCTACAATTTTTATATTGTTACATTTAATAAAATAAAAGTTGTTTTAATATTTCAATTATATTTTAATTTTTATATTTTAATAAAATAAAAGTTGTTTTTAATATTTTAATTGTAATTTAATTTTATATTTTTAATAAAATAATTTTTTAATTTTTATTGTAATTTAATTTTATATTTAATAAAATAATTTTTAATTTTTATTGTAATTTAATTTTATATTTTTAATAAAATAAAAGTTGATTTTAATTTTTTATTGTAATTTAATTTTTATATTTTAATAAAATAAAAGTTATTTTTAATTTTTATTGTAATTTATTTTATATTTTAATAAAATAATTTTTTTATTTTTATTGTAATTTAATTTTTATATTTTAATAAAATTAATTTCTTTAATAATGCAATATTTTTAATATTTTATATTTTTAATATATTTCTACAAACTTTTTATATTGTTACATTTAATAAAATAAAAGTTTATTTTAATTTTTAATTGTAATTTACTTTTTATATTTTAATAAAATAAAAGTTGTTTTAATATCCTAATGACTAAATCGCAAATGTGAGAAAAGTATTGTGGCTCAAGAGTAAATATTCAAAATTTGAGGGGTTAAAAGGCATGTATGAAAAACTTGAAGGGCCAATAGTGTAAATAATTTAAGGGTGGAAGGATCTAGAAACTAAGAAAAAATGGATGAATTAGGACTAAATTGAATAAGTGAAAATGTATGAGGGGTTAAATTATAATTTTATCAAGATGGGTGTTGATCCAATGTAAGAATTTTGAACGATCATAAGGGGCAAAATAATCATTTAGTAAGAAAGATAATTTTGAAGAATGATGATGATGGTGATATTTTAGATTAATTGAACAACTTTTTTTTTGTTTTGCAACTTAGTCCTTCTACAAAAGTTCACCATTTTCATCAAGAAATTAAAAGAATTTTCATAGCCACCAAGAGACAAAAATGATAAAGAGACTATCAATTATTCCGATTTGGACATGAGCGAGATGTATGGCCTGGGTTCCTACACCATCCGCATAACTTCCGTTGGTTGGCTGTTTCTCGGATATCCATATTGTTTCATATTCTAGTGGAGCAAGGTCGACCCTTTGGTTTACGACGCGGTTCACTATCCGGTAATAGCTTAAAAGGAGCAAGCGATACAAACAGCCACTTACGTTCATTTGGGACTGGTGGGAATACGTGTCTCCACACGTTGTACATGTATTCTATTTTGTACACTTCGTCGACATAGCTCATGGGATCCAGACGAAGATTTTGACAAGCTGTAATTACATGAGCGAATGGATAACGAAGTGTGTCAAATATCGCACAGTCTCAGGTCCTATTTCTCAAGTGTACACGATATCGCCCGCCAATAATACCTTGGTTTGGCATGTCAAACTCAGTCACACGAAACCATAGGTTGTCGCGATCATGACACACTGTGTATGGTGTTGGCACGTGCCTTCGCCTTGTTAATTTCTTGCGATACCTTCACGCATCATACATGACCTCCCTACAATTGGCCTTTATAACTCGATGCTCACTTCGAAAATAGTGTCACTAAATAAAAATATGTCTCTCGCACAATCGATGTTATCAGCAAATGGCGCGTTCCTTTTAGAACAAAATTTATGCATCCAGCCAGGTTTGAGGTCATATGACCATATCGTAGGCCGCCATCATATGCTTGTGTCCACTGTTCGAAAGGTATGTTGCATAGGTAGTTTGCGCCTTCTTCGTGAACTGAGCGCAAAATCCCCAACATCTCGTGAAAAAGGTCCTTATTTATCTAATACCCTGCCAATATAAGTTGATAGCGAATATTGCATACCACTCTTTAATTAAGAATAAATTGAATATTACAAACGAAATTATATTAATAGATATTACATACCCATGTTGGTCACTTGCCTTCGTTCACTTGTAGATCGATGTTGCCCGTGGTAGTTGGACGCAACATGCCTTAGGCAATATCGATGGTGTGTGCGATGCCATAGGCTTCCCTGTTGCTCTATTGCGACCAGTATTCCAGGGCCCCAATCCGATATAACGCATATATCAGGTTGGGGGCAGACATGCCTCCTTAACCTAGATAAAAAGAAATCCCAGTCATCAGCTGACTCCCCCGGTGTTATTGCAAACGCAATCAGAAGAATTCTCCCACTGCCATCCTATGCCACAGCTAGCAATATCCGATGCATATTTCTACCATACATGAAGGTACCGTCAATTTGTACCAATGGCTTGCAGTATAGAAATGCGTCTCGACATTGCTTAAATGTCCAGAACAATCGCTTGAACACTTGGCATCCACGGAGCAATCTATCGTTGTAGTACGCAGGTACCGTTTCAAGGTTTATTATGTTTCCTGGGACATATCTCTCCAGCACCTGACACCACTACCGCACTTCATTATTTGAAGCGTCCTACCGACCATGAAACTTTTCCAAAGCCTTCTACTTAGCTATCCAAGTCTTGCGATAAGAGGGTGTGTACCCCAATTGGCTACGAATATTGGTAATTAAGACCGGCACTGAAGCCTTGGGATCCGCCTTCATCGTCGATATTATTAAGCTAGCCAACATATCTGAATCCATATTGGGATGATCTTGTGAAACACCTATCAACGAAGTACGTTAAATAATGCAACATTACGTAATATCAGTATTATTCAAAAACCCTAAACACCTTGTGATACTGTACCGGCAAGACATGTATATGGACCTTTGTACTTTTTAATCTCCCACAAGCCTTTCCTTTTCCTCAATGAGGCCATGATTTTCCATGAACATGTACTGTCTTGCACTGCACACTTGGCCTCATACTTATCGAGTTTGGATTTAACCATGTTGTAGTTAACCCCGTTCTTAATGATATATTATTTCAATGCACCAAGAAAACTATCCTTGTTGGAAAACTCTTTACCAACTTATAATTCATCCGAATCCAATGATGAACTTGTACGGTCACACCTTTTGCGTGGTAGTTCAGGAAACTCCAACGTATTGTCTTGAGATTGATCAACATTATGCATGTGGGTTAGAGGCGAGTACGCCCTGAATCGTGAATCTTCTTCGTCTTCATCTGAACCCCCTTCAACATCTTCAGGTATGGTTGGAACAGGCTTCGGTTCAAAAAATAATGCAACTTCTGCACCATCGGGACCGGGCTCTCGAGGTGGATCCACATCGAACTCATCATCCGACCCACCATTATCTGCAACGAACGAGGTCCCCTCGCCGGTGGATGTCGTGGGGAGTACATTATCCCTTCTTAAACAACTTTCCTAACATCCCCAATCATATGTGGATTGCCAACCACTAGAAGTTGATGACATTCCCCAATACGTATTTCTAGCATCGAACGACGACCCATCGATATGCATGTCCCATCCACCAACCGAGTGTCGTGCAGGGGTTGTGTTTTCTATACTACCACCAAACACGGGCGCTTCTGTATTCTGCCTCGCACTAACAGAGTGTCGACTTGGGGTCATGTATTCCCCTCGAACAGCAGTAGATGTTGAAGTCACAGGAATATCACTTGTCGATGAAAATTGTACATATACCTCAAGATAGGGTGATCCACTAGAAAAATGAGTCTCCACCATTGCCTCCAAGCTTCGAGGACCTTTGATATCGAATTAGTCATATCTCACGGGATCAACCGAAGCACAAAATCTGTACTTAATAGACTGAACTTTCATTGGCGTTGTTCCGAAGATTTTACGCCTAATTCTTTTGCGAAGTTCTATCAAATCTATGTTCTGGTTAAAAATCAATCGCGCTGTGTTCTCCGATAAAAAAATAACACCGTTTTCGGTGTCATGAACCTCACCATCATAGTAAATAACAACACTAATACGTTCACTCATCTTCAATCTCTATTATACTTTTGCCTCAATTTCTATTGTTCAACCTGAGAATGAAATTTGGCTCATTTATAGTCTAAAGACAAATAGGAACTACTGTACCAAAAGAGCGTCCACATGGGAGCTTTTTTCAGTACTCTTGCTAATAATGCATCCTGCTTGAAGTGTTTTGGTCACTATTTATTCAGAAACGTCTTCTCAAATTATCTTTTCAGGAATTACTATAACAAAAGAGCGTGCACGTGGGAGCTTTTTTCAATACTCTTGCTGGCAGTGCATACTGCTTGAAGAATTTTGGTCACTATTTGTTCAGAAACATCTTCTCAAAATTATCTTTTCAGGAACTACTATAGCATAAGAGCGTCCACTTTGGAGCTTTTTTCAGTACTCTTGTTGACAGTGCATCCTGCTTGAAGCGTTTTGGTCACTATTTGTTCAGAAACGTCTTCTCAAAATTATTTTAGTAGATTCTACTGTAAAAAAAATAATTTTTATATTGCTGATATATTTTTTTCCTAAACCCTAAACTTAAAATTATTTTAATTAATTAGCCCTAAAATCTAGTTCATTAATTTCCCTAAAAACCCTAAAAACCCTAAACTCTAAGACCTTAAAAATCGTAAAAACCCTAAACCCTAGCCTTAAAACCCTAAAAACCCTAACTCTAACCTTAAAAACAGCTAAAAACCCTAATGGAAGAGACGGGCAAAATGCGCCCCTAGGGGAGCTTTTTTGCCACATCAGTAAAGCGTGCCCTCAAGGACGCGATTTTTGCTGATGTGGCAAAAAACGCTCCCTCAGGGATGCATTTTCCTGTTGCATCCCCTGACATCGCACTGACGTGGATGCGCTTTCAGGGAAAATGGCCCCTTTCGGTAAATAATTGGAAAAAAATGTCATTTTTCGTAAATTTTGAAAAAAATGACATTATTTGGTAATTTACCCGAGCACAAACAGCCAAAAACTAACCCCAAAAAAGGAATATTAATTTATGCTCATTTAATACCTTTAAATTTCAGTATGATGTATATTTTTATATTTATTTCGTTTTTTTGGGAAATGACGAGTACTTTTTTTCCTATGGCAGAATTCACGGTAGGTGCTAACCAGCTTTTTTACGTGTATATTATTAAAAAAATTTTAATACCAACATGATATTTCAGTATAATTAAATACCAAAATAATATATTTAGGGAATGATACCTTTTTCATGGGCGACACCGTCATTTTTTTAATAAATTTTAATTATTTTAAAAAATATGATTTTATTAGTGGTGTCATTTACATAAGCGGCACCACTTTTATATCCCTTATATACAGTCAAAATATGGTCAATTTTTGACATGTGACAGGTCCGCCCAAGTGACTCCTTTTGGACTAGCGGCACCAGTCACACCTTGACAGGCGGCACTAGTGCCAGTCACCGTCCCCTCTGTCGTGTCTAGCTTGGACACTAAATTTTGCAATAACTAACCCCTTCAAAGGGAAAAAAGGAAGAAGGATGGGAGATCTTATAAGCATGGTCTGTAACACCCTTAACCTGTATTCGTCGCCGAAACAGGGTTACAGAGCATTGCTAGAGTTTTCATTTTATCACAACAATCATAATTCCATAACAAAGATATGAAATAATACATTATATAATCTCTAATTTTAAAAAAAAAATAAAAAATTTTAACCATATGCTTACCTGGGCCAATCTGTAGAATTTGTAAAAATTTAGGGACTAATCTGAAATTTTCTCTTTTCCACATTTGTCTTCTAGTTCTTGATCTATAATATAAACTTTTCCATTCATTTGCATCAAGTTCAATTCTAATTCACTTCATACTTTATGCCCCTCAATTTTCAAAATTACACTTTTACCCTAAATTTTATAGTTTTTTTACAATTTAATCCCTAATCAATTAACCCATCAATTGAGCTTATTTTTCTCAATTAACACTTTATCTAATCATTTTAGGCTACTACAAAGCTTTTGGTATTTAAAATTTCAGCACCAAACCTTAATTCTCAACTTTTCACAATTAAGTCCTAAAAATCAATTTTTATTAAAATCACTTAATAAAATAATCATATAATGAAATTAAAGCTTCAAATCCAAGATAATTCAACATAAAATTCCAGCACTCAGTCATGATAACTTTCAAAATCACTCATAGAATTAAAACCTAATGGATTGGGTAGTTGGACCTAATTGTAAAAGTCACAAAAAACATAAAAATTATAAAGAAGAAACAAGAATTGAACTCACATGGTGCAAACTATGAAAACCCAGCTTCTTCCAGACCTCCTATGGCATTTTTGGCTGATAATTAGGAAGAAATGTCTAGATTTTTCAATTTGGTCACTTGTTTTATATTTAATTTTAACCAAATTACCATTTTGCCCATAGTTCACATTGTTTTTTCTTGTTCATTTCTATACCCATACCGTCTAGCCCATATAATTTGGGTCTAATTTCATTTTAATTCATTCCTTACTAGACACTTAAGCTATTTAATCATTTTAGCAAATTTTGTACCTTTTACAATTTAGTCCTTTTTAATTAATTAATTATCAAAACGTTAAAATTTTCTAACAAAACTTTAATACTAACTTAATAACACTCCATAAATATTTATAAAAATATTTATGGCTCGGTTTATGAATTTGAGGTCTCAATACCTCGTTTTCGACCCTATTTACCTAATAAATTCTTCTAATTCTCAAAATTTACTCATTCAAAAATACTTCTAATGTCACATTTGACTTATTTATTTTAATTTTATTAAATTTTAAACCCACTCATCGAATTTAGTGATCTCGAATCTCTGTTTCCGACACCCTTGAAAATTGGGCTGTTACATGGTCTCCCTGTAGAAGAAGGGTCGGTAGTGAAAAAGAAAAAGAGGGAAAGAAAGGAGAGGAAGGAGAAAATAGAAAGGAAAAGAAGAAGAAGAAAGAAAGAAAGAAAAAAGAAAGTATGTATTATTTTAGTAATTAATGTTTTTTAATTTAAAGGGATTAGTTTTGTTTTTTTTTTTTGTATTTAGTTTAGTGTTGTGATTTGTCATGAATATAATTTTTTTGTTTTTTAATTATTTTAAAGTTATTTTGTTAGTAATTTATGATTAGGTTATAAACTATTTTTGTTTAGTTTAGTGTTTTGTGAATTTGTATTAATGTAAATTTTTGTTTTTTTTAATTATTTTATAGTTATTTTGTTAGTAATTTATGATTAGGTTATAAATTGTTTGTATTTAGTTTAGTGTTTTGTCATTTTTATGAATGTAAATTTTTTGTATTTTTAAATTATTTTAAAATCATTTTCTTAGTAATTTATGGTTAGGTTATAAATTGTTTGTGTGTGTTTAGTTTAATGTTTATTGTGATTTTTTATGAATGTAATTTTTTTAATTATTTGAAAGTTATTTTGTTAGTAATTTATGATTAGATTATAAATTGTTTGTGTTTAGTTCTTGTTTATTGTGATTTTTATGAATTTAATTTTTAATTATTTTAAAGTTATTTTGTTAGTAATTTATGATTAGGCTATAGATTGTTTGTGTTTAGTTTAGTGTTTATTGTGACTTGTTATAAATGCAATTTTTTGTGTGTTTTTAAATTATTTTAAAGTTATTTTTTAGTAATTTACTGATTAGGTTATAAATTATTTGTTTAGTTTAATGTGTATTGTGATTTGTTATAATGTAATTTTATTTGTTTTTTATTTATTTGACAATTTTTATTGATTTGTTGAATTAAATTTGTTTTTAATATAATTTTATAGGTTGTTTGAAAGAAACTAAACATATAAGTTTTATTTTATTTTTGTTGATTTGTATGTTTTCTATGTTTAGATAATTTATGTTTATTTTAATTATATTATTATTGTAAACTAACATAATTTTTTATGTAGGTAAAATATGAGAAATTGTAAACTAAAATAATTTTAATTATATTATTATTGTGTTTTTTACCGTGTTTTTGTTACTCACGTATTTACTATGTTTTTATTGTGTTTTTTATTTCTCAAATTCCAAATTATTTACTATCTTTTTGCAACAAACTAAATGAATTTTATTTGTAATTGCGATTTGCAACAAATGGGTTCTTTGATTAATAATGATGATCACATATCAAGTACTATTAATGAGATGGTAATAAAATTGTTATTTGTCACTCCCGTCGTTTATAGAATTAAATTAGATTATATTAACTATTTTGCTAATTTAATAATGTCAGGGCCCATACCGTGCATTGAGGGGTCGTGTTAATAGTGTAGGCTTTCTGCCAGATAAACGCCTAATCCCATACTTGGAGTTAGTTAGATATGGACCAGCGGCACTGATCCGGACCTTTGATCTGCGATACGACTTAATATCCGCTTTGGTCGAGCGATGGAGTTCGGAGACCCACACATTTCATTTTCTGTGTGGGGAGTACACCATCACTCTACAGGATGTTGCACTGCAGCTTGTGCTCCCCATCGATGGGAATGTGGTCACGGGCATAAGTTTGATCTCTAGGTTGGTTGCCCTTTGCTATAACTTACTTGGACGCTTGCCCAGTGAAGGAAAATTTACGGGTTTGAGGTTTGAGGTTTTCATGGCTAAAGGCCAATTTCGAGCATTTACTGAGTACTTCCAGTGAATGGGAGGTGATGCACATCGTTCGAGCTTACATTATGCACATTATAGGGGCTGTACTCATGTCGGATGCAAACAGAAACAAGGTCTACTTGATATACTTGCCCCTATTATCTGATTTCCATAAAATACGTTCATACAGTTGAGGTCTGTAGTGTTAGCTATGTTGTATCGCGAACTTTGCTGGACGACAAACCCTTCTACGGTAGACATAGGCAGATGCCTCATATTGTTGCAGTCTTGGGTGCTTTATCGGATGCCATTCTTGGCATCGATTAGTCATCTCTTGGCATCGATTAGTCATCAATCATATGTATTTCCACTTGTAAATATGTGATGAATTTTTACTCATTATAATAATTAGTTTTTTTTTTTTCGGATGATAATATTCTAACAATTTGTTTTCGTAGATGGAGCACTAATTCGGGTATCGGGAGGTCATACACGGTTCCGATATACCATCTAATGATTGAGAATTATGCTGGAGAGGGGGTAAGTTTTTCCAATATTCATGACATTTTATTATTTTATCTCACTCGACCCGCGTTAATATAACCATATTATTAATTGTGCAGTTTATTTGGATGTTATATTTTGTCCTAGAAATTTTATTCCCTCGTCTGCTCACGTCCACTCAAACCTATGGTGTATTAACGCACCCACTATTCTCATCAAATTCACATCAACATAAAATGCAAATTAGTTTATATTTTTTAAAATAGCTTTACTTTGGGTAAAATGTATTTACTTTAATATTAAAATAAATGGATTTTATGAGTAAAAATTATAAGTTAAGGGCTTATTTAACTACAAAAATAGGTTAAAGGCTTGTTTAAACACAATATAGTGAGTTGAAGGGGAATA
Source organism: Gossypium rotundifolium (assembly GCA_025506655.1). NCBI lineage: Eukaryota > Viridiplantae > Streptophyta > Magnoliopsida > Malvales > Malvaceae > Gossypium > Gossypium rotundifolium. The sequence continues at coordinate 99,440,272 of CP106722.1, read as the reverse complement.
AAAAGAAAATAATAAATAAGGAGGACTTACAAGGCAATTAGCCACATTTAAGGAGGGTTTACAAGGCAATTAGCCACATCTAAGGTTTGTATAAACTCAAAATGGAAAATTTCAGTTATTAATCTATGGGCATGCCATTTTAATATTAATTTTATTTTTTGTATTATTTACGTAAAAAAGCCTTATTTAATTCTACAAAAATATAAAAGCAACAAACTTTAGACTAACTTTGTAATTCAAATTAGATTAATTGCAACAAATTTTAGACAAATTTTAGATCCAATCCTCTCTACATATAGTGAATGTAATTAATACGGGCATTTACTCCGATTAATAGGGGTTGATCAACATCTCAATTCCTACCCGATTGTGACGATTGTCTAATATGATAGTTTCGATGTGGGCATTTACTCCGATTATGACTAGCTAATCTGCATACACCACACAACCTCCCGTCGGATTTCTCCTTAATGTCCATTTCATTATGGATTCTAGATGATTGCTGATAACCTTTCGGATTCCTACGCAACCTTTTCTCTGGGACAAGCTCGAAAGTCATCGAAAGCACCTCCCATGTAGACAGGCCAGGCATGAAACACCCCTTACACGTGTTCAACACCGAAACCGGATACGAGGCATTACCGAACTTCTCTTGCTTAAACATACAACTTTAGGCTATAAGATTTTATTTCAACATAAATCTTTTCATTCATTGTCATACCATCCTTATTATAGGCCTACAAGGCCCTAAACATACATTCAGAAGGTTTCAGATTAAACCGAAAACTTTTACGTGCTTAGAAAATTTTTGCCTAAACAGGGGCCACACGCTCGTGTGGAATGGAACACGCCCGTGTGGGCAGGCCGTGTGGTCACACACGCCCATGTTCCTAACCCGTGTGGAATTTTATTTTCTAATTCGAACCTACAGGGGTTTTCACACGACCGGGCACACGCCCATGTCCCTAGCTTGTGCCCCTCACACGGCCTCGACACGCCCGTGTGCCAAAACCATGGCATTCTTTTTATGACATCATCATCACCTCACTAAGTTCACACGACCAAGGTTCACGCTTGTGTCCTTAGACCATGTGTCGAATTAAATTCCTAATTTTAGGTGCAGACTTTACACGGCCTGGGCACACACCCATGTCCATGGCCGTGCCTCCCACACGGCTGAGAGACACGACCGTGTCTCTGCCTGTGTCTTTGCCCGCGTGTTTACTGTTGAGCATACTGACTTGCAAGCGTAGCATGGAAGGGGACACACGGCCGATCAACACGCCCATGGGGCTGACTGTGTGTTGCACACGGCCTAGACACATGCCCGTGTGTCTACCCGTGTGGAAATTAAAAAAGGCTATATTCCAAGCCAAATGCCACCCTGCATAGCAACCATACTTATACCAATTCATTTCAACATAACTCATGACTCTAAAGCACTTCCAAGAACTCAATTCGAAGCATCCACACAAGCATAAACTTCATAATTTCATCATCATTGAATATAAATAAACTTGTCATGTATTGGCCCAATTCCAATGACTGTTTACAAAATGACTTTGATAACATAAATAGCCAACATTTTGGCTATCAATATGACATAACAAAATACCCAAGTCCTATACATGCCATCCTCAAAATAAATCTAACTTTGTTATACCAAAGAGATGTCGATAGTGTGATTTCTGAACTCCAACGTCCCACGATCCTCGAGTTATCTTGGCAATGCTACAAGGAAATGGGAAATGAGAGGGGTAAGCATAAAGCTTAGTAAGTTTGCATGAAGATAAATAGAAACAATAATCTCATGATGACATTAACCCATGGCATTAGGTAACCACCCAAAATCTTAAGCACTTTGCTATAACTTACTCGTACTTGTTCTTACCTAGCACATACCATCCCACATATCTTAAACATTCCTCGTGAATTACTCACGGGTACCTGTGTTCACTCAATCACATGGCTTTAGTACTAATCTCATTTCTATTTTCAAGCTTATCTATTTATCCCACTAAATCACTAGGGATACTCAAATACGCATATTCATCGTCATTAACATAAACACGAAGCCAATGCCACATCCCAAATGTGGTCTTACATGGGGTCATCTCTGAGTGCCGATGCCATATCCCAGATATGGTCTTATATAGAATCTCACATCAAGTGTAACACCCCAAACCTGGTCTAAACGCTACAACCGGATATGACGTGCCACGGGAAGGAAAAAAATGCTTTAAAACTGATTCGTTGATTTTTGAAAAGGGAAAGTCATTGTAAAACTAATAATTTTTTTTCCAGAAAACGTCGAGGTGTTTTGGAAAGGTGCAAAACATGTTAATATTCCGTATTATTTACTTAGGCATTATATATATAAAAACAAGTACTTATTTAGTTTTTTTCAAACATTCAATTCCTAGTTTAATTGACATAGTAAATATGAACTTTAGAGTCTACTAAATAAAAACAAACCCAAAATAAAGTTTAGGCGGCCTTATTACATAAATGTGAACCAAAATTAAACAAAATACTAAGTTCGAATGGAAATTTTGTGATAAACCAAATGTTGTGCATGGCCACCTCGAGTCCTCTCCGGCTCCATATCCACAATCTAGGCCTGATCTGCAAAATGTAATGGAAAGGGGTGAGTCACCGAGACTCAGTGTATAAATCCCCATCCCAAAGAAATTATGCCCTTACACAAATTCATACATTAATATGCAAGTCATGCAACCCATCCAACCTAGTATCCATCCGAGTCTCCCAAATCTACCCCTTGTGGTACCAAACCACTGGTGGTGCCAAACCACTGGTAACCAAAGTTACAAAAGAGATACATATGTGGTACCAAACCACTGGTGGTGCCAAACCACTAAGACTTAGTCACAATTTTAAACATATGTGGGGCCAACCCACTGTGTGATACCAAATCACTGGTGACAGTCTGATAGATCATACTTCCCCCTCCTCTCATCACCCATAACACATATTTATGGTAACAACATCAGTATGATCATGTTTAACATATACAGTTAGGCATACAAAGTATTATGCTCCCATAGATCGCAACCAATGCAAGAAATCATAACAACTTGCCCGGCATCCTAGCTCTTACCCACAAGGGTAATTTAGCAATCATAGCCGTCACTCCGGTTTTTAAACAACACACAACATTAACACATATTAAGTAAGAAAGTGTGTAAGAGTTACACACCGGTTTTCAGATACATCGCTTCTACGCTACTTTGGCGTTGGGTTTGAGATCCAACCGCCCTATTGCTAGTCTGTTATTATTGTCCATAATAACCCCTTGGTTACTAACCGAATGTAAATGGTGAGATCTAATTAATTACTTACTTATAGTTCTAAATCGCAACCTTACCTAAACTGTCGGATCCCGAAAGTCTTCAAGAAGATGTCTCCACCAACCTCCCTACATTCGGCCAATACCCAAGTATTAAACCAATCCTTTACATGCAATCAAATGAGTACCAATCACAGTTGGCCAAAGTCAAAAGAACAACAACCATTCGGCCGAACCTACCTTTACCTACCTTCGGCTTTCGCAACAAATCGGCACAGAGGACCTTTAATGGGACAGATTCAGCTACTAGAAGCAGAGAGGGAAAATCGACAGACCTTAAACAAGTGTTTTGGGTTAGATATTAATGAAAAAAAAAGTGAAATCGCATAGAATAAAATCCGAAACTCACGGATTACTAACGAGTATGCGACATGGTGCACCTTCGGAAATGAAACCTCCTAGTAGATTCGGTTATGGAGGAGGAATATGAGTAAGAAGAATTCGGCTTTCAAGAAGATATTGGAGAAGAGAAGAAGGCTAGGGAATTTTGGCTAGAAGAGAGAAAAGAGAGAAAAGAATTTTGGCTTGAGAGAAAAGATGAGAAAGTGGGAAAAACAAATGGAAAAGATGATAATTCTCCTTCCAAATTTTGGCTATACACAGGCACACACTCAGAGCTGGAGTTTCGACCAACTCTCTCCCTCCTGATAGCTCTTATCTTGCATGATAACCCAATCCCTATCTCATCTTAGAAGAGGCCAACTTAGAACCAACTCTTCCCTCTTAATTATCATCATTTTAATCAAAAAATAAAAGAAATAACCCCCTAAATTGTAGCTAGGTGCCGTCCATTCTCTCCCTCCTTGAAGTGCCAAATTTTGGCTCATTAACTTGGGCCCCAAATGGCCACATTGGCCCAAACTCCTCCCCTAAGTGACGCCACCCACATGTCCACCTATTGCACCTCCAACTTTGGGCCACGAGCCCAACTTACTACTAAACATACTCACTTAACTTTTAATTTATACACTAACATTATTTATAAGTAATTTAACCCAGGTTTTTAAGCCCAAACCTGAGCCCAATCCACACCTCAAAGCTTTTACCTACTAATTTAGCCATGCAACGTATCAAATGCACAGACCCACAGGATCAGGATATTACAGTTCTACCCCCTTAAAACAAATTTCGACCTCAAAATTTACCTGGTCAAAAGAGGTGAGGGTATTGTTGTCAGATGACATCTTTCGGCTCCCATGTCGCTTCTTCCGACCCATGGTTCTGCTATAGTACCTTTACCAAAGGAACAAGTTTTCTACGCAAAACCTTAACCTTGTTAATCCATGCTGGCTTTACTTGTAATTCCGCTAACAGGCTCCCATTCTCATACAGACTAAGGCGAGCAAACATGGCTCTTAAATCCGCCACCACCTTACAGCTCAAGGCGTCTGCTACCACATTAGCCTTTCCCGGGTGGTATTCAATCGAGCAGTCATAGTCCTTTAACAGCTCAATCCACCTCCTTTGCCTTAAATTCAACTCCTTCTGCGTGAGAAGGTACTTCAAGCTCTTGTGATCCATATACACTACCGACTTCTCTCCATACAAATAATGTCTCCAGATTTTCAGCATAAAAACTACTGCAGCCAATTCTAGATCATGCGTCGGGTAGTTCACTTCGTGAGGTCTTAACTGTCGAGAAGCGTACGCTACCACTTTTCCTTCTTGCATCAGCACACAACCCAATCCTGTGTGGGATGCATCACAATAAACCGTAAATTCTTTTTGGTTTCCGATTGAATTAATACTGGGGCCTCCGTCAGAATCCTTTTTAACTTCTCAAAACTTTCCTGTTGCTTGTCTGACCACACGAACGGAACACCTTTCCTCAGTAACTTGGTTAACGGTGCTGCAATCAGAGAAAATCCTTTCACGAACGTCCGGTAATACCCTACTAGCCCTAGAACACTCTGAATCTTAGCCACAGACTTTGGTGGCTTCCAATCCAAAACGGCCTCAATCTTCCGAGGGTCCACTCTAATTCCCTCAGCTGACACTACATGACCCAAGAAAGTAACCCCCTTCAGCCAGAACTCGCACTTACTAAACTTGGCATATAAATGCTTTTCCCTTAGAATCTGCAGCACCACTCGTAAATGCGCGTTATGCTCCTCTTCCGATTTCGAGTACACCAGGATATCGTCGATAAATACTACGACAAACCAATCCAAATACGATTGGAACACCCGGTTTATCATATCCATAAATACTACTGGTGTGTTCGTCAACCCGAACGGCATAAACAAAAATTCATAATGCCCGTATCGAGTACGAAATATCGTCTTATGGATGTCCGCCTCCTTCACCTTAAGTTGGTGATGCCCCGACCTCAAATCTATCTTGGAAAAGACCGATGCTCCCTTAAGCTAGTCGAACAAATCGTCTATCCTGGGCAAAGGGTACTTGTTCTTAATCGTCAATTTATTCAACTGACGATAGTCTATGCACATATGCATCGACCCGTCCTTCTTCTTAACAAAGAGTACCGGCGCTCCCCACGGAGACGCACTTGGCCAGATGAAACCCCAATCTAGCAACTCCTGAATTTGTGCTTTCAACTCCACCAATTCCTTTGGCGCCATCCTATACGGAGCAATAGACACTGGCGCTGTTCCCAGTAGAAGGTCTATACCAAACTCTACTTCTCGATCCGGGGGCAAACCTGGAAGCTCTTCTAGGAAGACATCAACAAACTCATTCACCGCACGGACACTTCCTATAGCCAGTTCCTTACCTTCCAATGCACAAACATAAACTACAAATGCCTCACATCCTTTCCTTACCATCTTCTCCGCTTTCAGCGCGGACACCACATTAGATAGGTAATTCCTTCTCTCACCTATCATTACCACCTCTACACCCTAGACCATTTTCAGCACCATACGCTTAGCCGCACAGTCTAATTCTGCCTGGTACTTAACCAACCAATCCATTCCTAAGATTAAATCAAACTCCCCTAAGGGTAGTTCCATCAAATCCGCTTGAAACACGACCCCTTGAAGTTCTAGGGGTACATTCCTATATAGTTTCTCTACCACCACAGAGTGTCCTAGAGGGCTAACTACCATCATCTTCTTAGCAGATATCTCATAGGCTAAGTTCAGAGTTCCTAGCACACTACTAGCAAGATGCGAGTGTGTCGAACCAATATCAATTAAAGCAATGTAAGGTAGCCTAGAAATTATAAACGTACCGGTTATGACGTCTAGTGCGTCGCCCTCCTCTCGACGTTTGGCTGCGTAGACCAACCCAGGCTGCCTAGCATTAGCCCCTCCAGCACCTCGGCCAGGTGCTCCACGACCTCGACCATTGCCATTACCATTACCCCTAGCCGCACCTCGACCCCTCTGTGGTTGTTGGCCCTCTCTCCTGAATTGACCACGTCCTTGACCCTTAGCTCGGATCCTAGCTAACTTCTGCGGACAGTCCCTTACGGTGCTCCATCGACCCACACTCAAAACATCCTCTGTTACCAGCCCAACATTCACCCGAATGAGACTTCCCATATCGAGCACACCGAGGTGGCCACTGAGGTGCGACAGCAGGCCTCGCAGCTTGATCCGGCCCACCAAATCTAGTTCTTTTTTGAGCATTTCCTCCAGACACTGGTGGCCCAAAGCTCCTTTTATCCTTGCCCCTATCCTGATTCCGTTTCTCGGTCCGCTTCACCTCCTCAGCTATTTTGGCCTTTTTCACGAGAACGGTAAATTCTCTTTCATGCTGAGGTGCAATCAACACCCGCAGCTCATCTCTCAGCCCGTCATCGAACCTAACACAGCACTCATGTTCTGTGGCCACCATACCCCGAGCATACCTACTCAACTTCAAAAACTCAGCCTCGTACTCAGGTACCAACTTATTCCCTTGTACCAAATTTCAGAACGCCTTACGTTGCGCATCAGTATAGCCAGTCCCCACATACTTCCTCTGATAGGCTGCCCTAAAATAATCCCAGGTGATATCACCTGCCACTGCACCATCCCTTACCGTGAGCCACCACTGGTACGACTCATCCCGGAGAAGAAAATATCCCCTTCAACTTCTCCTCAGCCGAGAAGTCTAAGTCATCCATTATTCGCTCTGTTGCCTCCAACCAATACTCAGCAGCATTGGGAGCTACACCGGACAACCCCTAAACACCTCTGCTCCGTTAGCTCGGAGTCGCTCAGCCACCGAATTGTGAGTTTCTGCTCCCCCACCTGCCTCAGCAACCCTTTCTAAAACTCACAGTACTGCCTGCGATACTACGTCATTACCACTGGTCTAGTCCTAAAACTTCGACTTCACGACACAGATCCAAGATCACATTTCGGACCCATGGCCAGACCCTGCTGGCTCCGACAAGGCCATCCTACCCCTACCATGGCCACGCGGTGGACGTCCACGACCTCGTGTACTCATTTTTCTCGTTCGGTTTATCTGGTTAAAAATTTTATGAATTACTAACTCTGTTCACTATTTATCCACGAACAATTTTATGAAAAATAATTTTTAAAAGTGATTCTTTCGTATTCGGACCTATCTACAGTTTTCAGTCTTCCTAATTCTAGGAAACATGCACATTCAACATTCATACGAGCACATCCATCACCTAAGGGTATTTTCATCATTTCACTACCCGGGGGTATTTTCGTAATTTTAACCTATAGGGGTATTTTTGTAATTTTCCAAAATATGATTCCAGGTGATTTGGCGAAATAAGGGTATTTTGGTAATTTTCCCAACTCGGGGGTATTTCGATAATTCTACAAATTCGGGGGTATTTTGGTAATTTTGTAAATCTGGAGGTATTTTGAAAATTTTACGAGCCAGGGTAATTTGGTAGTTTTATAAACCAAGGGTATTTTGGTCATTTCTCAATCTAAGGTAATTTTCACAAATCTAGGGGTTATTTGGTAATTTCAAAACTAAGGTTTTCACAAAACAGTGTGGCTGGTCCCTTTCAGGTTTTAGTTGTAAGTTTTTGCCTATCGACACACCCTCGTAACTAGGTGAATAGTCACTGTGCACCAGGTAGGATTCTAGTGAAAATGAGGTGAGTCACTAGGATTGCTTAAATACCAAGCTTTTCCTGAATCCATTCCTAGACATGCATATGCCTATTGCCACACCCTGGCTTGCCTAAAGTGAACAATCATTATGCACCAGGTAAGATTCTTGCGAAGAGGAGGTGAGTCACTCGGACTGCTTAAATACCAAGCTCTTCCGGATCTACTCCTAGACATGCATATGCTTTTTGTCACACTTTAGCCTTATGACTTGTCTACAGGTTCGGTTTATTAAGGTTAAGTCTTATAGATTAGAAAGTTGTTTGTCTAACCTAGAGTCCATGGGTACTATCATCCTTAGCTACGTCTAAGCCCACAAAACCCAACAAATATATATCACAATAGAAGTTAGGGTACTTACCTAGGTGGATCGATGCCGGAGACTCAGGTGCCATGCTTAATCATTTCACAAACCCAAAAACATATTTTGGGCCCTAAGCCCACAACCGAGCTTTTGAACTGGGCTCTGATACCAAAATGTAACAACCCAAACCCGGTCTAAACGCTACAATCGGATTTGACGTGCCACGGGAAGGAAAAAAATGCTTTAAAATCGATTCGTTGATTTTCGAAAAGGGAAAGTCGTTGTAAAACTAATAATTTTTTTCCAGAAAATGTCGAGGTGTTTTGGAAAGGTGCAAAACATGTTAATATTTCGTATTATTTACTTAAGCATTATATATATAAAAGCAAGTACTTATTTAGTTTTTTCAAACATTCAATTCCTAGTTTAATTGACATAGTAAATATGAACTTTAGAGTCTACTAAATAAAAACAAACCCAAAATAAAGTTTAGGCGGCCTTATTACATAACTGTGAACCAAAATTAAACAAAATACTAAGTTCGAATGGAAATTTTGTGATAAACCAAATGATGTGCATGGCCACCTCGAGTCCTCTCCGACTTCATATCCACGATCTAGGCCTGATCTGTAAAATGTAATGGAAAGGGGTGAGTCACCGAGACTCAGTGTATAAATCCCCATTCCAAAGAAATTATGCCCTTACACAAATTCATACATTAATATGCAAGTCATGCAACCCATCCAACCTAGTATCCATCCGAGTCTCCCAAATCTACCCCTTGTGGTACCAAACTACTGGTGGTGCCAAACCACTAGTAACCGAAGTTACAAAAGAGATACATATGTGGTACCAAACCACTGGTGGTGCCAAACCACTGAGACTTAGTCACAATTTTAAACATATGTGGGGCCAACCCACTGTGTGATACCAAATCACTGGTGACAGTCTGATAGATCATACTTCCCCCTCCTCTCATCACCCATAACACATATTTATAGTAACAACATCACTATGATCATGTTTAACATATACGATTAGGCATGCAAAGTATCATGCTCCCATAGATCGCAACCAATGCAAGAAATCATAACAACTTACCCGGCATCCTCACTTTTACCCACAAGGGTAATTTAGCAATCATAGCCGTCACTCCGGAACACACAACATTAACACATATTAAGTAAGAAAGTGTGTAAGAGTTACACATCTGGTTTTCATACTACTGCTTCTACGCTACTTTGGCGTTGGGTTTACAGATCCAACCGCTCCTATTGCTAGTCTGTTATTATTGTCCATAATAACCCCTTGGTTACTAACCGAATGCAAATGGTGAGATCTAATTAATTACTTACTTATAGTTCTAAATCGCAACCTTACCTAAACTGTCGGATCCCGAAAGTCTACAAGAAGATGTCTCCACCAACCTCCCTACATTCGGCCAACACCCAAGTATTAAACCAATCCTTTACACGCAATCAAATGAGCACCAATCACATTCGGCCAAAGTCAAAAGAACAACAACAAAACCATTCGGCCGAACCTACCTTTACCTACCTTAGGCTTTCTCACCAAATCGGCACAGAGGACCTTTAATGGGACAGATTCGACTGCTAGAAGCAGAGAGGGAAAATTGACAGGCCTTAAACAAGTGTTTTGGGTTAGATCTTAATGAAAAAAAGTGAAATCGCATAGAATAAAATCCTAAAACTCACCAGATTACTAAGGAGTATGCGGCTTATGGTGCACTTTCGGGAAACAGAAACCTCCCTAGTAGATTTGGTTATGGAAGAGGAATATGAGTAAGAAGAATTCATTTTTCAGGAAGATATTAGAGAAGAGAAGAAGTCTAGGGAATTTCAGCTAGAAGAGAGAAAAGAGAGAAAAGAATTTTGGCTTGAGAGAAAAGATGAGAAAGTGGGAAAAACAAATGGAAAAGATGATAATTCTCCTTCCAAATTTCGGCTATACACAGGCACACACTCAGAGTTGGAGTTTCAGCCAACTCTCTCCCTCCTGATAGCTCTTATCTTGCATGATAACCCAATCCCTATCTCATCTTAGAAGAGGCCAACTTAGAACCAACTCTTCCCTCTTAATTATCATCATTTTAATCATAAAATAAAAGAAATAAACCCCCTAAATTGTAGCTAGGTGCCGTCCATTCTCTTCCCCCCTTGAAGTGCCAAATTTTGGCTCATTAACTTGGGCCCCAAGCGGCCACATTGGCCCAAACTCCTCCCCTAAGTGACGCCACCCACATGTCCACCTATTGCACCTCCAACTTTGGGCCACGAGCCCAACTTACTACTAAACATACTCACTTAACTTTTAATTTATACACTAACATTATTTATAAGCAATTTAACCCAGGTTTTTAAGCCCAAACCTGAGCCCAATCCACACCTCAAAGCTTTTACCTACTAATTTAGCCATGCAACGTATCAAATTCACAGACCCACGGGATCAGGATATTACATCAAGCATCGATGTCATATACTGGATAGGGTCTTATACGATTCTCACATTCAATAACGAAGTCATATCCCAGATATGGTCTTATACGGGATCTCAATTCAGTGCCAAGGCCATGCCCCCGACATGGTCTTACACAGGGCCTTATCCATCTCATGTCTCGATGATAGTATTTTCTCATTCATTATAGTCCAGCCGGGACTTCAACATCTCAACTTTTATCATCTTTCTCATTCAACCCAATACTCAATTTCATAGAATATCATGTATCATTATAATATTAAACATTCTCAAACATACTAGCATAAATGTTGAATTTATCACATACAAACTTACCTCGAGTTCAAAATAAGCTAGATCGTCGATCTAGTCCGATACTTTGTTCTTTCCTTGGTTAAGGTTAATTCTTGGTTCTTCTTGATCTATAATAGCAAATTAGCTTATTTAATAATCACATTAATAATTGCATTTCAATAATCATGCTTTGGCAAAATTACTATTTTGCCCTTAAACTTTTACAAAATGACCATTTTACCCCTAAGCTCGGTAATCAATTCTAATCAAATTTCTACCTTTAAGGAGTCTAGGTGAACATTTATTTATTTTATGGAAACAATAAAAACTCATTATTTCACACATTTACCACACATTTTACAACCTTTGCAAAAAGGTCCTTTTAGGTGTTTTCATGGTAACACCTTTCACAAAAGTTGTTCATCTAATAACTAAGACCCATTTTATTCCATAAAAATGTAGCAAACTACTTAAAAACTCTCATGTAAAAACTCTAAACTCTTTACCATTTTACAAAATAGTCCCCTCTTTAGAAAGCTTAAGCTTTAGGGGTTCCAAAAGTACAATTATTATCAAGAAATGATCACTAACACACTTACTTGTAAAGAGAAGAGTGTGTTGAAATTTTTGAAGCTTTCAAACCGCTATTCACTGCTAATTTTTGGTGGAGGAATGAAGGAGAAAAGATGATATCTTTTATTTTTTTATTTTAATATAAAATCTCAATTTAGTCCACCTAATCCACCTACTTGGCCAAATTTTGACCTCTATTGTCCCCTATGGCTATCCAACCATCATTTAAAGGGATAATTTCCCTTTAAAGATCTCAAATTAATACTCCATATCTATTTAGCACCCTTAGCTTGTAATTTTGAACTTTCGCTCTTTATGCGATTTAGTCCTTTTTCGCGATCAAGCATGAAATCGCTAAAATTAAAGCACCAAAATTTTCATGCACTTATATAATCATGCTCTAACTCATAAAATAACATGAAAATAATTTTCTCCAACCTTGAATTAGTGATTTCAAAACCACTATTTTGACTAGCCCCTAAATCGAGCTGTTACAAGGCAAGACGGGGAACTCGTTCTCCCAAACACGCAACGTGCACTCTAGGGTGTACACCTCATCAATAAATTGTTTAACATTGAGTGAGACTTTAGCACAAGCTATCATGACATGTGCACAGGGATAATGAAGTGTCTGGAACCTCCTACAATCGCACTGTCTATTTAGGAGATCAACTCCATAAGACCTAGGTGGTATACCGGGTCGACGATCTATGGTTTCTGTAACTCGAAACGTTTCATTACGTCGTGAATATACTTCTACATTCATTGACCTCGCCATCCGACGGTTTGCAACCATTGCATCCCTAACATCTTTGATAAACACATGTCCCACCTCCATCTAGTTGACTTGTTGTTGCCCTATTCTTGGCATCAAGGTAGCCAACTTGTATAACGTAGCCAAGAAGACATATGAAATTGGAAGATGTCGTGTTTTCATCAACACGGAGTTAACCCCCTCTGCCACACGGAGTTAACCCCCTCCACCAAGTTATTGGTCATATGACCACAGCAAAAGCCCTTGTCGAAACTTTGAGCCCATTGCCACGACTCTATAGTACCCAACCATTGTCGAAAAGGTGTGTTAGTTTGACCCTCCATGTCACTCGCAAGTTGAGTCATCATTTTCCAGAAAATATGTGGCTTTAGCTCGTACGCTGTGTATGTATTACGAAAATATAAGTTATAGTCTCACCCAAAAAAATTAGGTTATAAATTGAAAAGATAAGGTTACCCTTTACCCATTCTCACAACTTGTCTCCATGAGTCTGCATTTTTATAATCTCAATGGAAGTTAGTCATGATGTGCCGAATGTAGTAAATAGATCTCCATGGCAGAAATTAATCATTTTTCTCTATCGGAGATAATGCAAATATTATCGTTACTAATAACATACCTCTACAGGTTCATAAAGAAGAATTCCCATGATTCCATGTTCTCCTTACCTACAATGGAAAATGCTATCGGAAGCACGTTCTTGTTCCCTTCTTGTGCAAACGCAAGAAGTAGGATCTATTTATATTTGTTGTATAGCCAGGTCTCATCTACTTGCACAAACGGCTTGCAGTGGGGAAATGCGAGCACGCATGGATCAAACATCCAGAATATCTATTGGAAAATTCTTTTTTCCTGTTGTAGTTTGTCATCTAAGCCGTAATAAGGCTGTGTCTGCAATTCAATGACAGTCTCTGATACGTACTCTCGCATAGCAACTATCCATCCCTGTGGCTTATAGCACGATGCATTGAAATCTCCATACAATTGCTCCATTGCCATCTATTTTCCTATCTATGCCTAGTATGATACTCGATACTAGAATCGTGCCATCATTTCGAGAATCAATACCAAAATTTTAATGGTCAGCATGTCCTTCACCATTGGCATGATGAACATATAGACAGATAGTTTTGGAATCAAGTTGTCGATGATCTTCTGTCATACGTGTTAAAGTGCATCTACGACTTTTGGATAAATGCGGCTCGTACTCGCCAATTACAGCCTTCCGTCAATCTCCAGCACTCCCTGATATATAATGCCAGTTTAGACATGACGACTTTGTAGTCTATTGATATAGTCATGCTATACCGCTTAATGAGAAATATGCACTCTTCCTTACTTTTGAATCTCTGACCCACGAACAACTCCTCAAGATTGGAATCTACGGCCAGCCGGTAAGCAGGTAGTATTTTAGGGTACTCCGAGAACTTGACTGCGTACGTCGTATCAGAGTCTATGAGCGACATGTGTGCCTCAGGATTATTGTGTATCACAATACGTCGAATCTGGTTCCCGACTGAAGAAGCGTTAATGTTTCCATCGTCATTCACGCATTCGTCGTCAATATTATCCAAGACCACGTCCACATTGGGATCACTATCACTATCGACATCGTGATCAGAAGGATCACTACTATCGTATACATCATCACCAACCACATTAGTCTTGGGTGCAGCATTAAGATCGATGTCGATCCCACGTATAGTCGATTGACTATCAACGTACGATATCGAAACCACCATACACGGCTCTTGAGCTCCATGTTCTTCACCTAATGGAGTGGGATCTTTAGTTGGCTCCACACCAACTAACTAAAAAAAAAATTGAATCGATGCATTTTGGTCGCTTCGATTCCCACAATAAAGAACGACCATTGTCTCTACGTCTTCATCGTCTACAAGTTTCATTTCGATGAATTTTATGGTATCTCTCGAAACTGGAAACTTGTAGAAAAGTTTCGAGATCCTTCACCCACAACGTCTAACAATTTTTACACGAATCATTTCCTTCATATCATCAAACGAGACATTTCTATTAAATCTCATTACTATTTTTTGGTGACATCCAAATATACATCCCATGGTTGTTGTCAAAATTACTCCATCGAAATAGACGCATACAAAAAATTGATTATCCATCTTCAATACTAAATCTATTAAAAAAGAATAAAAATTCTTAAAATATTTCTGAACAGTAAAAAATAATTATATAAAAATTAATGAACAAAAGAGACCAAAATTATAACAATATGCAAAATTTTTCATTCATAAGCTCAAACTTTTTCAGTTCTCATTTCATATATTTATAACCATATTTACTCATTTTTTCACATTCTCTACTCTCTAACATTTATCCTTACATTTAACCATTTAAACTCATTTCTACGTTTTCTTCCATCTCCGATTCTGTATCTTCATCTGAGAAATTCTCTATATTAAATTCCGAATTCTCTTCAAATTCATCTTCTACAATCCAATTTAGAAATTCCTTAAGATCTTCTTCCTCTTCAATCTTTATAACGAACATTGAATTTATGAATTCTCTTGGTAATTTCCTAACAACTAATTTATCCATCAATGGCATGTCAAAGACATTTTGCTTCGCAGTCAACTTTCGTGAACCTACACTTTGTCTCGCTATTTTCCTTGCTTTATAAGAGATTATAAACTTCATAAAGTATATAACTATATTCCAATAGGTTCGTGATACCAATATCTTACAAAGTTGGTCTAAAATGATTTGATGCTCTTGTTCTATTAATGTCCCTCTAAGGGTCAAGTATTGCACTTTATTCTTTCTAATTAGTTCATGACTCTTCCATAACACTTCTAGCATCTTTTGATTTACGGTAATAAGGTGTTGAACAATGTCTTCTTCTGGTTTCGTTATGTAATCTTGCAATTCTCTCATCATCTTATCAACTTTCTCCATTTGTGCGAAAGTTGTTATCTCATTAGGCAATATCATATTTATTGCCATTTCTAACAATATCTGTGACAGAAAATTTTTTTTTTCTCGATTTTCAATTTTTATCTATTTTCCTTTTATGTCATCACTAAGTAATAATTAATTTATAATAGTTACTAACAAAATAACTTTCAAATAAAAAAATATTAAAGATTACATTCATAACCTAACAAATCACAATAAACCCTAAACAAATAATTAACTTAATCACAAGACTTACTAACAAAATTAATAAAATTTACCTTCATAAACTAACAAATCACAATAAGCATTAAACTAAATAAGTAATTTATAATAGTAACTAACAAAATAACTTTAAAATAAATTAAAAACAACATAAAATTAACAATAAACAAAATACACAATACTAACAAAATAATTTATTGTAACACCCTAACCCGTAACCGTCGTCGGACTAGGGTTAAAGGCGTTACTGGATAGATCGGAAACTTTCATAACATTTCATACATTTCATTCATCAATCATACACATAATGTCCCTTAAATAGGTCAACGAGACCTTAAACATGCTTATAACTCGGGTTGGGACTAAAACGAAACATATACAGAAGTTTTCAGAAACTTAAAAAAACTTTTCTAAAATACAAGGGATACACGCCCGTGGGAGCAAACCGTGTGCCCACCACGGTTGCTAGACACACCCGTGTGTCCTCCCCGTGGTCGATCCTGACTTCACACCACGGCCACCAAGCACGCCCGTGTACTCTGACTGTGGTCGATACTGCCAAAATCAACACGGCTATCCAGCACCCCCGTGTGCTAAGGTCGTGTACTACTAGGCCATATACTGACTTTGCCCCACGGTCACTAGGCACGCCCGTGTGCCATGGCCGTGTGACATTATAGGTCATTTGCAAGACCAAAATGCCACCCACTTGGGTCTCTCCTACAAGCAACATTTACCAACACATAACATGCATATATGGCAACTAAAAACATACTAAATTGACCATTCAATCTATACATTCAATACCCATTTCATTCATTTACCTACCTAAAAACTTGACCATTTCATGAACATCAAACCATACCTAAACTACTACTCATACCACATTCATCAAGGTAAAATATGAACCAATAATTAGCCACATCTCATGACCAAGTCTACACATCAACTTATATCAAAAACTAGTCTATACATGCCATATCTAGTTATATACATTTCCAAAGTGTACCAAAATGAGTTTAGTAGTGTGATGACGATCCTTGGCAGTCCCGAGCCTTCAGTAGCTTTGACGACCTATAAAATAGAGGAAACACATACAAAGTAAGCTTTCCAAAAGCTTAGTAAGTCAATATACAAACAAACTTGGCATGAAAGGCATATATACAATTAAATACATTGGCACATCCCAATCACTTAGCAAACCATTACATATATACTTTGGTTCATAATCTTGACCATATTGGCCACATTCACAATTTAATAATCATATGAATACATAGCTCTTTCATAATCATTCTTGCATCTTTTTCATCTTCTTATATTCAATTATACTTTTCTTCAAATCAAAGTCATATAAGTACTTACCTTTTATACACACTTAATGTACATTCAACGTACCTAAAACAGATATTCGTTCACTTATTTGATCATAGCTCAGATTTACAATTTGTATCACAAACTTGCTCGTTGAACTTTAAGAATCTCGTATGATACTCAGAAAGCTGGGAAATAATCGTACAATGACAAATTCCCAGACGAGGTTTTACATGCACTCAAATATCGATGCCACCGTCCCAGATAGGGTCTTACATGAATCAATACGATGCTGATGTCCCAGACATGGTCTTACACGTAAAGCTCATATCGATGCCAACGTCCCAGACGTGGTCATACCCATAAAGCTCATATCGATGCCTACGTCACAGATGAGGTATTACACAAAATTTCAAATCAACGCCAACGTCCCAGACGTGGTCTTACATGATAGAATAGAACAGATACCTATGTCATGACATACCTAATCCTATCTATCCCTAGGTTCATACGGGACTTCTCTAACATTATCACTAAGTAATCCATATCTTGGATTTCAAGAACAGATCATATCATAAATATTCATTGATAATAATAGTCATAAGAACATACATAATTCAATACGAATTCATTTATTTACATAATGACTTACCTCGGATTCGATATATCGGAATGAAAATGGCTACTCGTTTACTTTCGCTTTCTCACAATCTAAGTCCGTTTTCCTCAGTTCTTGATCTAAACATATTCAAAATTAACCCTTTTATTCACTTATTCATTCAATTCAATCCATACACACATATTTAGGGCTATTTACAAATCAACCCTCACATTTACATAATATATCAATTTAGTCAATTTTTCTCAAAACATCAAATTCACAAAATCAACTCACACTCATGCTTAGCCGAATGTACATATATATCATACAAGCCCATATTTTCCATTAAATTAGCAATTTTGTAACAGCTCAAATACGACCCTAACCGGAACGGTGGTTTCGGAACCACGAATCCAAGTCAGAAATAATAATTTAATATTATTTTCTTGTTAAATATTTATGATTGGCTATGTGCTAAAAATTTCGTGAAGTTAATTGCTTATTTAGATGTTTAATTTAATAAAAAGGATCAAATAGCTTAAGTGGTAAAAGTAGGGTGCATGAATTAAGAAGGTAAATTGAATTGTTTTATTCAAGTGAGGATTTGCATGTCAATTTTCCACATTTCATGGTAGTGGACGACATAGTCATTACTTGTATATTAAATTCAATTTACTTTAGTTAGTGGTGATTTTATGTATATTATAATTTGAGTAAAAAAAACAAGGAATAATAAAAACAAAAGTAAGAGAAGAAGGAAAGTATTCATCTTTTTCCTTCTTGAAGTGGCCGAATGTTTGAAGGGGATAAAGAGACTTGAAGCTCTCTTCATTTTCGGTTGGTGCATGCTCAAATTAGGTTAGTAATTAAGCATAATTATTGAGAATTCTTACATTTTAGAGTCCCTTGTCTTGAGTATTCTTGAACCCATGTTGGAATTTTTGAGATTTAGCATGCTATGGTTTCGGCTATTGATGAATGTTCTTGATTTGTTTTGCTTGATGGAAAATAGTTTTATAAAATGGTTGAGATCAACATATTTTGATAAGGAAGTTGTAAATGAAGTAGTGCTTGATGGTTCAAATTGTGAAAAATAATTAGTGAAGGGTCTAAAATGCATGATAATTGAGTTATATCGGTTTGTACAAGGGGGAGTAATATTCGGCCATTAAGGATTAGGTTCAAATTTTAAATATTTTGTGAGTTTGTGTTTGGGGACTAAATTACAAGAAAATGAAACTAGAGGGGTAAATTGGTAAATTGGCAAATTGATAAATTATATGCTATGATAAATTTTAAATGTTATAAGGGGACTTAATTGAGCTTGAGGAGTATTCGGTTTTAGCTCAAAAGAGTATGAGTTGTTATTTGTTGGAATGAATAAAAAGAAAGGGTACAATTATGTGTTCGTATTGAAATGAATGAAATTTATTTAAATGGACTCTTTTCGAACTTTGTTTAGATCAAGGAAGGAAAGATTTGGAAACGAATTGGGGGGAAAACTAAAGTAAACGAGTAGCTGGGAAGCTCAATTTGACAACTATCTAGGTAAGTTTTAAGCAATTAGATTTAATTGAATTTTATTTTATACTATGCGCATATGTTAAAGGATTTTAAGGAAATTAATTACCATGTTGCCGAATGTGAAGGTGGATTTAGCATGAAATGGCCGAATGTTATACTTGATGAATGTATACGTAAACTTTATTTAATTGAATTGTTGAATTTGTGTATATATGCGATACAAGATGGTTGTTGATATTGATGATACTAGAGATGATCTTTGGAAGGTGGTGAATATGTGTTATATGTATGTTATGTGTGAGTCGAATGTAATGCGTATATATGAATAAATGAGTTATTTGTGAATCCCTAATTAATTAAATGTGTGTATATGAATGAAGATTTGTGTATATGTGTATTTCTTTGTGAGGAAACATGGGATTGGTAGCACTATGTGTGCGAACTTATAAACCGAGCACTGTGTGTGCGAGATCGGTTGAAAGGCACTGTGTGTGTGGAAATATAATCACCAAGCACTGTGTGTGCGATATCGGTTGAAAGGCACTGTGTGTGCGGAAAATAGCATCACCGAGCACTGTGTGTACGATATCGGTTGAAAGGCACTGTGTGTGCGGAAAATAGCATCACCGAGCACTGTGTGTTCGATATCGGTTGAAAGGCACTGTGTGTGCGAAAAATAGCATCACCGAGCACTGTGTATGCGAGATCGGTAAAAAGGTAAGAATAGAAGAAATTATTAAAAGTACAAAATGAAGTCAGGTATGTTTGGCGATTGGTTCATCATTTTAATGCGAATTTAAGTGAGTTGATTTAAATTGGCTATGAAACGTGTTTATAGATTGAATTATTCTATAATTAGTTTGAAATTTTAAGAAATGACGTAATGCATTTTTGTGTACTCTACCTTCTTGCTTAAAACTTACTAAGCTATTTAAGCTTACTTGAAGTGTTGGTTTCATGGTGATTTAGGTCTTTAAAGTCACAGCTCGAACTCGGGAATCCTTGTTGAAGTCACTTCACACTATCATCTATTTTGGGTACCTCTTTATTTATGAAACTTTTGGGAATTTTGGCATGTATAAGCTAGGTTATCCTTTTGAGTTACTTTGAAATGAATGTATATAAGGCCATACGAAAATGGCTTCATTTCTATCCATGAATTGAGTGGATATGTTTGAGTTGATATATATATATAGTTGCGAAATTTTGGTTTTGAATATAGCTCGATTTGGGTTGGTTTAAAAGTTTATTAAGCTTGAATATAATGCTTAGGTAGGTACGGTGTTGTGGCAAGCATTTTTATACATTTTATTCCTTGTATATATATATATATATGCGGCATGTACAAATGCATGTATATGATTACGAGTGATGCATATGTTCGGAAAGGGTATATAATTAAATGAAATCTCGATTATAAAATTGAATCAAATGAATAATTACCACATGCCTATTCGGCCTTTACATTTGAATGACCAAATGCATGGTAATTTGTTAGTAAATGTTAATGATATTATTCCTGATATATAAGTTATGTTTTGGTATTAAATGGGATATACTTGTTATATTGTAATGGTACGAATTAGTAGGCATTTATGTGCATGGATTTGTGTTTGGTAGGGTAATGTCTCGTAACCCGAATTCGGCGACAGAATTCGAGTTAGGGGTGTTACAAATTTAGTCCCTCAATTTTCTATTTTCATAATTTAGCCCTATTTAGCTAAATTCATCAAAACTTTAAGAACATAACATGTTCATCTAGCTCAAATATTTCATTTAACAGCTAAACCCATCTCAAAACTCAACACATCAACAATGGCATCTCATACAAACATCATCAATTCACAAAATTAACACATGGGTTTTTTAGCTCTCAAAGCAACGATTGCAAAAACGTAGAAATTATCAAAAACGGATCAAAAACTAACCTTGAATTAAGCTTGATAGTAGCCGAATATTTGAAGAGTTTAACTCTTTCTTTTTCTTTCTCAAATCAGTGGAAGAACATAACATTATAGCTTATTTTAAGCTTTTGTTTTATTAATAATATGGTATTAACTCATTTACCATAATAACCTTTCATAATTATAAAAAACATATACATATAACAATGACATAATTGACCTTTGTCCACCCACTATCCACTTATTGCCATATTTGCCTATTAAGGCCACAACATTCAAAAGCCACATCACTTAAGTACTTTAACAAATGGCAAGCAACTTTCACAATTAATGCAATTCAATCATTTTGTCAAATTAAACACACAAACAGACAAATTAATTTACGGAACTTTATCACATGCTTATTCACATATCGAAGACACAAAAATAAATATTAAAATATTATACGGACTCAGATTTGTGGTCTCGAAACCACTATTCCGACTAGGGTATAAACCAGACTGTTACAATTCTCCCCCCTTAGGGATTTTTGTCCCCGAAAATGTTACCGTTAAATAGAGTCGGATATTATTGTCTCATTGAACCTTCCAACTCCCATGTTGCTTCTTCTATTCCATGTCGATTCCATAATACTTTCACTAACGGAATTTTCTTGTTTCTCAACACTTTCACTTCACGAGCTAAGATACGGATCGATTCCTCATTCATATGTCATATCAGATCGGATTTCAATTTCAGATGGGGAAATCACATGTGACGGATCAGATCGATATCTACGGAGCATTGAAACATGAAATACATTATGTATCTTTTCTAACTCAGATGACAACTTTAATTTATATGCAGCAGGCCCGACACGTTCAATGATATCATACGGTCCGATGAATCTCGGACTCAATTTGCCTTTACGTCCAAATCGAAGCACTTTTTTCCACGGTGACACTTTCAGAAATATTTTTTCGCTGATCTCAAATTCTATATCTTTTCGTTTCAAGTCCACATAAAACTTCTGACGATCAGATGCTGTTTTCAAATAATCTCGGATCAATTTCACTTTCTGTTCTGAATTCTTTATCAAATCAACCCCATGTAGCTTATTTTCACTGAGCTCGGTCCAATACAGAGGTGTACGACATTTATGTTCGTACAGAGCTTCATAAGGTGCCATTTTGATGCTTGACTGAAAACTATTATTATACCTAAATTCGATCAATGGCAAATACTGCTCCCACAAACCATTAAACTCAAGTATACAGCATCTTAACATATCTTCTAAAATCTGAATGATCCGTTCGGATTGACCATCTGTCTGCGGATGGAAAGCTTACTGAAATGCAATTTTGTGCCAAAAGCTTCTTGCAATTTCTTCCAGAATAGTGATGTGAATCGCGGATCTCTATCTGACACAATGGATAGTGGCACCCCGTGCAATCTCACAATCTCGGAAATATAAAGCTCGGTTAATCTGTCAAGTGAATAATTGGATCTTATCGGAATAAAATGGGCAGTTTTCGTTAATCTATCAACTACGACCCCTATCGCATCTTTCTTTCTCGGAGTTAAGGGCAAACCAGAAACAAAATTCATTTTCACTCTATCCCATTTCTATTCAAGAATCAGAATCGGTTGTAGCAAACCGGACGGAACTTGATGTTCAGCTTTCACTTGCTGACAGACTAAACATTTAGACAAAAAGTCAGAAATATCACGCTTCATACCAGACCACCAATAGTGTCGCTTCAAATCATGGTACATTTTAGTACTTCCCGGATGAACAGATAGACGACTATTATGTGCTTTATTCAAAATCAACTGAATCAAATCTGGATTTCTCAGAACACAGATACGATGCAAAAATCTCAAACAATCATCAACAATTAGAAATTCAGATTCGAAATTCAATTCACACTGAGCTCATTTTGCAAATAATTCATTATCAGATTTCTGAGCATCACATATCTGCTGTATAAGCAAGGTTTCGCTTTTAATTCAGCTATCACAAAACTGTCATCAGTCAAATCTAACTGGGCATTCAGAGCATGTAGTGCAAACAATGATTTTCGATTCAGTGCATCTGCAACAACATTTGCTTTACTCGGATGATAATCTATCACGAGCTCATAATCTTTCAACAACTCAAGCCATCTTCTCTAACGTAGGTTCAAAATTTTATGGGTCATCAGGTATTTCAGACTTTTATGATCTGACAACACGTGACATTTCTCACCATACAGATAATAACACCATATCTTAAGTGCAAACACAATCGCAGCCAACTCAAGATCATGCGTCAGATAGTTCTTTTCATGAGGTTTCAATTGTCTTGAGGCATAAGCTACAACTTTGCCTTCTTGCATCAAAACGCATCCCAGACCGTTTAACGAACCATCACTGTAAATCACAAATTCTTTGATTGATTCTGGTTGTATTAACATTGGAGCTTCTGTTAACAGAGCTTTCAACTGATCAAAACATTTCTGACATTTATCATACCATTCAAATTTAACATCTTTCTGAAGTAATCTAGTCAACGGAGTAGCTATCACTGAAAATCCTTTTACAAATCGACGGTAGTAACTAGCTAGTCCCAGAAAACTACGAATTTCAGACACATTTCTCAGTGGTTTCCAACCCAGAATAGTAGAAATCTCGCTCGGATCAACACGAATCCCAGAAGCTGACACAATATGTCCCAAAAAACTAACCTCATGCAACCAATATTCACATTTGCTGAATTTCGTGTATAATTGCTTTTCTCTCAAAGTTTACAATAAAATTCTCAGGTGTTCAGCATGCTCCTTTTCATCACGTGAATAAATCAATATGTCATCTATGAATACTACAACAAATTGATCTAAATATGGTCTGAAAATTCTGTTCATCAGGTCCATAAAAATAGCAGGAGCATTGGTTGTCCAAATGGCATAACTAAAAACTCATAACGCCCGTACCTCGTTCAAAAAGCAGTTTTCGGTATGTCTAAATCTTTCACTCTCAACTGATAGTATCCCGATCTCAAATCAATCTTGGAAAATACAGTAGCCCATTTTAACTGATCAAATAAGTCATCAATTCTGGGTAACAGATATTTATTATTTATTGTCACTTTATTCAACTGACGATAATCAATACACATTCTCATCGTACCATCTTTCTTTTTCACAAACAGAACAGGAGCACCCCAAGGCGAAAAACTCGGTCTAACGAACCCTCTATCGATCAATTCTTGCAACTATGACTTTAACTCTTTCAACTCTGTTGGTGCCATTCTTTACGGAGCTATCGAAATAGGTGTCGTACCAGGCATAAATTCAATACCAAACTCAACTTCACGAATCGGAGGCAAGCCCGGTAACTCTTCAGAGAACACATCAAAAAACTCGCAGACAATAGGTACTGATCATATCATAAATATTCATCGATAATAATAGTCATAAGAACATACATAATTCAATACGAATTCGTTTATTTGCATAATGACTTACCTCGGATTCGATCTATCGGAATGAAAACGGCTACTCGTTTACTTTCGCTTCCCCGCGATCTAAGTCCGTTTTCCTCGATTCTTGATCTAAGTATATTTAGAATTAACCCTTTTATTCACTTATTCATTCAATTCAATCCATACACACATATTTAGGGCTATTTACAAATTAACCCTCATATTTGCACAATATATCAATTTAGCCCATTTTTCTCAAAACATCAAATTCACAAAATCAACTCACACTCATGCTTAGCCGAATGTACATATATATCATACAAGCCCATATTTTCCATTAAATTAGCAATTTAGTCCCTCAATTTGCTATTTTCACAATTTAGCCCTATTTAGCTAAATTTATCAAAACTTCAAGAACATAACATGTTCATCTAGCTCAAATCTTTCATTTAACAGCTAAACTCATCTCAAAACTGAACACATCAACAATGGCATCTCACACAAACATCATCAATTCACAAAATTAACACATGGATTTTGTAGCTCTCAAAGCAACAATTGCAAAAACGTAGAAATTATCAAAAAATGGACCAAAAACTAACCTTGAATTAAGCTTGATAGTAGCCGAATATTTGAAAAGTTTAACTCTTTCTTTTTCTTTCTCAAATCGGTGGAAGAACATAACATTATAACTTATTTTAAACTTTTGTTTTATTAGTAATATGATATTAACTCATTTACCATAATAACCTTTCATAATAATAAAACACATATACATATAATAAGGACATAATTGACCTTTGTCCACCCACTATCCACTTATTGGCATATTTGTCTATTAAGGCCACAACATTCAAAAGCCACATCACTTAAGTACTTTAACAAATAACAAGCAACTTTCACAATTAATGCAATTCAATCATTTTGTCAAATTAAACACACAAACAGACAAATTAATTTACAGAACTTTATCACATGCTTATTCACATATCGAAGACACAAAAATAAATATTAAAATATTATACGGACTCAAATTTGCGGTCTCAAAACTACTGTTTCGACTAGGATATAAACCGGACTGTTACATTTATCCTCATCATAATCCATTCTATTTTTAAAAAAATACATTATCCTTCTTTTTTCTTCTCCTTTCTTTCTTTCTTTTTTTCTTTCTTCTCTCTTTCTTCTTCCTTCTCTTCTGCTATTTTATTTTAAAACCCATATTCTCTTCTTCACTGGGACAATTAAATAGGGCCTTAAAATTAGACCACTCGTGCTACCTGTTAGATAGGGATCACCAGTGCCCCCTACCAAATAGGGGTCATTGGTGTCACCTATCAAATAGGCATCAACCCCTTTTATACCATTTTTATATTTGTACACGGACCACATACTAGACTCAAATATTTTCTACAAGTGGTGTCGCCTATATAAATGGCACCACTAATAAAAAAATATTTTTAAAATAAAAATAAAAAATAAAATTTATTAAAGTAATAATAGTGCCGCATAGAAAGGCACCAACCACCTAATCTTACCATTTAGGTATTTAATCATATTGAGATATCATTTTGGTATTAATTTTTTATAATATTAACGTAAAAAAGCCATGCTAGCCCATCGGATTCTAACAGTGGTGTCGGTCGGGTAACGAAGAAAGTTCGTACAATGACAGAATTACCACCAAACACTGAGGACTCGACAGTGGACGAGAATGGACAAAAGTTTCAGAGATCGAATGTACCTAAAGCATCGTATAAATCAACTCTCTTAGGAGCAACGCAGGCCCCAGCACAGAACACTTTTATGGTGGAGGAGTTTGCTCTAATAGAAGGCGATTTGGTCATAAAGGTTATCAAAGGTATCCCGTCTATTACTTTTTCCGATCGAGTTAAAGGGTATATAGAACGTAGAATGGCTAGGAAAGTCATCGTGAAAATGTTGGGGGAAGACTTGGTTTCAATGCTTTTTTGAATAAAATATCGTTGTTGTGGAATCCGATATGCCCGATCCAACTGATGGATCTCGAGAACGATTTTTTCCTAGTAAGGTTCCAAGAATGAGGACGATTACAATAGGGTTTTGGTAAGGGAACAGTGGGTGATCTATGGTCATTACCTAACAGTCTAGCCATGGTCGCTGGACTTTTCAACGACACAGAACGAAATCAAGTCGCAAGTTGTATGGATACGTCTTCCGAGTCAACCAGAGGGGTTTTATTTGGGTTGTCTCCTTAGAGCAATTGGCCAAATTATTGGCTCGGTGGTGAAACTGGATATCAATACGGATTGTGTTCGCTGGGGCTTCGCACGACTAGCAGTTTGTGTAGACTTAAGGAAGCTCTTGATATCGAAAGTGAAGATAAACAGTCATCTCCAACAAGTCGAGTACGAATCCCTCCCAATTATTTGCTTCAAATGTGGTCACTATAGCCATGGAACGGAGATGTGTACAGGGGACCAATCGACGCTGATGAAGAAAGAAATAATAGGTACAAATTGGGTTGTAGAGAGATCTGAAATTCAAAAAAGGGTAGAAGATGACTCATTTGGGGCTTAGATGGTAGTCGAACGACGGAAGGGAAGAGGCTGTTTCACGGGAACGGTGAGATACAGTGGATCGGACGGTGTCAATGGAGGCTCGCGATTTACGGAACTTGAAAAGGATGAGAAGTTGCTTCCATGGATGCTATTGACGGCGCGTATTTTGAGAGGTGAATGGAACAAAATAAGGGGATGGAAGCTGTTGGGGGGCTAGGGTTTCAAGGTAATAAGAACCAAAAAAAAATATGCTAAAGTAGGTCAATGAGCTAAAGGGAAAGGCTCGATGGTAGGTGCTGGGTCAAAAAATGGCTCCAAAAATTTGAGGCCCATCGATGGTAAAGTGGGGTTTAAGGCCAATAAATCATATGGGAAATTCAATGATGGTTCTATATCGGGAAAAAGGGAGATGGAGTTAATGTGTCTGTTAATTTGAATCAGAATAAACATAAGGCTGTACGGGTAGTGGAGAAACAAATTTTGAGTCGACTATAGGGAAAGAAAACAGGATATTTAATTTTGGTGAATCGAGTAATAATACTATAATTTCATATCCGAAAGATAGTGATATGGGGAATGGGCCGCATGATGATTTGACTAATGGAATGATGAAGTCATTTACATGACTCGGTGGAGCTGAGAGTGGCCATGGAGGGATTGGTTTGGGAATTCGAACGAAATCCTGAGAAAGCTCCGATGGAGGATGATACTTCATCTATTGAGGAGATCATGGTCATTGAGGATGCATGCAATAACGAGGTAAATGTTTAATTTTGCGATTTCAATTTTGAGCCTATTTTTTTTTTTTATTATAATTATTTGTTCTATGGACACAAAAATTATTTGTTGGAATTTCCAAGGAGCAAGGTGTCCTCAGTTTCATAATTTTGTCAATGAGTACAGGAAAGATTTTTATCCTTGTCTATTTTGTCTTTTTGACACACGGGTTAGTGGTATTAAAGCCGATAGCATTGTTAAAAGAATTAAGTTTCCTAATTCATTCTGAGTTGAAGCAAATGGGTTTGCTAGTGGAATTTGGTTGTGTGGGAATGAAAAGTTTCTGGTGGATATTCTAGAGGTCCACCCTCAGGTGATTCATGTGAAGGTTTGTAATAAGCAAAGATCTTATAGCTTTTTCTGCTTGTTTGTTTACGCTAGCCCACAAAGTGCGACGAAAAGAAGTTATGGCATTTTTTGGGTTCTTTAGCAGATTGCTTGGAGGGGCCTTGGATTCTTATTGGAGACTTTAATTCTATTCTTGATAGTTCGGAAAGGGTAGGTGGTGCTTCTATTTTGAAAGCTGGGTGTAAATGGTTCCATGAGTTTCTTTTCAATAATGCACTGCGGGATTTGGGTGCAAGTGGTGCTCAATTTACTTGCTGTAGAGGTAACTTGTCCCAAAGATTGGATAGGGCTGTTTGCAATTCGGAAATCATTCGCACCAGATTATTCTGTAAGGAATCTTCATAGATTAAAATCAGATCATAAGCCAATTTTAATATCCCGTAGACCAATGACTAAAAAAGGTACCATGCCTTTTCGGTGTCTTACAAGTTGGATGTTACATGAGAATTTTAACAATCTTCTTCATAGCAATTGGAATAATGAAATGAAAGTTAGTGATAATTTAGAGCATTTTCAAGAAGTTGTCGAAAGGTGGAATAAAAATGTGTACGGTAATATCTTTGCGCGCAAAAAGAAACTAGTTTATAAACTGGAAAAGGTCCAACGAATTTTAGATATGTGTTTCTCCTCAAGGCTCCATTCTTGTGAAATTGAGATTCGACAAGACTTAGAGGAAGTTTTGAGACATGAGGAGTAATTATGGTTTCAAAAGTCTAGACCAGAAGGTGATACGGCTAAGTCCCAAGGGATACCGAGAGCTGACATGGATCCACTCGAGCTACCTTTAGGTCCGATCATCCGAGCTCAGGCTAAGAAGTTCAAAGACGCAAAAACAGCCTTGGTTGATCGAATTTGGGGAGAAACCGTTGCTGGTCTTCTCGAAAGCTCTTGGACCAGCAAGCCGAGCGCGCCATATAATCTCTTTCAAGCTCAACTGTAGCTCAATGAGCTCATTTCAAGCTCAATGAGCTTGTTTTTAACTTACTCTAGCTTGCATTTAATTTGCTGGAATAAGATATTAATTTGTCTTTAGTTAAATTAGTTATTTAGTTTAAATAATTAATTTGTCATAATCTGGACAAAATAATTAAGTGTTTAATTATGTTTTTAATTAATTGTGTGTGTTTAATATGTCTTAAACTATTACATAAATTAAATATGCTAGCTGAAATTAATGTGCAGATATTATGTGTTTTTTTCTGTCGAATTTAATGTGTCCAAAAGGGATTTAATTTTCTGATTTAATTTTGTGTAGGTACACTTCTTTTGGACGTCCTAGGTGCATGGATGACTTAATTTAAGTGTGCTGATCATTGGTGTTTCCCAAGTGACTTTTTAGTCAAGCTTTTCAGCTCTCCAAGATGGCCAATTGGCTGCTGAAGGCAATCTAATGCCTTTCAGACTAGCCGAATATTCCTTTCACACCAAGGGCTGTTCGGTTTTGGTTGTTCACACTTACATGGCCATTCAAGTCAGCATGTTCACACACCATGCCCCATGGAGTGCCCAAAGCAGCTCATTTACTCCCATGCATATTCGGCTGAACCAAGCAGCTCAATTAAAGAATATTCAAGCACATCGCTGAACCAACTTAATGCATTCAGCTCCCAAAGCATTCCCTTTAATTTTTCAGCTGGATTAAGGCATTTAGAAGCTGCCATGGACGTTCTCCATGCCCAAGAAGCTTCAAGGAACCTTCCTACAAAATTATGGAATTTTTCAACTAACTATTCAGCTACTTTTAGGGCCTATTCGGCTACCCTTTGTAACTCCTATAAATTTCGTCCCATTTCCCTTTGTTAAGGACTTTTTGTAATACCCCAAACCCGGCCCATTCGTTATGACCGAATTTGAAATGCCACTTCGGAAAACGTTTAAAATATTCTTACTTAAAAGTGAAAACCGTTAAAAATTTGTTGCCTTTAATTAATTATTCTCGTATTTAAAATATTCTAAGTAAAAATTAAGTTATTATAAAAATACGGATTCAAAACTTTATTATGACTTTTGAGATTTAAATAGCTTTTAAATTTAAACTTACAAAATATTAACTCAATTATAAATCTAACTTAAACATAACAAAATTCAAATACTTTAAGGCCTTTATTACAATAATCCTTTACTAAAAAAAATACTGAATTTAATAAATTCTATTATATATTGAAAACAACTTCTTCTGCATGGGCCACCTCGTATCCACTCCAAACCCGGTCCAAGCATCACCTGCGATGTTGATAAAATTTTGGGTGAGTCATACAGACTCAGTGTGCAATTAGACCACTGAATTCCACCCACATGTCAAACCACATATTTACCCACATGTCAGATATTAATGCAACATTATTCACATGAGTTCACATATTGGGCTTGGCCCACATTCACATCAATAGAGTTCACATATTGGGCTTGGCCCATAACCATATCACATTCTTATAATAGGGTAATTAACCACATGTTTCCACATACTGGGCTTGGCCCATTTCCACATTAATCCACATATCATATACTGGGCTTGGCCCATTTTCACATATATTCATATCACATGTTATGCAATTATGGAGCCCAACCCAGCCTAGGGTCCATCCTCTACACACCCCCGTATCCAGCCTACCACACACCAGGGAGTCATTAAATCACCCTCCCCTTTTCACTCCAATAAGGCAACAAATGTCGTCCACGCGAACTTAATCGCAAATAATCCACAACGTGACCTCAGTCAACGTCAATCCACGATGTAGCCAAAGCTAACATCAAAACCACGATGAGCACAAAGCCATCAATAACCACGATATGGCACATAGCCTATATCAATCACGATGAGGCACAGAGCCATTCATCAAACCACGTACTCGAAGTACACCCTGTCCTTCTTTCATATCCCACCTATGCACATGCAACATAAAATAGTGCCATGATAATAATGCATGTACATGTTATTTAGCATATCACACTTATACAAATTAATAACCACATCACATTCAAATTTAGAAATTACGGGATTGTTGACATACCCCTTGAGGGTATCCATATCACAAATTACCACTGCACTGGTTAGCACGTTCATAACATATACACATATCACATACAATCATATATCCGGAAAGCGGTAGTCTAACTACACACGACTATTTAGCAAAATCCTTAGCTACTTGAATTTAACACGATCCGAAACTTCCTCTTATTCACATCGATTTGGCCCTAAATACACATAGCCAAAATCGGTCACACTTAATACCAATAATATGGCCTTGGTCGAATGCCACAACCACTTACCTCACTTATCCAAATCCAGAAAAGCCACTCCTTGCTCTTGGCTGTCAATTCCCTATTTAACAAATGTTAGAATCGGTACCACATAAATCCATAGAAACTAACCCTTGGCGAATAGCACATACTACTTACCTTAATGACTTCAAATCCCGAAAGGCTCCTTTGATGATCCTTAACGCTAGCTACACACAAAACGCTTATTATGGCACTATGCACATTCGGCCATGCCTAAAACCAAAGCCTAATCACTTGATTTTCGGTACACCTATGAAGAAATAGAACCTAAACCGATTGTTAGGATAGAAAATACTTACCACTATGCTACTCACCACAACGATCAACTTCCCGAATCATCCTTATAGGTTCAGCCCCAACCAAGAAATAGAGTTAGATCTCCAACTGTCGGCTTTTAAGGCTTTCCAAATGATGCTAGAATTTTCGGCTATCTCTTAAAAGTAGATGTAGATGGAAGAAAAGTGGTATAAAAGTGACTAAGAGATTTCGGCAATGGCAATGTTTGAGAGTGATTTCGGCTCAAGCAAGAACAAAAAGAAAAGATTGTGAAAAAAGAAAGAAAATCAATGCACAAAAAGGTTCTATCTTTTGACTTTTGAAAAAGGAAAATAGGGTGCAAACTTTCGGTAAAATACCAAGATGACAAGAAAATTCAAAAGAAAGACTTCTCTTCAATTAAAAATTCGGCAAAGGAGACTAGGGAAGAAACAAACAAATTTCGGCATTTATTTCCTCTTCATGGCCGAATATATCAACCCAAAGAAACCCACATTCGGCCACCACCTCAACTCCTTATCAAATCCCATGTATTTCTTCTATTTTATAAAATAAAATAAATCATCACATTATCCCATATCAAACTCCTATATATCACCTATTAAACTAAAATAAATAAAATAAAATCCCATCATCCTATTCTTAGTCAATTTTAAACAAAATAACAAAGCTTATCTCCTCCCATGTGCCGTCCAATTCCTTTCCACTCTTTTGGCGCTTAAAATCAAAAATAAAATAAAACACCCATTTCTTCGCCCCAAGTTTGAACATGGGATCTGCTTTGGAGTTACCACACGCTACCGACCACTTCATTTGCTAGCTTCTTTGTGTCATAAACCCCAACAATTCTTTTTAAGGCCTTCTTCTCCTTAGCGTCAACTTGGAAAAATAAAAACACGCTTATGCTGCCCACAGGACTCGAACCCAGGCCCTTCTCCCCTGCTCATGGCGTCATCACCAAGGCCCTTAAGTGGCGCCTTGCAGCCACTTTACCAAGGCACTCTTTGTGTCCAAAAACCACTTCATATTTCCTTAAAGCCATCTTCAGTACAACTTCCCTTCTTGCCGCAAAATACAAAAAAAATAAAACACTCCCAAGCTGCCCTCAAGACTCGACCCTCTTCCCTCTTGAAGCCCCCTTGCACCTTAGCGCCCCAAGCCACTTTGCCAATTAATTTCTTGTGTTCTAAACTCCATAAAATTTCCTTTAAGGCCTCCTTGCCTAGTTTCCCCTTTTCACTTAAAATTCCAATATTTTCCAAAGTTTTTCCCCTTCACCTAAAGTTTTCAAAAACTCCTAAAATATATCCAAACACATTCCAAGCCTACTATCACTTGAATTATGCATTAAATGCATAACCCCTAATCTAGGATGTTACACTTTTGACATTTTTATGATTAAACTTAAGTATTTTGTGAGATTACTTCTCTCAAATTCCGTCCAAAGACTCTGTTGACTTATCTACTCAGCTAGTGGCGTCAACCTAGTTCTTTTGAAACCAAACTCATCACGACCATCGTGTGGCGTTCGAACCATTATACCAAGGTTCCTATCTACCATAGATAGTGGGTCGAGGTCCCTATTTTCATTCACCAACCACCTTAAGAACGTATAAGTTTCGAGTCAGCACTTTTCGCATAGTATTGGTTCACTCTTGTTTCTTAAGCCCGTTATTCTATTTTCCATTTTAATCTGAAACGCTATCAACCTAAACTTATTCTTCTTGTTACTCGAACCTAAAACATTAACCCATCCTCTTTTTGAACCCAATTGAATATCAGTTCCTATTCCTTGCCAAATAATTTCTTTCTTTCACAAGACGAACGAAACTTCATCGTTAGACGATCGGGCAATGAAAGCGAATCAACTCACTAAACCGAGGCTAGATCGCATCAGTTAGTATCAGAGCTACATAAAATGAGAAGTTTGGACGTTCTGAACAACCCAGATTAGGTTCGTATAAAAATTCAAAAAAAACTTCGAAATTTTTTTATTGAAATTATTGCATTGTAATTCGTATTATTTTATTTAAAAAAAGGGAGAAAAAATATAAATATATATACGAAAAAAAGAGGAAAGAAAAAAGAAGAAAACAAAGTTCGCCTCATTGCAAGTTTGAAAATTTTAGTATTTGTAGTTCCTGATCATCAACTTTGCAAATACCCCTATTTACCTTCACGCTACACTCTGTAACCCAACCTTGTTTCTTTCAAGCCCACCTTACACTAGAAACAACAATACCCTTGTTACCCTTTTGAAACTGACCCTCTAGGCTAGAGATAAAGTCTCATCAAGTCTTATACGAAATCACGAGAGAAGAAATGAGTGGAAAAAGGCACGAGTGTGTGAGCATATTAGAGAGGAGGTAAAAACCCGAAAAAAATGCAAACACAAGTGTGAGTGACATCTGTTCTTTCTTTCCGAATGAATGTGAGATTTTGTGGTGAGATTAAAAGATTATGTCTAGAAGTCCTGAGCGCAACATGGCGAAAAGACCCGAAAGGCAACCAATAAGAAATGTTGCACCCGGAGGAGGCAGAGTACCTGATTTAGGCCAGCAAGCTCTCTTGCGAGAATTTCAACAGATGCTCCGGAACGATCTTGAGTCTATCAATGAATGTTTGGATCGAGTCGAAGAGAGGGGTTAACGGGAAATAACGCCCCAAGGTCCAAGACAAGAGCGAGGGCGAGCGAGGCTCCATGATGACGATCTCTACGATCCAAGTGACACGGAGAGCGACCAAGTATCAAATCAAAGTGAAAGACGACATGGTCAAAGAAATCGGGCTCCTAGAGATCGAGGATGTATTGACGACAATTTGAAGAACATCAAGTTGTCCATACCCCCATTCCAAGGAAAATTTGACCCGGAGGCGTACCTAGAATGGGTGAAGAAAATTGAGTTGGTCTTCAAGTGCCACAACTACTCGAAGAGTAAAAAGGTGAAGTTAGCGGCGATTAAGTTCTCAGACTACGCCATGATCTGGTGGGATCAGTTAATAACGAGCTGGTGAAGGAACGGGAAGCGGCCAATATCCACTTGGGCCGAGATGAAAGCCGAATGCGAAAGAGATTTATCCCCTCCTACTATCATCGTAAACTTTACCAAAAGCTTTAGAACCTCACACAAGGAAATCGAAGCATGGAGGACTACCTTAAAGAGATGGAGATTGCCATGATCCATGCAGATGTAGAGGAAGATCGAGAGGCGACCATGGCCAGGTTTTTAGCTGGACTTAACTGTGATATTGCCAACGTGGTAGAGTTTCAATATTATGTCGAAGTAGCTGACTTGGTGCACGTCGCCATAATGGTGGGAGGCAATTAAAGAAGAAAGGATCAACCCAGACCTTTCCTAGTTCCATGTTGTTTCAAAATAGAGTCAAGGCGTCGGTAAGAAAGACCTACCAAACCGTGCGAAGGACCAAGCGGTGTCTGCAATGGCTAGTAACCCCATTGACGAATCTAGCAAAGGTAAGGATGTAGCCCTTCCAAACCGACCAAGGGATATCAAATGTTTCAAGTGCTTAGGGAGGGGGCACATAGCCAGCCAATGCCCTAATTAAAGCAATATGATCGTGAGACCCAATTGTGAAATTAAGTCGGAAGAAGACAAAGACGAAGAATCTGACGCAACCGCCAACAAGGAGGAAGAACTTGAATACGCTGTTAATGGCTAAATCCTAGTCATTAAATGAAGTCTAAGCCTTCAAAGCGTGGAGAATGAGCAACAAAGAGAGAATATCTTCCACACACATTGCCATGTCCAAGGCAAGGTGTGTAGTTTGATCGTGGATGGCGGAAGTTGCACAAATGTAGCCAGTACTTTGATGGTGGAAAAACTCAGTTTGCCAACAACGAAGCATCTTTATCCCTACAAACTTCAATGGCTCAACGACGATGGAGAATTGAAGGTAACCAAACAAGTCTTAGTTTCTTTTTCCACGGCAAGTACAATAACGAGGTTCTTTACGATGTGGTGCCCATGCATGCCGGTCATCTGTTGTTGGGGAGTCCATGGCAATTTGATCGCAAGGTTATCCATGATGGCTACACTAATCGTTACACCTTCAAACACCTTGAGAAAAATGTAACATTGGCTCCATTAACACCGAGACAAGTGTATGAAGATACATTGAAGCTAAGAGACTCCATTGAAAAGTTTAAAGAGAGTGGACAAAAAGAAAAGAGTGAAAAAGAGAGTAAAAAGAAAAGTGAGAAAAAGAAAGGAAAACAAGTGGTCAATCCGGGAGAAAAGAAAAAGGAGCGAGAGAACAAAATGAGTGAAGAAAAAGAGATCAACAAAATGAGTGTTTATGCAAAAGAGAGTGATATTCGAAAGTCCTATTTGCTGAAACAATCAGTTCTTGTACTTATGTACAAGGAAAATCTTTTGAACACTAATGAATTGGATGCGAATCTTCCCTCTTCGACTGTTTCTCTTTTGCAGGATTTTGAAGACGTATTCCCTGATAAAGTTCCAAGTGGGTTGCCACCCATTCGGGGGATTCAACATAAAATCAACTCTATTCCCAGAGCTTCCATCCCGAATCGTCTGGCTTACCATATCAACCCCGAGGAAACCAAAGAGCTGCAAAGGCAAGTGAACGAGCTTATGGAGAAGGGATACATATGAGAAAGCATCAGCCCTTGCGCCGTGCCGGTACTATTAGTGCCCAAAAAGGATGAAACATGGCGTATGTGTGTAGATTGTCGCGCGGTGAACAAAACGACCATCAAGTACTGACATTCAATACCTCGTCTAGATGATATGTTAGAAGAGTTAAGTGGTGCGCAACTATTTTCTAAGATCGACCTTAAGAGCGGGTATCACCAAATTCAAATGCGCGAATGTGACGAGTGGAAAACTGCGTTTAAGACCAAACATGGTTTGTATGAGTGGTTGGTCATGCCATTCGGCCTAACCAACGCACCCAGCACTTTTATGTGGCTTATGAATCATGTTTTACGTGCTTTTATTGAAAAATTATACGTTGTTTACTTTGATGATATCCTTATTTATAGTAAATCATTAGATGATCATGTGCTGCACTTGAAAGCTATTTTGGAAGTCCTTCAAAAAGAAACTCTGTATGCTAACCTTAATAAATGCACCTTTTCACTAACAAGGTTGTTTTCTTAGGTTTTGTAGTCAGCTCAGAGGGACTTGAGGAAGACCAAGACAAGGTGAAATCAATTCGAGAATGGCCTCGACGAGCATAAGCCAAGTGAGGAGCTTCCATAGCTTGGTGAGCTTTTATAGGTGCTTCATCTTGAACTTAAGTAACTTGGCCTCACCTTTAACGAGTGTGATCAGGAAATCTTCAGCTTTTCATTAGGATGAAGAATAAGAAAATTCCTTTAATTCTATTAAGGATTGTTTAACTAATGCACCTTTGCTTGTATTTCCTGACTTTTCTAAAATGTTTAAAATTGAATACGATGCTTCAGGTGTCAGGATAAGAGCCGTGCTAACTCAAGACGGGAGGCCCGTGGCATACTTTAGTGAGAAGTTGAATGGAGCCACGCTAAACTACCTGACGTGCGACAAAGAGATGTACGCCCTGATTCGGGCCTTAGAAACGTGGCAACACTATTTGTGGCCCAAGGAGTTCGTAATCCATTCAGACAATGAAGCGTTGAAATACATCAAGGGCCAAACTAAAATGAACAAACGACATGCTAAATGGGTAGAATTCTTAGAGCCTTTTCCTTATATCATAAAGTATAAGAAAGGTAAGGAAAACATAGTGGCTGATGCATTGTCGAGACGGTATACTCTTTTATCGTATTTGGACTCTAAATTGCTTAGATCTGTTTTCTTAAAAGACTTGTATGCCATTAACGTTGATTTTGGGGAAGTTTATAAATCTTGTGAACACATTGCTGTTGATAAGTTTTACAGGTGTGACAGATTCCTCTTTCAAGAAGGCAAACTTTGCGTTCCACAAGGTTCCGTTCAAAATTTACTGGTAAGTAAGGCACATAGTGGCGGCCTCATGGGCCATTTCGGAGTAGCCAAGACCTTGGACACGCTCTAAGAACATTTTTTTGGCCGAAGATGAGGAGGGGCGTCGAGAAAAGTTGCACCCGATACGTGACGTACAAGAAAGCAAAATCTAAGATCAACCCACATGGACTATACACGCCATTGCCAATACCCGAGGAGTTTTGGGTTGACCTTTCCATATACTTTGTCCTTGGCTTACCGAGAACTAAAACCAAAAAAGCATCTATCTTTGTTGTTGTAGATAGATTTTCTAAAATTTCTCATTTTATAGCTTGCTCAAAAACTGACGATACTATTAATGTTGCTAATTTGTTCTTTAGGGAAGTTGTACGATTGCACGGGATTCCAAGAATAATTGTTTCCAACCGGGACGCGAAGTTCCTTAGCCATTTCTAGAGGTTATTGTGGGGAAAGCTTGGAACGAAGCTACTGTTCTCAACAACTTGCCACCCCCAAACGGATGGCCAAACGGAGGTGGTGAATCGCGTATTATCAACCTTGCTGCGAGCTATTATTCGAAAGATATTAAGTCATGGGAGGATTGTTTGCCGCACATCGAGTTTGCTTATAATAGATCCGTTCACTCAGTGACTAAACACTCACCTTTCGAGATTGTTTATGGTTTCAATCCTTTGACTCCACTTGATTTAATTCCTTTGCCTAATGATCAGCTTGTCCATGTAGATGCTAAACGAAAGGTTGAGTACGTGAAGCAACTACACCAAAAAGTAAGGGCCAACATTGAGGCGAGGACCGAACAATACATGCACAAGGCTAACAAAGGAAAGAAGCAAGTAGTGTTCAAACTCAGAGATTGGGTTTGGGTTCACATGAGGAAGGAACGGTTTCCAGCTCAACGGAGGTCGAAACTTTTACCAAGAGGAGATGGACCCTTCTAAGTGTTGGAACGAATTAACGATAATTCTTACAAGCTCGACCTCCTAGGTGAGTATAACATAAGCGCAAGCTTTAATGTACCTGATTTATCTCTCTTTGATGTAAGCGGCGATTTGGGGACAAATCACCTCGAAGAGGGGGTAATGATACGGCTAAGTCCCAAGGGATACCGAGAGCTAACATGGATCCACTCGAGCTACCTTTAGGTTCAATCACCCGAGCTCGGGCTAAGAAGTTCAAAGATGCAACAACAGCCTTGGTTGATCGAATTTGAGGAGAAACCATTTCTGGTCTTCTCGAAAGCTCTTGGACCAGCAAGCCGAGCGCGCCATATAATCTCTTTCAAGCTCAACAAGTTCAACTTTAGCTCAATGAGCTCATTTCAAGCTCAATGAGTTTGTTTTTAACTTACTCTAGCTTGCATTTAATTTGCTGGAATAAGATAGTTAAATTAGTTATTTAGTTTAAATAATTAACTTTTCATAATCTGGACAAAATAATTAAGTTAAGTGTTTAATTATGTTTTTAATTAATTGTGTGTGTTTAATTTGTGTTAAACTATTACATAAATTAAATATGCTAGTTGAAATTAATGTGCAGATATTATGTGTTTTTTTCTGCCGAATTTAATGTGTCCAAAAGGGGATTTAATTTTGTGTAGGTACACTTCTTTTGGACGTCTTAGGTGCATGGATTACTTAATTTAAGTGTGCTGATCATTGGTGTTTCCCAAGTGACTCTTCAGCTAAGCTTCTCAGCTCTCCAACCCAAGGCTGTAACACCCCAAACCCGGTCAGCACACCACAACCGGATCTGACATGTCACGGAGTGAAAACCTTTTGAAAATGAAAGTTTATCGGATAATTTTCTTTAGAAAACCCTTTTTGGAAATTCGTGCTTAAAGTCTAATTATTGCTGCAAGTTTTTAGAAAATATTCAAGTTATCTTTGTTATCATAATTTAAGTGGTGTTACCCGATGGCAACGCTTTAATGAAAAACGAAGGAGTTATAGTTTTAAAAACATGGCGTTCTGCCGATTAATTATTAAAATCATTTATTCCACATAGTTAAAATAATTGCAATAATAAAAATAACCAAAACAAATCTTAGCGGCCTTATTACATAACCCAAAACCAAAATTTAAAATTTAAATAGTAGCTAAAAGAGTTCAAAGTCCCACGAACATGCATGGCCGCCTCGAGTCCTTCCGGCTCCATCTCCACAATCTACTCATCCGCAAAATATAAGGGAAGGGGTGAGTCACCAAGACTCAGTGTGTAAATCCCCAACCCGATAGTGCATTCACTTACACAAGTTATCAGTAAAAACATGCAAACTATGCAAAACATGCAACCCATAACCTAGCCATCCAAACACCTTTTACTACCCCGTGTGGTCAAAACCACTGGTGGTCAAAACCACTGGTGACCGTAGTCACAAATATATCAGTGTGGTCAAAACCACTGATGACCAAAGTCACAAAACAAGTGATGGGGCCAACCCATCGTGTGGTCAAAACCACTGATGACAATCCCGTAAATAATCTCGTGGGGCCAACTCACTGTGGTACCAAACCACTGGGACGAGTCACAAATCGATATGTGGTCAAAACCACTGGTGATCAAAACCACTGGGACTTAGTCACAATTTATAATATCAAGACGGGGCCAACCCGTCGTGTGGTCAAAACCACTGGTGACAGTCCAAAATAAATCATTCCCCCTCCTCTCATCAAACCCATCATCATGCTTATAACATACATGCCATAGCATCGAATAATCATGCAAATAACATATAACATAGCATTCAGCAAATCATGATGATGTATACTTAAAGATCACATAATAGGGGACTTACCCGGTATCCAAGCTTATGCCCACAAGACAAAGTCACTAATACAAAGGGTTATACAGTAACATAATAAGCATCATTAAACTAATAAAGTGTGTAAGCGTTTACACACCTGACTATAAGAGAAATCTGAAATTATGCGATACTACGAGATCCCGAAATGTAAGTCCTCACTGCTCCTACAATAGGCCAACACCACTCTTTAGATTTTAAGCCATTCGGCTTATTCAAAAAATCCCGAAGGATGAATCGCACAAGGTCAATTCCTTACCTTAGTGCCAATTTGGTCTCCTACCAAATCCCGAAACTACACACTAAGTCCCCCTTGCAATCGACTACACTAGCACACACAAAGGTTAACCTTTGGCTTTTGATCAATTAAGAAATAGATCTTGAGATATTAATACCCTTACCTAGATCGACCACCAATCCCGAAGATTCACTGCATTTGACTATACTCCACCCTACAATTGGTTTTAACACACTATTAAGGATCCAAAGGCCATTCGGCCAAATCCTGAAACCAAATAAGTTTGTCGCCCCTTACCTTGATGACTGCCTTGGCCTTTAAACACCACAGATCAGCACCCCTTATTGGTGTTAAGGGTTTCGGCTACTACATGGAACAATGATAAGTTAAGATCTCGATTACCACGATTGAAGAAATATCAAAAGAAAGACAAAAGAGGTTCAACATTACTTAAATCGGTCAAGAAGAAGAAAAAAAATCCCTTACCAAAAGATTCGGCTATGTCCCCAAAAACAAACTTGATTTCGGCACTTAAGATGATGAAGAGAAATCACAAGAAGAAAGAGATCTATGAGCCAAGTATTTGGCCAAGGTACTTGATGAAACCGAAAGAGAAACAACAAGCTTTTGGCTTTTGAAATAAAATAGGAAGGATGGGAAAGATGGGATCAAGATTCGGTTTAAGTGAAAAGAAAAGAACGAAAAAGAAATATGGAATGGGAGAGGGAAGATTCGGCTTTGAACAAAATAGGAAGAAGAAAGGCACAAGAGATGAATTCGACAATAGGCTAACCCAAGTGAACCGAAAAGAAAAGAAGAAAATGGCTATTTGAAGTTTCGGCTATTCAACAAATAATGCACAAGTAATTTGGCCAAACACAAGAGTCAGAAAAAGAAAAAGAAAGAAATTTTGGCTACCATGGACATTGACTAACTCCACAAGACCCCAAAACCGATAGCACCCTTGCCCAAAGTCCCTTATTCGCCAACACTCTTCAAATGAGTTTGAAATAATTCAAACTCCTAGATTTCCTCCTCATCTACATCTTTTGAATACCTCTCTATCCTTATCCATCAAGAGAGTCCCACCGAGCACTCCTCTCCTTGCTTGTGGCGTGAAAAGAATAAGCGGAGTGCAATTCCTATAGCTCGAACAGGCACTCCTCTCTGCATGTGGCGTCACTCTCTCGACACCCTAGTGGCGCCTCCTTGCCACTTTTCCCATTAATTTCTTGTGTGATTTCCCCAATAAAATCTCTTAACCCCTCTCTCCCTTAACTCCATTTCCTTAAATGCCAAAGCATAATTCTTAGCCCTAACTTAGGCCTATCCTAGGGTTATAACTAGACCCCATAACATGTTAAATGAGCATTATAGACAATTCATCACATGCAACACAAGCAAAATGCAGAACCCCATTTTAAGGATGTTACAGTTCTATCCCCCTTAAAAAATAATTTTGACCTCGAAATTACCTGATCAGAAGAGTTGAGGGTATTGCCACCTCATCATATCCTCGGGTTCCCACGTGGCCTCCTCTATACCATGGTTCCGCCATAACATCTTCACCAAGGGCACTGACTTCCTAGCAGAACTTTGACATCCCGATCCAAAATCTGTACCGGCTCCTCCTCAAAAGACAAGTCTGAGCTCACCTCAATCTCTGCAACTGGCACAACGTGTGATGGATTCGATCGGTAGCGCCTAAGCATCGAAACATGGAAGACATCGTGAATCTGACTTAACTCTGCCGGCAGCTCGAGCTGATAAGCTACCGGTCCCACTCGCTTCAATACTGTGTACGGCCCGATAAACCTAGGGCTTCGCTTCCCTTTCCATCTAAATCTCAGCACCTTCTTCCATGGAGATACCTTTAGAAAGACTTTATCACCCACTGCATACTCTATATCTCTGCGTTTAAGATCGGCGTAAGACTTTTGCCTGTCCGACGCTTCCTTGAGACGAGCCCGAATCACCTTAACCTTATCCTCAGTTTCTGCCACCAACTCCGGACCCAAAACATGCCGTTCACCCAACTCTGTCCAACACATAGGAGTACGACATTTCCGTCCATACAGTGCCTCATATGGTGCCATCTGGATACTCGCTTGATAACTATTGTTATAAGCGAATTCCGCCAATGGTAGGTACTCTTCCCAACTACCACTGAAATCTAGAACACAGCCCCTTAACATATCTTCTAAAATCTGAATCACCCTTTCAGACTGTCCA
Organism: Gossypium rotundifolium; assembly: GCA_025506655.1. Classification (NCBI taxonomy): domain Eukaryota; kingdom Viridiplantae; phylum Streptophyta; class Magnoliopsida; order Malvales; family Malvaceae; genus Gossypium; species Gossypium rotundifolium. The sequence continues at coordinate 99,397,030 of CP106722.1, read as the reverse complement.
TCAGACTACGGGTGAAAAGCTGTGCTAAAATCCAACGTCGTTCCCAAAGCGTGATGCAAAGCTCTCCAGAACCTTGATGTGAACCTTGGATCCCTATCCAAGATAATTGATACTGGCACACCATGCGACCTTACAATCTTGGCCACATACAATTTGGCTAGCTTCTGGAGCGAATAATCAACCCTTACCGGTATGAAGTGAGCTGATTTGGTCAGACGATCTACAATCACCCAGACTGAGTCCTTTTTACTAGGCGTGAGGGGTAGCCCACTGACAAAGTCCATGGTAATCCTTTCCCACTTCCACTGAGGAATCTTCGTCGGCTGAAGTAATCCTGACGGTAGCTGATGCTCAGCTTTGATCTGCTGACACGTCAGGCACTTACCCACAAACTCAGTCACAACCCGCTTCAGCACTAGCCACCAGAACTGTTTCCCCAAATCCTGATACATCTTGTTACCTCTAGGATGCATAGCGTATGGGCTGCTATGTGCATCCTGAAGAATCCTCTGCCTCAACTCCACATCCTTCGGCATACAAGCTCTCCCTTGAAAACACAGTACTCCATCGTGAGTCAAGCTGTAACCTTCCAAACCATTACTCTGTACTTGCAATCTCCGAGCGTTCAACACCCATCCACTAACTGTTTCTCCTTAATCTGCTCCACCCAAGTCGGCTTTACTTGCAATTCTGCCAAAAGACTCCCATCGTCATACAAACTAAGACGAGCAAACATCGCTCTTAAGTCCGCTACCACCTTACGGCTCAACGCGTCTGCCACCACGTTAGCCTTGTCCGGATGATACTCTATTGAACAATCGTAGTCCTTCAACAGCTTAATCCATCTGCGCTGTCTCAAATTCAAATCCTTCTGAGTCAGAAGATACTTTAGACTCTTGTGATCTGTGTAGACTATCGACCTTTCTCCGTATAGATAATGCCTTCAAATCTTCAAGGTAAAAACCACCGCAGCCAACTTCAAATCATGCGTCGGGTAGCTACCCTCATGCGGTCTCAGCTGTCGAGACACGTACGCCACTACTTTCCCTTTCTACATCAGCACACATCCCAAACCAGTATGTGATGCATCACAGTAGACCGTGAATACCTTTCACGCCTCGAGTATGCGCGAACAGGAGCTTCCATCAAAATCTTCCTCAACTTGTCAAAACTTACCTGCTGTTTCTCCGTCCACACAAATGGGACTCCTTTCCTCAACAGCTTGGTCAACGGTGCCACAATCAGAAAAAATCCTTCCACGAATCTCCGATAATACCCTGTCAGACCTTGAAAACTCTAAATTTCAGCCACCGACCTAGGCGGTTTCCAATCCAACACCGCCTCAATCTTGCGAGGGTCTACTCTAATCCCTTCAGCGGACACTACGTGACCTAAGAAAGTTACTTCCCTAAGCCAGAATTCGCACTTACTGAACTTGGCAAAAAGCTGCTTTTCCCTCAGAATTTGCAATACCACCCGCAAATGTGTATCATGATCCTCATCAGTCTTGGAGTACACCAATATGTCGTTTATGAATACTACGGCAAACTGGTCCAAGTACTGCTAAAACACCTGATTCATCAAGTCCATGAATGCTGCCGGTGCATTGGTTAACCCAAACGGCATTACCAAAAACTCGTAGTGCCCATATCGAGTACAGAATATCGTCTTATGAACGCCTGCCTCCTTTACTTTGAGTTGATGGTACCCCGACCTAAGATCTATCTTCGAGAAAATCGATGCACCCTTAAGTTGATCAAACAAGTCGTTAATCCGGGGCAACGGATACTTGTTTTTGATTGTCAACTTGTTTAGTTGGCGGTAGTCTATACACATCCGCATTGTACCGTCCTTCTTCTTAACAAAGAGCACTGGCGCTCCCCAAGGAGATATACTCGGTCGGATGAAACCTCGGTCCAACAACTCCTAAATTTTGGCCTTTAACTCTACCAATTCCTTCGGTGCCATTCTATACGGGGCTATAGACACTGGCGCAGTTCCGGGTAACAGATCTATACCGAATTCAACTTCTCGATCCGGAGGCAGACCCGGAAGTTCTTCTGGGAATACATCAGCAAATTCTCCCACTATTCGAACATCCTCTACAGCAACCTCCTTAGCCTCTAAAGTACACACCCGAACCAAAATCGCCTCACAACCCTTCCTGACCATCTTCACAGCCTTCAACGCCGATACCACGTTGGATAGATAATCTCTTCTATTACCTATCATCACCACTTCTTCACCTTCCATTGTCCTCAACGTCATGCGCTTAGCCGCACAGTCCAAACTGGCCTAGTACTTCACCAGCCAATCCATCCCGAGAATCAGATCGAACTCCCCAAACGGTAGTTCCATCAGGTCAGCCAAGAATACGACCCCTTGAAGTTCTAGGGGTACATCCCTATATAGTTTACTTACTTCTATAGAGTGACCTAAAGGGCTTATCACCGTCATCTTCCTAGAAGTAATCTCAGAGTCTAAATTCATAGTTTCCACTATGCTACTAGCTACGTATGAGTGCGTCGAACCCACATCTATTAAAGCTTTGTAAAGAAATCCAAAGATTAGGAACGTACCGGTTATGACGTCCGGTGCGTCACCCTCCTCTCAACGCCTCGTTGTGTAAACTAATCCAGGCTGTCTAGCCTCCGTACCACCTGCACCTCTGCCCGGTGCTCCACGGCCTCTACCAGAGCCATTACCTCCCCTAGCAGCACTACGGCCCCTTTGTGGCTGCTGACCATCCCTCCTATTTTGAGTACGGTTCTGATCCCCAGACTGTAATCTAGCTGACCGCTTTGGACAATCCCTCACTCGGTGTTCCATCGACCCACACTCAAAACATCCTCTGTTTCCAATCCAGCATTCCCCTGTGTGAGACTTTCCACACCGAGCACATCGCGGCAGCCACTAAGAATTATCAGTAGTAGGCCTAGCAGCTTGATTCGGCCCACTATATCTACCCCATTTTTGCTGGTTCCCGCTAGACCCAGATGATCCAGCATTCCTCTTATTCCATCCCCTATCCTGATTTCGCCTCCTTGTTGTTTCACTTCCTCAGCAACTTTGGCCTTTTCCACTAAGACCGCAAACTCTCTTTCCTGCTGTGGAGCAATCAGTAGCCTCAAATTGTCCCTTTATTCATCCTCGAATGTAACACACCGTTCATGCTCCGTAGTTATAATGCCTCGAGCATATCGGCTCAGCCTTAAAAATTCTGCCTTGTACTCCGATACAGATTTATTCCCCCGAACTAGCCTTAAAAATGCCTTCCTTTGCGCATCAATGTAGCTAGACCCCACATATTTCTTCTGATAAGCTACCTTAAAATAGTCCCAGGTGAGATCATCCACCGCTGCACTATCCCGAACCGTGAGCCACCACTGGTACGACTCATCCCGGAGAAGCGACACTATCCCTTTCAATTTTTCCTCAGCAGTCAGGTCCAGATCATCCACGATTCGTTTCGTCACTTCCAACTAATACTCAGCCGTATTGGGAGCCATACCAAAAACACCTCAAAATACCTCGGCTCCATTGGCTCAGAGTCGCTCAGATACGGATTTTTGAGCTCCCGCACCCCCACCTGCTCCAGCCACTCTTTCCAGCACTCGCAGCATCGCCTGCGACACTGTGTCTTCCCCCGTCTGATCCTGATATTCCATACCAGTAGCTAGTGGTGGTGGTATTTCATTCTCAGACCCTTGGCCAGACCTAACGGGCTCCGACACAATCATTCGGCCTCTACCACGGCCACGTACATTACGACCACGTCCTCTAGAACTCATCCCTCCGAGGTGTATTTATCTGATTAAGAATTTTATGAATTAGTTTTTGTTCCACTGGTTTATCACGAACAGTCTTATGTTTAATAGTTCTAAAGAGTAGTTCTTTCGAATTCATGCACACACAGTCTTTATTTTAATTTCCTACCCTCATTCCATGTGTAGGGGTATTCTCGTCATTTCACTACTCGGGGGTATTTTCGTAATTTAACCTATCGAGGTATTTTAGTAATTAAAGCTGGATTAATTCAAAAACCTTTATGAATCATAGATGTTTCAAAAATTCCAGAAATTGGGGATGTTTTGGTAATTTCATAAACTAGGGGTATTTTCATAATTTTCATAATCCAAGGGTATTTTCGAATTTTTTTTTCAAAATATGGTTCAAGGTGATTTTACAAAGTAAGGGTATTTTGAAAATTTTCAATTCAAGGTACTTCGGCAATTTTTCATACTGAGGGCATTTTGGTAATTTTTGCAAGTCAGGGGTAATTTGGTCTTTTTTTCAAATTGGGGGTATTTTGGTCATTTCTTAAATCAAGGTTACTATGGCCATTCCAAAGCCAAGGTTTTAACGCGTTTCAAAACAAAACGGCTGGTCCCTTTCGGGTTTTAGTTATGAAGTTTAGCCTGTGAATAAGTCGTCTTAGCTTGGGTGAACCGTCACTACGCACCAGGTAGGATTCGGGTGAAGAGGAGGTGAGTCACTAGGACTGCTTAAATACCAAGCTCCTCCCTAAATCCACTCCTAGACACATGTGCAATTTACCACACCCTTGGCTCGATGGCGTACTCACGAGGTTTGTTTAGTGGATCATTAAGTCTTATGTACTTGAGTTTGGGGTAAGCTATTCCTAGGGTTCAATAATTCCTATTTCACTAATCTACGATCCCAAAATACCCATTTCCCCTACATATAAATCACACAACAGTCCACAGTACTTACCTGGGCGGATTGGTGCCGAAGACTCGGTGCCATGCTGTTCTACCCACGTACCTTTTTTACAAAACTTTTCAAAGTCCTAATTTAAAACATTTTGGGCCTCGAGCCCACAGTCGAGCTTTTGAACTTGGCCCTGATACCAAAATTGTAACACCCCAAACCCGATCAGCACACCACAACCGAATCTGACATGTCACGGAGTGAAAACCTTTTGAAAATGAAAGTTTATCGGATAATTTTCTTTAGAAAACCCTTTTTGGAAATCCGCGCTTAAAGTCTAATTATTGCTGCAAGTTTTTAGAAAATATTGAAGTTATCTTTGTTATCATAATTTAAGTGGTGTTACCCGATGGCAACGCTTTAATGAAAAACGAAGGAGTTATAGTTTTAAAAACATGGCGTTCTGCCGATTAATTATTAAAATCATTTATTCCACATAGTTAAAATAATTGCAATAATAAAAATAAACAAAACAAATCTTAGCGGCCTTATTACATAACCCAAAACCAAAATTTAAAATTTAAATAGTAGCTAAAAGAGTTCAAAGTCCCACGAACATGCATGGCGCCTCGAGTCCTTAGGCTCCATCTCCGCAATCTACTCATCTGCAAAATATAAGGGAAGGGGTAAGTCACCAAGACTCGGTGTGTAAATCCCCAACCCGATAGTGCATTCACTTACACAAGTTATCGGTAAAAACATGCAAACTATGCAAAACATGCAACCCATAACCTAGCCATCCAAACACCTTTTACTACCCGTGTGGTCAAAACCACCGGTGGTCAAAACCATCGTGACCGTAGTCACAAATATATCGGTGTGGTCAAAACCACTGATGACCGAAGTCACAAATCAAGTGATGGGGCCAACCCATCGTGTGGTCAAAACCACTGATGACAATCCCGTAAATAATCTCGTGGGGCCAACCCACTGTGGTACCAAACCACTGGGACTTAGTCACAATTTATAATATCAAGACGGGCCAACCCGTCGTGTGGTCAAAACCACTGGTGACAGTCCAAAATAAATCATTCCCCTTCCTCTCATCAAACCCATCATCATGCTCATAACATACATGCCATAGCATCGAATAATCATGCAAATAACATATAACATAGCATTCAGCAAATCATGATGATGTATACTTAAAGATCGCATAATAGGGGACTTACCCGGTATCCAAGCTTATGCCCACAAGACAAAGTCACTAATACCAAGGGTTATACAGTAACATAATAAGCATCATTAAACTAATAAAGTGTGTAATCGTTTACACACCTGACTATACGCGAAATCTGAAACTATGCGATACTACGAGATCCCAAAATGTAAGTCCTCACTGCTCCTACAATCGGCCAACTCCACTCTTTAGATTTTAAGCCATTCGGCATATTCACAAAATCCCGAAGGATGAATCGTACAAGGTCAATTCCTTACCTTAGTGCCGATTTGGTCTCCTACCAAATCCCGAAACCACACACTAAGTCCCCTCTTGCAATCGGCTACACTAGCACACACAAAAGTTAACCTTTGGATTTTGATCAATTAAGAAATAGATCTCGAGATATTAATACCCTTACCTAGATCGACCACCAATCCCGGGGATTCACTGCGTTTGACTATACTCCACCCTACAATCGATTTTAACACACTATTAAGAATCCAAAGGCCATTCGGCCAAATCCTGAAACCAAATAAGTTTGTCGCCCCTTACCTTGATGATTGCCTTGGCCTTTAAACACCACAGATCAGCACCCCCTATTGGTGTTAAGGGTTTCGGCTACCACATGGAATAATGATAAGTTAAGATCTCAATTACCACGATTGAAAAAATATCAAAAGAAAGACAAAAAAGGTTCAGCATTACTTAAATCGGTTAAGAAGAAGAAAAAAAATCCCTTACCAAAAGATTCGGCTATGTCCCCAAAAACAAACTTGATTTCGGCGCTTAAGATGATAAAGAGAAATCGCAAGAAGAAAGAGATCTATGAGCCAAGTATTTGGCCAAGGTACTTCATGAAACCGAAAGAGAAACAACAAGCTTTCGGCTTTTGAAATAAAATAGAAAAGATGGGAAAGATGGGATCAAGATTCAGTTTAAGTGAAAAGAAAAGAACGAAAAAGAAATATGGAATGGGAGAGGGAAGATTCGGCTTTGAACAAAATAGGAAGAAGAAAGGCACAAGAGATGAATTCGACAATAGGCTAACCCAAGTGAACCGAAAAGAAAAGAAGAAAATGGATATTTTAAGTTTCGGCTATTCAACAAATAATGCACAAGTAATTTGGCCAAACACAAGAGCTGCCGAAAAAGAAAAAGAAAGAAATTTTGGCTACCATGGACATTCGGCTAACTCCGCAAGACCCCAAAATCGATAGCACCCCTTGCCCAAAGTCCCTTATTCGGCCAACACTATTCAAATGAGTTTGAAATAATTCAAACTCCTAGATTTCCTCCCTTATCTACATCTTTTTGACTACCTCTCTCTATCCTTATCCATCAAGAGATTCCCACCTGAGCACTCCTCTCCTTGCTTGTGGCGTGAAAAAGAATAAGTAGGAGTGCAATTCCTGTAGCTCGAACACAGGCACTCCCTCTCTGCATGTGGCGTCACTCCTCTGACACCCTAGTGGCGCCTCCTTGCTACTTTTCCCATTAATTTCTTGTGGCAGATTTCCCCAATAAAATCTCTTAACCCCTCTCTCCCTTAGCTCCATTTCCTTAAATGCCAAAGCATAATTCTTAGCCCTAACTCAGGCCTATCCTAGGGTTATAACTAGACCCCATAACATGTTAAATGAGCATTATAGACAATTCATCACATGCAACACAAGCAAAACGCAGAACCCCATTTTAAGGATGTTACAAAGGCAATCTAATGCCTTTCACACCAGCTGAATATTCCTTTCACACCGAAGGTTGTTCAGTTTTGGTTGTTCACACTTACATGGCCATTCAAGTTAGCATGTTCACAAACCATGCCCCATGGAGTGCCCAAAGCAGCTCATTAACTCCCATGCATATTCGGCTGAACGAAGCATCTCAATTAAAGAAGATTCAAGCACATCGCTGAACCAACTTAATGCATTCAGCTCCCAAAACATTCCCTTTAATTTTTCAACTAGATTAAGGCATTTAGAAGCTACCATTGACGTTATCCATGCCCAAGAAGCTTCAAGGAACCTTCCTACAAAATTATGGAATTTTTCAGCTAACTATTCAGCTACTTTTAGGGCCTATTCGGCTACCCTTTGTAACTCCTATAAATTTCATCCCATTTTACTTTGTTAAGGACTTTTGACATTTTTATGATTAAAATTAAGTATTTTGTGAGATTACTTCTCTCAAATTTCGTCTAAAGACTCTGTTGACTTATCTACTCAGCTAGTGGTGTCAACCTAGTTCTTTTGAAACTGAACTCATCACGACCATTGTGTGGCGTTTGAACCATTATGCCAAGGTTCCTATCTACCGTAGATAGTGGGTCGAGGTCCCTATTTTTATTCACCAGTAAGAACATTTAAGTTACGGGTTGGCACTTTTTGCATAGTGTTGGTTCACTCTTATTTCTTAAGCCCGTTATTCTATTTTCCATTTTAATCCAAAACACTATCAACCTAAACTTATTATTCTAGTTAGCCGAACCTAAAACATTAATCCAACCCCTTTTTGAACCCAATTGAATATCAGTTCCTATTCATTGCCAAATAATTTCTTTCTTTCACAAGACGAACGAAACTTCATCGTTAGACGATCGAGCAACGAAAGCGAATTAACTCACTAAACTGAGGTTAGATCGCATCAGAAGGGCTCCAGAATGGTGATAGGAATACAAGCTACTTTCACAATCGTACATTGGCTAGACGTAAACGAAATAGGATCGAGAGGCTTATTTTGGACAATAATGACTGGTGTTTTGATGAGGAGATATTTAAACAGCATGGGTGAATTTCTTAATAAGCTTTATAACATGGATTACTCTGTTAGTGGTGTGATTCATTGTCGTGGTAAGTTTCCTCTATTATCTAATGATGAGACGAGTAGTCTCCTTTTAGAAGCTTCTGATGAAGAGATTCGTAGGGTAGTTGATCGTTGTTTTGTCGAGTCTTAAAATTTATATAAAGAATAATCAAACCTAGAAACTAACTAAGACAACGATTGAGGCAAGCGCACCTATCGAACAGTAGTATAGTTTAGGCAAGACCGGAATGTCGAACCCCAAAGAAACCAAAAGTACTAATACTAACTCTCTTTTTATTATCTAGCTTAAGAATTAAGGGAATTTGTTGTTTAATCTAATTTAACTAACTACTAAACTAAAGACTCTAAGACAAAGAAGAATGAAATTTGGAAAATAACTGGAGGAAAAACCAATTGATTGAGACGAAACCCAAGGAAGAATCCACCTAGACTTCACTTGTTATCTAACTCTAAACCAGACGATTTATTCACTTAACTTGATCCGTAAGATTCCCTAACATATATTAATCCCTCTCTCGAGGCGAATAACGTCTAACTCTAGGTTGATTAATTGAAATCTCTTTCTAATTAAAACCTCTAGAATCGCATTAACTCGATCTATGGACTCCCATATTAGGTTTCACCCTAATCCGGTAAAATCTCGTCACCCTATCTCTAGGCGCACGATCAACTCCGCTTAATTATAAAAGATCTACTCTTAGGCAGGGACTTTTGCTCCTCCACCTAAGCACATCATACTTGAATTAATATCCCGAAAATATCAACACAAGAATTAAGAACACATAATTAAGAACAAGTCAAATATTTATCATATAGTTCAGCAAACGATAATAAGGTTCATCTTAGGTTTCATCCTTCTCAGGCATCTAAGGGTTTAGTTCATAACAATAAAAGAAAACGTCTCAAAAGAAAATATAAAAAAATATAAGAAATCCCTAAAACCCCTAAAGGAATTGAAGGAGAGATCCTCTGTCTTGAGTATAATTCTGGCTTCTTGAGATGAATCAACTGGCTATCTTCTAGTAAATCTCCACAAATCTGCCCTTTTTTGGCCTAGCTGGACGCCTCTTGACTAAGGCCCTGGGTTCCCCCTTTTTGGTTATACTTAGCGTGTTTACATAGGCTTCGGAATATGTTTCTTTGCCCCTAAATATCCTAATCTGAGTGAAACTTCTCTTTGTCACAATAGGGACACGCCCATGGCACACGCCTGTGTGAATCAATTTCAAGCCGTGGTCGAGTCTGCTGAAGAGACACGCCCGTGTTTCGGGGTCTAGGCCATGTTAGAGTAATTAGGGAGACACGGTCGTGCAGTCTGGGCCCAGGCCGTGTCGATTTCCATTTTGACCCAATTTGGTCTATTTTAGGCCCGTTTCTCGTTCTTTTCATCCTCCGGTGCTCTCCTGAGTATAAAACATGAAAACAAAGGATTAAGAGCACCAAATTACACAATTTAAGGCTTAAATCATCCAAAATCATTCTAAATGTAGGCCTAAAGTATCTTACTTTTACGGTTTATTAAATACCCCCACACTTAAGCTTTTGCTTGTCCTCAAGCAAAATTCTCAACTTACATTTAAAACGAACTTTCCACAATTCATAATTCTCATCAACAATGTCTCATCATAATTCATAGACAATTCATACATGGATAATTTAACTCAAAGATTCCCAAAGATTCAAACAATTCTAAGTTATATATTTGTAGCACGAAAACATAGGTGTTTCCCATTATCTAAATAATTACCTTTGATTCAAAACTGACAAGGATTGACATCCTTACTAAAGATTCATTCAAAGCACTCGAAGTATTTAAGGTTCAAGAATAAGCACTCATAAGTCGAACCTGAAAAGTTAATCCCATAGGCTTGCCTGAAAATCAAATCTCCACCACTGTAATATGAGATGATACACAAATCAAAAGGTCTTTAACAAGGTTGTAATGGGGCTTGGTTAAAGGTATGGATAAAGGCTAAATTAGAAGGGTTAAAATTGAGATTGAATTGAAAAATTATCTAACTAGAAAAATAAACTAATAACCTGAACAATTACATCACATGAAAGTTTAAAATACTAATAATACGAGCTTCTTCTTTAATATGTTGAATTTAAATTGTACAAGCTCTTAGAACATAGAACTAATAATGAATATACTTTTTTAAAAAAAAAAAACAAGTCAAATGATGAATTTACTAATAAAATAATTAGGAAACCGATCAAATCAAATATCGATATAAGGGTAGTCAAAAAGAGTGGCGATAACAAATATAAAGGGTTTTGGGAGAATATTATTGGATAAGTAAATGAAAAGGATTGTTAAGATCAACGGGGTTTACTATGGGTTAATTATGAAGGTAGGCTTTTTAGTGGAGTGAGTGGGTTAAAATATCATCTCAGTATATCAAATAAAAAATGTGGTCTTGACATGTATAATCGCTGCAAGTTCTAGAATAACAATTTAGTGTTGACACACTCATAATCAATAAAGTGAGCATGAAAAGGAATATATGCTCTATAAGGCTCAAAATCTCACAAAAATTATGGGTTTTTGATATCAATCCCTGTAAATTTCAAACTTCAAGGTAATATTCAAATTTAGTTCAACAACCGACAAATTTTTTTATTCTTGTAAAATGGACTTATCATGCTTGATTCTCTAGTATCTTAAAGTTTAACTCATCAATGTACAATTAACTATGACTTAATCTAAGACATATCAATAAAAATCATAAATCAACAGAAATTTCATCCTAATTAGTAATATGAGAAAATTACTTAAGGCAAGATACCTTTCAGGGATTTGAGAACAATGCAAAAAGTTAGGCATAAACTTTCACCCCCCACACATAAGATGTACATTGCCCTCAATGTACAAAGACAGATAGTATTCATATAATAAGAAAATCAAAAGAGATGGGGAGACGTTAAACTTCCTGAATTTTGGATGGGATCCTTAGATTGGAAGTGTGGGAACTGGATTCGGAGGTGAAAGATAGGTTGGAGGGGGTGCCTCGAATTCCTGCGCTAGATGAAGAAATTGGGGATCTCGTGAAGAGTTAGCCAGGAAATAATAATAAAGATTCAAAATATACTAAATAAATATTAAAGAAAAGCAAGCTAAAGTGAAGGAAAATAAAAAGTAAAATAAACTTATAGGAAAAGGTAAATGGACTGAAAAGTCCTTATTGTAGGATGGTTCGTGACGTAGGTGTGATTTCTAAGGCCGTGGTACGTGATTCCCTGGCAGCCTTAAGAACCTAAAACTAAGAAACTAAAAGAAGATAAAATGAATTAAGCAGAAGAGAAGTATAGATAAGGAAAATAAAGGAAAATATTAAAGAAAAATAAGACCGAAAAGGTCTCAAAGACCCTTGGCTTGTCAATTATATGAATCGACCGACATGAACTTATGTAGGTCGATCTCCCATAAGGAGACTGTGCTTTGATCCTTCCGCTTCTTCGGCATAGATGTGGTGGTAAAGGGTTTTGAAAGATGAATGTGAATGAAAATGAAAGTGAGAGCCAAACAGGTGTAGAAAGAGGGGTTTGGAAGTAAGTGGAGAGGGAAGAAGGGGGTGGTGGTTTAAATAGATTTTCAAATCTGACGCCTTTCTGCGCCTGTGTTGTGGGTCGTATCATTTCTCCCATGCCTATATTCAGTTTACCAGGCCCATGCTTGGTAAGTCAGTATCGACCACGGCCGCCACGCACGGCCGTGGCGTAGTGGTTGATTCCGTGACTTGAAGATTGATTCGTTCTGACTCGTACCATCTCTGCCATATCAGTACGGAGATTCAGTGCATCCACACGGCCACGGCCACGGCCGTGTGTAAGGCCGTGTGGCATGAAAATCTGCCAAAGAATAAGAAAAGAAAAGAAAAGAAAAGAAAAATTGTAACAATAGGGTTAGTGCTCAGGTTGCATCCCAAGAAGCGCTCGTTTAAATTCTTAAGCTCGACTTTCCTCTCATTTGCATATTCAAGGAGGTTTAAGGAGTTGAAAATCCTTCCTCGTGTTAGCAGTCCCATTATCATGATAGAGTTTAAGACCAGTAGCGTTTATTTTCAAAGTGACAAACATGGGATTACTTACCTCAACTGTTCCGTATGGAAAGATATTAATTACCTTAAAAGGGATTTCCTTGTTTGTGTTAAGATCAGGTGGAGATATTCGTGGGTCTGCTTTGTCTAATAGTACCGGATCTCTGGTTTTGAACTTGTCTGCCTCATGAAGTGGCTTCGATTCTGCTTCGTGTATCCCTAGTTCTTCTTTAAGATGCGTCTTCTCCTCTTCTAGTTCATCGATCTGAATCTCTTATTCCTTGTGAGTTATTTCCTTGTTGGCACAGGAGTTAGGATCGGACTCAGTTGTGTTCTTTTGTGGTGCTTCCTGAAAAGAAGGGTTAATCGAATGGTTATCAATAGAATTTACTTTCTCACCTTGGTTATTTGATGTTCTAGCTGGATCGAGGGCTTGAAGAGTAACTGTCTCGCCACCTATACAGAGTATGAGTTCACTTATGTCGACATCGATTTTAGTCCTGGCAGTTGCTAAAAATGGTCTTCCTAAAATTAGGGGTATTGTGTTGTCCTCATCCATGTCTAAAATGACAAAGTCTACCGGGAATACGAATTTATCAATCTTCACAAGTACATCTTCAATTATACCCTTAGGAATTCTGATAGTTTTATTAGCTAATTGAATGCTCATCCTAGTTTGTTTGGGCTTCCCTAGACCTAGTTGTTTAAACAATTTATAAGGCATGACATTTATACTTGCCCCTAAATCAGCTAACGCATTATCAATAGATAAACTATCAATTAAGCATGGAATTGTAAAACCCCCTGGATCTTTAATTTCTTTGGTAGTTTATTTTGCAACATTGTTGAGCATACTGCGTTCAGTTCCACATGTAATTCCTCGTCTATTTTTCGCTTATTTGTGAATAGCTTCTATAAAAATTTTCTCGAATCCGGCATCTGCAAAAGAGCTTCAAGAAACGATAAGTTAATATGTAATTTCTTTAAAAGTTTAAGAAACTTACTGAACTATTCTTCTGTGTCGTCTTTCGTTATTGCTTCGGGATATGATATGCGAGGTTTGTACTCTTTGATTACTGGTTTTGGTTTTACCTCAACCTTACCTTCTTCTACGGTGTTCTTTTGTTTTGAATTAAGCATTCTTTTGTTTTGAATTAGGCGGGTCTAACCCTTTACTATCTTAAGCTGTTATGGCTTGAACTTGCTCCCTTGGGTTAGTCTTGGTGTTGCTCGGTAGTCCTCCCTGTGGTCTCTCAGAAATCTGCTTAGCAAGTTGCCCGATTTGATCCTTGACCTCCTGTGTCAATGTCTCAAGTTTTGCTTCTATCTTTTGGAAACATGTTTCTGTATTTTGGGAACGTATTTCAGAGGCTGCTATGAAGTTTGTTAGCATCTCTTCAAGGTTAGGCTTCTTTTCCTGTAGGTAGGGCTGTTGTTGGAAGTTTTGGGATGGTTGTTGCCTTTATTTCTTTGACCGCCCCATAAGAAATTGGGGCGGTTCTTCCAACCCGGATTATAAGTATTACTATAAGGGTTATTGTTAGATCACAAATTATTACCCATATAGTTCATTTGTTAGCTCTCCATGCCCTGTCTGTAGGGTGGGTACTCAGGATTCGCCACTCCTTCACTTACGTCGCACTGCATAACTGGATGTGCCTGCGAAGAACCATATAAACCATCAAATTTTTTATGTAGCAACTCTACCTGATTTGATAGCGCGGTTACTGCGTCGAGGTTGAAAACTCCGGCTGTTTTGGCTGGCCCTGTCCTTGTAACTTGCCACTGATAGTTATTCAGTGACATCTCTTCTATAAATTTGTAAGCTACTTCAGGAGTTTTGTTATTCAGAGTTCTGCTGGTGGCTGAATCGATTAGTTGCCTTGTTGAGGGGTTCACACCATTGTATAAAGTCTGCACCTGTAGCTACAAGGGTAGTCCATGGTGTGGACACCTTCTCAACAAAACCTTGTATCTCTCCCATGCATCGTAAAGTGTTTCTAAATATTTTAATAAAATTTTTTCGGTCATTTGATCCCATGTAGTGATTGATCCTCATGGAAGAGAATGCAACCACTGTTTGGCTTTATTCCTCAAATAAACGGGAAATAACCAAAGATGAATGACATCATCAGAAACGCCATTTATTTTGAAGGTATCATAGAATTCTAGAAAATTCGCTAAGTGTGCGTTAGGATCCTCATCCTGCAAACTATCAAACTGAACAGACTGTCGTATCATCTGTATAGTGTTAGGTCTCAGTTCAAAATTATTTGCAGCAATGTGGGCCTAACAACACTTAACTCAGTTCATGTTAAACTAGATTTAGCATAATCATACATAGTACGTGAAGCGTGATGTTCGGCTGCCTCTGAAGGTAGCGGATTATTCTCAGCCATCTTTTTAGTAGAATTAGTTTTGCCTTCTTGCTCTCCTTCTATGTAGTTTAGGCTTCACCTTATCTCTCTGCGATTTCTGCGAATGGTACCTTCGATATCACTATCGTAAAGCAGGGGTCCTATCGGGTTCCTTTTAGTCATAAACTAGAGGTACCTGAAAGGAGTGAAAGAAGAAAATTTAGAAAAGATAAAATAAAATCTAATTTCAAAAATAAAATATGGCTAAAGTAATAAAAATTAAGCGTTCTTCATATTTCAGTTCCCTGGCAACGGCGTCAAAAACTTGATCATTGTTTTGTCGAGTCTAAAAATTTATATAAAGAATGATCGAACCTGGAAACTAACTAAGACAACGATGGAGGCAAGCGCACCTATCGAACAGTAGCATAGTTTAGGCAAGACCGGAATGCCGAATCCCAAAGGAACCAAAAGTACTAATACTAACTCTCTTTTTATTATCTAGCCTAAGAATTAAAGGAATTTGTTGTTTAATCTAATTTAACTAACTACTAAAATAAAGACTCTAAGACAAAGAAGAATGAAATTTGGAAAATAACTTGAGGAAAAACCATTGATTGAGATGAAACCCAAGGAAGAATCCACCTAAACTTCACTTGTTATCTAACTCTGAACCAGACGATTTATTCACTTGACTTGATCCGTAAGATTCCCTAACATATATTAATCGCTCTCTTGAGGTGACTAACGTCTAACCCTATGTTGATTAATTGAAATCTCTTTCTAATTAAAACCCCTAAAATCACATTAACTCGATCTATGGACTCCTATATTAGGTTTCACCCTAATCCGGTAAAATCTCGTCACCCTATCTCTAAGCTCGCGATCAACTCCACTTAATTGTAAAAGATCTACTCTTAGGCAAGGACTTTTGCTCCTCCACCTAAGCACATCATACTTGAATTAATATCCCGGAAATATCAACACAAGAATTAAGAACACATAATTAAGAACAAGTCAAATATTTATCATATAGTTCAGCAAACGATAACAAGGTTCATCTTAGGTTTCATCCCCCTCAAGTATCTGAGGGTTTAGTTCATAACAATAAAAGAAAAAATCTCAAAAGAAAAGACAAAACAAAACATAAGAAATCCCTAAACCCCCCTAAAGGAATTGAAGGAGAGTTCATCTGTCTTGAGTACAATTCTGGCTTCTTGAGATGAATCAACTGGCTATCTTCTAGTAAATCTCCACAAATCTGCCTTTTTCTGGCCTAGCTGGACGCCCCCTGACTAAAGCCCTGGGTTCCCCCTTTTTGGTTATACTTAGGGTGTTTATATAGGCTTTGGAATATGTTTCTTCGCCCCTAAATATCCTAATTCGAGTGAAACTTCTCTTTGTCACGACAGGGACACGCCCATGGCACACGCCCGTGTGAATCGATTTCAAGTCGTGGTCGAGTCTGTTGAAGAGACACGCCCATGTGTTTCGGGGTCCAGGTTGTGTTAGAGTAAATTAGGGAGGCACGACCGTGAAGTCTGTGCCCAGGCCATGTTGATTTTCATTTTGACCCAATTTGGTTCGTTTTAGGCCCGTTTCTCATTCTTTTCATCCTCCGGTGCTCTCCCGAGTATAAAACATGAAAACAAAGGATTAAGAGCACCAAATTACACAATTCAAGGCTTAAATCATCCAAAGGCATGCTAAATGTGGGCCTAAAATATGTTACTTTTATGGTTTATCAGCAGTCTTTGGCATGGCTCCACTAAAATCTCCTGGAGTGGATGGTTTCCAGGTGAAATTTTTTCAAACTCAGTGGAATGTTATTGGTTACTCAGTGTGTTTCTTAGTCAAACAGAGTTTGGGGGGTCAGTTTTTGGATCTAAAGCTGAACAAGACTTTGTTAGTCCTTTTATCGAAGATTCAAAGTCCTGAAAGAATTTCCCAATTCAGACCGATAAGTCTATGTACGATGATTTATAAGATTATTACAAAGATGCTAGTTAATAGGTTAAGACCTCTGATGGTGAAGTTGACTCAACAGAACCAAGCAAGTTTTATCCCTGGTAAAAATATCACTGATAACATTATGGTTGCGCAAGAGGTCGTGCATTCGTTAAAAAACTTTCGTGCTGGTAAATGCAGAATGATCTTAAAAATTAATTTGGAAAAGGCATATGACAGAGTCGAATGGGATTTTTTGGAGGACACATTGCTAGAGGTTGGTTTCCCTTTGCAACTAGTCGATGTGATCTTACATTTTGTCACATCGTTGTCTCTTCAGATTCTGTAGAATGGGTTCGTAACGGATTCATTTCAACCTATACAGGGCATAAGGCAGGGCGATCCACTTTCTCCTTATCTATTTGTACTCTGCATGGAAAGGCTTGGGCATATGTTTGACGAGGCTATTGAAAGAGGTAGTTGGAAGCCTTTAACTCTATCCCGATGAGTTCCAATCTTGTCTGAATCTTATGTTGATTTGTGAGGCTAGCAAGGAACAAGTAGCTGTTGTGAATAATATTTTGGATACCTTTTGTTATTATTATGGGCAAAAGATGAATAAAGGAAAATCCCAAGTTTTTTTCTCTCTTAATACACTAGTAGATAAAGTTGATGAGATTTTTGTTAAAGTGGGGTTTAATATAGTAGAGGGCCTTGGTTTTTATCATGGGATGCTACTTTTTCACAGTAGAGTTTCAATAATGATCATGTTAAATTTTGTTGTGAGTACAGTTTGAAAAAAGTTGTTTGGATGGGAAGCGAGGAAACGGTCATTGGCTAGTCGCATTACTTTAGTACGGTCTATTCTTTTGGCAATCCCAAATTACTTTATGTGTATCGCATTCCTATATTTGTATGTAATAAAATTAAAAATATGGCTCATATTTTCATTTGGGGTGTTACTGCTGAGAAAAGGAAACCTGCTCTCTTATCTTGAGAGGATTGTTGTTGTCCCTTGAGTTTAAGGAACTTAGCTGATCAAAATAAATTTTTTAATGATGCCTGGGTATCATTTACTTTCAAACACAAAGGCATTATGGTTTAAAGTAATGAGGAGTAAATATAATTTACAAGGTTTTCTTCTGAATTTTATATACTGTAGTAATTATTATTTTGTGTGGAGATCATTAACGAGGATTTGGCCGGATGTTATTGGTAATTTTTACTAGTCTATTGGAGATGGGCGTACTACAAATTTTTGGAATGATGTGCGGGTAAGACAAATTGGGCCTTTAAGGATAGTTTATATAGGACGTGGTCAACTGGATAGCACTCTACGTGTCTGTGACTTGGTGACTGAACGTTGGAGCTGGGACTAGAGTCATATTTGTGAATTAGTTCTAGGAAAAATTTCCCGACAAATTGCAGCCATTGTGCCGCCAAAACTTGAGGCAGGGCAGGATTGTTTAGCTTGGAAGTGGATGAAAAGAGATGTTTTCTCCTCTACGAAAACCTACAAGAACTTATATTATTTTGAGGAAAATGGTTGTCATGCTATATGGAAATTGTTTTGGAAAGCTAAGACACCTCAAAGGGTCCGAGTTTTTTTATGGTTATTGTGGCAGGATAGAATATTGACGAATGACAAATGGCAGCTCTTGTCATTTATGTTGCAATGTGAGAAATAAGGCTACATGCAATTCGGGATTGCACTTTTCCTAGAGCAGTATGGCTTTCAATGGTTTCGAAACGGTATCATAGTTTATTTTTTTCATTACCTTTTAATGAGTGGATTTTATGGAATATGCCGAATTAAGGCAGCTTGGGCAACGAGGACATTGATTAACAAACTCTATTTGCATCTTTATGTTGGTTACTTTGGAAAAATAGAAATATTTTTATTTTTCTAACCGGCATAGTTGCATTCAATCTATAGTGGATACAGATCACACTTGGGCGAGAAGTTATGTAAATTCAAGCTTAAAATGGAGCCACCTGAATTCTATGCGTTGTTTAGAAAGTTGGTCTCCTCTGTCAATAGGATGGATAAAGCTTAAATCTGATGGAGCAGTGTCTCTCTGTTGACAGCATGCTTCCATTGGAGGAGTCCTAAGAGATTTGGATGCAAACTGGTTATGTGGGCATGCAATAACTTTTCAAAAGGAATCAGTTTTTAAGTCAAAACAATAGTAATGTTGGAAGGACTCCTCGTTGTATAGGATAAAGGCTACAGAAAGGTCGAAATTGAATGTGATAATGCACTTTTGGTTGAATTAATTTTAACAGGTGGAGGCACCAACAATAGTTTGGCAAAATTAAGATTACTACATCAAATGGTACATATGAAATGGGAAGTAAGAGTACGTCACATACCAAGAGAACAAAATGGTGTGGCAGATTACATGGCTAAATATGCTACAATAGGAAACTCCTTGCTCCAATTATTTGAAAATCCATCGACTTCGATAAATGAATTGTTGTCCGCTGATTGTAATGGCTCTAGTTCAGCTTAATCTCAGTTGGTTGATGTAACCGTTTCATGTTGTGTTTTCCTACCAAATTTAACGTCAATAATGACAATGAATCGCAAAGAAATAGAGAAAATAGAACACATAGAATTTTATGTAGAAACCCTTTCGGGAAAAAAACCACAGGCAGGGGAGAAGAGAATTCACTATATCGAATTTGAATGATTCAAGAGGAGTATAGACTATGTCAATTTATAGGTTTGTAAAATCGTATTCTAATCAAAGTCTAATAAAAGTAATGCAGTAAGGTTAAAAAGCCTTATTCTAATCAAATATCAAATAGATGAAGTAAACTTTTATATGGATTCCACTTGTGCAGCCTGTATCGTACCGCGATGGCCTCTAGCCCTCGCACCTCCGGTTGCAACCCTAGTCCAGTATTTTGCTTATTGGGGATTTGTGAGGGTGAAGGCCTTACCACTTGTATTTTATTCTATCAGAAATTTGAGTCACACAACTCTTGCAAGTGCCGACCGTTTTCACCGGTAATATTAGACTCTTTTTTTTCCCGAGTCAACTCAATAGAAACCCGGCCCTTTTGTTTTTAATGTTAGGATAACAGTTACTTCTATTAGTCTGTTACTTCAGTTAAGAAAAATAGTTAAGCAGTTTTAGATTAGTTGAGTCACATTTCTTTAAATATGTACCCAACTTTCATTTGTAAAGAAGAGAAGTTTTTAATGAAATGAAGTTTCTATGCTTAAGTCATGAACTTCAACATGGTATCAGATGCTTCCCTTGTCCTGGAGGATTTTATTTGATCTGCTATCTATTCATGGATAGATCTTTTAGCCCATCTGCTATTCAATCTACTTCAGCTGCAATGGCGTCAAATCTAGTTGATGGAATGGTTGACAGTCATTTTCTTGCCACCAAGAAAATTAGCGTCCTTCTTGATGATGATAACTACTTGTTGTGGTGTCAACAAGTTCTCTTGCCAGTCAAAATGTACAAGCTTCAACATTTTCTTGATCCTCAAATAGTTCCACCACCACAACAGATTCTCGATGACACTGGTGAGTTACAAGAAAATCCTGCATTCTCTAGATTTGAACAACAAGATAGTGCTCTCGCTTCTTGGTTGCTCTCCTCGGTGAGCCCTGCTGTTCTTCCCCACCTTGTTGGCTTAGACACGAGTGCACAAATTTGGACTGCTCTTGTTAATTTGTATGGCAACAAAGCCACATCTCGATTAATGTTTTACAGAAGAGCCTTGCATTCTCTGCGCAAAGCTAACTTGTCTATGAAAGAGTTTTGATGAAAATCAAAGGGTTTTGTGACAGCCTTGCTAGCTATGGAGAGGTTATTAGTGAGCGCGAGCATGTCACTGCCATTCTCAATGGACTTTCACCTGATTATGAGTCTATTATTATGATCATCACTGCTAGCCAAGTTACGCGCACCGTCCACGGTGTCATGATAATGTTACTTGATGTAGAGGCACGTTAATAGCTAACTGTATTGAAAGTCCCTAGCTCGGCCAACATGGTCTCTAATTAGCCACCAACTTCTGCCAACAATGATAATGCCACACCGTCATATCGACCTCCTTTAACTGGTCGAAGTCATGGACGTGGTCATTTCTCGAGGTCCTGCGTTCAATGCCAATTATATGGAAAATCAGGCCATCTAGTTGCTCGATTTTATTTTCAGTTTGAGGCGACCTATAAAAGTACAGGTTACAGGCCTCCACCACACCACAAGAAAATGTCAGCATGTTTGCAAGTCCCTTTTCCACTCAGTTCTGGCCAGTAATGTCAATGCCTGTTCCATCTTTGAGTGCACAACCTGGTTGGTCTTTTCCTCCTACACAAGTTCCTGTTTGGATCAATCCTTTTGCTGCTCCTTCCCAACATGTGCAAAAACATGTCTCAACATCTCCGTATTCTCAAACCTACATAGCAACACCTAACAGAGTTGGAGATAGTGCATGGTATCCTGATTCGGGCGTAACTCATCATCTCGCTAACTCAGCCACATTTCTAAGTGACAGTGCATCCTATGAAGGGCCAGGTAAAGTATACATGGGTAATGGTTCTGCTCTACCTACCATCTCTACTGGTCAGTCATCACTTCTTACTCGTTCAAGGCCGTTGTTCATGAAGTCACTTTTATTAGTACCTGATATAACCAAAAATCTCCTATCTGTGTCCAATTTACTCAGGACAATCAGGTGATGTTTGAATTCTTCCCTAAATAGTGTCAGGCCCATGATCTACAAACCAGAGAGGTTCTTCTATGTGGTTCACTACATGATGGATTGTACAAACTCAACTTACCTGGCTCAACTCGACATAACTTGATTGCTGCTCCACCTCAGTGTTTTGCTGTTTCTACTACAGTACCCTTGAGTACATGGCACTCTCGATTAGGTCATCCATGTAAAGTCACACTTACAATAGCCCTACGTCATTGTAATATACAGTTTGACAAAGACAAAGCTCCTCTTAGTTGCATTGCATGTCATCTAGGAAAAGAACACAAGCTACTGATTTCTAGCTCATTGACTGAATATAGCAAGCCTCTTCAACTGGTAGTTGCTGATGTCTGGGGACCAGCTCCAATCCCGTCAAATGGTTTTCACTATTATGTAGCCTTTACTGACACATGTACTAGATATACCTGGCTGTATTTTTGAAGAAGAAGTCTGAAGTTTTCAATATTTTTCCAGTATTTCAGAGATTAGTTGAACGATTACTTGGTTGTAAGCTGCTTGCATTACAAATAGATGGGGGTGGACAATTTCAGGTATTAATATGGTACTTGAGTCAACAAGGTATCATGCATCGTGTCAATTATCCTTACAAATCTGCGCAGAATGGCCTGGTTGAATGCAAACATAGGCAGATTATTGAAGTCGGTCTCTCCATGCTAGCACAAGCTTCAACGCCTTTGGCTTACTGGAACGATTCTTTCAGCAGTGCAGTTTATTTGATCAACAGACTTCCTTCATTCCCGTTAGGCAACATATCTCCGCATGAAAAATTATTTCATAAACCCCCTAATTACAGTCTTCTTTGAATTTTTTGGCTGCCTATGTTTTCCAAATCTCAGACCTTATAACAAACACAAACTCCAGTTTAGTTCTTCTCCATGTACTTTTTTAGGATATTCTTCCCAACATAAAGGCTATAGATGTCAAGACACCAATGATCGTACCTACATAACACCATATGGCACCTTTCATGAGTCAGTCTTTCCTTTTGAAACCAAACACTCCAAGTTTAGTCAGCAAATCACCACTCGTCAAACTAGCTCCAAGTTGCCCGTCCTACTACCAGATCACTCATCTCACATGCCCACAAATAATACCTCCCTTCAAAACATATTCACCTCAACTATCCCTGCCAACCCCCCTCGTGCAAGTCCAACAACACTTCCTACTAGTTCTCCCCTACCAGGATCGCTAACACCTTAACCTTCCATACCATGCAACACCCATGCTATGGTTACACGTAGCAAAGCTGACATCTTCAAACCTAAAGTCTACCTCAGCAACGCCATCTATTGTTCAAATGAAACTCCTGTTGATATACATGAAGCAATGCGCAATGAAGAGTGGAAAGCTGCAGTGCACAATGAGCTGCATGCCCTACTCCATAATAACACGTGGAGTCTATGCTCTCTCCCTAATGGTCAAAGGGCTATTGGATGCAAATGGCTATTCAAGGTCAAAAGGAAGGCTGGTGGAACTGTTGACAGGCACAAAGCCAGATTGGTAGCAAAAGGATTTTCACAACATGCAGGTGTTGACTTTCGCGAGACATACAGTCCAGTTGTTCGTGCAACAACTATTTGCACTGTTCTTGTTCTTGTAGTCATGAAAGGATGGACACTTAGACAACTCGATGTTAATAATGCTTTCCTCAATGGCTCTCTGACAGAAGAAATTTACATGAACCAACCACCTGGAACCTGGATTTGAAGTTGTAGGCAACAATGGATAAAAGCTAGTATGTAAACTCAACAAAGCTCTTTATGGCCTGTTACAAGCTCCTCGAGCATGGTTCCACACTCTCAGACAATACTTGGTTGTGCAACTTGGTTTCCGTGCCTCAAAAGCTAATTCATCACTCTTCATTCGAGGATCTACTAACAATATACTACTCTTAATGGCTTATGTTGATGACATAGTCATAACAGGTAGCTCCAGCAAAGCTATTAATGATGTGGTAATGCAGCTTAACAGCAAATTCGCCCTCAAAGACTTGGGTGGACTGAGTTTTTTTCCTAGGCATAGAAGTCCTACATACACCTCACGGACTGATTCTAAGCCAAAGAAAATACATATCGGACATACTTAAAAAATGGGAATGCAAGGAGCTCCCCGACACCCACACCTATGGTGATCACCCCCAAGATAACTGCCACAGATGAAAACTCACTCTTTGCAGATGCTCAATGTCCAGACTTGTCCTTTTGTGTCAACAAATTAAGTCAGTATATGAACAGGCCGGCTGAAGTACATTGGAAAGAAGTTAAACGGGTGCTTCAATATCTCATTGGAACACTTGATCATGGATTACACTTGTCGAAGGGAGAGTTTGATGTTGTTTGTTACTCAGATGCTGACTGGGCATCATCGGTTGAAGATTGCCGATCCACAACAGGGTACGTAGTATATCTTTGTCCAAATCCTGTAGCATAGTGCTCCAAGAAGCAAGCCATTGTATCCAGGTCATCGTCGGAAGTAAAATATCGCAGCCTAGCCAACTGCGTTGCTGAACTTCTGTGGATCAAACAGCTACTAGATAAGGTTGGAATATCAATACCCTAACCACCAGTGGTCTGGTGTGATAACACTTCCACAGTGTCGATAGCTGCAAATCCTACACATCATGCCGAAGTAAAGCATGTTGAGATTGATCACCTTTTTGTTAAAGAAAAAGTCCTCAATGGTGTGCTGCACGTCAATTATGTTCCATCCTCGAAATAAATTGCTGATGTACTTACCAAACCTATCTCACCAAAATAGTTTGAGTCATTTCGACAAGCTCTTCAAGTGCTACCACCAACTACAACATCTAAAAAAATTCAAACACTGATAAAATCAGGAGAATGTTAGGATAATAGTTACTTCTATTAGTCTATTACTTCAGTTAAGAAAAAAAGTTCAGCAGTTTTAGATTAGTTGAGTCACGTTTCTTTAAATATGTACCTAGCTTTCATTTGTAAAGAAGAGAAGTTTTTAATGAAATGAAGTTCACTTGTTCTATGCTTAAGTCATGAACTTCAACATTTAAGACCCTTCACTATTCCCGTCTTCACAATAAGTTTAGCTTCTAAAGTTTGTGTTTCTTCTACTGCTTTTGTTGAAACCTATCCTATAGTTTTCAAACAACAAAACCTATATCAATGGGTTAATGCTTCACTTTTTCTTTAATGGTGTATAATTGATGCCAAAGTTATTTGATTCATTGTTCTTTCTTAGAATTATTTGCTCTCCTTTTTGGTTGGTAAATATGCTAGGAACCTATGGTGGTGGAGAAAGAGGATAGTGGCAATGACAACATTTTGGCTTGTCCTATTTGTTATGACCCATTAACTTGGACCGTCGGCTCCCATTCATACGTGTGAGTTCAAGCTGGATTTTTTTGTACTTTTTTCAATTTCAACTCGTGTTTGATTTGATTTGAAGTTTTTAAGTGTCATAGTGGATCAAAATTTGGGTCTAATTTGCAATGTAAAACTTGCAAAAAGTCTTATTTTGGTAACCAAACGCACTATCCCAATTCTGAATTTGGCAACTTGATTTTGTTTCTATTGAACATGTCATGTTTTTCACTATATATCCAATGTTATTCAACCGGTCGATGAAGCCTCACTCAAACTTTCTTGCATTACCAGAAAAAAGAATTGTTGATTGTTCTTTTCTAGTTAATTATGTTGGGTTATTTTTTGCGCGTAGTATGTAATGGGAATAGCAAGCAGTCATATCTTCCTTTTCGAATGTGAACTCGAAGATCTCTGTCGAAACTGTGGACTCATTGGTTTTACATGTATAAGAAATTCACGTTTTTTGATGATCTCAACTGGAAAATGCAGCTAGCTAACCATCCATATTTTAAATTAGGCATGCATATTACCCTAAAAATTGCCAAATTGTATAACTCATGGAGTGTCTGTTCTCCAAAGTTTACAGTTTCTCATGTTTCAGTTACTTTCTGTGTGAACTATTTAAAATATACATGAAATAAAGGTTTTGAGAACTCTAAAAATGTAAAAATGATACTTTAAAATAAACAGAATTCACATAATCCACCTAATCCCCTAAGTCAAATACTATTTAACATAATTGCTACCAGTCTACCATGAGTGCCATTTTTTGGATAGCAGAAATTTCAAATATTCCTTTATAAAAGGAGTTGGTACCAACTGATTTTTTTTTAATGATTATGCTATGAAATAAACTACAAGTACGACATATAATTCTTCAAACATTATTTGAAGTTGCACACTGGTTTGCGATGTAAATATGATTTGAAATTGCACATTGGTTTTTTGGTGTTGTACTTTTCGATCAAAAGCAATGTTGCAAAAAACAGGAAACCAAGTATTCTAGTAGAAAGAGAAAAGAAAACATGGTTTCTAATGTGATTATAATACCCCTTACTTGAGCTCGAACCTAAACTTGAGCAAGAACTGTTGCACTTCAATCCAAACACTTCACTTTAAGAGTTTAACATGTCATTCAACTTCCACTCATCTTTTAGACTTATTTAAGATACTTTAAGACTTTTTGAATAATTTCTAAGCTTATTTTACGATCTGATTTTAAACGGAGGTCGTTCGGGACCCTTTCGAAGGAAAATGACCTAGTTTAGGCAAAACAAGACAATAGTATTGATACAATTCCCCAAGCTATCGATACCTCTTTTTATTATTGTTTAATTTTGCATTCTGTTAATGTTTTGTTGATACAAGTCTTTCAAGTATTGATACTTGGATGCAAGGGACCCTAAAACAAGCCTAAAATCACCTTAAAATATGCCAATACATACCATTATGATCCCCCAAACATTCTTAAGTATATTTAGTCCTCAAAATACCTCAAAACATCACTCAATTCATCATGTTGATGTGTCTAAAACTAACTATGATCACAATAAAGGCAAGCACACCTATCGTTCAATAGTATAGTTATGGTAAAACCGATAATATCGTATCCACAAGGACCAAGAGTACTAGTAATTACTATCTTTTTATTATCTAGCCTAAGAATTGAAATGATTTCTTTTAAACTAAAACTAATTAAACACGACAACGAAAGAATTAGGAAAATACTTTTAGACAACTTATATGAGATAGGCAATACCTAAGGAAGAATCCACCTAGACTTCATTTATTACTTTTGATTCATACGATTTATTCACTTGACTTAATCCATAGAAATCCCTGATTTATGTTAATATCTCTTTCAAGACTAAAAAAATAATAACTCTAGGTTGATTAATTAAAATTTCTTTCTAATTAAAACCCCTATTGTTGCATTAACTCGATCTATGGATTCTCTTATTAGATTTGACTCTAATCTGGCAGATTTTCGTCGCCCTATTTCTAGGGTTGTAATCAACTCTGCTTAATTGTGTTGATCTACTCTTAAACAGGGACTTTTACTCCATTGAATAAGCACATTCGACTTGAATCAATAACTTGAATTATCAAAACAAGAATAAAAACTCACGATTAAGAATAAGAACAAATATTTATCTTATAAATCAAATAATAATACGATCTGTCTTAGGTTTCATCCCCTTAGGTATCTAAGGGATTTAGTTCATACTAATGGGGGGAAACATCATAAAATATGGAAAACAACAAAACATAAGAAAACCCAAAAACTTTTAAAGAACTTGATGGGAGATCTTCAGTCTTGATGGAGATCCTTCTCCTAAGCTATTTTCGACGGCTGTCTTCGAGTATTTTCTGCCTTCTATTCAGCCTCCCATTTTAGGTTGCCCTCTAGGGTGTTTATATAAGCTTTAGAACACCTGTCTTGGCCCACAAGTGGTCTATTCCGAATAGAATTAAACTTTGATATAGCAGGGACACGCCCGTGCTCGATTCCTTAGACCGTGCTCAGTTCTGCTCACCACACACGGCCGTGTGGTCTGCTCGTATAGGTTGATCCAGGCTGTGTTTGATCCTGCTCGTAACATACGGCCGTGTTCATTGGTCCAAGCTATTTTGATTTCACAAGTAGGCCCATTTTGTCTCGTTTTGGCATGTTTATCATTCATTTCGACTCCCTAAGCTCGTCTGAGTATAAAAGATGAAATTAAGGGATTAGGATCATCGAATTCATCAAATCTAATGAAAATTCATCCAAATTAAGCCAAGCATGGGGTTAAAATATGTATAAATTAAGGTTTATCAAATATCTCCACACTTAAGCATTTGCTTGTCCTCAAGCAAAATTCTCAACTCACAATTAAAATTAACTTCCTCAAATCATAATTCTCATCAATAATTCTCATCATAATTCATAAATAATTCATACATGGATAATTTAACTTAAAGAGTTCTAAAGATTCAAACAATCTAAGTCTTGTAGCATGAAAACATGTAACACCCCTAACCCAAATCCGTCGCCGAATTAGGGTTACGAGGCATTTTCAAAGATAATACCGCTTTCATACATTCACATAATCACATAGAACTTATCCATAAATGCATATATATATATATACATGTATATAACATTTATCTAATTAAATATTAGTCATACCTGATATACAAATCATGTCTCACAGTTCAATTGAATTTATTTCTATTATATATCATTTATTCGACCATTATACATATCTTAAAGTCACACAGTTTGCCTTAAAATACATACTTAAATCATGAGCTTATCAATATAATGACGCATACAAACCAAGCATATAATGTTTATTAGCCATGTACAAATGAAATCAAAACCAAATATATTTTCTACTCAATACCATGTATTGTGAATACATAACTTATGAGATTTATTTTTTACCTTTCACATTTAAGCAAAACATGCATATTTAATAATGGATATTTCACAACTAAACACATCACGCCTATATGTCATGACTAACCTATATATATATATATATATATCCATACATGTGTATATGATATGTACCTAGATTATAACTGAATATACCCACATACAATTCATAATATCCATGCATCATAGTAATTTATATAAATTTAACTTATACTTGAACACTCACATGAAATCCTAACATTATTAACCTATGAACAAAACACAACTATGGTTCAATATAATCGAGTATACAATTGATTATTCATACCACATTACCCAACTCAAATGTTCACTTCACAAACATATATTTCCTTACCATATTCGATTTAAACCTTGATTGAATTTGCACAAACATTAACGATATAAACCGACAATTATATCAAAAGCATGATAAACGTATTTAGCGAAAATTTAGCCATATTCGCATGGCTATTATATACATGAACAAAAAGTTTTCAACAAAACAAAGTCAAAGTCTTTCCTATACATGCCTCTATCCGAAAACCAAAATGAAAGAGTACCAAATTAGATTGATAGTGTGGCCGACTTTCTTGACGATCCCGTTGAGCTTGTAGCCTGAACCTAATCTATAAAACAGAGGAGAACATTTCACACAAATAAGTTTACTAACTTAGTAAGTCCCAAGCTCATAATAATATAACATTCAAACACTTAAACATTTAAATATATTGATTTTTACAGGGCCAACTACTAATAGTTCATTAACCTAAGTAATTGTACTTCATTTCCATAAACCTGTATCTCTTCGAAGCACAAAATAAGTATATTACAAGAATCACATGCTCCAAATCGTATAAGTACTACATTCATATCAACCATGTTATCATACTAAAATTTCTTTCACTCTTAGCATTTTCTATATGAAAACCGAATCTCCATAATAGTACATTCAATCTCAAATTCAATCATATAATACTCATGCACATCAATCGTAATCTCAAATGTACATAACACTATTCTCATAGTATTAACTCAACTTGAGTAACATTAAACATAACATACCTTACTTGCTTACCTGAGCCTTTAACTAGATACATTAGCTACGGTTTACCTTGAACAAAATTCGGTTTCTCCTTTGTAAAACACATCACCGGCACGAAGCCTGCTAGGCATTAAAGCCCGAATTAAATCAAACACGAAGCACGCTAGGCATTAAAGCCCAAAATAAATCAACAAGACGAAGCTGCTAGCATTAAAGTTCGAAATAAATCAAACACGAAGCACGCTGAGCATTAAAGCCTGAAATAAATCACCGGCACGAAGCCTGCTAGGCATTAAAGCCCGAAATAAATATAGTTAATATTTCATTTCACATTTCATTGTGCTAAATTCACCACCACTTATAATTCACATATTTTATCATATAGCAAACCAAAAACACTTATTCATATCACATTTAATAAAATTTCAACCAATCCATTCTAATACTTTTACATTCGGCTAACACAAGATTCTATACTCAAAATTATCGAATATTATCATTTAATACGTTCACAAATAATTCTGTAATACATACTTGCTTAAGGACTTACCTCGGTTGTCGATAGACCGTGCAAATCGGCTATTCGAGAACCTTCGTCTTCCCCCGATCTAAATCCATTTTTCTTTTCTCTTGATCTAAAACACATTAAAATTTAGCTCATTCAAGTACATTTCATTTCAATTTAGTCCCTAAGCACATAAATGGGCAAATTACTATGTTACCCCTAATATTTCACAACTTTGTAATTTAGTCCTATTTGCATAACACACAAAATACACCAAATTAGCTAAGACTATACAAGGGCCTAATATTCCTAAGGACTTTACAAGCCCTCACATTTCACTTATTTTGCAAATAAACCCCCCTAAAATTTCATTTTTACAATTTGGCCCTAAAAAACAAAAATTCTTCAAAACTTCCCATACATAATATACTAATTTTTAACTTATCTTTTATCTAACATCATCAAACATCAAAAACCATATAAACCTATCAATAGCCGAACATCAAGCATGCTTAGATTCAAAAGTTTTAACATGGGTCATTTCTGATTCAAGCAACGATCTCAAAACGTAAAATTTATCGAAAACTAACTAAAACTCACCTTGAATTTTTGGCTTCAAAGTGCCAAAATTTCAAAGAATCTAAAGCTTATTTTCTTCCCCCACATTTGGCCATGGATGAGTCAAAAGGTGATGGCTTTCTTTTCTTGGTTATTTTAACATATAATAATTAATTACCAAATTACTAAACTAACCTTATAATTAAAAATAACTAAACATTTTAACTTAAAGACAAACTTGTCCATGGCCGGCCACTAACTCTTAAAATGGGTTATTTACCCTTTCAATACTTCCTATTAAAAAGCCATGCTCAAATTAGCACATTACACTTTAATATGCCACTTTTACCTTTTTTGCGATTAAGTCCTTTTTATCAAATTCAATACTTAAGCGATAAAATTTTTCTACGAAACTTTCACACATATAAATTCATATATAATAAACACTAAATATAATATTTAAATATTTCTCGGGCTCGGATTCGTGGTCCTGAAACCACCGTTTCGATTAGGGTCAGATTTGGTCTGTTACAACTCCCCCCTTAAAGATTTTCGTCCTCGAAAATCTTACCGTTAAATAACGTGGATATTGCTGCCTCATTGAATCCTCAGGCTCCCACGTAGCCTCTTCAACTCCGTGTCGATTCCATAGTACTTTCACTAAGGAAATCCTTTTGTTTCTTAACTCTTTCATTTCCCGAGCTAAAATCCGGATCGATTTTTCCTCATACGTCATATCAGGTTGGATATCAATTTCAGACGGAGCAATCACATGTGACGGATCTGATCTGTATCTACGGAGCATAGAAACGTGAAATACATCGTGTATCTTTTCTAATTCAGAGGGTAGCTTTAACCTATAAGCAACAGGCCCAACACATTCAATGATTTCATACGGTCCAATGAACCTCGGGCTCAACTTGCCTTTCCGGCCAAAACGAAGTACTTTCTTCCACGGAGAAACCTTTAAAAATACTCGATCTCCGACCTAAAATTCAATGTCTTTACGTTTCAAATCAGCATAAGACTTTTGACGATCCGAAGCAGCTTTCAAATTGTCTCTAATAATAGCTACTTTCTGTTCAGTTTCTTTAATCAAATCAACCCCGTGTATCTTATTCTCACTGAGCTCAGTCCAGTATAATGGTGTTCGACACTTTCGCCTGTACAAGGCTTCATAGGGCGCCATTTTGATACTAGATTGAAAACTATTGTTATAGGCAAATTCAATCAGAGGTAAATATCTTTCCCACGCACCTTTAAACTCGAGAACGCAACATCTCAACATGTCCTCAAGTATTCGAATAGTTCGCTCAGGCCAAATGCATCTGCGGATGAAAGGTCAGTACTAAAATGCGATTTAGTACCTAAGGCATCTTGCAACTTCTTCCAAAAGCTGCGATGTAAATCTCGGTCTACATCGAAACAATGGAACTCGGTACACCATGCAATCTCACAATCTGCGATACATACAATTCAAACAAGTTTATCGAGTGAAAAGTGCAGACGAACCAAGCACAAAATGAGTGATTTAGTCGGTCTATCAACTATAACCCAAACGGCATCTTTCTTACTCGATGTCATAGGAAGACCGGATACAAAATCCATGGTAATTCTATCCCATTTCCATTCGGTATCATGATTGGTCAAGTAGTCCGGATGGCACTTGATGTTCAACTTTTACTTGCGACAAATTAAGCATTTGAAACAAATTGAGATATATCTCGTTTCATGCCCTACCACCAATAGAACTGTTTCAAATCATTATACATCTTTGTGCTACCGGATGTATTGATAATCGAGCACTATGGGCCTCACTCGAATCATCTCATATCAAATCGAGTTCTTGAACATACATTCGACTTTTAAAATTCAAGCAGTCATTTGCATCAATCGAAAATTCGATTTCGCACCTTCTTCTTAATCGAATTTGACTAGCAATCAAATCCTTGTCAACTTTCATGCATCACAAATTTCTTTGGATAAACATCGGTCTTGCTTGTAACTCGGCTATGATCGAACCATCACCGGACATAGCTATCGTGCGTTCATTGCACGAAGAGCAAACAATGATTTTGACTTAACGATCTGCAACAACGTTAGCTTTTCCCGGATGGTAGTCAATCACCAACTCATAGTCTTTCAACAATTCTAACCATCTACGTTGTCTCAAATTTAGATCTTTCTAAGTCATTAAATACTTTAAACTTTTATGATCTGAATAAATGTGACATTTCTTGCCAAATAAATAGTGACGCCAAATTTTCAATGCGAAAATAATGGCTGCAAGTTCTAAGTCATGCGTCGGGTAATTTCTTTCATGCGGCTTCAATTGTCTTGAAGTGTAGGCTACAACTTTGCCTTCCTGCATCAAAACGCAGCCCAAACCATTTAAAGAAGCATAAGAATAAACAACAAATTCTTTACCCGATTCAGACTGAACTAACACTGGAGCTTCTGTCAGAAGGGCTTTCAGCTGATCAAAACTTTTCTGACACTTTTCTGACCACTCGAACCTAACATCTTTCTGCAATAGCTTGGTCAACGAGGTAGCTATCATAGAAAAACCTTTCACAAATCGTCGATAGTAACCCGCAAGTCCCAGAAAGCTTCGAATCTCGGAAACATTTTTCGGTGGCTTCCAATCAAGTATAGCCGAGATTTTATTCGGATCGACTCGAATTCCGAATGCTGAAACAACATGTCCCAAAAAGCTGACCTCTTTCATCTAGAACTCACACTTACTAAACTTCGCATACAATTGTTGATTTCTCAAAGTTTGTAGCACTAATCTCAAATGCTCAGCATGCTCAATTTCATCTTTGGAGTAGATCAATATATCATCAATAAACACTACCACAAATCGATCCAAAAACTGTCTAAAAACCCGATTCATCAAATCCATAAAAATAGTAGTTGCATTTGTAAGCCCAAAAGGCATAACCAAAAACTCAAAATGTCCGTACCTCGTCCGGAATGCAGTCTTTGGCACATCTGTATCTCTGACTCACAATTGATAATAACCCGATCTCAAATCTATCTTCGAAAATACTGAAGCCCCTTTCAACTGATCAAACAAATCATCAATCCGAGGTAACGGGTACTTATTCTTTATAGTTACCTTATTCAGTTGCCGATAATCAATACACATTCGCATCGTTCCATCTTTCTTTCTCACAAAAAAAACTGGTGCACCCCAAAGAGAGAAACTTGATCGTGCAAAGCCCCTATCTGTTAACTCTTGCAACTGTGCATTCAACTCTTTTAGCTCAGTAGGTGCCATCCGATATGGAGCTATTGAGATCGGAGTCATTCCCGGTGCTAATTCAATGACAAACTCAATCTCTCTTTGGGGTAAACCCGGTAGTTCTTGAGGAATACATCCGGTATTCACATACAATCAGATCTGATTCAATCATTTCTCGATAATTTATTATCCGATTACATAAGCCAAATAAGCTTCGCACCTTTTCTCACATACTTCGAGGCTAACATCGAGGATATAAGCAGAGGAAACCCACTTAAATCACTAGATTCAATTCTAATGATCTCACCGATTCGATGTCTCAAATCAATAAGCTTTCTTTTGCAATTCACCACTGCATCATGCAAAGTTAACCAGTCCATCCCCAAAATTATATCAAACTCATCAAAAGGCAACAGCATTAAATCGACTGGGAAGCAAAAATCTCGAATCATCAATGGGCAACCTTTACACACTTTATTAACAAACACACATCTACCCAAAGGGTTGGATACGCGAATCACAAACTCAGTAGACTCAAAGTCTTACTGAATACCAGAGTTTCACATACATATGAATGGGTCGAACCAGTATCAATCAATGCAATTACAGTAGTATCATAAAGGGTGAAAGTACCGGTAATGACATCTGGAGAAGCAGCATCCTCTCTAGCTCGAGTAACATAAGCTCTAGCTGGAGCTCTAGCCTCAGATCGAACTGCCGTGTTCTTAGTCCCTATCTGACTACCACCTACATTGCCAGAATGCCTGGGTGGTCTGCCCCTTGCTGATACACTGCTCGGTCTAGAGTTCTGTGCCGTATTCTGTTCAGCTAACATCGGGCACTCTCGAATAAAATGGTCTAAGGATCCACATTTAAAGCAGGATCGATCACGAACTCTACAACTTCCAAAATGCCATTTTCCACAATGTTTGCATTCAATTCGATTCTGTGGAACGTTATCAACACTGGCCATCGAGGTAGCTCGGGAGCCCACTGAAGGTCGATCACGTCTAGGTGAATCTGAAGTAGCTTTATGTCGGCTGAAGTCATCTCTAAACTTCTTAGATGTGGAATGGAAATTCTTACCCGACGATCTTTTACGAGTGTCTCTAGCTTCTGTCTCAGCCTTTCTTTTCTCCTTCCCAAGCTCTTCAGCTTTGCAAGCTCGCTCGACTAGTGTCACTAACTCTTTGATCTCAAGAATGCCAACAAGCAACTTTAAATCTTCATTCAAACCGTCTTCAAACCTTTTGCACATAATGGCTTCTTTTGATACACACTCCCGAGCATATCGGCTCAATCTGACAAATTTTCGCTCATATTCAGTCACGATCATTTTCCCCTGTTTCAGTTTAAGAAATTCTTTTCGTTTCTGGTCGATGAACCTCTGACTGATATATTTCTTGCGGAATTCATTCTGGAAGAAATCCCATGTCACTTTTCTTTTGGAACCACCGATACTAGTGTATTCCACCGGTGATAAGCGGTGTCCGATGGAAAGATATAGCACATTTCAAACATTAAATGCAGAGTGCGAGGATAGCTCATCAAGTACCGAATAGTGTTATCAAGCCACATTTCAGCTCGCTCTGCATCATCATCATCATTAGCCTTGAATTCTCGGCCCCAAATTTCTTGATTTTATCAGCAGAGGCCTACTAGATCTCATTGGATCTATCATCGAAGTCTTTGAAGGTACCGGAGTTGGATTATTCGGGGTGGAGGTTGTTGTACTGCCGGATTATTACGAACAAACGGGTAAACCATTCATTCATCATTTGGTAGAAGGCTTGTTTAGCCTCTCCTCGTGGTTACCCGTGAATCGGTTGAGAGTCTAATGGTGCTGATCCATATGCGAGACCAGCAATAACTCTCTACATCATCGACTATGGATCTATCGGGATGGAATCCATTTACTATATAAAATACAATTGAAATTGTCGAAGTCACCACACTATCACATATAAAATTCAAAGGCATGTATAGCTAGACTCTTACGTACTACGGTAGTCCTAGAATCGACTAAACCGTAGCTCTGATACCAATTAAAATGTAACACCCCTAACCCAAATTCGTCGCCGAATTAGGGTTACGAGGCATTTTCAAAGATAATACCGCTTTCATACATTCACATAATCACATAGAACTTATCCATAAATGCATATATATATATATATATATATATACACATGTAGATAACATTTATCTAATTAAATATTAGTCATACACGATATACAAATCATGTCTCACAGTTCAATTGAATTTATTTCTATTATATATCATTTATTCAGACCATTATACATATCTTAAAGTCACACAGTTTGCCTTAAAATACATACTTAAATCATGAGCTTATCAATATAATAACGCATACAAACCAAGCATATAATGTTTATTAGCCATGTACAAATGAGATCCAAAACCAAATATATTTTCTACTCAATACCATGTATTGCCGAATACATAACTTATGAGATTTACTTTTTTACCTTTCACATTTAAGCAAAACATGCATATTTAATAATGGATATTTCACAACTAAACACATCACGCCTATATGTCATGACTAACCTATATATATATATCCATATATGTGTATACGATATGTACCTAGATTATAATGAATATACCCACATAAAATTCATAATATCCATGCATCATAATAATTTATATAAATTTAACTTATACTTGAACACTCACATGAAATCCTAACATTATTAACCTATGAACAAAACACAACTATGGTTCAACATAATCAGTATACAATTGATTATTCATACCACATTACCCAACTCAAATGTTCACTTCACAAACATATATTTCCTTACCATATTCGATTTAAACCTTGATTGAATTTGCACAAACATTAACGATATAAACCGACAATTATATCAAAAGCATGATAAGCGTATTTAAGCAGAAAATTTAGCCATATTCGCATGGCTATTATATACATGAACAAAAGTTTTCAACAAAACAAAGTCAAAGTCTTTCCTATACATGCCTCTATCCAAAACCAAAATGAAAGAGTACCAAATTAGATTGATAGTGTGGTCGACTTTCTTGACGATCCAGATTGAGCTTGTAGCTTTGAACCTAATCTATAAAAGAGAGAGAACATTTCACACAAATAAGTTTACTAACTTAGTAAGTCCCAAGCTCATAATAATATAACATTCAAACACTTAAACATTTAAATATATTGATTTTACAGGGCGAATACTAATAGTTCATTAACCTAAGTAATTGTACTTCATTTCCATAAACACTGTATCTCTTGAAGCACAAAATAAGTATATTACAAGAATCACATGCTCCAAATCGTATAAGTCACGACATTCATATCAACCATGTTATCGTACTAAAATTTCTTTCACTCTTAGCATTTTCTATATGAAACCGAATCTCCATAATAGTACATTCAATCTCAAATTCAATCATATAATACTCATGCACATCAATCGTAATCTCAAATGTACATAACATCGTTCTCATAGTATTAACTCAACTTGAGTAACATTAAACATAACATACCTTACTTGCTTACGAGCCTTTAACTAGATACATTAGCTACGGTTTACCTTGAACAAAATTCGGTTTCTCCTTTGTAAAACACATCAGGCATAAAGCACGCTAGGCATTAAAGCGAAATAAATCAAACAACACGAAGCACGCTAGCATTAAAGCCGAATTAAATCAAACACGAAGCACGCTAGCATTAAAGCGAAATAAATCAAAGACGAAGCACGCTGAGCATTAAAGCGAAATAAATCAAACACGAAGCACGCTGAGGCATTAAAGCCGAAATAAATATAGTTAATAT
The DNA here is from genome assembly GCA_025506655.1 of Gossypium rotundifolium. Classification (NCBI taxonomy): domain Eukaryota; kingdom Viridiplantae; phylum Streptophyta; class Magnoliopsida; order Malvales; family Malvaceae; genus Gossypium; species Gossypium rotundifolium. The sequence continues at coordinate 99,359,290 of CP106722.1, read as the reverse complement.
TTCATTTCACATTTCATTGTGCTAAATTCACCACCACTTATAATTCACATATTTTATCATATAGCAAACCAAAAACACTTATTCATATCACATTGAATAAAATTTCAACCAATCCATTCTAATACTTTTACATTCGGCTAACACAAGTTTCTATACTCAAAATTATCGAATATTATCATTTAATACGTTCATAAATAATTCTGTAATACATTCTTGCTTAAGGACTTACCTCGGTTGTCGATAGACCGTGCAAATTGGCTATTCGAGAACCTTCGTCTTCCCCCGATCTTAATCCGTTTTTCTTTGCTCTTGATCTAAAACACATTAAAATTTAGCTCATTTAAGTACATTTCATTTCAATTTAGTCCCTAAGCACATAAATGGGCAAATTACTATTTTACCCCTAATATTTCACAACTTTGTAATTTAGTCCTATTTGCATAACACACAAAATACACCAAATTAGCTAAGCCTATACAAGGGCCGAATATTCCTAGGGACTTTACAAGCCCTCACATTTCACTTATTTTGCAAATAAACCCCCCTAAAATTTCATTTTTATAATTTGGCCCTAAAAAACAAAAATTCTTCAAAACTTCCCATACATAATATACTAATTTTTAACTTATCTTTTATCTAACATCATCAAACATCAAAAACCATATAAACCTATCAATAGCCGAACATCAAGCATGCTTAGATTCAAAAATTTTAACATGGGTCAGCTACGGTTCGAAGCAACGATCTCAAAAACGTAAAATTTATCGAAAACTAACTAAAACTCACCTTGAATTTTTGGCTTCAAAGTGCCAAAATTTCAAAGAATCTAAAGCTTATTTTCTTCCTCCACATTCGGCCATGGATGAGTCAAAAGGTGATGGCTTTCTTTTCTTGGTTATTTTAACATATAATAATTAATTACCAAATTACTAAACTAACCTTATAATTAAAAATAACTAAACATTTTAACTTAAGGACAAACTTGTCCATGGCCGGCCACTAACTCTTAAAATGGGTTATTTACCCTTTCAATACTTCCTTTTAAAAAGCCATGCTCAAATTAGCACATTACACTTTAATATGCCACTTTTACCTTTTTCGCGATTAAGTCCTTTTTATCAAATTCAATACTTAAACGATAAAATTTTTCTATGAAACTTTCACACATATAAATTCATATATAATAAACACTAATATTTCTCGGGCTCGGATTCGTGGTTCCGAAACCACCGTTCCAATTAGGGTCAGATTCGGTCTGTTACAAAACATAAGTGTTTCTCCTTATCTAAATAATTACCTTCGATCCAAAATCGTCAAGAATTGACATCCTCACAAAGGATTCACTCAAGTCACTCAAAGTGTTTAAGGTTCAAGATAAAGCACTCAAAAGTCAAACATGAAAAGTTATTACCATAGGCTTGCATGAAAATCAAATCTCCACCACTATAAAATGAGAAGATACAACAATCAAAAGGTCTTTTAAAAGGGTTATAATGGGGCTTGGGTTAAAGGTGTGGATAAAGGCTGAATTAAAGGACGTTAAAATTGAGATTGAATTGAAAATTTACCTAACTAGAAAAATAGACTAATACTGAATAATTACATCAATTGAGAACTTATCACTAATAACATGAGCTTCTTCTCAAGATATGAAATTAACAACTTAAACTCAAATTACATAGAACTAATAATGAATGAATTTCCAACTTTTTTTTTTAAGAATAAGAACAAACAATAATAAGAAAGAACTTAACAACTGAAATAGAGAACATGGTTAGGCAACTGTTCAAAACAAATCTCGATAAAAAAGGTTAAAATAAGAGGGGAAAATTTTTAATGAATCAAAAAGAGTGAGTCTTGGGTTAATATTAAGGGTAAATCAAGAAACGGTTTATTAGGATACAAAGGGGTTCACTAAGGGTTAATTATGAAGGTAGGCTTTTTGTGGAGTGAGTGGGTTAAATCCTAGGTGCATTTGTCATCTCAGTGTATCAAATCAAAAGTGTGGTCTCGACATGCATAATCGAATCAAGTTCTAGAATAACAAATCAATGTTGACACACTCATAATCAATAAAGTGAGCAAGAAAAGTATATGCTCTGAAGGCTCAAAATCTTACAAAAATTATGGTTTTTTTATGTCAATCTTGCAAATTTCAAACTTCAAAGTAATATTTAAATTTAGGGAAACAACCTAACCAAATTTTTAATTCTGAAAATAGACTTATCATGCTCGATTCTCTAATATCTTAAACTTTAAACCATCAATGCACAATTATCTATGACTTACTCCAAAAACATATCAACAAAAATCATAAATCAATTAAAGTTTCATTACTTAAGAACAAGGCATAATTCAGTATTTTTGACACCTCCCCATACTTAAGGTGTACATTTTCCTCAATGTACAAAGATAGATAACGACAATATAGTAAGAAAATCATAAGAGAGGGAGAGAGGTGAAACTTCTTGAATTTTGGATAGAGTCAAAGAAAAGAAATCTGGTGAATTCGGGCAGAGGAAGTGGATACTCCGGTGGTGGTGTGATCGTTCCTTAACAGCACTTTAAACTTAAATTAAAGAAATCAAAATATACTAATATAAATTAAGGACAAGAAAGGTACAGGGAAAGAATTAAAAAATGAAAATAAAAGAAAAATAAAAAATAAATGGACTCAAAGTTCCTTGTCTTGTCGAGGGAATGAAGCGGTAGGCATGAACTTATGTAGAGTGGTCGCGCACGGGGAAACCGTGCTAGGATCCTTTCGCTTTTTCGACATGAGGATGGTAGTCTTGGTCTTGCCTCTAGTATTATTCATTGTGTAAATAAATAAAACCAATATTTTGCAAAATTATTTAAAGATAAAATATGCGTGAAATGATCAAAATAATTAATATACAATGTCTTAAAATAAGTAGTCATAAAACAATTTTTTTAAATGATAAATAAAAGTATGAAATAATTTAAATTATATAACATATATAAGAATATTTAAAATAGATAGTATGGAAACTTAATATAAATAATATATACTTTCAAATAATAAAGGATTTAAAAAATATAATAATAATGATAATAATAATACCAATGAAACAGAAAAGTAAAAATAATAAATAAATCAAAACCAATCACAGATGAATTTGAAATTAAAACCAAATTAAAATCTAAAGCTAAACATTAAAATAGCAGAAGGAGCCAAATGAAAGACACGCGCGAAGAATAGGGATCGAATGAGCAATCATCCCGAACACCCGAAACGACGCCGTTCAAACATTGGTCACTTGACAGTTTGAGGACTAAATTAAAACAACAACAAAAAAAATTAGGGTTAAATTAAAAATGAGTACTAGACTCCATTGCAACCTACCGCAAATGCGGAGGGACTTGGTGCGTAAATAAGCCAATAACCAAAAACACGCAGATCCTTCCTGGGTCAGGTCACTCGTGCGGGTATGGGCCTTAAACGATGCCGTTTTGGTCATTAACAGACCATACCAAAACGACGTCGCGCCGAGGGGCTTTAAATGCTAAAAACATTGCAAAAAAACATTTTGAAACTGTTTTTTTTTTTAAAAAGGAGAAAGGTGCTCTGAATGGCTCTCGAAGCACTGGCCAGACTTGGCCTGAATCTGTCATTAAGCCACCAAGTCTCTCTGCCTCCGCCACCGCATACGGCAATCGGAGAGACCAAAGAAGGCAACCCTAACCTTTTTAAGCCCCTTAAACCTGAACCTTCGCTCAAAATGACTGAAAATTCCTCCAAAATCAAAAGGAAAAAAATAAAAAAAAGGCTTCGAATTTGGGACTCCGATGGTTGCAAAATGGTAAAGTTTGCATTTTTATTCTCTGTCTATATGTATGTGGTATATTTGAGATGAAAATATGCTAAAAAATAAGAAAATACCTCTGCTTTGGTATGCTTTTTTATTTAAAAATCATAAAAAATTAATGGTTTCTTCAGTCTTTATATAGCCGATTCCAAATAAAAATGAAAATACAAAGTTTTTCTTTTATGTTCTTTTTGTTCTGTATTTGATGTTGTTGTGGTCTAATTTCCAGGTACAAAGGTGACGTGGCATTCGACGTGAGGCATACGAAGGCTTGTTGGAGGTACAGAGGTGCGTGGTGATACGCGTGGAGGCACGTGAAGGCATGCGCACGGTGCAAAACGGCTTTTGGAACCTTTAGGCTTTCGGTCTGCCAAAATTATTTGGGCCATTCGGGCCCATTCCAGAATTGGGTTGGGGTTTGTTTAATTGTAAGTGGGCTAGGTGTTTGGTATTTGGCCCTGCTGTTTAATTTTTGTTATTGGGCTTGTAAGACTGGACTGTCAATGGACTTTTAGTAATTTTTTGTTTTATTTTTAAAATTGTTTAATGGTGTTTTGTTATTCGGGCCCAGGCATATTTGGGCCCGTATAGTTGCCCCTCTTTGCTCATTGTCGTGCAACGAGAACAGAGCAAAAACTTAAAAGGGCCAATTTTGCCCGGTCTCGCCGAGTCCAGACCTCTTTCAGTGATTTTCCTCTTCGAGTAACTTCATTCCATCCCACTGCATTTTCAGGGGTATATGAACTAGCGTTTTGATCTAATTCAAGGAAATTAGACTTGTAGCTTCAATCTACTTCGCCGTAACTTTGAGAAGATGAGATTTGCTATCGTCAGTCTACTCCGCTGCAACTTCAGGGAGATAAGACTTGTATGGTAAATTCAATCTAACCTACTGCAACTTCAAAGGTATAGGATTCGTCATTTTAATCCGCTCCACTACAACATCAGGGAGATAGGATTAACTGTCTTTAGTCTGCTCCACTACAACTTCAGGGAGATAAGATTGTGACTTGAACTTGCTCCACTGCAACTTCAGGGAGATAAGGTTTTTTTTTATCCACTCTACTGCAAATTTAGAGAGATAAGATCTGTAATCTATAGCTTCAATCTGTTCCACTGCAACTTCAGGGAAATAAGATTCGCCATCTTCAGTCTGCTCCACTGCAACTTCAGGGAGATAAGACTTGAGACTTCAACCCGCTCCACTGCAACTTCAGGGAAATAAGGTTTGTTTTGATCTGCTCTACTGCAACTTCAGAGAGATAAGATCTGTAATTTTTTGTTTGCTCCATTGCAAACTCAGGCATGCCAGACTGGTATCTTTGATCCACTACACTGCAATCTCAGGACAACAAGATCTGCTATCTTCGGTCTGCTCCACTGCAAACTCAGGGATGCCAGACTAGTATCTTCGATCCACTTCGCTCAAGAAGGCAAGATCTACTATCTTCAGTCTACTCCACTACAAACTCAGGGATGCCAAACTAGTATCTTCGATCCTCTTGGCTCAGGAAGACAAGATATGCTATCTTCAATCTGCTTCACTACAAACTCAGGGATGCCAGACTGGTATCTTCGATCCACTTCACTCAAGAAGGCAAGATCTGTGAATTCACCGATGTTGCGACACCGTCCTCTCGGGGACCTATCTTGTAAAATCAGTTTTATGTGTTTATGCTTATGCAAAATGGTTAGGATGCAATAACCGGAATGAATCTAATGCTCCTAGCTAAATGTATTATGGACGACATTCGCATGAATACAGAATTTCATGAGAATGATTTTTTTACAATGATTAGGATGCAATGATCAGAATGAATCGAATACTCCTAACTAAATGTGTCTTGCATGAATGCAGAATTTCATGAGAATGATCCTTTGTTAAAATGTATAAGGATCAGGATTAAATGCTCCTAACTAAATGTGTCTTGAATGATGATGTATGAATGCAAAATGAAATGATCCCTTTTTGATGCTTAGGGTTGTCACTACTCGTCGTCCATCAAAGTTTTATTACTGACGTATTACACTGCTATCTCGCTCGGCTGGTACCTTTTCCAAAAAAAACTTAAAGAAATAATCATATTTTGCACAAATGATTTGCCCCATTGTAACTTCAGGGTTCATCTCATTGTGACTTAGGGGTATAGGATCTAAATCTTTTCCAATCCATCCCACTGCGACTCCTAAATGAAGGACTTGTTTCTTCTTCAATCCATCCTATTGCTATTCAAGGGTACAGGACTTGTATCATTTTTAATCTATACCACTGCAACTCAGGGGTGGAAGACTTGTATCATTTTTAATCCATCCCACCGTAACTTAAAGGTAGAGGACTGTAACTTGTTCAATCAACTTATCACTCCCTGGGAAATCTGCCCAGACGTGTATTCATGATATTCGTATGGATGCAGAATATCATTCTTCTTGAGAATGATTCCCCTCTCACACTTGGGTTAACATTGCCCATTTTTGTCAAGATTGTATCACCGGCGCAATATCTTGTCATTTTGTTCAACCACCATTTTTGATAAAAATTCGAAGAGATAATCTCAGTTTAGACTCTTCCTTAAACTTGGTGAGTTTTAAACAAAAGTCATGTTTTAGGTTCTCGTATTATTTAGAAGTTTCCAGAGTAATATGCGAAACTCCTTTCATGAAAGTATTATTAGTCCACTAATCGTTATTTCAATGCAAAATGCTTGAAAAAGATCACAACAATGGACAAGAAGGAAATTAATTAGGAGCATAGCTTGAAACAAAATAAGTTAAGCAAAGATAGCAAATGTAAAGAAATTTTACTGGGCAGAATATGATAATCCAAATAACAAATTTAAAATGGGTAAAATGGAAACTAGGTGCCCCAGATATCGCAGCCTGAGCTTCTCTGTTCAAACTTCTTGAGGACCATTTTAAGCTCGATATGTGTTTAGGGGATCCGGAGTACTTCGTCGATGCCCCAAGACGTAGCATACTTCTCCATTGTTAATTTAGGCATAGCAAGACTGCTGTATGCCCCACTTTTGATCAAAATTTGAGCTGTTTTTTTGGGTTTTCAACTCAAACCCCCTTTGGTCTCAAAGCGCCCTTTGCAAGTTTTCGCCTTGGCCTCTCCTTTTTCTTCTTTTTTCTTTCTTTTCCTTTCTTTTTTTTTTTTTGTGTTTTTTTCTTTGAAAACTTTTTATTGAATCTGAATTCACCGGATTGGGTAGGTCCTTGCCATCTATCTCAAACAATATCCATGCTTCACCAGAACATGCCTTATTTGCTACATAAGGTCCTTCCCATTTTGGCACCCACTTTCTTCTGAAGTCCCTTTTGCATGGTAAAAATCTTCTTCAAAGACCTATCATGAAATTTTCTAGGGCGAACCTTTTTTTTTTTTAGCTCGCATCACCTGACCGTGACAGATAGCTTTTAACATTTTCTCTTCAAATTCAACTGGTCATATCGGGATTAAATCCATTCTGCCTCATCCAACTTCAGTTCTAATAAAACTCGAAAAAAAGGAATTTCGACTTCAATGGGCGAAACCAATGCGAAATGTGTTACCCCAGTGATAATCCTGGCCAACGTTTGATAAGCATAGAGGGTAAATAGTAACTTCTGTATGCCAATCTTTACAAGTCTCGGTCTTTTTTATGATCTTTTGTTTTTCTTTTTGGCTACCTTTGCTGCACTGATATGGTGTCTGATCTTTGAACAGACTATAAACTTTTGACATTGTGCGATTATGCATGATCCTTTGTCTGGAATTCTTTGTTGGTATCTGATTTTTTTGGTTTTTTTTTTGTTTGAGAGTGGGATTTGATAACTATCAACATTATAAGATTGGCATAAGAAGAGACTTTCACCATTTTGGTGAAGTACCCAACGACCACAAATATGAATCGATGTTGGCTAAAAGCTTTTAAGGAGATTGGCTTGATAACATTTATGCCCCACATATAGAAAAAAGTGGAAGAGGCACATAAGTCTTGTCTTCCTCAATTTAGCACTTACGGCATAACTGATGTAATTTCCTTTTCTTGGTAAACTAGTAGCCCGAACCTCTTAATTAGCCTGGCCATTGTAGAATCATTAACATGGGTTCTTTAAACACCAATCTTAATAGCATGCCCATGTTTTAGTAGCCTGGCGTGCCTTGATATGATCGTGCGAAAACATCTTTGAATTCTTGAAAATAGCTCAATGATGTCTCGTCTTATTCTGTGGTGAATTAGGCTTCGATATTTTCCCCTTCTTAAGCTCGCAACATCCACTGACCTTTTACAAGGTAGTGTCTATTTTCATCTTGTTCTACCATCCTTAACAAATTAAAAAATAGGCTAAAATCTCTATCATCTTCAAAGTCTTTGGATCCATTGGACTCATATCTTATTCAAAAAGGGAGTCAATAACAACGTCGCTCATGTCGTTGATATCTGGGTACCTAGGTATGAAGGCAAAAAAATTCCAAAGAATAAATTATTCTAAGGCTGATTATTTGTATGGTATGGTCATGAATAAAGAATGAAAAAATATTCTAAAAAAAAAGAATGTATAATATGAAATGGAAAGAATGAAAAAATATTTGCTTAAAAAGATGTATTCTATTGAAATAAAAATTCTAGACACAAGCCTATTTCACAAAAAAATCTTATTGCTTCTAAGCTTGAAGCAACAAGTGCGTCTTGTACATTTCTCTGAGTAAGCTCTAAATACTACAGGAATTTCTTCCGCAGTCCTATTGTTCACAACCCTCCCAAGTGCATAAGGGAAAATACTTGGAAAACTTCTATTCCTCAATTCCCTCTTCAGATACGCCATTAATGTTCCGATTTCCCAATTTACAGGCTTCTGATGACTTCTTCAAGGAAACGCAACTCTCTTGCCCCCTCTTTCAATTATCATATTTTACTGCTTCGTCAGGTTCCAATGAATCATCGAACTTCACAACCCCTTTTTTAATGAGCTTTTCGACCAACTTTTTAAATGTAGTGGAATTTTTGATCGAATGACCTGTTATTCCCGCGTGGTACTCGCATTGAGCATTTACATCATACCAATTGGGGTATGAGGGTTGTATTGGTTCCATGTAATGAGGAGCCACCACATGTTCATCAAATAGGCTTTGATACAACTCCTTATATGTCATTGGAATTGGTGTAAACTGGAGTTGCTTTGCACTGGATTCTTGTTTTGATGAGCCCCGATGACCAATAGTTACAGCCCTCAGTTGAACTACAGTGACTGATTTGGAATGCATGCTCAAGCTGTTCACTTCATTTTCCCTATTTTTCGGGGTTCATCTTTTGACACTTTCTTCTGTGTCTATCTTTCCGCTTCTTATAGCATTCTCAATTATCTCGCCGAACATTACCATATCTGAGAAGCTCATGGTGGCACTTCCCAACATATGGTTGATGAACGGGGCCTTTAAAGTATTGATGAAGAGCATTGTGGTTTCTTTTTCCAGTAGAGGTGGCTGGACTTGTATAGCAACTTCCCTCTATTTTTGGGCATACTGTCGGAAACTCTCATTTGTTCTCTTCTCCATATTCTGCAAAGTAATTCTATCGGGGGTCATATCCATTGGATGACTATACTGCTTCATGAAAGTTTGAGCTAAATCTCTCCATGAACTAATCCTGGGGACGCTGCCCCAATTAGACTGTATTGAAAGGAGTGGATCAGTAATTGATCATTGTTGACATGCTCAGTCATACGTCTGCAGAACATAGTGATATGAGCTTCGTGAAAACTATTTCCATTGTACTTCTCAAACTCTGACATTTTGAATTTATGGGGAAGTACTAGGTTTGGAACCAAACTTAGATCCTTAGCATCGATCCCTCTAAAATTATCAGCACTTTCTATTGTTCTGAATTTTTCTTCCAGCCATTTATATCGGTCCTCTAACTTCTTTTGTGATTACGTTCTTGCTCTTTCTCTTTTTACTACATTATCTAGATCGGGAATAGCGGGATCGGTAGGATTCCCCTCTAGATTTAAGCCTGATCCAATTTGAGAATTCATCGATGTCGAAGCCCCAGCCTGAAACTGTTGGGACCTGATCATGACAGATAGCCTTTGTAAAGTTACTTCAGGTTGTATTTGCACATTTGGTGGAGTAAAAGCAGGGGGACATTGAGGATACTTAGTATTCCCTCAACATTAATCATGGGGCTTTTTCCTTTATCCATAAGCCCATTTAACAGTTGCGTCATCTAAGTCATTTGAGTCATCATATTCTGCTGCGATTCCATCATTTTGTCCATCATATCTTGCTGGATCTTAACCAGTTGCTTTTGCATTTGTGCTTGCATCTGTTCTTGCATCTCTTTCTGCATTTGTTCCAACATTTCTATTCTTTTATCCATTGCTTTAGCTTTCCTTCTTGTACTGTAAGGATACATGTTTGGTTGATTTTGGTCGGTTCCCAGATTACTATCTACGTGACCTGATAAGGGTTAGCGTAGCTCTTTCTAGGGTGGGCTCTTAGGGCTTTCTATATGTGGTTTGGTTCTAAAGTTGAGGTACTTGAACCAGCAGATTCCTCGATCCTCACCCATTATAGGCTCATACGGACTGAGTTCGATTCAAGAGGCACATTTCCCTATGGTTGCACAGAGATGAAAATCTCACGAAGACATAGGTACGGATGTATCCCGAAAATGATTCACTATCTTGCATGGAGGTGAAAACCTCACGAAGGAGTAGCTTCTCACTCCCACTTAAAAAAGTGTGACCGAGCGGTCATGCTATATGATGCAAAAGTATTCTATAAGACCCGAACCACAACAATCAAATGAGATGACGCAAGTGAATGCAATAAAAGGATCGTAATTTTTCAAATCAATTTTTCAATTTTTTGATGAAAAGACAGAAAATAATCAATTTTACGGCTTGACTCTCTTAATTCCCTAGTGGAGTCGCCAAGCTGTCGAAACCATTTTTTTCTTTAGAAAACGGGGTTGACTTTGAAAATGAAAATGGAGTCGCCACCGACCCTTTTTAAGGTGTGATCGGATCACCTTGAAATTGAAAACTTTGATTTATTAAATCATATTTTGGTCTACAAAAACTCGAGAAAATGGGTTCGGGAGTCGGTTACGTACGAGGAAGGGTTAGCACCCTCGTAGCGCCCAAAAATTGGTACCTAATTGATTACTTAATGTCTTAATGTCAAAAATTTGAAAAGATTCTAGATTATGATCTGTTTGCTTAAGATACATTTGGACAAAATCATATTGGATGCCAAAACTTCTTATTTCGAAGAAATAAAATGTCGTACTCAGTAAGTTAGGGTACAACATCTTATATTCTCGAAATTAAATTTATCTTTTGATTTTTAAAACCCATATAATAAAGTTATAGAAGGGTATTCGGTTATTTGGGCTTTATGAAAAATTGGAACCCAGTAAGTTAGGGCACAATTTCTCAAAATTTCCGGATACAGAATATTACCTTTTTTTTTAAATTCTTACCCCAAGACGATAAAATGTCACATCAAGTGAGTTAGGATGCAACATCTCAAATTATCAAGGATAAGTTTTTATTCAAAATATTTTTATTTAAAAATAGAAAAGGGACTCGATTACTAGGATTTAACGAGAAAAATCGGAACCCAGTGAGTTAGGGCACAATTTTCGCGTTACTTCCAAACACGAGCAATGTTTTATTTTTAAATTTTTGAATGAAATGATTTTAAAACTTGAACGACGTGAAACTCAATTTTTCTTTAACAAATGAATCGCAATGGAATAATAATAATAATATACAAAGCAAGTAGCAATACGTACACAAAATATTACAATGATGAATCACAAATGATTAATGGTCACAAATTAACAATTATAATCCATACAATAGCAATAATCATATAACACAATTTCAACATTAGCTATTGAAGAAAATGGAGCAAAATAATATACAAAAATGAATGTAAAATGAAAAGCGAATAAAACCAATATTATGCAAAATTATTTAAAGATAAAATATGCGTGAAATGATCAAAATAATTAATATACAATGTCTTAAAATAAGTAGTCATAAAGCGATTTTTAAAATGATAAATAAAAGTATGAAATAATTTAAATTATATAACATATATAAGAATATTTAAAATAGATAAACTTAATATAAATAATATATACTTTCAAATAATAAAGGATTTAAAATATATAATAATAATAATGATAATAATAATACCAATGAAACAGAAAAGTAAAAATAATAAACAAATGAAAACCAATCATGGATGAATTTGAAATTAAAACCAAATTAAAATCTAAAGCTAAACATTAAAACAGTAGAAGGACCCAAATAGCAGACACGAGCAAATAATAGGGATCGAATGAGCAATCATCCCAAACACCAGAAACGACGTCATTCAAACATTGGTCACTTGACAGTTTGAGGACTAAATTAAAACAACAATAACAAAAATCAGGGTTAAATTGAAAATGAGTATTGGACTCCATTGCAACCTACTGCAAACTCAGAGGGACTTGGTGTGCAAATAAGCCAGTAACCAAAAACACGCGGATCCTTCTCGGGCCGGGTCACTCACGCGGGTATGGCCCTTAAACGACGCCGTTTTGGTCATTAACAGACTATACCAAAACGACGTCGTGCTGAGGGGCTTTAAATGTTAAAAACGTTGCAAAAAAAACATTTTGAAACTATTTTTTTTTTTTAAAAAGGAAAAGGGTGCTCTAAATGGCTCTCAGAGCACTAGCCAGACTCGGCCTGAATCCGTCATCAAGCCACCAAGTCTCTCCGCCTCCACCACTGCATACGGCGGTCAAAGAGACCAAAGAAGGCAACCCTAACCTTTTTAAGCCCCTTAAACTGAAACCTTCACTCAAAATGCTCGACAATCCCTCCAAAATCAAAAGAAAAAAATCAAAAAGAAGGCTTCGAATTCGAGACTCCGATGGTTGCAAAAAGGTAAAGTTTGCATTTTTATTCTTTGTCTATATGTATGTGGTATATTCGAGATGAAAATATGCTAAAAAATAAGAAAATGCCTCTGCTTTGTTATGCTTTTTTTGTATTTGAAAATCATAAAAAAATACAGTGGTTTTTTCGGTCTTTATATAGCCAGTTCTAAATAAAAATGAAAATACAAAGTTTTTCTTTTTTATTCTTTTTGTTCTGTATTTGCTGTTGTCGTGGTCTAATTTGCAGGTATGAAGGCGACGTGGCATTCGACGTGAGGCGTACGAAGGCTTGCTGGAGGTACGGAGGTGCGTGGAGGCACGCGTGCGGCGCAAAATAGCTTTTGGAACCTTTAAGGTTGCGATATGCCAAAATTATTTGGGCCATTCGGGCCGGTTCCAGAATTAGGTTGGGGTTTGTTTAATTGTAAGTGGGCTAGGTGTTTAGTAATTGGGCCTACTGTTTAATTTTTGTTATTGGGCTTGTAAGACTGAACTATCAATGGACTTTTAATAATTTTTTTTTTTTATTTTTAAAATTGGTTAATGGTGTTTTGTTATTTGGGCCCGAGCAAATTTGGGCCCGTACACATATCTTGATCAATTTTTCGTTGTCTTTATCGACGACATTTTAATCTACTCTAAAACCAAGTCTGAGCACGATGAGCATCTAAGGGTTGTACTGCAAATTCTTCGAGAAAAGAAACTTTTTACCAAGTTTAGTAAGTGTTAGTTTTGGTTAAAGGAAGTTAAATTTCTGGGTCATATGGTGTCCGCTGAAGGTATCTGTGTGGATTCTAAGAAGATTGAGGCTATTGTGGAGTGGAAACAATCTAGAAATGTGTTCGAGATTCAAAGTTTTCTTGGGTTGGCTGGTTATTATCGCAGATTAGTTGAAGGATTTTCTTTGATTGCTGCTCCTTTAATGAAGTTCCTGAGAAAGAATGTTCCATTTAGATGGACTGATGATTAGCAAGTCAGTTTTGAGAAACTTAAGTTTGTGTTAACTCAAGTACCTATATTAATTGAGCCTAAGTCTAGAAAGGATTATGTGTTATACAGTGATGCATCTCACACTGGTCTTGTATGTGTGTTGATGTAGGGGGTAAGGTTGTAGCTTAGCCTCGAGGTAGCTTAAGCCACATGAGTGTAATTACCCGACTCATGACTTGAAGCTGGCAGCTTTCTTTTTCGCGCTTAAGATCTGAAGGCATTATTTTTATGGTGAGAAGTGTATTATTTACACGAATCATAAGAGTCTTAAATATCTATTAACTCAAAAAGAGTTTAACTTAGGACAACGTAGGTGGATTAAAGTTGTAACATCCTATCTGGCGAAGCCCTAGTATTCGGATGTTGTTTTGGAAGTAAGAATTTTGGAATGAGTTTTGAATAAGTAAAGTGGTGGATTTAATTAAGAAACTAAAGTTCACGAGTACGGCCTTAGGCGAAGTCCTGAAAGTTTGAAATATAGTCTATAGGAAAAAAGCTTAAGAGGATAGTTTTAAGTGTCTAATATTAGGATTGGATTAAGTAAATTTGTGACGCCTTAGTCTAGCATATTCTGGAGGAGTAAAACTTATGGCTAAGTTAAGTACGAAGATTCAAAGAATAATGGTAAGAGTGTATAAGTCTCTGAATTGGGTGTATAGTTATATGGAAAAACGACAGGTGAAGAAGTGTTCGCCTAAAAAGGCCCATCTTGGCGTATAGAGTAGGCGAACCAAGAATGTTCTGTTTATACAACCCTCTGTAATAGGAACGATTAAGGAATCATAAGGAGGAATATTTGACTAAGTAGTAATAGCTGCCCAAGTACATTTTTGGCGAATAGAATGGGTGGACTCTGATATGGAAATAATTAGACAAGGGTTCCTAGTTAGATCAAGATGTTAAATGAAACAAAAATAATGGTTGTGAAAAGGATGGTTATGAGGTATGAGGCCACGCCAGAAGGTATAATACATCCAGTGACTAATGTGGTCCTGTAGCATTTGATTTGTAAGGAAGGTTGGTTGGGAACTAACCAAACGTCAACCAGAAAAGGTAAAAGCTGAAGGAGCATCTGGTAAGTTTCTTAGACGTGGCAGATTTTGATAAGTCACTCAGTCTTGATGTGATGTTCACCTAGTCCCTATGAAAACTTGAGTTAGGCTAAAAAGACACTCAGGTTAAGGTAAGGAGAGTTATCTTCCTTCTTAAGGACAGAGGGGCTAAGTAGATAGGGGATGCCTTCCAAAAGAGACATGTCTGGAATTCTGGTTTTCTGGTAGTAAGCTGTCTCCCAATAGATGAGTCTGAAACCCTGATTTTTACTAGTGATTTCCCTCCCAAAAAGGTATGTTTCATGTCACTATCTACTAAGGAAACGCAGATCTATAAGTATACTTTAAGAAATAAGGCTTAGTGAAAAGTCTGATTCAAAGTAGAGGTGAAAGGCTACTCAATGAGCTGTAACAAATTGCCTCTGTTTGACGAAGCAAGGAGGGCATAATATCTGGTTGAATGAAAGATCTGGAGCTCAAGCTACTGTTGTGAAGGGTTAGATCTAAAGTTTGGCAGCCTTCTAGGTTATAAGGTGAGTCTCTAAGCCGACTCCTGCAAATGTATTATGCATGTTAGAACTTTCTATGAAACTGAGCTAAGGATGAAAGATGCTATGATTTTATGAAAAATGCATGTCTGATGAAATTGCATGAATGACTCGTATGGGATATGGAAATGATCTCTGTGAACAATGGTTAATGTGTCTGAATAAGAAAAGTGTGTTTATGTATGTTTTGAATATATGAACAAATCTGTTGTGAAAAAACTCTGTCATGAGTAAGTTAGATGTGAATAAGTCTATCAAGTATGAGTCTGCATGAAGTGTCTATGCTTATCTCCAGAGTCGTCTAAAAGGGTCCGTCGAGACTAAAACACAAATCTCTGAAAGGAAAAGTTCGTGGCACTCTAAACACAATATAATTTAAGACCATGACTAGGCTATGGCATCATATGGAATATGTAAAGTACGGTTGGGTGAGTACCAGTGATGAGGGGCAAACATTACGACTGTGAGTTTAAAATCTCTATCGTCAAAAACATCAATTTTTTTATAAGTAAGCCTTTGTGGTTGTCTCTGAAAGGAAGTCATTATGGCGATCTCTATTAAATGGAAGCCTTTATAGAGATATCTGTTATAAGGAAGCTTTTGTGGTTACTATCTGTTATCAACCTTTATGGTTGATCTCTGTTATAAGGAAGTCTTTGTGGCTATCCCTGTTAAATGAATAGCTTTGTGGCTATCTCCGTTAAATGCCTTTGTGGCTATCTCAGTTAAAAGATGCCTTTGTGGCTATCTCTATTAAAAGATACCTTTGTGGCTATCTCTGTTAAAAGATGCCTTTATGGCTATTCTGTTAAAAGGATGCATTTGTGGCTATCTTTGTTAAACGGATGCCTTTGTGGCTGTAACAGTCCGAACTTGACCATAATCGGAGCGGTGGTTTCGGGACCACGAATTCGAGTCTAAAAAAATAAAAATATTTAAATATTATTTTCTATGTTTATGATATGTGAATTAATATGTGTAAAAGTTTCGTATAAAAATTTAACTGTTTGTGTGCTCAATTAGTCAAAAAGGACTAAATCGCATAAGTGGTAAAAGTGACCTTTTATTTGATTTGGTATCAGAGCTTACAGTTTAGTCGATTCTAGGACTACCGTAGCACGTGTGAGTCTAGCTATACATGCCTTAAATTATAATGCGATAGTGTGGTGACTTCTAACATCTGGATTGTGTTTTATTTTGTAAATGGATCTCAATAGAGTTATAGATGATGATATCTAGAGCGTAGCGCCTAATCCCGCGTATGGGACAGTGCCGATAGAATCTCGACCTTCTCGAGTAGCCATAGGGGGAGGCTAAGCAAGCCTTCTACCAGTTGATGAACGAAAAGTTTATTCAATATATCGCACTAATTCGATTGTGCAACAACCTTTACCCCGAATAATCCATCTCGATACATATGATACCCGGTGTTAGATCGATGAGATTTAGCGGGTTTTCGTAGATAAAATCAGAAACATAAATAAGAGTTTAAAGCTAATGATGATGATAATGATGCGAAGCGAGTGTGTTGTGACTTGATAATACTATCGTGAGCTATCATATACTCCAGATGAATGCTTAAAATATGTTATATCATTATTGAGAGACACTGCATATCACTAGTAGAAAACACTAGTATCGGTGGACCCGAAAGAGAAAGTGATTTGGGAATTCTTCCAGATTGAGTTCCATAAGAAATATATCGATTAGAGATTCATTGATAAAAAAACGTAAAGAAATTAAAATAGAATTGAATGATTGTTTACGAGTATGAACTAGAGTTCGTGAGACTGAGTCAGTATGTTTGAAAATGTGTATCCTCCGAAGCTATAACATGCAAAAGATTCAAAGATGACCTTAATAAAGATATTCGTTTGCTAGTTGAGATTTTAGAAATAAAAGAGTTCGTTGTACTCGTTGACCGAGCTTACTGGTGAGGCATCCAGAAGTTCTAGATTTAACGACAAAGCTTGCTCGGATGTGGATCGCGTGATCATTTTATCCGAGGTTGTCTGAGTCTGTTAAGCGGAGACTATTCGAATCTGAGACCTAATAGTGCACTTATGAGAGGTAGTTCTTTAAAGAATGTAAGAAGCGTTAGTGGTAGTCGAGAACTATGAGAGCGGTGTTGTCGGATCTGAAACTAGGCGCTTGTCGAAAGTATGTTATCCGAGTTTGAGAGGAAGCTTCATCACTTGATGTAATAACGGTACTTTTACTCTTTCTTGTATTACGTGTTGCTTTAATAGACCACGGTTTTACGCATTCATACATGTGCATGAACTTAGTATTGAGAAGACTTTGCTGTAGAGTCTCTGAGTTTACCATAAAAGTATCAAACTCCTTAGGTAAAAGTGTCTGGTTGACAAAATATGCGAGAACCGCTCATTAATGTTTTGAGATATTTGTTTCCGCCGATCGATGCTCTTTCCATTTGATGAATTCTATATTATTATGGATATGGATTGGTTATTTTTGTGCATGATGCGATTCTGAATTGCAAAAGAAAGCGATAGATTTGAGATGTCCGAATAATGAGATTGTAAGTATTGAGTCGATGATTTGAATAGATTTCTGTTGTACTAATGAGATTGAAAGCTAAGAATTATATGGAAAAAAAAAGGGGTTGCGAAGTATATTTTGCTTATGTGATTGATTCAAGAATATATGAGAAGAAAGTTGAATCAGTGCCTATTTTTTGTGAGTTTTCTGATGTATTTCCTGAAGAGTTACCGGGTTTGCCTCTGATTCATGAAGTTGAATTTGTTATCAAGTTGTTATGGTATTTGTAGATGACATCCTGATTTATTCACGTGATGAAAAGGAGCATGCTGAACATTTGAGAATTTTGTTGCAAACTTTGAGAGAAACAATTATACGCGAAATTCAACAAGTGTAAATTCTGGGTGCATAAAGTTAGTTCTCTGGGATATATTGTGTCAGCTTTTGGGATCTGAATAGATCCAAGTAATATTTCTGCTATTTTGAGTTGGAAACCTCCGAAGAATGTGTCTAAAGTTTGTAGTTTTCTGGGCTTAGCTGGTTATTACTACAGATTTGTAAAAGGATTTTTAGTGATAGTTACTCCGTTGACTAGACTGCTTTAGAAAGATGTTAGATTTGAATAGCCGGATAAATGTTAGAAAAGTTTCAATCAGTTGAAAACTCTGTTAACAGAAGCTCCAACGTTAATACTACCAGAATCGGGTAAAGAATTTGTGGTATACAGTGATGCTTCATTAAATGGTTTGGGATGTGTTTTAATGCAGGAAGGTAAAATGGTAGCTTACGCCTCGAGACAGTTGAAGCCTCATGAAAAGAATTATCCGACACACGACCATGAATTAATTGCAATTGTGTTTACACTTAAGATTTAGTGTCATTATCTGTACGGTGAGAAATGTCACATATTTTCAGATCATAAAAGTTTGAAATATTTGATGATTCAAAAAGATTTGAACTTGCGTCAGAGAAGATGGCTTGAGTTATTGAAAGACTATGAGCTAGTGTTAGATTATTATACGGGTAAAGTGGCGTCGTTCTTGATGCGCTAAGTAGAAAGTCATTATTTACATTACATGCTTTGAATGCTCGTTAGACTTGTCTAATGATAGTTCGTAATAGAGGAATTGAGAGCAAAACCATTGTTCTTACAATGATATGTGAAGCTCGAAGTACGCTAATGAATTGCTAATGAAATGAGCTCGATGTGAAATGAGTTTTGAATCAATTTCAAATTGTAGATGATTGTTTGAAATATAGGGATCGATATCGTGTTACGAGAAATCCAGGTTGATTCAATTGATTTGAATGAAGCACATAATAGTCGTTTATCTCTTCATCCGGGAAGTACAAAATGTACAATGATTTGAAGCAACACTCTTGGTGGTGCGGTATGAAACGAGACATTTCGACTTTGTTTTGAAATGTTTAGTTGTCAACAAGTGAAATTTGAACATCAAGTTCAAATGCGGATTGCTACATCCGATTCTAATTCCTGAGTGGAGATGGGATAGAGTGATGATGGGCTTTATTTCTAGTTTGCCCTTGACTCTGAGAAAGAAAGATGCAATTTGCGGTCGTAGTTAACCAATTAACTAAATCTATCCATTTTATTCTGGTAAGATCGATTTCTATCTAGAGATTAGATGAGTTTTATATTCTTGAGGTTGTGAGATTACAGGGTTGATTTGATAAAGGATCTGAAGCGAAAGTGAAATTAATCCGAGATTTCTTGAAAGCGACATCGATCATTCAATTCCTATGGACTTGAAATGAAAAGATATAGAATTTAAGATCGACGACAAAGTATTTCATATTTCAATGTTAGTAGATATCAATTCGATCCGTCACATGTGATTGCCCCATTTGAAATAAGAAAAATTTTCGTTAATGAAAGTATTATGGAATCGATACGGAATAGAACGAGCAACATGAGAGTCTGAAGATTCAATAAGACAACAATATCTGAATTTGTTCAGCGGTAAGATTTTCGGGGACGAAAATCCTTAAGGGGGGGAGAGTTGTAACAGTCCAAACTTGACCATAATCGGAACGGTGGTTTCGGGACCACGAATCCGAGTCTAAAAAAATAAAAATATTTAAATATTATTTTCTATGTTTATGATATGTGAATTAATATGTGTAAAAGTTTCGTATAAAAATTTAACTGTTTGTGTGCTCAATTAGTCAAAAAGGACTAAATCGCATAAGTGGTAAAAGTTACCTTTTATTTGATTTAGGGCTAAATTGATGTGGCTTTATTTTAGTGAAGTCCTTAAAGGGAAATATGCCCATTTTAAGTTATAGTGGACGGCAACATGGTGATATAACATGTTTTTATGCATTATTTTATATGTTAAAGGTTATATTATATTTATTTTATAATACCCGTCGCCGGATTAGGGTTATAAGGCATTACCGAACTCGACTCAGATCATCACAATCATTTATCACAAATCATACATTTATCAAACCCAAAAGAGACTTAATTCATGCTTGTACAATTCAAACCATAGAATCATCGAATATATGTTATTCAAATGTTCGTTACAAGTTTGAGTATGCACTTTTCACTTTATACATATAAAGTAAATATAAATACATTTATTACTTATTAGGTTATCAACCTATCATTTCACATATTATACACATATACCTATTTAAACATAAACTCTCACAGCACTCTATGGTGTACCCATTCATCTATGAAAGATTTAGTCTAGGTTCGCATATAACATAACCAACTTCATAAAATTTCCTTTTATGAAAATAAATTAATCAAATATGTATCGAGATACATATATATATATATATATATATAAGCGATACAACTAAATCAAGATTGTCCATTATATGAATTTCACTTCATACCAACCCTACTTCTTTCATTTTCATTTATAACATTTAAAAACATATATTTTCAGGCATTTCTAACCCGAACCTGACTATTCAAATGGTGTAGCCGAACATACAATCCATGCACATATATATATATATATATACCAACTTTCCCTATTTATAACAAGGATATTCTTAACTCATAGATTCATGGAACATAAATCTAAGACTCGACCATTCAATATCATATCATGCAAACTGAGACATTTGTTCATCTTTACACCCAAGTTTTATCATACAATACACTTCCAAATAAGTTCATTTCATAACCGAACCACCAAATTACTATTTTAACCTTTTAATAAATAATAAACATAACATATAACTTAAGGTCATATTAGACCTTTGCCGCCCACTATCATTGAAAATGGGCTATTTGCCCTATTAGTACCTCATAGTAAAAAGCCACTATCACTTTAGCACTTTTCACTATAGTAAGCAAGTTTTACACTTTACGCGATTTAATCCTTTTTGTCAAATTAAACACTCAAGCGATAAAATTTTCTTACGAAACTTTCACACACATTAATTCACATATAATAAACACCAAAAATAATATCTAAAAATTTTTCAAACTCAGATTCGTGGTCCCGAAACCACCGTTCCGATTAGGGTCAAATTCGGGCTGTTACAACTCTCCCCCCTTAGGGATTTTCGTCCCCGAAAATCTTTCCGCTGAACAATTTCAGATATTGTTATCATATTGAATCTTCAGGCTGCCATTTCTTATTTCTCAACTCCTTTATCTCACGGCTAAGATAGGGATCAGCTCTCTTCATATGTCATATTAGATCGGATCTCTATTTCAGATGGGGCAATCACGTGTGGATCGGTAGATATTCTGAAACATTGAAACATGAAATACTTTGTCATCGATCTCAAATTCTATATCTTTTCGTTTCAAGTCTATAAAGAACTTTTGACGATCAAATACTGCTTTCAAACAATCTCGGATCAATTTCACTTCCTGTTCTGTATCCTTTATCAAATTAACCCCGTGTAACTTATTCTCACTGAGTTCAGTCTAATACAGAGGTATACGATTTTTACGTCTGTACAAATCTTCATACGGTGCCATTTTGATATTCATTTGAAAACCACTATTATACGCAATTTTTAATCAATGGTGGATACTATTCTCATGAGCCATAAAACTCTAATACGCAGCACCTTAATATATCTTTAAGAATCTGAATAGTTTGTTCAGATTGATCATCTGTTTGCAAATGAAAGGTTGTACTGAAATGCAATTCCGTGCCCAAAGCTTCTTGCAAATTTCTCTAGAATCGTGATGGGAATCTCGTACCTCTATCTGACACAATAGATAGTGGTACCCGTGCAATCTCACAATCTCATTAATATAAAACTCGGTCAATCTCTAGTGAGAAATCGACCTAACTTAGGAATGAAATGGGTAGATTTAGTTAATCGGTCAATTCGACCCATATCACATCTTTCTTTCTGAGTCGGGGCCAATCAGAGACAAAGTCCATTGTTACTTTGTCCCATTTCCACTCAAGAATCAAAATTGGCTGTAATAATCCAGATGAAACTTGATGTTCGGCTTTCGTTTGCTGACAGACTAAACATTTTAAAACCAAATCAGAAATGTCTCGTTCCATACCAAACCACCCGTAGTGTTGCTACAAATTATGATACATTTTAGTACTTTCCAGATGAACAGTTAATCGACTATTATGTGCTTCATTCAAATCGATGGAATTAACTCTGAATTTCTCATGATCCTGGAATCTCATACAATCATCAACAATTTTGAAATTCAGACTCGGAATTCACTTCACACTGAGCTCAATTCATTAACAATTTATTATCAAATTTCTGAGCTTTATATATATCTGTTGTAAAAACATCGATTCTGCTCTCAATTCCTCTATTACAAAACTATCATAAGACAAGTCCAACTAAGTATTCAAAGCCTGTAATGCAATGATGACTTTCTATTCAGACCATTAGTCACAACATTTGTTTTACCCGAATGATAATCTAACAATAGCTCATAATTTTTCAATATCTCAAGCCATCTTCCCTGATGCAGGTTCAAATCTTTTTGAGTCATCAATTATCTTAAACTTTATGATCTGAATAGACATGACATTTCGCCCTGAACAAGTAATAACGCCAAATCTTCATCGCGAATATAATAGCTGCTAGTTCCAAATCACATGTCGGGTAATTTCTGTAACACCCTAAAAATCCGAGTATTTAAATTGCATGAATTGGTGTTTAGATTTTTTTTAGGAAAAATCTCTTATTTTTATTTTAGTGCTTATTGAAGTCCTAGAGAGGGTAAAGCATAATTTGAAGAAGGAATAAAATTTATTAATTGAGAATTTATGGAAGTGAAACAAAGGTGATTAAGACTTAAGCTAAATTATGTGCTAAAGTGTGTCATAAAATGAGCACATGGCATGGTGGAGTTGGCGCATGGGTTCTAGTAAGAGGAAGAGGTTGAATCCTTGTATAGCACCTAAATGAATTTTTGTTTTAATTTTACGCTCATAACTAAGAAGTGTCGGCAAGGATCATATAAGGAAGGTGTTGACCATGTTATTTTTGGTTAGTGTATCAATGGATTAAGGAAACAACTAACTTATGGCATGGAATCAAAGGTTTAAGGAAAGATAGGGGAACATAAGGCACTTATCAAGGGAAAATTTGGAAAGAAATCATGGCCAATTGACCATGTCTTTGGGCGGCAACATTGGTTTAGGGAAGGAGCCAAAATTTTGTTAGTTTGGCTAAAATCTCATTCTTTTCTCTTTGGTCATTCTTTGCACATTGTGCAGATTTTTCTTTGCTTTCTCCTCTCAAACTCTCATCTTTGCGAATAGGGCATTAGTAAAGCTCAAATTTTGTGACCATTTGGTTATTCCTTTTGCTTATCTCGATAGCCAATTCTTTGTGCCTTTTCTTCTTGTGCGAAATCATCCATACCAAAAGAATCATCTTTTTCTTCTTTCTTTTGCCATGGCGAATATACAAAGCACCTAAAGTTCATTTTTTTTCTTCTCTTCTTTTCTCTTTGACATCAAGCAACAACATCACCATCATCCTTTCGTTCTTATATTATTTCTTTTCAATCGAAAATTCTCTCCATCTTCACTCTCTTGGCGAATGCTATTGTGCCTATAAACCAAATATTTTTCTTTTCCTTGAACATACATAGCGAATCCTTCATCATTTAGACACCATTCTCCATTCTTTCCTTTCGTACCGTGGATTATAGGTAAGGGTTCTTTTCCATTTTCGATTTATTAAGGTACTATGGCGAATGGTAATGGTGATTTGAAGGACTTTTGAATCGATATAACGTTCATTCTAATAACGTTCTTTTCGTTATTATTATTTAGTGCAATAACGGAGATCGAACTCAAGTGATCGGGAGAAGCGTTGGAAACGTTTTATTTTGGTAAGGAAATCAAATCTCTTTAAATCTCTAGTAACATTTGATATTATTTTAGATCTAACTAAATTCCTTTGGATCTTGAAGTGTCAAAATAGGGAAGAAAAGGCGGTGGTTAGTCACGTTAAGAGGCGGATCCGTAAATCCCCATTCAAGCGAAGAGCGATTTGGCGATCAGGGATTTTCCACGGGTTGTGGGCCATCTTAGAAAGAAGTCCATTATTCAAGTAGTACGAACTTAGAGCCGTTATCGTTGGTGGATTCTCGTGCTAGTGAATCGATAAGCGAGGAAAAGCCAAAATCAAGTGATTCAAAATCAAGGGGTAAGATTTTGGATCTATTATCGATTAAGATTTATTTTCTGAGTTAGTTGTCTAACGGATCAAAATATGTTTTAGGTCGAGGAGGCGAGAAGGATTAGTACTTTTCGATAGCGAGTGCGTAACTTCACACTCATTATTTTCTCGGTTGGATGTCAATTTGGTATGAAGTAAATCGTAAAAGCGGTTAGATCGGTAAAAGCGTAAATATTGATATTTTGACGAAAATACGTAAAAACGTCTAAATCGTAAAAAATTACGAAAAATGCCCTCGAGAAAATTTTTGTTAATATGTAAGTTGTATGTTTCGATAAATCGGGCCAAAATGCTCTAGTTCGATAAATGGTAGTAAATACTCTAGTTCGTGAAAATGGGCGAAAATACTCTAGTTCGATAAATGGGTAGTAAATACTCTAGTTAAGTGAAAGCGGGCGAAAATACTCTAGTTCGATAAAATGGGCGAAAATATTCGATTCGATAAATCGGGCCAAAATACTCTAGTTCGTTAAAAGCGAGCCAAAACACTCTAGTTGGTAAATGGGCCAAAGCCCACTAAAGCGCTAAATAGACAAATTGCTATAATTATGGGCCAAATGAAATGTTATTGATAAACCCACCATGTTATGTATTGTTAATAAATTTTATATTTTATAGTACATGTATGATTGCATGGGTGGGATATATGAAAGAAGAATGGCGATTGCCACAATATCGGCTTATTGCCTCTAGTTGGTGGCTTTGCCACAATATCGACTTATTGCCTCTAGTTAGGTGGTTATGCCACAATTATAAAAGGCTTAATGCCTACGATTGGTGTGATGGCGGGGTGGGTTGACTTGATCCCCAGGTGTGATGGTTGGTGCAGGGGTGTTAGCGGATGGATATTAGGTTTGGGTTGGGAATTACATTTTACATGCATTTTATTTGTTTTAAATTCATGATATCTTGTTGAATTACGAATTGGGCTCAAGCCTAGCATAATGTCTGATGATCGGCCCAATAATGGTGGTAAGTGAGTTACACCTTGAGTTCTAAGTAACTCACCCCTTTAAATTCTTTCCATCTCGGGTAATGGAAATTGATGTGGACTTGGGCGAGGATGACTTCGTGGAGGCCATCTTTGCGAGAGGGTCATTTAAACTCGAACTTTTAATAAATATTTTTTACTATTATGGATTATTGTAATAAGGGCCTCTATAAATAACTTATGGATTTTATGTGTGTTTGGGTTTTAAACTAAACTTTGGACTTTTTAATTAAGGGTGTGATTTTATGATGCTTTATTAAAATAAATCTGGGTTTTCAAGTATATGGAATTCTTTTATAAATATTTTATTAAAGTTAACTCTTTAACAAACTATTCAAAGGGTTTTGATAATACAATGATTTTCAACTAATGTTTTCAAATATTTATCAAATTCAAAACTCTTCTATTTATTTTAAAACACGAAATTTATATCAAGCTTTCAACTTATTGCAAATTTAAAGATAACTCGATTCATGTAACAAACCAAATCTAGTCTCAACGCATAGACCGGGTTTGGAGTGTTACATTTAGTGGTATCGAGCCAGTTTCAAAAACTTCGGTACGTGGTTTGGGTTCAAAATAATTTACGTATGAAATCATTCAAAAATCGAGTATGGCACCACAAGCATCCAAGCAACAAGTCAAGTAAGTATTTGCTACTTAATGATTACTATGATATGATCATAGGAACACTCTAGAACTTCTAGTTTTAGGCGTGAAAAGCTGTAGAGATTGAGACTATAGGATATGTTGCGAAAAACAACTTTATATCTTAAATCTCATAAAATATCGTTAATAAACACGAAACAAAATTTACGATTCATAAAACTTGTAATCGGATAAGCGAACAAACTATCATGAGCACTAGAGGGCGTGGTGCGTGGACGCGCGTAGACGTGGGCGTGGTAGAGGCCGAGGTGCTACAAACCAAGCACCAAATCGGATCTGGGAAGTGGACGACTGCGTCAATTGAAAGCGAGACCGGATCACGCGATCACATGGAAGAAGATCATGCATTGACTCAAGCAATGCTACGAGTCTTGGAAAGGGTCATTGGAACTAGAATTAGGCCAACAACTCGTGGGTCAATTTCAGAGCGACTTAAAGCGAATAATGCGAAGTTTTCGGAGGAGTCTGGTGTAGCTCGAATGTGGCGAATCTTGGCTCGAAGTCATGGAGCGGATTATGGATGATATGGAATGCGGTGAGCAAAAGCGGGGGCTGTATCTTTGTTGAGAGATGAGGCGTGTCGGTGGTGGCTCACTGCTCGAGAAAAACCAAGCCGCATAGCGATTAAGCGGGAATTCTTTAAAGCGCCTTCCAAGGAAAATCGTCGGAACGAGCTATGTAGGCGCTTCGAAGGAAGGAATTTCTGAATCTTGTCCAAGGAAGTAAGACCGTGGCGACATATGAAGTCGAGTTTTACGTCGAGCCGTTATGCGGACAATTGTAGCAACAGATCATGAGCGTTGTATGCGTTCGAGGATGGACTTAATGATGAGTGAGGGTTACGATTGCTCATGACAAGTTAGAAATTTTTCCACTCGGTGGAGAAGGCCAAAATAGCGAAGAGGCTAAGAACTCGAACGACGAGCAGAAAGATCCGAAACAAGAGAGAGACACGGTGATCTGGTTCTTCCAAGAGATTTGAAGAAACCGGAATGATGAATCGGTTCAAAGCGAACCCGGTAGCAAATAATCGAAGTCGAGATTGCCTTGAGTGTGGGAAGAGACATTTTGGGGAATGTTGGAGGAAAAGCGGCGCATGCTACAAGTGCGGCTCAATGGAACATCGATACAAAGTTGTCCTCGACGAATGGATACGACTCAAGAAGTCCGTAATAATGATGCACAAGGCCAGAGGTAATCGGCGACCACCGAGAGGACGTGGACCGGTCGTGGTGGTAATGGGGCTGGTCGTGGTCAAGGTGCACCGGTCGAGGCAATGGTAATAGAGAAATGCGGATGCAAGGCGGACTGGATCGGTCTATGCGGTTAGGCGTCGTGAGGACGGCAATGCACTGATGTGATAACCCAGACGTTCTTCATTTTGATGTACCTGTTATTGCCTTAATAGATATTGGCTCTACTCATTCATATGTATCTAGTGCCATATCTGGAAATCTGAATTTAGAATCTGAAATTACCGAAAATGAGATGATAGTAATCAGTCCTTTAGGACAGTCGGTGATGGTTAATAAAATATTTAAGGACGTGCCCTTAAAAATCCAAGAGGAAGTATTCTTAGCAAATTTGATAGAACTACCTTTCGGTGAGTTCGATCTTATTCAGGCATGGATTGGTGGTCAAACATCGAGGCGAATTGGATTGTCTTTGAAAGCGAATGTCGATGGGACCTCGGATGATAAGGAAGTCATAATGATTGGTGAACGAAAGAACTATCTGGCAAATGTGGTATCTGCATTAAAAGCTGAGAAGTTGGTGCGGAAAGGATATGGAGCATTCTTAGCCTTTATCTGTGTTTTGGATGCCAAAGAATTATCCGTGAATGATGTGAGGACGGTGAAGGAATTTCCCGATGTATTTCGAAGAACTTCTGGTATACCTCGGATCGGAAGTAGAATTTGGCATTGAGCTTTTGCAGGGACGGCTCCGGTGTCCATTGCTCCCTATAGAATGGCACGAAGGAGTTGGTGAGCTCAAAGCTCAAATTCAAGAATTCTTTGGATCGGGATTTATTCGACCAAGTGTGTCTCCGTGGGGAGCACCGATTCATTAAATCAAGAAGAAGGATGGATCGATGCGTATGTGCATTGACTACGACGATTGAATAAATTGACGATCAAGAATCGGTATCCTCTGCCGAGAATTGACGACTGTTTGATCAATTGAAGGGAGCTTGATTTTCTCAAAATTGATTTAAGGTCGGGTTATCACCGCTTAAGGTGAAAGAAGCGGACATTTATAAGACGACATTTGGACACGTTACGGACACTATGAGTTTGTAGTGATGCCGTTTGGATTAACCAATGCACCAGCTGCATTTATGGACATGATGAACCGAGTCTTTCAACCATATTTAGACCGGTTTGTGGTAGTGTTCATAGATGATATATTGGTTTATTCGAGAAGTGAGGAGGAACATGACCAGCATTTGCGGATAGTATTACAATTACTTCGTGATAAGCAATTGTATGCCAAATTTGGTAAATGCGAATTTTGGCTAAAGGAGGTGACTTTCCTTGGTCATGTAGTATCAGCCGAAGGAATAAGGGTGGATCCTCGGAAAATTGAGGCTATTCTGGATTGGAAACCACCAACATCAGTAGCTGAAATTCGGAGTTTCTTAGGCTTGGCTGGATACTATAGACGTTTTGTAGAGGGGTTTTCATTGATTGCTGCACCTAACTAAAGCTATTGCGAAAGGAGCTCCGTATATCCGGACCGAAAAGCGCAAGAGAGTTTTGAGAAATTGAAAAGATCTGATGAAGCTCGGTTTTAATTCAACGGAGGTGGTAAAGAATTCACTTGTTTATTGTGATCGTCTCACACAGTGCAGGTTGTGTGTTGATGCAAAATAGAAAGGTGGTGGCCTATGCTTCTCGTCAATTGAGACCACAAGTAAACTACCCTACTCATGATTTGGAGTTAGCTGCCGTTGTCTTTGCTCTAAAGATTTGGAGGCACTATCTCTATGGTGAGAAAGTCCATAATCTACACGGATCACAAAAGTCTTAAATACCTCCTTACCCAGAAGGAATTGAATTTAAGACAAAGAAGATGGGTAGAATTGTTAAAGGATTACGATTTCTCCATCGAATACCATCCTGGAAAGGCTAACGTGGTAGCTGACGCGTTAAGTCGTAAGACGGTATCTGAATTAAGAGCTTTGTTTGCCCATTTGAGTCTGTATAAGGATGGCAGTTTGTTAGCAGAACTTCAGGTGAAACCTCTGTGGCTGGAACAAATCAAGGAAAAACAGATATCAGATGAGAAGTTGGGACCTTTACTGCGACAAGTTGAAAATGGTGAAATTGAGGATTTTGGAATAAACACGGAGGGTGTGTTGTGCTTTCGAGGGAGAGTATGCATGCCTAAGGATCTAGATTTGAGGAACCTAATTCTACGGGAGGCGCATAGTAGCCCTTATGCTATGCATCCCGGAGGAAATAAGATGTATCGAGATCTCTGTGAACAGTATTGGTGGCTAGGGTTGAAGCGTGAGATTACAGAGTTCGTGGGAAAATATTTGACTTGTCGACAAGTGAAGGCGTAACATCAATTACCGTGCGGATTGTTACAACCGATAAAGATTCCTCTTTGGAAATGGGAGAGGATAACTATGGATTTTGTTAGTGGGTTACCGTTAACACCTACTAAGAAAAATTCCGTTTGGGTAATTGTTGATCGGTTGTGAAGACCGCTCATTTCTTGCCGATTAAATCGGATTATTCATTGCGAAATTGGCGAAACTTTACGTATCCGAAATTGTGAGGTTACATGGGTACTGTATCTATTATATCGGATAGGGACCCTAGGTTTACATCACGATTCGGAAAGCTCGCATGAAGCCTTGGGGACGAAGTTGAATTTCAAGATCGGCTTTTCATCCTCAATCGATGGTCGATCGGAGAGAGTAATTGAGATATTGGAAGATATGTTAAGAGGATGTGTAATCGACTTGAGGGTAGTTGGGAGGATTATCTATCCGCGAATTCGCGTATAACAACACTATCGATCTAGCATTCGGATGGCACCTTACGAGGCATTGTATGGTCGTAAGTGTCGCTCTCCTATTTGTTGGGTGAGTTGGGCGAAAAAGATGATGTTAGGTCTGAGATGATATCGAGAGAGAGAGGATAAGGTAAAAGTTATTCGAGCACGGTTGAAAGAAGCCTCGGATAGATGTAAGTCGACGCAGATCTGAAGCGAAGGGACATCGAGTATAGTGTGGGAGATTGGGTTTTCTTGAAGGTATCTCCTTGGAAAAAGATCTTGATTCGGAAGGAAGGGCAAGCTAAGTCCTAGATACATTGGACCTTATCGTGTCTTTGAAGCGTGTTGGTCGATGGCATATCGATTGAGTTACCTCCGGAGTTAGATCAAATTCATAATGTCTTTCATGTTTCCATGTTGAGCGTTATAGATCGGATCCTTTACACATTATCTGGTAGAAGAATTGGAGCTGAATTGATTTGTCCTTTGAAGAAGAACGGTGGAAATCCTAAACCGAGATGTTAAGGTACTAAGGAAGAAAACCGTGCCGTTGGTCAAAGTTCTATGGCGTAACCACGAGTGGAAGAAGCTACGTGGGAGCGGAGGATGCAATTCGGCAACAATACCCTCACCTTTTTCAACTGTAAATTTCGAGGACGAAATTTTCTTTAAGGAGGTAGAGTTGTAACACCCTAAAAATCGAGTATTTAAATTGCATGAATTGGTGTTTAGATTTTTTTAGGAAAATCTCTTATTTTTATTTTAGTGCTTATTGAAGTCCTAGAGAGGGTAAAGCATAATTTGAAGAAGGAATAAAATTTATTAATTGAGAATTTATGGAAGTGAAACAAAGGTGATTAAGACTTAAGCTAAATTATGTGCTAAAGTGTGTCATAAAATGAGCATATGGCATGGTGGAGTTGGCGCATGGGTTCTAGTAAGAGGGAAGAGGTTCGAATCCCTTGTATAGCACCTAAATGAATTTTTGTTTTTAATTTTCTGCTCATAACTAAGAAGTGTCGGCAAGGATCATATAAAGAAGGTGTTGACCATGTTATTTTTGGTTAGTGTATCAATGGATTAAGGAAACAACTAACTTATGGCATGGAATCAAAGGTTTAAGGAAAGATAGGGGGAACATAAGGCACTTATCAAGGGAAAATTTGGAAAGAAATCATGGCCAATTGACCATGTGGGCGGCAACATTGGTTTAGGGAAGGAGCCAAAATTTTGTTAGTTTGGCTAAAATCTCATTCTTTTCTCTTTGGTCATTCTTTGCACATTGTGCAGATTTTTCTTGCTTTCTCCTCTCAAACTCTCATCTTGGCGAATAGGGCATTAGTAAAGCTCAAATTTTGTGACCATTTGGTTATTCCTTTTGCTTATCTCGATAGCCAATTCTTTGTGCCTTTTCTTCTTGTGCGAAATCATCCATACCAAAAGAATCATCTTTTCTTCTTTCTTTTGCCATGGCGAATATACCAAACACCTAAAGTTCATTTTTTTCTTCTCTTCTTTTCTCTTTGACATCAAGCAACAACATCACCATCATCCTTTCGTTCTTATATTATTTCTTTTCAATCGAAAATTCTCTCCATCTTCACTCTCTTGGCGAATGCTATTGTGCCTATAAACCAAATATTTTCTTTTCCTTGAACATACATAGCGAATCCTTCATCATTTAGACACCATTCTCCATTCTTTCCTTTCGATAGTGGATTATAGGTAAGGGTTCTTTTCCATTTTCGATTTATTAAGGTACTATGGCGAATGGTAATGGTGATTTGAAGGACTTTTGAATCGATATAACGTTCATTCTAATAACGTTCTTTTCGTTATTATTATTTAGTGCAATAACGGAGATCGGAACTCAAGTGATCGGAGAAAGCGTTGGAAGCGTTTTATTTTGGTAAGGAAATCAAATCTCTTTAAATCTCTAGTAACATTTGATATTATTTTAGATCTAACTAAATTCCTTTGGATCTTGAAGATATCAAAATAGGGAAGAAAAGGCGGTGGTTAGTCACGTTAAGAGGCGGATCGTAAATCCCCATTCAAGCGAAGAGCGATTTGGCAATCAGGATTTTCCACGGGTTGTGGGCCATCTTAGAAAGAAGTCCATTATTCAAGTAGTACGAACTTAGAGCCGTTATCGTTGGTGGATTCTCGTGCTAGTGAATCGATAAGCGAGGAAAAGCCAAAATCAAGTGATTCAAAATCAAGGGGTAAGATTTTGGATCTATTATCGATTAAGATTTATTTTCTGAGTTAGTTGTCTAACGGATCAAAATATGTTTTAGGTCTTAGGGCGAGAAGGATTAGTACTTTCGAACGAGTGCGTAACTTCACACTCATTATTTTCTCGGTTGGATGTCAATTTGGTATGAAGTAAATCGTAAAAGCGGTTAGATCGGTAAAAGCGTAAATATTGATATTTTGACGAAAATACGTAAAACGTCTAAATCGTAAAAATTACGAAAAATGCCCTCGAGAAAATTTTTGTTAATATGTAAGTTGTATGTTTGATAAATCGGGCCAAAATGCTCTAGTTCGATAAATGGTAGTAAATACTCTAGTTCGTGAAAATGGGTAGAAAATACTCTAGTTCGATAAATGGGCGTAAATACTCTAGTTCGTGAAAACGGGCGAAAATACTCTAGTTCGATAAAATGGGCGAAAATATTCGAT
This sequence comes from Gossypium rotundifolium, assembly GCA_025506655.1. Lineage (NCBI taxonomy): Eukaryota > Viridiplantae > Streptophyta > Magnoliopsida > Malvales > Malvaceae > Gossypium > Gossypium rotundifolium. Next base: position 99,326,407 of record CP106722.1, on the reverse strand, counting down.
TCGATAAATCGGGCCAAAATACTCTAGTTCGTTAAAACCGAGCCAAAACACTCTAGTTCGGTAAATGGGCCAAAGCCCACTAAAGCGCTAAATAGACAAATTGCTATAATTATGGGCCAAATGAAATGTTATTGATAAACCCACCATGTTATGTATTGTTAATAAATTTTATATTTTATAGTACATGTATGATTGCATGGGTGGGATATATGAAGAGAAGAATGGCGATTGCCACAATATCGACTTATTGCCTCTAGTTCGGTGGCTTTGCCACAATATCGGCTTATTGCCTCTAGTTCGGTGGTTATGCCACAATTATAAAAGGCTTAATGCCTACGATTGGTGTGATGGCGGGGTGGGTTGACTTGATCCCCACAGGTGTGATGGTTGGTACGGGGGTGTTAGCGGATGGATATTAGGTTTGGGTTGGGAATTACATTTTACATGCATTTTTATTTGTTTTAAATTCATGATATACTGTTGAATTCTGAATTGGGCTCAAGCCCAGCATAATGTCCTGATGATCTGGCCCAATAATGGTGGTAAGTGAGTTACACACTGAGTTCTAAGTAACTCACCCCCTTTAAATTCTTTCCATCTCAGGTAATGGAAATTGATGTGGACTTGGGCCGAGGATGACTTCGTGGAGGCCATATTGCGAGAGGGTCATTTAAACTCGAACTTTTAATAAATATTTTTTACTATTATGGATTATTGTAATAAGGGCCTCTATAAATAACTTATGGATTTTATGTGTGTTTGGGTTTTAAACTAAACTTTGGACTTTTTAATTAAAAATTTGTGATTTTATGATGCTTTATTAAAATAAATCTGGTTTTCAAGTATATGGAATTCTTTTATAAATATTTTATTAAAGTTAACTCTTTAACAAACTATTCAAAGGGTTTTGATAATACAATGATTTTCAACTAATGTTTTCAAATATTTATCAAATTCAAAAACTCTTCTATTTATTTTAAAACCTGAAATTTATATCGAAGTTTTCAACTTATTGCAAATTTAAAGATAACTCGATTCATGTAACAAACCAAATCTAGTCTCAACGCATAGACCGGGTTTGGAGTGTTACAATTTCTTTCATGCGGCTTCAATTGTCTCGAAGCGTAGGCTACGACTTTGCCTTCTTGCATCAAAACACAATCCACAAAGAAGCATCACTAACAACAATAAATTCTTTACCCGATTCAGGCTAAACTAACACTGGAGCTTCAATCAAAAGGGCTTTCAACTGATCGAAACTTTTCTAACACTTTTCTGACCATTCAAACCTGACATCTTTCCAAAGCAGTCTAATCAACGGAGTTACTATCATCAGATTTAATTTGATTCCAAAAGCTGACACAATATGTCCCAGAAGACTAACTTCGTACAATCAGAATTCACATTCTCTGAATATTATATATATAATTGTTCTTCTCTCAAAGTTTGCAAGAAAATTCTCAATGTTCAGTATGCTCCTTTTCATCAAGTGAATAAATAAAGGGAACATCCACAATTTCGACAACAACTCAATAACAGATTTAACTTCACAAATCAAAGGCAAACCCGGTAACTCTTCAGGAAACATATCAGGAAACTCACAAATAATAGGCATTGATTAAATTTTCTTCCCAGATACTTTCAAATCAATCACGTAGGCAAAATATGCCTCATAACCCTTTTTTTATATAATTCCGAGCCTTCAAAATAGATATTACAGTAGTCAATCTACTCAAACCATTAGACTTAATTCGTACTTTCTTATCTTTAAGACATCTCAAATTTATAGTCTTTCTTTTGCAGTTCATAATAGCATCATGCATAACAACCAATCCCTTCCCAAAATAATATTGAACTCATCAAATGGTAAAAACATCAAATCAGCGGGGAAACAGATATCTCGAAACATTAATGGACAGTTCTTGCATACTTTATCAACCATGACACTTTTATATAGGGGTTCAATACTTTTATAGCAAACTCAGAAGATTCTACAGTCAAAGTCTCGCTGAATACTAAATTCATACATACATACGGATATGTAGAACCAAGGTTTATCAAAACAATCACAGAAGTATCATAAAGAGTAAATGTACCAGTTATGACCTCAGGTGATGAGGCATCCTCTAGAACTCGAATAGCATACACTCTGACTGGCACTCTGGCTTCAAATATGTTAATATTTTCTTCTAATGAAGATATGGTACACTTTAAACATTGATCCGGAATATAAGATAGCTCGTTGAACACACAAATAGTATTGTCAAACCACAACTCAGCCCGCTCCGCATCATTATCATCATCATTAGTTTTAAATTCTTGACCTGTGTTTCTCAATTTTATCTCTGGAGGCTGCCAAATCTTATCGGATCCACTATCTAAGTACCATAGGTATCGGAGATGGATTATTCGGGGGCGGAGGTTGTTGTACAGTCGGGTTAGTCCAGATATATTGAGTAAACCATTCGTTTATCATCTGGTAGAAGGCTTACTTAGCCTTCCCCCTCATGACTACTCGAGATAGGTCGAGAGTCTACCAAGACTTGACCTATATATTGAAATCAGCGCTCGCTCTCAACATCATCAGCTACTGCTCTATCGGGATCCATTTAAAATATAAAATCACAATTCAGATGTCAGAAGTCACCACACTACCGTATTGTAATTTAAGGCATGTATAGTAGACCCACACGTGCTACGGTAGTCCTAGAATCGACTAAACTGTAAGCTCTGATACCAATCAAATGTAACACCTCTACCCCATACCCGTCGCCGGATTAGGGTTATGAGGCATTACCGAACTCGACTCAGATCATCACAATCATTTATCACAAATCATACATTTATCAAACCCAAAAGAGACTTAATTCATGCTTGTACAATTCAAACCATAGAATCATCGAATATATGTTATTCAAATGTTCGTTGCAAGTTTGAGTATGCACTTTTCACTTTATACATATAAAGTAAATATAAATACATTTATTACTTATTAGGTTATCACCTATCATTTCACATATTATACACATATACCTATTTAAACATAAACTCACAAGACTCTATGGTGTATCCATTCATCTATGAAAGATTAGGTCTAGGTTCGCATATAACATAACCAACTTCATAAAATTTCCTTTTATGAAAATAAATTAATCAAATATGTATCGAGATGCATATATATTTATATATATATATATATATATATAACTGATACAACTAAATCAAGATTGTCCATTATATGAATTTCACTTCATACCAACCCTACTTCTTTCATTTTCATTTATAACATTTAAAAACATATATTTTCAGGCATTTCTAACCCGAACCTAACTATTCAAATGGTGTAGCCGAACATACAATCCATGCACATATATATATATACCAACTTTCCCTATTTATAACAAGGATATCTCATAACTCAAAGATTCATGGAACATAAATCTAAGACTCGACCATTCAATATCATATCATGCAAACTGAGACATTTGTTCATCTTTACACCCAAGTTTTATCATACAATACACTTCCAAATAAGTTCATTTCTTAACCGAACCACCATATTACTATTTACTACTCAAAACTTACTTATAACCCAATCGTTTCAAGTATAAAATATATATAAACCTAACATGACTTTATATCACTATCAAACTTATGATCAAGTAGAACATACACACATTCTATAACTAGAATTACTCAAACGTTAGATCATTAGTAATAAATCCAAGCCATTTTCGCATGGCTTATTTATACAATTCAAATTATCATTCAAGCATTAAGCTAGCCTATACATGCCTTAAGTTTTTACGTCCAAACTTTAAAAGTACCAATATGAGTCGATAGTGTGGATGACTTTGCTGACGATTTCCCGAGCCCGTAACGAGAACAAAATCTATAAAGCAGAACATTGAACCACAGAATAAGCTTACTAGCTTAGTAAGTCTCAAGCAAATAATAATGTAACACTCAAACACTTAAACATTTTATTCTTTAAACTTATGACATTGAATATAAATATTTCCATAAATAAATTTATGCGGGCGAATACTAACAGTTCATTAACCTAAGCATTTACACTTCATTACCATAATTCTGTAACTCATCGAACCATAGTATAAAAATATATTACATGAATCACATGCTCCAAGTCACATAGATACAACATTCATATCAACTATAATATCACATTCAAAGTCTTTTCACTCTTAGCATTTCTACTTGTAACCGAACCTCCCAAAATACTACATTTAAGCTCAAATTCTATCTTATACCATTCATACACATCGATCAATAAGCTCAATCACACATAACACCATTCTTAACATAATATTTCAACTCAAGTAACATTAATCACAACTTACCTTACTTTTGATGAATTCAATGAGACTAGGGCTTACCCGAGTTTTTAACTCAATAGATTCACTATGTTACACCTCGATCAATTTATGGTTTCTTCGTTTTAAAGTATCATCGGCATTAAGCACGCTAGGCACGAAGCTTTGAATATATCACCAAGCACTAAGCACGCTAGGCACGAAGCTTTGAATATATCACCCAAGCACTAAGCACCGCTAGGCACGAAGCTTTGAATATATCACAGGTACTAAGCACCGCTGAACAATAAGTCGATAAACTTTCACCCAAGACAAGGCACCGCTAGGCTCGAAGCCCGAACATTCATATTATTGAGTCATCTCATTCACATCACATACTATCACTATCACATATATTTCATATAATTCAATATCACTTTCACACCTTACCAATATTACATATATCCTATATAATTCAATATCACTTTCACGTATTATCTCAATGAGTTCGATTACATACAATGCTAAATTACTTCCTCACATTCGGTTTTAACATGTTTAACTCCACAAGTTCATAATTCAACATATATGCTAGATTATAATCAATTCTTATGGAATTAATTTGCTTAAAGACTTACCTCAAATATCGATGGATGACGAAGACCTATTATTCGATAACCTTCGCTTTCCCAGATCCAAATGCGTTTTCTTTGTTCTTGATCTAAACATATTTAAAATAAGCTCATTCAAGTACATTTCATCTCAATTTAGTCCCAAAATACATAAATGGCCAAATTACCATTTTTCCCTATTATTTCACATTTTACAATTTAGTCCTATTTGCTTAAAACACAAAATACACACAATTTGTATAAATACCTTAAGGGCTGAATATCTATAGCACTCATACAAATCCATATATTTTGTTTATTTTACATTTAAGTCCTCTAAAATTTTATTTTCACAATTAAGCCCTAATCTCTCAAAATAACCAAAAATCCAAAGCCAAAACATATCAATCTAACATATATCTTTCATAATCCATCAACTAACATCATAAAACTCATGAAATCATCAATGGTACATTTCAAAATATTGATCAAAATCAAAAATTCAAGCATGGGTCTTGAAGTATTCGAAGCAACGATTTCAAAAACGTAAAAATTATCAAAAACCGAAAACTACACATACCTTAATCAAGGTAATTTGTTGCCAAAATTTGAAGCTTTTCTAAGCTCTTTTCTTTAGCTAACATTCGGCCAAAAGAGAAACAAAAATGATAATGGTTTCTTTTCATGCAATTTTAACATATATTAATCATTTATTAAATTATTATTTTAACCTTTTAATAAATAATAAACATAACATATAACTTAAGGTCATATTAGACCTTTGCCGCCCACTATCATTGAAAATGGGCTATTTGCCCTATTAGTACCTCATAGTAAAAAGCCACTATCACTTTAGCACTTTTCACTATAGTAAGCAAGTTTTACACTTTACGCGATTTAATCCTTTTTGTCAAATTAAACACTCAAGCGATAAAATTTTCTTACTGAAACTTTCACACATTAATTCACATATAATAAACACCGAAAATAATATCTAAAAATTTTTCGAACTCAGATTCGTGGTCCCGAAACCACCGTTCCGATTAGGGTCAAATTCGGGTATTACCGAACTAAACTCAGTTCATCACAGTCATTCATAATTATTTATACAACAAAGTTATAATTATAAATCTTTAACATTTCAATCCCATACACATTCACGATTCATTTAATTATCAAACCAAATATGCATATTTAATTCTCAATATCCAACAAATAGCTCATGCATAACCCATTACTCTTATTTCATACTAATCAAGACTTACATTACAAATCATGCTCGTAATTCAATTACATCATTACTCAACTTATATCGGTTTGAGATCAAGTCTTGAATACTAAAACCAAATTATACATATTTCATACTTCTAAAATCAAAACCATCTAACCATCTAACCATTGAATCTAAGACATTCAAACATTTAAACATATCCGGTCTATATCAATCACTTTATCTATATTTCAAATACGTGTCGATACATCTATTTCATTAGTGAATATCGCACATCATATCATAAATTATGCACATGTGTATATCAAAACATATAGACCTATGATACCTGTTAAATATCTATTCACATATATGACATTAGAACATTATAGCATAACCGAATATGCTCCTAATGCTATATAACATGCGTAAAATTTCTAAAACAAAAACCATATCAAACCGTGAATATCAATTTAATATTATCATATTTTATTAATAAGTTTTTGTGACTATGCCAATTCACAAATTATGCATGTTAATCTATGTTAAGAAATCCACACGACATAATAGGCATACCTATATATATCTTACACATAAATAACATCTCAAATAACCACATACAATTGAAATAATCTCTAATTTACGCTCATTTTACTATAGCCAAATTGAAGATTCACAACCACCAGGATCATTAATTAACATACCAAACACACAAGCTCTATAACTAATCCAAAATACATATGTACAACTGATTCTTTACCATATAATCGGTTCTCAATTTAACTCTCCAATGTTCAACTCGAAATAATCTCAAACATTTTCATTATTCATTACCAAATCATATAATCATGAAGAACGAGCATCAAAGCCACATTCATCTCCCAAGCATAACACAAACGCATATTATACCAAAGATTTAATAAACCATCAAACATTAACATTTAAAACAAGCCAATTTCGCATGGCTTTTATACATTAACAAAGTATCATTCAAAATTTAACTAGCCTATACATGCCTTAAGTTCAAAAGTCCAAACTTTAAAGATACCAAAGTGAGCCGATAGTGTGAATGACTTCAATGACGATCCCCGAACTCGTAACTTGATGCGAATCTATAAAGCAGACGGTGTACACACACGAGTAAGCTTTCTAGCTTAGTAAGTCTTAAGCAATTATAATATAGCATTCGAACATTCAAGCTTTTAAAACAATTAGTTTATTACATCGAGTATAAATAATTTAACTTATAAGTTCCTTATAGCCGAATGCCATTACCTTACTTAACTTAACAATTATCATTTCTTCAGTAAGCATGCAATCGTCCAAAATACCTAAATACGATAGGCATTTGCACATTCCAACCCAATTAAGTATAACATACATCTTAACCACAAATGAAATCAGTTATACACATATATAAATACCTAAATCGATAGGCATTTGCACATTCCAACCCAATTAAGTAAAACATACATCTTAACCACAAATGAAATCGAGTTATACACATATATAAATACCTAAATCGATAGGCATTTGCACATTCCAACCCAATTAAGTATAACATACATCTTAACCACAAATGAAATCGGTTATACATATATAAACATATCCAATCATTCTCACATTTAACATTTACACATATGGCGAATCTCAAAGGCATAACCAAGCTTAAATTCCAAGAAATATATCATACTCATTATTGGTAAAATCAAATGCACATATTAGCATCTCTTTGAAAGCTTCAACTACAACACATCTTATTTAATTCAAATGGAAATATGATAGCTTACCTTATTCCTTGGAACTATGAAAATTTATACTTACGAGCATTTGGCATATTGTAGTAATTATTTTCCACCTTGTGGCGATTCATAAATTCTCTATTTACATTACATCACGGTATTAAGCTTGCTGAACATCCAAGCTCGAAATACACACCCAAGACTAAGCACGCTAGACACGAGGTGCGAAATTTGATCATAGGCATATAGCACCGCTAGGCAATAAGCGATATACTTCTTCAAGGCACAAGGCACGCTGGGCAATAAGCCGATACACTTCACCAACACAAGGCACGCTGGGCAATAAGCGATACACTTCAAGCACAAGGCACGCTGGGCAATAAGCCCGATACACTTCACCGAAAGACAAGGCACGCTAGGCAATAAGCCGATATAATATAAATAAACCATTTCATACACAGTACATATTACCAATATCACATCTTACACATAATTCATATCACTTTCACATATCAACTTCAATTAAATATAACTACATTTCACTATTAAAATCACTATCAATTCAATTAAAATTTAACAACACTTCTTAATAAAATGTCTATCCACATTCGCTTTCACTAAATTCATAACTAAAATTCCATAATTCAACATGTATTCAAAATTATAATTGACATTAATGATATAAAATTGCTTACGGACTTACCTCGAAAATTTTTGGATGATAACAACCGACTATTCGATAACTTTTGCCTTCCCTAATCCAGTCCGTTTTCTTTGTTCTTGATCTAAACATATTCAATTTGAGCTCATTCAAACACATTTCATTTCAATTTAATCCAAAACACTTAAATGGGAAAATTACTATTTTACCCCTAATATTTACAACTTTTACAATTTAGTCTCTATTGCACAAAACACAAAATACACATAATTTGAAATCAATCCCTAAGGGCGAATCTTCCCATGGTCTTATAAGTCCCTACATTTCATAAATTTTTCATTTAACCCCTCCAAAGATTTATTTTCTCAATTTTGCCCTATTTAGCCAAATTCATCAAAAATTCAATAACAAAGTATGTTCATTAATTATATATGTATCATTTAACACCATAAAACACCATGAAACTCAACATAACATTCATGGCATTTTACACAAACATCATCAATTCATGAAATTAAGACATGGGCTTTGAAGTTCTCGAAGCAGCGATTACAAAAGCGTAGAAATTATCGAGAACGGAACAAAATCTAACCTTCAATTTAAGCTTGTGTTACGAAATGATAAAACTTCAACTTTCTTTTCTTTTCTTGTTATTGATGGAAGAAACAATTACAAAAGATGATAAAACCAATGTTGTTTTTTATTATTAATTATAATATATAATATAACTTTAATCTAAAGAAAATAACATACAAAAGCATGGTGCAAAATCATTTTGCCGTCCACTATAAGTAAAAAGGGCTAATTGCCCTTTTAGTACCTCATATTAAAAAGCCACTATCACACTAGCACCTTTCACTATAGTAAGCAAGTTTTACACTTTACGCGATTTAATCCTTTTTATCAAATTAAACACTCAAACGATAAAATTTTCTTCTGAAACTTTCACACATTAATTCACATATAATAAACACGAAAATAATATCTAAAAATTTTTGGACTCAGATTCGTGGTCCCAAAACCACCGTTCGATTAGGGTCAAATTTGAAATTTTACAATGTAACACCCTTAACTCATATCCAAATCATGATTAGGGTTACGAGGCGTTATTAGTCATAATCTGATTCACACAGATATTCATTACATTTCATAACTCAAAAGTCTAATCACTTCAACATTTGAAACCTAAACAACTATCAAGTCTTTAAATTAAAAGAAACATAACTTTCATAATTAAACCATACTCCAGCGTCTATTAAACCATATTGTTATGTAACCTTAAAAGCAGTACAAATTTAAAGATCAAATGATCCACATTCACTATTAAAATTCCACTCATTTAAACGATATTGGTGATATAAAACATAACCAAACTAACTTTAGTTGCCAATATACCATTCGCATATTTTCCTAAAGTCAAAGCCATATCTAACATAATTACGAATCCATACCAACTCATTCCCTTAATCAATCATTGATTATAACAATTCACATGCTATACGCATTAATATAAGATAGATTAACCACATTACATATTAACCATACGTAACTCACATGCTATACGCATTAATATAAGATAGATTAACCACATTACATATTAACCATACGTATATACACACTTAATCAAGCATCATTTCACATTTAATAACTTCATCTTTTAATGCAAATATATATACATACGACCATAACGATTTGAACCATTTCAATTTGACAAATATCCATAATATAGCATAGTTAATACATATTGATTCAACCAAATCCATTATTAGCAATTATCTATGTAATTAAACCACTATGGTAGAACCACATTTTATATAAAAGTCTATTATCTATATTTACAAATTAAGTTAATGCATGACTAAAGAATCATTATCATAGCATCATTAACGATACACAACTAAAGCTTAACCATGCTACCAACACAAGCATACTTACTCTATCAAAATTATTACCATAATGAGCAAGCACCAAGACCGAATACACTTAAGACTAAAATACCATAATCTAGCCATTTTCGCATGGCTATATATATATCTAAGGACATCGGTCATTAATTCGGACATAATCTAGCCTATACATGCCTTTAATTCAAAACCAAACTCAAAAAGGTACCAAAATAGATTGATAGTGTGGATGACTTCATTGGCGATCCCCGAGCTTGTAGCTTGATCAAAATCTATAAAATGAACAATGAACACAGAGAGTAAGCTTACTAGCTTAGTAAGTCTTAAGCAAATTTTAGCATGGCATTCAAACTTTCAAGCATTATAAACAATTTGTTTATAACATTGAATACAATTTATTTAACTCAAAAGCTTTTTATGCCCGAATGTCATTACCATACTTACCATAGTAATTATCATTTTCTTACCTTAAGCAATTAAAAGTGATTCAATTTAACACTCAAACACTTTAGATCATATACTTAATAACAATTAAACTTTAACAAAACACATATGATATCTCATTCTTGAACTTCAATACCTTATATAATTTAACATTTTTCCTTATCTTACCTTCAACATTAACTCACTAACTCAGTTCAAGATTCAAATGGTAAATATCAATTTCCAACTAGACCCTCACTTCATATACACTTCATTCATTAGAATCATATACAAGAACATATATGTATACACATATCCATATAACCTTTTATAACTCCAAATATTCAATATCCACATAATGATAATATGATCACATAACTAAAAAGGCGAATATACCTATACAATCATGTATCACCTTCTTGTCCAACAAAGCTCACATATATGCTTTCATAATTGATCGATCATAGAAACTCAATTAAATAGTTCATAGGCACTTAGTTGTATGGCCAAGTAGATTAATTCATATGAATAAACCTTAGTTGGTTCTTTTGTCACCATAACTCCGACATTTTATATGCATAAGCTCATATTAAAATCACCAGCATTAAGCACCTGCTAGACCGAGGTCTGAAATTTAATCACCGGCATTAAGCACCTAGACCGAGGTCTGAATTTTAATCACCGGCATTTAACACCGCTAGGCAATAAGCTCGTCGTTTCACCAACACGAGGCACGCTAGGCAATAAGCCGATCACGTTTCACCACGAGGCGAGGCTGCTAGGCAATAAGCCCGATACATTTCACCCAAGACGAGGCACGCTAGGCTCGAAGCCGAATATTCATATTATCAAACCATTTCACACATTACATATTATCAATATCACATGTAACACACATAATTCATATCACTTTAACATATCAAACTCAATTTCATTTAGCAACATTTCATTATTAACATCACCTATTACATTCGGCTTTGACCAATTTCATATTCAATAATCAAAATTCAGCATGTAAATTTGGTTATGAGCAATATTCTGATATTAACTTGCTTAAAGACTTACCTCGGATACTTTTGGACGTCAATAAGCGGCTATTCGTTAACTTTCGCCTTTCCCCGATTCAAGTACATTTTTCTTTGTTCTTGATCTAAATACATTCAATTTGAGCTCATTCAAACACATTTCATTTTAATTTAATCTAAAAAAACTTAAATGGGTAAATTACCATTTTTCCCCTAATGTTTCACATTTTTACAAATTAGTCCTCTTTGCACAAAACACAAAATATACAAAATCTCCCAACATTATAGCTAGGCCGAATCTTCCACATAGCGATATAAGTCCATGCATTTCATTTATTTTTTATTTTAAGCCCTCAAAATTTATTTTCACAATTTAGTCCAAATTACTCAAAATTATCCAAAAATCCAAAGACAAAACATGTTAATCTAACACATATATTTCATAATTCATTATCAAATATCATAAAACTCATAAGCTCATCAATGGAAAAACACAAAATCATCATCAAATTCAAAAATTAAGACATGGGCTTTGAAGATAACTTAGCAACGATCACAAAAGCGTAAAATTATCGAAACCGATTAAAAACTAACCTTTAATTTAGCTTGTAAATAGCCGAATGTACAAAGCTCCAAAACCTTTTCTTTTCTTTGTGTTATTCGGTGGAAGAAAGAATGAATAAAATCCCACTTTCATGTTGGTTTTATTATAATATAATTATAAATTATAAAATAAATATAATATAACCTTTAACATATAAAATAATGCATAAAAACATGTTATATCACCATGTTTCCATCCACTATAACTTAAAATGGGCATATTGCCCTTTAAGGACTTCACTAAAATAAAGCCACATCAATTTAGCCCTAAATCAAATAAAAGGTCACTTTTACCACTTATGCGATTTAGTCCTTTTTGACTAATTGAGCACACAAACGATTAAATTTTATCCGAAACTTTTACACATATTAATTCACATATCATAAACATAGAAAATAATATTTAAATATTTTTATTTTTTTAAACTCGGATTCGTGGTCCCGAAACCACCGTTCCGATTATGGTCAAGTTCGGACTGTTACAGTGGCCATCTCTATTAAGGGAATGCCTTGTGGCATACTCTGTTAAAAGGACGCCTTCGTGGTGGAATCTAAAGAATGGATCTCATGATGACCATCTGAAGACAACGCCTTTGGGGGAACACCGAATGAATGGCAAACCCCGTATAGTTACAAGTGATGAATAGAAAGGCTAGTATGGGTCAGAGTACATGGTGAGGCAAAGATATGAATTAAAAGTAAGTATAGACAGTGCACTGAAGTAAAGAAGATCTGGGTGAATTCTGAATTAAGTATTGGGCGTAGTCTACCCTGCCCGAAGATAATAATTAGACTAGTAAGTATTGAATAAGATATTAAGTCTAATGATAAGGTAAATGAAGAGGTTAATGATTACGTAAAGATAAGATTTAAGAAAGGATATAGAAGGTAAAGAGATGTTAAGTATAGTACGCTCAAAAAAAGGGAAAATGATTCTGAAGAAAGAAATATGATAGTCTCAGTATTGTACCTGCCAAAGAAGGAAGAAAGATCAAGAAATACCCCAAGGATATGTAAAATAACATATGCAACAAAGAATGAATGAAAAAGGTATTCTAAGGTTTAGCTCACTAAGTTCTTACGAACTTACAAAAGTTGTTTCGTGTTCAGTCCATAAAGTAATATCGCTTGAGAGACAATGCTGGTTGCACCAAGGAAGAAGCGTTAAGGTCATTATGTGTATAGAGGAAGTCAAGTGGTGTGTCAAAGTATGCGCATAAGTCATTTGAGTAAAAATTCAAAATGTTTATAGTTAAAGTATGCGCCCAAATAAATAAGTAGTAGGCCAATATGTATACGGTAGACTAAGAGAGAGAAAGTAGGAAAGTCTGAAGTTTTATTAAGTTGAAATAATAGCTATACAATGTATTTTGATAAGAAATTTTGTAGTGGCCTTAGATAGTAGTTTGTATATAGGCGAAATGTAAATGTAACCATATAGTGTACACCAATAGGAGATTCTGTTGCACTTAGAGAGACGCTTACATCAATGAATAAGAAAGAAAATTTTCAAGTTACAAGTGTAAGAAGGACGTAACACCCAAGATTCGAATCTGATAGATCAGGTCGGGTCGAAGGCGTTACAGAACTGCTTAAGGATTATAATTGTACCATTAAGTACCATCCTGGCAAGGCTAATGTAGTAGCCTATGTTTTGAGTCGAAAGGCAATGACTGAACTTAGAGAAATATTTGCAAGATTGAGTTTGTTTGAGGATAGTAGTATTTTGGCAGAATTGCAAGTGAAGCCCATTTTGATTGATGAAATAAAGGAAAAGCAACCTTTGGATGTTTCTTTATTACTTCATTTAAAGCAAGTGGAGGATGGTTCGACGAATGATTTTGGGTTTAATACTGATGGTGTTTTATGTTTTAGAGGAAGATATTGTGTATCGAATGATAAAGATTTGAGTCAGTCTATTCTTTGGGAAGCACATAGTAGTCCATATGCTATGCACCTTGGAGGAAATAATATGCACCGTGATCTGAGGGAGTTGTATTGGTGGCCAGGTCTGAGGCGTGAGGTGACTGAATTTGTGATTAAATGTTTGACTTGTCAACAAGTTAAGGCTGAACATCAACTTCCTTTCAATTTTTTACAACCCATTAGGATTCCTCAGTGGAAGTGGTGAGCGTGTCACTATGGATTTTGTTAGTGGGTTGCCTTTGACTCCCACTAAGAAAGATTATGTACGGGTGATTGTTGATAGGTTTACTAAGTTAGCTCACTTCCTATCGGTTCGTACGAATTATTCTCTTCAAAAGCTAGCGAAGTTGTATATTTATAAGATTGTGCGATTGCATGGGGTACCTATGTCAATTATTTCAGATCGAGATCCTCGGTTTACATCTCGATTCTAGAAGAAATTGTATAAAGCTCTTGGTATTTGTTTGGATTTTAGTACCGTTTACCATCTATAGTTTGATGGGCAATTCGAGCGAGTTATTCAAATTCTTGAGTATATGTTAAGGAGCGATGTTATCGATTTTCAATGAAGTTGGGAGGATCATCTACCTTTAGCCGAATTTGCTTATAATAACAGTTTTCAATCAACCATTCAGATGGCACCTTACGAGGTTCTATATGGTCATAAGTGCCAGACTCCTTTGTGTTGGACTGAGTTGGATGAAAGGAAATTTTGGGACTTGAGTTAGTTCAAGAGATTGAAGGTAGGGTTAAGTTGATTTAAGATAGATTGCGAGCGACTTCCGATAGGCAGAAATCCTATGTAGATCTAAAAAGGAAAGATTTCGAGTACTATGTAGGGGATCAGGTTTTCTTAAAGGTGTCTCAATGGGGAAAAGTATTGAAGTTCAGACAAAAGGGCAAATTGAGTCCAAGGTTTATTGTGTCTTATCGAATTCTGAAAAGAGTTGGACCAACGGCCTATCAGTTGGAATTACCACTAGATTTGGATAGTATCCATGATGTTTTTCACGTCTCTATGTTGAGCAGGTACTGTTTAGATCCATCTCATGTGGTTTAGGTTGAAAAGAATGAAGTAAGACTGAACTTGTCTTTTAAGGAAGAACATGTGAAAATTTTAAATCGTGAGATTAAGGTTCTAAGAAAGAAGCAAATTCCTTTGGTCAAGGTTTTGTGGCGGAATCATGGTTTTGAAGAGGCCACGTGGGAACTAGAAGATTCTTTTCAATAGCAATATCCTCATTTTTTTGAACCAAGTAAATTTCGATGACAAAATTTATTTTAATGAGGGTAGAGTTATCACATCCCAAAATTTTAGTTGTTGTTGTTAGTTCATTAACAAGTAAGTGGAATGGCATAGTGGCTACGTACTTTAAGTAACTCTCTAGTGAACCAAGTTCAAGTCTCCAAGTTTTCATTTTAAAAAAAGAAAAAGAATTTTGATTAAATGTTAGTTAACCTAGCCATGAAAGCCGACCATGCATGTATGCATGGATGTAACTCCTTTTCAACTTTGTAACATCCATTTTCAAAGTCATTCATGTTATGTTTTGTAACTCCTATGATTATTCACCATCAATCCATTTTAACTGCCTTGTCTCCGTATGAATGAGATGTTAGGAGTTTGAATTTTTGATTTTGAATTGGGTTGTAATTTGATGTCGTCCCTTACTAGCATTTTGGCTAAGATATTCTTTGTTTTTATCATCAAATTCTCTTTTTTTCTCCTCCCTATCAACTACCGTGAGCCTCCCTCATTTGGAAGTTCTCCACCATTTTTATTTTATTTTTTATTGTTGCGTGCTGATCAACATTTCTCCTCCACTATACCACCACTTTCCACCCATAACCACCATACTACCAGCACGAAAACCACCTTGTGGCACCACTTTTCACCATCTTTCATTTTGCACCACTATTCTTATCTATTCATTCCTTCTTTTCTCTCTTTTTCTCTTCTTCTTTTCATTTCTTTTCTCTTCTTTGATTTAAATAATTGACTATTCTTCCGTCTTTCTTGAACATGTTTTTGAACCACCACCCTTGTCAACCACCGTGCACCATCGTTCACCGCCACGAATCATTGCCGACAACTATCATATTTTAATTACTTTTTCTCTTTTCTCTTTTCTTTTCATCTTATTATTATTAAATAACAACTTCTATTTGATTAATTCTTTCTTTTTCTTTGATGACTAAATTCTCATACTAATTTATATCATCAACAATCTTAGTTGTTCTTTTAGACTTTTGGAAATGAAAGTGTAAGCATTATGAGAAGTAATATATATTTCATTTTTGAAGTTTTGATTATTGGGAGTGGTTGTATATTATTCTAGCTAAGAGATTATTTTGGATAGAAGGATTTAATCTGAGAACCGTAGACCTTTTGTGATATCAAAGTGGGAGTTTTCGATAGAAGTGCATTAAGGGTAAGTGGTGATTACAAGCAAGATGCATAAGTTTGGATGTTATTAATTTTTGGGCGATTTTTCTTAAGGTTAAAAGGATTTCTAATTTTCAATTCGTTTACGTTAGGTACAAATATAATCTCGATTTATTTAGATCTAAAGAGTTCGAGTTCGATTTAGGATATTACATGTTGGAAAAAAGTTAAAGGTGTGTGTTTTATTCAAGTATTTTTTATGAAAAGGATGTTTTTTATTATGTTATTTATATGATAATATAAATATTATTAAAGTATTATCTAGTAGCAAAAATAACATGGTGAGTGATTATGTGAATTTAGGGTATGTATTTTAACTTAAATCTATTTGATGTGTTATCCTATTTATTGCTAATCGTGGTTTTGTTCAAATTCTCATGGTATGTGACATGATGGCATATTTGTTTATTATGATCTATTCACATTGAATTTTTGAAATGACTGATTTGTAAAGCATGGATTACCATGGCTATCGATTTCTGATTTGTATACAATTGCATGTTTAACACACTTATTGCTTTGATATTGAGTTTGCATGCCATGTCACATTTCATCAGGTTGGGACTATATGGTAAGTTGGAAGATTTGGCAGTTTAATAATTTGTATTATCTGGTGGTTTTACCATACATTTGTTCTGGCAGCTTGTTTGCAATTCTGGTGGTTTTGTCCAAATATTTCTATTGTGTTGGATGGATGGGTTCTGGGAAACTCCATTTGGTGTGTAGCGGAGATGGGTAGGAAATTTTGAAAAAAATCTGCATATATGTTTTTATAAAATATTGCATTGTCATAATCATGCTGATAAAAGTCTGCACAATTGATTGTTATGTATCCTATGGTATTTATATTTAGTGTATTATAGTTCATGTTAACAAGCTTGACATAAAACCCACAATGAGCTTATTAGCCCACTCTTTAGTTTTCTTAAACTTTTCAGATAGTACCCGTGGATAGGACTTGGATGCAACATTTAGAGGAGATTTCAGATTTAATCAAATTAAAGTGTTGAAACCTTTTTTTGGGATTGTTTTGTACTTTGGGTTGTTTTAATTATGTCATGAGTACATTGATATGTTAGCCACAATACATGCATAAACTTGATTTAAATGTTTTAAATCATTGGTTTTATTATATAAATTGTTTTATCAAACAAAAATAATTTGTAATAAATATATTTCATAGTTATATTTAATTAGTTTGCAATTTTTGAAAAATAAATTTTACAAAATAATGTTTTAAAATTTGCAAGACAAGTTTTCTTATCAAATCTATCAAAAGTAATAACTTGAAATATTACGAGAATTTATTTAAATTAAACATATTTTATTAAATATTTTTCGTTGACAATTTTTCTATTAAATTCAAACAATGTTTTTGGAAAAATTATTTAAGCACAATTAATTTGAAAATCTTTTCTACGTGATTGTTGTAGTTTTCAAAATTTGGCCATAATGTCTAGGTCGGGTTTGGGGCTTACAAATGTATTGGGGAGCTAGGGTTCACCAGTCTGCTTGGTGAACTATGGTTTGCCAATTGAGTTGCGAACTGGGTTCGACGGTCAAAGATATAGTCAGACTTAAATTAGGAAAAGAGATCTAGTGTATCTAGGAATACTTTTTGTGGGAATACTTTTTGTGCAAGTAACATCTTTCCTAAGTCAGATAGGGTTTCCAAAGGAATCTAGGAATCTTAAATCTATAAATAAGACCCTTAGTCCTATGAAATTCTTCACTGAATATACTGCCATCAAAGTCTCTGCTCTAAAATTCTGTTTGGAGCAATATGGGTAAGTCTATGTCTTGTTAGGGTTGATTATCCTAAAAGCTAGGTTTTCTTGCACGTGTGAAATCCGTATGTACTGTTTAGTAATTTGTGTGTTTATTGCGAACCAGCTGACCATCTACCAGCAAAGACAAGGGAAAAACTAAACTTGTTTAAGTTTCTCTACTTTCTGTGAGTGATCTGGGATTCGACACGAGTATTTAGTGTTTTGTTAGTTTAATTAATTAAGTTGAGTCATGCTATTTATTTTATTTTACATGACACCAATCTGTCTATGAGTTTATTGTTTATAATACTTCATTATCGAAGTTATTTCATTGTAATTTATTACTTCGATCTCGTATACTTGCGAGTAAAGTTGATGAAAATGATAACTTTAATTTTTAAAATCTAAGTAATATTTTGTTACTATTTTCATCATCACTTTTGTAAAGATCATTTACCTACCATACTCATCTCAAATTCGAACTACGTGGTTAATAAAATCTTCTAGAAGTTGAACCAATCATTCTATCATTCACATAGATTATGGATGGTGGCCCAACCGGTCAAGCTATCGATTCGACCGATTTAGACAAGTCAATTAAGTAAATCATTAAAAATAAAATAAAAATTAAAAATTGATTGAACTGATTTATTAACCTAGTCGAACCAGTCTGTATTGATTCCTGACTCAATCGGTCCAAAGCTTTTCTCTGATTCGGTGCCTCAATCAATTCTAGATCCAAATGATCCAATTTAGTTCATGTAACAATGATATGCAAAACAAAAAGAAAACGCATATAAAATAAGTTAATTTTTTAATAAAATAAAATATATTTCACACAATTCTATTAATTTAATTTTAAAATTTTCTAAATCAAACCATATATATTCTATAACAGAGTATTCTTATGAATAATGTTTTTCTACTTAGTAGGCATATTTCTTATTGTGCCAAGAATACATGCTTTAATATACATTCTTTAATATGGAAATATTTTAAGTTTTATTAACTTTAATTAAAACAATTCTATGATTCTTAATTTATAAAAGTTATAATTAACTGTAATTACATATATTATAAAAGTTATAATTAATTTTATAGATAATCAAGTAATTTCTAAATATTATTTTAAATTTAATATAGCATTGTAATTATAATTATAATTATAATTATAATTACAATTGCTTGAATATTTTATTATATTGTATACTTTTATACTTATACTACTGTTAAATAAATTTATTTTAATAATTAAAATATTATTATTGTAAATATAATATAATATCATATATTAATTGTTTACTCCTAGTGAACTAAATTCACGGAAACATTAAATAATTACTTAAATGTTACTTTCCTGATATTACTTTAAAAGTTTAGTTTGAGTAAACCATATTTTGATTTTTTTCTACAATATTGATATTGGTTTATATAATTTAAATATATTAAAACATTGACAAACATTTAACAATTTATAACTTACGGTAATTATCTATTTGAATTTATTTATTTATAGCATGCTGATATTAAAAAGTAATTGAATAATACACAAGATGCATGGGAAAGTATAATAAAAGCTATAAAATTATTTCACTATTAACATAATAACTTAATAGTTGATAGAGAAACCTATACCTCATTATGAGCCAGGTTAGCCGTTTTGATTTAAAGCCTGCTAAAAAATAAGAGGGTTTGAGTAAAAATATAAACCTAAAAATTAGGTTTGGACAAAAAATAAGTACCGTTTTTTAAATGGATCAGGTCTCGAATAGAATCTTTTTGCCCAGACCTGGCCCAACCTAACCCGGATAAGCCTAAACTTTTTTTCCTATTATTTTGTTATTGTTATGTTACTATTTTACTGCTATTATGTTTGATGTTTTGGTATCAATTTACTATTATATTATTACTATTTTATTGTTATTATTTAAATATTATATATCTCTTGTTTTATTTTAATTTTGCTACTATTTTAGAGGTATTTACTTGCTAAGTTACAACTATCTTAGTATTATTTAAGTATAAAACGTTTTTAATGTATTTTCAATTTCTTGAGAAACATTTATTTTAATGTTTTTAGTGAATTTGATGTTTTATATCTTTTATATTTGTTTTCATATAAAAATCTAAAATTAATATAGGTGGGTCGGGTCGGGCTCGAGTTTAGCATTTTTAATTTGGATCGAGTTTGGGAAAAATTTAGGCCTATTTTTTGGGCTAGATCAAGCTCAGGCCTAGAAAAGCGGGCCTAAAATTTTGCTTGACTGACCGATCCGACCCATGATTAAGTCTAGAGAAACCTAATTAATTTTGATTTTAGTAAATTAATTTGATTTAATCAAAAGGCATAATGATAAATTTAGCTCTCAACGCTAACATTTTTTTGTCAATTTGGCCATTATTCTTTTTTTTTGAGCTAAATTTGACCCTTAATCTTTCAAATAAGAGTCAAATCCGTTTTTTAATGAAAATCTTGTTGTTGATGTGGCAACTAGCATGACCGTCTATGTGCACATCATGCTAATATAACACCGTTTGTCTTATAAGTCACATCAATAAATAATTCAAAATTTATAAAAATAAAAAATCAAAATTAAAATTAAAAAAAAGTTTTGAGTACACATGGATTGTCATGTAGTTTATCGTGTTTAAAAATTTAAAACATTTTAGTTAGTTTTACGGTTAAAAAAAAACATTATTTCGACTTTTCTAAAGGTTAATGGCCAAATTTGACTCTTTTTAAAAGTTGAGGTCAAATTAGTTTTTAAAAAAGAATAATGACTAAATTGACAAAAGATATAAGTATTAAGAGCTAAATTTGATATTATGCCTAATCAAAATATAGCATGCAATTGCGCATAACTATTGATAGTTTAAAATCTTAATAAAATAGGGATAATGCATTACTTGATCTCCGACCTTAGCAACTTTTCTCGAACCTTAAATTTGGATTTTGTTAAGATGAGATGATGTACTATGAAATTATGCTACATCATCACCTAAAATTTAAAAAATATTTTTTAGATTTTATTTTTATTTTATAACTCTTAAAAAAATTAAATGATGATGTGGTAAAATCTTAAAATGTCACATCATTACATATTAAGGAAATGCAAGTTTAAGGAATAAATTAGAAAATTTGTCAAATTTAAGGGCTATGATGAGAAAAATTATCAAATTTAGGGACTAAATAGTGCATTAAAGAAAGAAACTCTGAGTTAGCTTAACAGGTTTAAAACCTGACAACATCATAACTATTGACCACTGACTTGTCCTTAACCTTTGGCATGTATTTGAAGTTTGAACGATGCGAGGCCCAGAATTTGTTTGTCTCAGATGTATATAAAATAATCTGCACTGCATGGAAGGCCTACCAGTACTTTTCACGAATATGTGCTTTCAGGTTTGAATGTAATGAAATCTCAGACCCGACCATCATCAGATGATTTCAAAGTTCTTCCAGGTAGCTGGACAATTCCATTCCTTCTAAACCTAAAGCCTGGGTGAGTCTAAGATGGACTAGGCGGCTCAACATCATCCGCTTTAATCAAATTTATTTCAAATTTGAATAGGGTTTTCTGAACTGCTCTTGTAAATTCATATTCAAGTATTTAGATAGTTTAACGTAAATTGTAGTACAGTGTTTGCTTAAATAATTTAACGTAATTTTTCTCCAATTTAACCTTAAATTTAGGTAAAAGTAATATAGACTCCTCTATATTAGGAGTTAAATTATATTTTAATTCCTCTACTAAAAAATAGGTAAATTAGTCTCATAACATTAGATTAAAGAGAAGCGATCATACATTAAAAATTTCATTCATTCTTAATGTTAAAAATTAGTTCATGATGTACACGGGACATGTCACATTTCATTGTCTTGTTATTCCGTCAATTATATTAGTTTTTCATATGCAACTATATGAAATTTTAACAATAAAAGAGACAAATTTACTTTTTAATATGATGTATAGGGACTAATTTACTTATTTCTTTAATAGAGTAAAATATAATCTAATTCTTAATACAAAAATTTTTATGATAGGTTTACCTAAAATTTAAGGATTGACTCTCAATTTTGTAATTATTTCCAAATGTAACCAAAGTTTGCTGGTGTTGGTTACAAGTAAGGACTTTTACTCTATAGCGGGCTACCTAACTGAACTATGATAGCGACCTGACTAATGACTAGGATGCCATTGCCACTGCCAACCTCTTTCCCGTTTTAGCCAACACATTTTCTTCTCCTTGTTGTTCTAGTGTGGTCACTGCTCACACCCTTTGCATTCTTAGATTTATTAATAATATATATGTTAAGGACCAGTCTACATGCAATACTCTCAGCCTCCATTTTAGCCCCTTCACTTTAAAATTCTTATTACTACTCCCTCCCAACTGTAAACTCACATGCTTTCATCATCTTTTCCAAATTCTTCAGTCAACAAATCCAAATCAAGTTTCAAACAAAATGTTATTTCTTCCTTTGTTAACCCCCAATCACTACACCAAAACATATTTTTAGCGGCGTTTTTAGTGGCGTTTTAAATAAAAACGTCGCAAATATTATACATTAGCGGCGTTTGAAAAGAAACGCCGCAAAAAAAAAGATCAATAGTGGTGTTTTGGTAATAAACGCCGCTAAAAATGAGATATGGCGGCGTTTATTTGTAAAACGCCGCTAAAAGTCTGAACATTAGCGGCGCTTTTGGGAAACGCCGCTAAAAGTCTGAGAATTAGCGGCGCTTTTGGGAAAACGCCGCTAAAAGTCTGAGCATTAGCGGCGCTTTTGGGAAAACGCCGCAAATAATGTTAAAGTTTTATTGGGTATATATGATTGACTGTTAAGGGTTTCATGGGTTAAGGGTTAGGGGTTCTTACATAATTGTAAAATAGATATATTAATTGTAATATATTAAATTAATTATCATTATAGTTTAAGGTTTATGATTTAGCATATATAATTTACGGTGTAAGGTTTAGTAGTTACTATTTTAAATGTTTAGGGATTATGGCGTGTAGTTTATGGTTTAAATTAAGTTTAGGGTTTCATGGGTTAATGGCTAAGAGTTAGGGGTTAGAGGTTTATGTTGTGTGATTTAGGGTTTATGAGATATATAGGATAGAGGTTTAGGGTTTAGAGTAATTAGTCTCTGTTAATTTATATATTAAATAATTTCTTACATAATTGTAAAATAGGTATATTAATTTTATTATATCAAATTAATTATCATTATAGTTTAGGGTTTATGGTTTAGCATATACAATTTAAGGTGTAAGGTTAATTAAGTGTTACTATTTTAAATGTTTAGGGATTATGGTGTATAGTTTGTGGTTTAAAGTTTAGGATTTTATGTGTTTAAGGGTTAATGGTTAAGGGTTAATGGTTAAGGGTTAGGGGTTAGGGGTTAAGGGTTAGGGGTTAGGGGATGATAGTTTAAGAGTTATGATATAGGGTTTAGGGTTTAAGGTTTAGGGTTTAATTTAGGGTTTAGGGTTTAGGATTTTAAGGTTTATAGTTTAAGGTCTATGGTTTGGAATTTAGGGTTTAAAGTCTAGGATTCTAGGGTTTAAGGTCTTAGGATTTTAGGGTTTAGGGTTTAAGACATATATGACCCTCAATTCCGAAACCAAAATTATTTAAAGTTTTTTAAACTTTTTATACTTCATATTGTGGAATTTTTTGTTTTTGTTGCACTCTTCCATCCTCTGCTTATTATTTAACTAGATTAATTAAAGTTAATATTTGTAGATTCTATCAATTTAATCGTAATTTTAAAATTCAACAAAATTAACCCCTTAACTTTACACATTAATTACATTAATTTGATATTTATTATTAAAAGCGTAAAAATAAAAACCTAAAAACTTACAAAAAATATATGTATGTATATTTGAATGTTTAATTTTATAAAATATATACAAAACTATAAAATATTTATAAATAAATTAAAAAATAATAATAAGTTAGGAATAGTGGCGTTTTATTAAAAAGCATGGGTAATATATGGAAACTTGGAGCAGCGCGTTTGAAGCTTATGTTCGGTGGCATTCTGTCCAAAAGCGCGAAAATGATGTGTTTTATTTGTTTATAGTGGTGTTTTTCAAAAAGCATAAAAGCTTGTGTTTTCTTGGCGTTTTATGTTAAAACGCATTGAATATATTACATGTTTACAAAAGCAGTAGCCGTTATTACCTTAGTTTGTTGAGGCATTTACATAAGCGACTTCGTTTTACTATTTGATTTTAGTGGCGTTTATAAGTAAAACGCCGCAAAATATTGTGTTGTACTGGCGTTTTAAGTAAAAACGTCTCAAATATATTAACTGTTTGCAAAACGGCATCGTTATTCGGACTAGATTTTAGAGGCGTTTACCAAATGACTTCGTTTTGTTATTTGATTTTAGTGGCGTTTTATAGAAAAACGCCGCAGAGGCTTCTGGTTTACTGGCGTTTTATTTTAAAACGCCGCGAATATAGTAACTGTTTACAAAACGACGTCGTTATTCTACTGAGTTTTTATAGGCATTTACAAAAGCGACTTCGTTTTGTCATTTATTTTAGTGGCGTTTTATATAAAAACGCCGCAATGGGATTCAGTTTTATTGCAAAACATTGTCGTTTTGTTCCATCTGCTATGTCGAAAGAACAGAAAATTCCCCCCTCTATCGAAATCTCTCCCCAAATCCCTTTCCCCTAATCCCTAAAAAATTTCCCCAAATTTTCAGAAACAACGAACCCCTAATCCCTTTCCACTATCTAACCCCGATTTTTTTCCCCAAAATCAAAATTAGAATTTCCCAAGTTTTTCACCATCGTTCCCAATCTGTTTCCCTCCCCACACTCAAATTCCTTAATCCCAAATTTTCCCATCG
This sequence comes from Gossypium rotundifolium, assembly GCA_025506655.1. Classification (NCBI taxonomy): domain Eukaryota; kingdom Viridiplantae; phylum Streptophyta; class Magnoliopsida; order Malvales; family Malvaceae; genus Gossypium; species Gossypium rotundifolium. Next base: position 99,300,902 of record CP106722.1, on the reverse strand, counting down.
TTCCCAATCTATTTCCTCCACGAACTCAATTTCCCTAATCCCAAATTTCCTTATCGTCTCCCAATTAGTCTCCTCCATAAACTCAAAATTATTAATCCCAAATTTCCCGATAAGAAGCCTAATTTGGTTTTTTTTTTCAGCGGTTTCATGGTTATTCTCATAGAATAGGAGTTTGATATTTTCTCCTTTATCAAACAAGTTTCTTAAAGGTAACACTTTCTTTTAATTTGTAAGCAGATAGTTTTTGATTTAGGGTTTTTTATTTATATCATTCATTTTTCTTTTGTTTACCTTCTTAATCTTTCTTGATAGGTTTCACTTTGGAAAGAATTTGAGATTTGGACAAGAACCGAAATCAAACCCGGTATTTGAATATCATTATTTACGTTTCTAATATGTATTGATTCTATGGTTTATCAAAATCACTTGACATGCGAGATATCATTAGATGTTCTTACAGTGCGTATTTATTCCTAGTTGATGGGCCATGAAGTGAAGAAATCTATTTATTAAAGAGTTGAGATATAATTAGGTGTTCATTTTATTTGATATTACATCTTTGGCATACATTTCTTCTTATTAAGTTTGAAAGTGTAAACCTAGGTTACTTTTAGGCATAACTTAGTTGTATGTATATAACTTAGATGAAATTTGATATTATTAAGTTATTAAAATTATTAATCTAATTTGTATATAACTTAGTTGAAATTTGTATATAACTTAGTTGTATGTATATAACCTAGGTTATTAAGTGTAAAAGAAAGTTGTGCTACATGGAAACCGGTTCTAATCGATTTAGTTGCATCCCAATGAGAACATTGATAGAAGTGCATAACTTCCTTCATCAATACTAAGACCTATAGTGCCCTTGAAAGATCATAGATTTAATTCTCCCCTCTAAAAGTTGTTAAGAATCTTGCTAATATAATGTTTTTTAATATAATAAATTTTGTTATTTTTAATTTCATCCTTTTTTTTATGTATATATATATATATATATATATATATATATATCTTTTGGATCTTTTTGCTAGCCCTTGGTGAGGTATTGTTAGAACTTATTAGGTATGATTTGATTGTCAAGTCGATTGGACCATCGAATGTTAGAAGTTTGGTCGCATGATCTTGTTGTGTGTTGGAATTTTGAATGACAATTTTTTATTTTTTACCACTACATACAACCAAATTCACGTATGCATGTGCGGTGAATTCATTAATTCTAAAAGATAAGTGGCTTCTTGATTTAATTCATTTGGTTCTGCGTTATCACCGAAAAGTAAGTTCTTTCATATCTTAGTTTTACTTTCCACTTGTTAATCTTAGGCTTGGTTTTGTGTTAAAATAACAACCTTTTGTTTGTGCAACTGCCTTTTAGAAATTTTTACACTTTTGTACTAGTAAATGCTTTAACATGTATAAAACCTTGCTGCTTTTAGTTCGACATAAATTATTACATATGAATAAAGTACTAATTGCTAACAATAATCTAAAATCAATCAAACACATAAGAACAACACGTAACTATATACATAGCACTTTGAAAAACACGAAATGCATGAAATGGTACATAAGCAAGAAATGAAGCAAATATAGAAGAAATTTAGCTAAAGTTTAAAGAAAATGCACGGCAAAAATAAAATGCCCACACACCAATAGGATTAGGTCACATTACCTCTTAAGATTCATTGTTTAGTTCCACTGGTTTAGTTGGGAACTTGTTTTCCTTTATATCTTGGCATTTTCCTTTTATATCTTGGCCTTTTCCTTTTATATCAATTCTTTGGTTTTATGTTGTTTAGTGGTATGGTAAAAAATTTATATATTTTGGTACTCAAAATCAACTCTAAAAATTGAATTGAAAATTAAAAAGTTAATTAATATTGTTTAATTAATTTTTTAAAAAAGATTATATTTGTTTAATAATTCATTGTTATTTTCTATAATTGTTTTATATTATTAATATTTTAAAAATTAAGTACTTTTAATTTTTAAAATTTATTGTAATTTTAAATTTTTAATAAGATATATATATTTTGTATTTTTCATATTTTCATTTCAAAACCCCAAATCCCAAACCTTAAATCCCAAACCTCAAATCTTAAGACTCAAACCTCAAACCCTAAACCCTAAATCTCAAACTCTAAACCTTAAACCTCAAACCCTAAACCTCAAACTCTAAACCTTAAACCCCAAACCTTAAACCCTAAACACTAAAACCCTAAACCCTAAACACTAAACACAAACCCTTAACCTTAAACCTTAAACTTTAAACCCTTAAACCATAAACATTAAACTCTAAAATCCTAAATTTTAAACACTAAACCCTAAACGATCAGCTTTCATAACTAACATAATTTTAAGTTAAGATCAAATTTCATAACTTACATAATACTTGTATAGAAAAAATAAGATTCAAAGTATATAGGCTGGAAACCTGACGGGTTGCCTTATATCTCACAGTCAGATATAATGGATCCTCCCTAGGTGTAACAATTCCATGTATGATGAATCTAAGCGAAATACCAAATTAAATATTGAAATAAAATAACATTTATTAAATACATAATTAGCTAATAACATTTATTAACAATGCCCTAAACCCTAAATCTTAAACTTTAAAACCCTAAACCCCTAAAATTATAAACCTTAAAACCCTAAATCATAAACACTAATCCTTAAACCCTAAAACCCTAAACACTAAACCTTAAACTTTAAACCCTAAAACCATAAACCCTAACCCTAAACCCTAAACCCTAAACCCTAAACCCTAACCCCTAACCCCTAACCCTTAACCCCTAACCTATAACCCCTAACCATAAACTTTAAACCCTAAACCCTAAACTATAAACCCTAAACCCTAAACTTTAAACCTTAAACCCTAACCCTTAACCTTTAACCCCTAACCTATAACCCTTAACCCTTAATTTTAAGTTAATATCAAACTCAATAACTTACATAATACTTGTATAATTTTAAGAAAAATATTCAAAGTATATAGGCTGGAAACCTGACGGGTTGCCTTATATCTCACTGTTAGATATAAAGGATCCTCCCTAGGAGTAACAATGCCACGTATGATGGATCTAAACGAAATACCAAATTCCATATCGAAATAATATAACATGTATTAAACCCCTAAACCCTAAAACCTAAACCCTTAACCCTAAACCTTAACCCTAAACATTAAACTTTAAACCTTAAACCCTAAACCCTAAACTTTAAACCTTAAACCCTAACCCCTAACCCTTAATCCCTAACCTATAACCCTTAACCCTTAATTTTAAGTTAATATCAAAATCAATAGTTTACATAATACTTGTATAATTTTAAGAAAAAGATTCAAAGTATATAGGCTGGAAACCTGACGGGTTGCCTTATATCTCACTGTTAGATATAAAGGATCGTCTCTAGGTGTAACAATGCCACGTATGATGGATCTAAACAAAATACCAAATTCCATATCGAAATAATATAACATGTATTAAACCCCTAAACCCTAAACCCTAAACCATAAACCCTAAACCCTAAACTTTAAACCCTAAACCCTAACCCCTAACCCTTAATCCCTAACCTATAACCCTTAACCCTTAATTTTAAGTTAATATCAAACTCAATAACTTACATAATACTTGTATAATTTTAAGAAAAAGATTCAAAGTATATAGGCTAGAAACCTGACGGGTTGCCTTATATCTCACTGTTAGATATAAAGGATCCTCCCTAGGTGTAACAATGCCACGTATGATGGATCTAAACGAAATACCAAATTCCATATCGAAATAATATAACATATATTAAACCTCTAAACCCTTAACCCTTAAGCCTAAACCCTAACCCCTAAACCTTAAACCCTAAACCCTAAACCCTAACCCCTAACCCTTAACACCTAACCTATAACCCTTAACCCCTAATTTTAAGTTAATATCAAACTTCATAACTTACATAATACTTGTATAATTTTAAGAAAAAGATTCAAAGTATATAGGCTGGAAACCTGATGGGTTGCCTTATATCTCACTGTTAGATATAAAGGATCCTCCCTAGGTGTAACAATGCCACGTATGATGGATCTAAACGAAATACCAAATTCCATATCGAAATAATATAACATGTATTAAACCTCTAAACCCTAAACCCTAAACTTTAAACCCTAAACTCTAAACTTTAAACCCTAAACCCTAACCTTTAACCCTTAAACCCTAACTTATAACCCTTAACCCTTAATTTTAAGTTAATATCAAACTCAATAACTTACATAATACTTGTATAATTTTAAGAAAAAGATTCAAAGTATATAGGCTGGAAACCTGACGGGTTGCCTTATATCTCAATGTTAGATATAAAGGATCCTCCCTAGGTGTAACAATGCCACGTATGATGGATCTAAACGAAATACCAAATTCCATATCGAAATAATATAACATGTATTAAACCCCTAAACCTTAAACCCTAAACCCTAAACTCTAAACCCTAAATCTTAAACTTTAAACCCTAAACCCTAACCCTTAACCCTTAACCCCTAACCTATAACCCTTAACCGTTAATTTTAAGTTAATATCAAACACAATAACTTACATAATACTTGTATAATTTTAAGAAAAATATTCAAAGTATATAGGCTGGAAACCTAACGGGTTGCCTTATATCTCACTGTTAGTTATAAAGGATCCTCCCTAGGTGTAACAATGCCACGTATGATGGATCTAAACAAAATACCAAATTCCATATCGAAATAATATAACATGTATTAAACCCTTAAACCCTAAACCCTAAACTTTTAACCCTAAACCATAACCCCTAAACCTTAAACCCTAAACCCTAACCCCTAAGCCCTAACCCCTAACCATTAACACCTAACTTATAACCCTTAACCCCTAATTTTAAGTTAATATCAAACTTCATAACTTACATAATACTTGTATAATTTTAAGAAAAAGATTCAAAGTATATAGGCTGGAAACCTGACGGGTTGCCTTATATCTCACTGTTAGATATAAAGGATCCTCCCTAGGTGTAACAATGCCTCGTATGATGGATCTAAATGAAATACCAAATTCCATATCGAAATAATATAACATGTATTAAACCCTTAAATCTTAAACCTTAAACCCTAAACCTTAAACCCTAAACCCTAAACTTTAAACCCTAAACCCTAACCCTTAACCCTTAACCCCTAACCTATAACCCTTAACCCTTAATTTTAAGTTAATATCAAACTCAATAACTTACATAATACTTGTATAATTTTAAGAAAAAGATTCAAAGTATATAGGCTGGAAACCTGACGGGTTGCCTTATATCTCACTGTTAGATATAACGGATCCTCCCTAGGTGTAACAATGCCACGTATGATGGATCTTAAAGAATACATAACTTACCTAATTTTAAGATCAAATTCCATAGCATTATTTAAGTTGACGATTAAATTTCATAACTTACATAATTTTCCCTTAAGATCAAACTTCATAACTTACATAATACTTGTATAATTTAAAAAAAAAAGGATTCAAAGTATATAAATTTGGAAACTGACGGGTTGCCTTATATCTCCTTGTCGGATATAACGGATCCTCCTAGGTGTAACAATGCCACGTATGATGGATCTTAAAGAATACATAACTTACCTAATTTTAAGATCAAATTCCATAGCATTATTTACATAAATTATTAATTAACAATTTAGCCGTATAATTTATTGTCAACTTTAGACTTCAACAACTACGAAATGGATAGGAGTTGGATGAAATTGTCAAGGGTAAGCAACGGCTATCGAAATGGAGTAGAAACTTTTCTAAATTTCGTATTTCAAAATGCAAGCCAAGAGAATATGATTCTTTGCCCGTGTAAGAAGTGTTGCAATATTAACTGGCATTATCGTGAAGTGGTCTACGAACATCTAGTTGTTGATGGCTTTGTCCGGGGGTACAAAATATGGTTTTTTTCATGGCGAGTCTACATCTAGTGGAGCATCTTCATCGATGAATCTGGGGTATCCTCATAGTGCTTTCAATCAGAATGTTAGTGATGATAACATAGAAAACATGTTGCGGGATGCTTTTAATATCTTGTGATGATGGTTTGGTCATTTCCACGACTTGGGTGCAACCGATGATCATAATTTTGGAGGAAATACTTTCACCGAAGGGGAAAGAAGTGTACCGGATGAACGACCAAATGAAGAAGCGGCGAGGTTCTACGTTACTTGGTGAAATGAATGAAGAAGCGTATGAGGATCAAAATTTTCCAAATTGTCATTCAGTATTCATCTTTTCACTTGAAATATTTGGGGTGGACCGGAAACTCGTTGACAATTTGTTAGAGTTTCGCAAGAAATGTTCCCGGTTGCAAAAATCCCTCAATCTTCCAAAGACATGAAGTAATTGATAAAGGATTTGGGCCTTGGATACAACAAAATTCACAGTTACCCAAATGACTGCATGTTGTATTGGGGCGACCGAATAAACCAACAGTGCTATTATGTATGCGGCCAATCCCGTTGGATTAATAGAAATACAGAGGATGGTAATGAGGATGAACACGGTACACAGTCAAAGAAGCAGCCAGTTAAGATTTTGCGGTATTTTCCCTTATACCGAGGCTTCAACGGCTTTTCATGTCGTCGAAGACAGCCGAATCAATGACGTGGCACCGTGATGGATGAACCGATGATGGGTTGTTAAGGCATCCTGCAGATTCTTTAGCTTGGAAATGTTTTGACTCCATATTTCCAAGCTTTGCAAGTGATCCTCGGAGTGTGAGGCTTGGGCTAGCATCTGATGGATTTAACCCTTACAAACTTATGAGCACAACGTCAAGATTGCTTTGCTGTGGTGCTTGTTCCCTACAATTTGCCTCTATGGGTTTGCATGAAACAATCTTCTTTTATCTTGTCTATGATTATACTTGGAGAGAAAGGGCCGGGGAATGATATTGACGTCTATTTGCAGCCACTTGTTGACGAGTTAAAACAACTATGGGTTGGTGTTCAGACATTTGATGCAATGAGAAAAGAAAACTTTAATTTACGTGCGACATTAATGTAGACTATTAACGACTTTTCGGCTTATGCTAATTTATCTGGTTGGAGTACTAAGGGATGTTATGCTTGTCCGTGTTATGCTGCGCAGACATGTTCGCAATGGTTATATAATGGGAAGAAGTTTTCTTACATGGGGCATCATCGGTGGTTACCAGAAAATCATACATTTATATTTCAGAGTGCTCAGTTTGATGGTACTGAAGAGTTCAGATCAGCTCTTTCGCAGACCGGTGGATCCGAAATATTGTTGATGTTGAAAGATATGAATTTCATTTATGGGAAGATGAATCAACCGGCAAACCCGCATAGAAATAGAAGATCTAGGGATGAATCTGATGATGAATCTGATGAAGAGGATGATCCTAATGAGGCGGACTTGTGGAAAAAAAGAAGTATTTTTTTCGAGTTGCCTTATTGGGAGCATCAGATTTTACGCCATAACCTTGATGTCATGCACATAGAGAAAAATGTCTGCGAGAACATCATTGCGACTATTTTGAATGTCGATGGAAAATCGAAAGATAATCTTCAGAGTCGACTTAATTTAGTCCACATGGGAATTCGGCGTGAACTTCATCCCCTAGCACTTCCGAATATGAAATATCGGTTGCTGCCTGCTATTTTTTCAATGTCGAAGATGGAGAAAGAAGTGTTCTGTATGGTGTTGAAGGATATAAAGGTCCCGGATGCGTATGCATCAAATATATCGCGATGTGTGAGTCTTAAGGACCGAAGATTATATGGCTTAAAATCGCATGACTATCACATATTGATGCAAGACTTACTGCCAGTTGCTATGCGGTGTTGTATGTCGAAAAAGGTGACGGATCCTGTAATTGAACTGTCAAATATAATGAAAGGCATTTGTGGTAAAGTTTTGAATGTTCAAGAACTTGAGAGACTACAAGATCTAGCCGCATTAACTTTATGCAATCTGGAGAAGATATTCCCGCCTTCTTTCTTCACTATCATGGTGCACTTGTTAATTCATCTCTCGCGTGAAGCACTTCTTAGTGGACCCGTTTTCTATCGATGTATGTATCCCATTGAAAGGTCTTACTTTATTTGCAAAATATTCATTCATTCAGCTAAATGCCTTTATTTCCAACTTTTGATAATGTTGTATATCGTGTTTAGGTTCCTTTCCAAATTGAAGTCATATCGCCACAATAAGCGTTATCCGGAAGGATCAATTCTTTGAGGATACTTGGCGAGAGGAATGTATGACTTTTTGTTCGAGGTATTTGGAAGATGTTGAAACAAGAATGAACAGACCAAGTAGAAATGGTGGGCTCACAGATCATAATTTGGCTGAAACTTATTTATTTCAAAGTTTCTGAGAACCGATCAGCAGAGTCGAAATTACGAAATTAGGCGATAGATCGTGGGTCCAAGCACATCGATCGTTCTTTTCATCACGATTCAATGGAACCATTTGAATACGTTCTACAATTTGATAAATATTCATCAATTATGATTTGTTTGTCTTCTAACATAGTAAAACCTTTTTTACCGTAGTGATTACAAACAAATATTGAGAGCTCGTTCACGATCTCGAAGATTAAATCGACGAGAAATTAATAAGTTGTTCGTAGAATCATTTCATGAATGGTTAAGCCAAATGGTATGCAATTTAAATTTTCATTGACAAGTAATAATATTTTCTCATAACATTCATAATTACTCGATTTAATTTCGACTCAATAGGTTTGGAGTCGGAATGAAGTAAATGACGACGTTAAATGGCTTTCACAAGGTCCAAACAGAATAGTTAAAAGATATAGTGTCTTCCTCATCAACGGATACAGATTTCATACAAGGTATCGCGAGAGATTGAGGAGAACCCAAAATTACGGAATTGTTGTTAATTCTTCGATTACAAGTTATGCTAGTGCTAGGGGTAAATCCGATCGACGGAATTTGGAATATTACGGACTTATTTCGACATCATTGAGTTAGATTATTACGGCAAATGCAAAGTTTTCCTATTTCGAGGTGATTGGGCTGATGTGAATATGGCTTGCGGAATTAAAAACGATCAATATGGCTTTACAATGGTGAATTTCTCTCGATTAATTCACACCGGAGAACAACCGATGGACGAGCCGTATGTGTTTTTTCTCAAGTTAAACAAGTTTTTACTCGGAAGATCCAACTGATGAGGGTTGGTACGTTGTACTTGAAACACCCTAGAGACTTCTTCGACATTGGCGGTGGAAGTAGAGATGACATAGTCGAAAGATCGAAACTATGCCTTTTCGAACAAGACTTAGCGAAAATATCCTAGTACTAGTCAATAATTTCAATGGGTTCGTCGGGATGTGGACGAAGATATTTCTGAAATATGATGTAGTAAGATTTAACGATTTATTATTTATATGTAATATTATAATTTTCATGTTGGTCATGTTATATAATTTTCATGTGTATTGCGGGAAAAATGCCTAGAAGACGATTACGAGATTTAAATATTGTCCATGAAACTCCAACTCTAGAAGAAGCTAATAGTAGTGAACACCAAGCAGGTTGTTGGATCTTCTACTCTGGGACATAGATGACGAGCACGGAGAATTTGAAAGTAATGTTAAGTTTATTTTACATGCATGTTGAATTTTACTATTGATTCATTTTCAATTTTAATATAATAATATATCATTTTTCAATTTGAAGGTGGTGGGACAGGCGGAGGTCGGGGACGTACATTACTTAAAGATTTATACGACTTAGAGCCTAACGATCGTGTTAAAGTAAGGAGAAACAATGATGGCCAACCTATTGGATCTGAAGCTCGACTGTTAGGAGGCTATTTGGGCATTTTAGCATGAAATCCCAATATGTTGCCCATTAACTACGAATCATGGCATCACATGCCTGATGCCAACAAAAATCAGGCTCTCAAAAATATTAAGGTAATAAATCGTGAATGTAATTTATAATACTTTAATTTAATTTTCATTTATATTAACTTTTATACTTTTTTTCTTGAGGTAGATTTAATTTAGAGGTCTCGATGACTATGTTAAGAAGGCATTGGGTAAAAATGGAGAGACAATAAAAGCACGCTCAAAAACAATATTTTAAGAAAGACATAAGCCTCGATGAAAAATTAAGAAATGTTCCAAGAATGTTGAGGTACCAATGGGAAGATCAAGTTAGATTTTGGAATTCAAAAAAGGAGAGGTATTACGTACATCTAAAATCGTATAAATTATTTGGTTTATAGTATTTACTATATATATAATTCAAATTGCATTATGTAGGACCGTGGCGAGTTGGAATAAGCGTGACATGAAATGTAAATTCACGCTACGACGAGTTCTAGAAGTTTTGCTTGTGTAGGCGGCGAGGTATTATAATTTATTAATTCATCAAATATTAATTACTTTATACTATTAAATTATATTTTACGCTAAAATGTAGGAAACTTATTTGGTCAAAAGTTGGACGCGTTGACTTTTTGACATTCTTATAGAAAGAAGGATGGATCTCCGATGACATCCGAAGCTGCAGAAATTTTGGTATATTTACTTAATAAAATTTTATTTTTTATAAATATTTCTACCGTTTAATTATAATAGTTTAATTCATCGTTTATAGTTTTAAATTTATAATGTTCAATTATGTTGCATTCTTTTTTATTTATATATTTCGTTTCTAACTCTTTCGTTGATTTATTAGGATAAACTAAAAGAGAAGAAGGCCGAGTATGAAGCGGCTGCTTCAAATGATAGTTCTATTAATCTTGAGGAGATTGATAACAGAATTATTACAGATGTTTTGGGTCTTGAAAGGTACGACTGCTTCGACTGATAGTTCTGCTAATCTTTAGTATATTTTTAATAGAATTATCACTGATGTTTTTGGTCTTGAAAGGTATGGTCGGGTCCGATTTAAAGGATCTGGTGTTACCCCGACCCAATATTTTAGATCTGCCTCCTAGCAGTACATGCCTTCCGGGGGTCAATCTCGTGCTGAAGTTCAGAGGCTACAAAACCAGATAGCTCGGATGCAAGAGAGCATGGTTGAGCAGAGGCGACAAATTGCGATGTTCAAAGAAAATATGAAGAACTCCAAAGAGCGACTTAGAGCGGATCTGAGCGGCACAAGCAAGGAGGAAGAAGAAGAAGAGAGAGAGGCGATGGCAATGCGAGGGAGGCAGAGGCAACATCGATGCTAGCAGAGCGAGAATAGAAAATCTGAAGAGCTCCAAGACACTGACTTGACATATGATGCGAGATGTTTCATGATCGCGAAACCGCCATCTTAGACATTTAGTTTTTCGTTGTAAGAAGTTTTGACATTATTACATTTAACATTATTGTTACAATATTTTCGATTATCATTCATTTAATTTATTAAATTTCAAGTATCATTTAGAATTAATGTATTGATTGTGATTTTTATGCTAAATTTCTTTGTTTTGCGTTGGAATTATATCTTGTTATTGGTTGGTTTTTAGTGTAGGAGGGTATAATATTGAAAAATTTTATTTTTTAAATCAGTACAAATTAGCGGCGTTTGTACAAAAGCGCGCTAAATGTCAAGAAATTTTTATGGCGTTTTTGGAAAGCGCGCTAAAAGGCTCTGACTTTTAGCGGCGTTTTTGAAAACGCCGCTTAAAGCCTCGACTTTTAGCGGCGTTTTTTGGGAAAGCGTCGCTAAATCCCCTGACTTCTAGCGGCGTTTTTTGGGAAAGCGCCACTAAAGGCCCTGACTTTTAGCGGCGTTTTTTTATAAGCGCCGCTAAAGCCCCGGACTTTTAGCGGCGTTTTTAAAAGAAGCGCCGCTAAAGACCATGGTTTTTAGCGGCGCTTTTATTACAAACGCCGCTAAAAGTCAAGATCTTTAGCGGCGTTTTTAGAGCATAAACGCCGCAAAAATTTCCGACGGTTGTATTAGCGGCCTTTTTTGTGGCGCTTAGAAAAGCGCCGCAAATACTTTTTGTGGCACTTATAAACGCCGCTAAATGCCCAAAAAAACGCCGCTAAAAGTCTGTTTTGCTGTAGTGAATGATCTCTAATATTACAGCATTGCCAGACTAGCCCACGAGGGGTTGTTTTATTATTATTATTATTATTAACTCCCAGCCTTCAAAGATGACTGAATTGCGTCAGTTTGCTAGTTACTTTCATCACTGCTTACGTACTCATCTAACTTACAAAGCTCAAACACAATCCATTATGTTTGTTTGAATGGGAAAATATGCCTCAACAGTTGGCATATGTTTTCACAAATCTACTAATCTTGTTTTTTCCCCACAAGATTATAATATTCCTAAACATCCTACATATCCTCAAAGAAAGGACTATGATCAAGTGAAAAGGTTCGTTAATTGATAGTGTAACCTAATGGGTAAATTACACTATTAGTTGTTAAATTATAGGTGAGTTTTCATTTTGATCACTTAATTAAAAAAAAAGTTATAATTTAGTCACTAAATAATCAAAAGTTTTCATTTAAGTTACTAGGTTGTTAAAACCAATGTTATATGGCTTTCTCTGTTCATACTACCTGCACCAATCGAAATTTCTCTTTCTGCTTCTCTTCTAGTATAATTTAATCTTTTTTTCATGAAACAACTTTGGACGTCACGAATCTAAGAATCAAAATTGAAACAATTTTTTTCGATATCTAATGCTGGCTTTTAAATTGACTTGGATTTAAGGTATGTTCTTCTACTCGTTGATGGGTACTGACCCATCGTATTAATCGTTGAATCGTCGCTTAAAGTTCACTAGCGGAACCTTGTTTTATAAAAAATTAATAGCTCGGTGATTTAAATAAAAATTTCTAAATAATCTAATGATTTAAATAAAAAATTTTAAATAATTAAATAATCAAATTGTAACTTCTAATTTAATAACTAATGATATAATTATTTAACCTAATATTATGATGGCTATTTTATAAATTTGGGTTTATCATTAAAATAAAAATAAAAACAGAGGATTTGAAGCCTCTCTCACATAAGTGAGAGAGTGAGTGAAGGGTGGATGGGTGGATGGGTGGATAAAGATCTGAAAACAATCATGATTGCTAAAAACCAGATTATTCTCTGGCATGGGCCACCACGATTCCAAAAGAGAAAAGATCACATGTCATTACCAACAATTTCCCTCTCAAAAACACATCATCTTCCTCCAACAAATTGCTAACAATCATCCCCTTACCCCTTCTGTCCCTTCCTTGTTTAATTTCCAAATATTTCATCATCATTACCATGCTTTTTTTTCATTTTCACCCATCTTCCTAATTCTCATGTTTAATCATTTCCCCAGGCTTCAAAATGATTCACAAAGATTTATCTCTCTCTCTCTCTCTCTCTCATATGGGCTTTAGTATTAAATAAATTGAGATTCTGAATTGGATAAAATAATTTTTTGTTTAAATATTTTTTAGTTCTCTATTAATTTTGAAATTAGGCAAATTAAGCCCCTTTCCCAATTTTTTATTTTAATTGATGGCTTAATAATTAAGATTTTAAAACCATATTTCTTCTTTGCCTATCTTCTTCATCTTTACTTTGCACTAATTTTTATTTTTATTTTGTATATACTTGATAAGTTGATATAAAATTGTGATTTTGGATGTTTTCTTTTTTCTTTTTCCTTTACAAGCTAGCATGTGACAATTGGTTTTAAAATTTTAAAATTATAAAATATTGTCTAATTTTTATCCACATTTTTTCATTTATAATTTGTTAAACTTTTGGCTTTAATAAATTTACTTATATGATTTCCTTTTACGGAACTTTAAAAATATAAAAATATTTAAATTAACTTACACTATTAAAATTTTATATAATCTGATGCGGTCAATAGATGTTGGTAATTTAACGTGGAGTTATCTCTCGTATTTTTTTGTTTTTTTCTCCCGATTAAATTTTGTTTTAGTTTTCCACTTAAATTCTAATTAATGTAGGTTATTTTAATATTATTTTACCTACAAATTTAGTCTATAAATAAGTCATTTTTCCATCATAGAAAGATAACTTATTACACATTTAGGTATTAGCTTTTACAACCTTTCAGAAAATTTTGTGTTTACGTTTTGAGGGTTCTTATTTTAAGTTTCGGGGTTTAGTTTTATCTTCATCTTTATATTCTTCATTTTTGTCGTTATAGTAAAATTATCTTTACCTTTGGTTTTTTATCCTTTTCGGATGGGTTTTTCCACGTAAAATATTTGTATTTGATCTTTTCAATTTCTTTGTTATTTTACTTATTCGTTTCTTAATTAGGTTTATCCCCTACAATTTGGTATCAGAGTTAGTTCGGTTTTCGCAATCAACCCGTTCAGAGATGGCAGCAACAAGGTTTAATATTAATAAGTTCAATGGCATCACAAATTTCAATCTGTGGCAAGTTCGGATGGAAAAAATTCTGATTCAGAGCGATCCTGAGAAGGTCCTTATAGAGAAGAAGCATACAGACATGGATAAATCAGAACGAGATAAGTTAGATAAAAAAGTTCTATCCATGATTCAATTATGTCTAACAAATAATGTGTTGTAGGAGGTTTTGATGGAGAAAACGACATTCACCTTATGGAAAATGTAAAAAACCCTATACGCGACAAAGTCTCTACCTAATCGATTGGTGTTGAAATAATGTCTATACACCTTTTGCATGGAAAAACTCTTTTTTGAATGATTTAAAAAATATTGAGGTTCAGATTGACGATAAAGATCAAGTTATGCTATTATTATGCTCTTTACCCCCTTCATACAAGTCTATCAGGGAGACCTTTATTTATGACGAAGATAATCTTTCATTTGAGGATGTGAAGGGTCGTCTATTAGGTAAAGACAAACTCGACAATGAGTTTGGTTCGGATAGTAAGTCAGATAGGTAAGCCTCGATTTTGGTAGCATCAAGGAAGCGGGGCAATAAATGTCGCTATTGTAAAAAGTTAAGTCATGTCAAGGAAGATTTTTACAAAATGCGAAATAAAAGGGTTGCTAAAAGCAACGAGTGTAATGACCCGAAGGTCAATGGTACTGCAAATTATAGTTATGGGACCCCATTTATGAAAATAAGACTCGTAAATATTTTTAGTAAAAATTTAAGGAGTTATATTATAAGCGAATTGAATTTTAGTTAGGTAATTTCGTTGAACTAGTGCTTTATTTAAGTATAGGTACTAAATCTCATATGTGGTAAAAATGCAAGTTACTAAGGAATCGTAATTAGAATTTAAATAAATGGGTTAAAATAATAAATATTCATTAAAATGTTGGTGCATGACCGATTAATGAAATATGTATGAATGTTATATTATAAATATTAGTTTAATTAAATAATAAAATAAAAGAAAGCTAAAATGGTGGTGGTTGGTAAAAAGAAAACATTTGTTTTCTTTTCATATCTAGCCATTCGAAACGGAGGAGAAAAGGGAGAAGCGCACGACCTTGAAATTAATTTTTTTCAAGCTTAAAATTGCTAACGTTGACTTGGATCCCTCGAAAACAAGAGAAAAGATAAAGTTTTCAACGAATAGCTTAGAGCTCACGATTTTTATTTCTATAATCCAAACTATTTAAATTGTTGCACATAAACATTACATCATCATATGGTAAGTTGATAAGGTGAATTAGTTCTTTGGAATTCTGTATGAAATGCTAATTGAATTGAATGGATGTGATTGAATGTTTAATTCTGAAATTAGACCTAAATTGATAGTTATGTAAAGAATGTACATTGACTTATATACTGAATTGATTTGATTTAAGAAATGAACAATGTTGATAGATGAATAATAATGGATTGATGGAAACTTAGTTTTGATATTGAAGATTTGGAATATTGAATCAAATTGAGAAACATGGTTATACGACTACGTGTCTGGGAGTGCTGGGTATCCCATTTGTCTGTTATACCGACCAACGTTGGGAACATTTATTGTCGGTCTTTACCGGCCAGCGCAGGGCATAATTTATTATTACAGATTTATTTGTTTGGCACTGGGTGTCAAATTGGTCTGTTGGTTGGATCCGCGTATCCATCTGAGTCCAAGTAATGTTAATAGGGAATTAAAAATGGAAACCAAAACCTCGATAATGGAACATTTAAGTTAAGGATGACTATGAACTTTGAATGTATTCAATGGTAAATTTTGAGATGGAATGTGTTAGCATATGATCTAATTATCAAATGATATATGACATGTTCTAGTATTAATAATAATGTGATAGTTTGAAAAATGAATGAGTGAATTGTTATATGGTAATTGCTATATTGCATTTTTTTGTGTTAACTTATACATCATTATATCTAAGATTAGTTATTAGTCTTCGAATTATAGAAATACTATTGAGTTACTCAGTGTACAGTTTTGTTTTACGTACGTAGGTTAGGTACCTAAATATTCGATCGTTCTTCTAGCATCCAATGACAATACTGAACTCAAGTGTTGGTGAAGGGTTCTTTTTGGTCATGGCATGTACCTAGGATGTGTTATATTTATTATGGTCATTTTGAATTTTGTTGGTCCTGAAAGGTTGTGTAAATATGTATAAATGTGACGGTAGCGATCATTTTGTTGATAGCTTGATAGTTGCTTTGGTTATTTGCTTAATGTTTTCATGGATGAGATGGTTATATGATTGGCATTATGTTTGATTGATGCTTTGTTTTGGTTTGATCATGATATGCCTAGATTATGTCTTAGCATGAAATTGGAAAAAAAAAGTTATGTTTATACCTATGTTTTAGTTAAAGGTTCTGGTAGCTTTTGTATCTAGGTCATTAGGCTAAAATAAAAATCAAATGTGGAACGATTATATGGTTGGATAAGTTCATGATTGGCTTGATTTATTTGAAATGCCATTGAAGGCATGTCGGAATGATTGAGTAAGATCATATAGTTAGATTTGAATTGTTGGTTAAGGTGCCAAATGTGGCATAATGGTTAGGCACTTAGGATAGTCATTGTATATGATGTTTTTGACTTGTTTTGGATGCTTTTGAATAGGTTGAAATGTGGCTTAGATGGTAGCTTGTGGCTTAAGTATTTCATGGTTATATAACTTGCTTAAAAAGGTATTTTCCAGGTATACACGGGTTAGGATTTTACACACAGCCAGGGGACATGGCTATGTGTCCCCCATTTTTTTTCTAGAATTTTTTCTTCTTTTTGTTTGTGATTCAAATCGATCCTTGTTCATTTTCAAATTGTTTTTAAGCTTTAATATACTCAATATTTACCCGAAGTAGATTGAATAATGCATTTACACATGCTCATATGTGATTATTTAATATTTATTTAAGATTTTCATTTATAAATTGTATGAAATTATTTGGTAATTATTTGTAGCATCTCATTACTTGGGTTCGACGACCGGACTGGGTAAGGGGTGTTACATTTATTGGTACCAGAGCCATATTTTAGCCAATTCTCGGTCTAAATCGAGCTCAGAATCGAGTCTAGAGGTACATGCCAATATTGAGTCAAGTTTGAGTCGGGTTTTGGATGTTGATTATAAAATTTTATGTTTTATAGTTTAAAAGATATTAAGAGAATCAGATAATAAAGTTGATTAGGAGATTCATATTAGCAGCCATTCCACTGAAAATTTAAATAGGGTCGAATAGGTGGCACCGACTGTTGAGTCAGTTGGTGCTCAAAAACCTAGGGTCAATAGAGACAAAAATGAGGGTCAAGGTGATTCGACTATTCTTTGAGCTTTAGCTGATGCCCTTCAAAAGGTGGCAGGAGCTACTCCTACAGTTGTACCAATTACTGTTGTTTGATGGGCTATAATTAAAGAATTACGGAGGTATGGTGCAACTGAATTCGTTGGAGTTAAAGGAATTAATCCTTTTGCAGTTGAGACGTGGTTAGAATCCATAACTCGAGTATTTCAACAACTAGAGTGTACTTCCCGTGAGAGTGTTATTTGTGTTGTTTCGTTGTTACAGGAAAAGCTTATACTTGGTGGCAAAATATTACGCGTCATATTCCTGCTGAATCCATAAATTGGGAATTATTTCAGTTAGAGTTCCATAATAAATATGTAGGGGAACTATACTTGGAGGATCGAAAACAAGAATTCCTTTTGCTAAAATAGGGATATCTATCTATGGTTGATTACGAATGAGAGTATTTGCAACTTAAGAAACATGTTGTAGAGCTTATTTCGACCGAAGAGGCAAGTTGTAAATGTTTTCTACATGGGCTACGGGATGAACTCAGAACTCATTTGGTGGCATTAAAAATTAAGGAATTTTTTTATTTGTTCAAGCGAGTAAAAATGGTAAAACAATCTAAGGGTTTAAGCAAGAAATCTAAACCTCCTCGGGTTACTAGAAAATGATTCAGAACTTCTAATTCACATTTAGTATCCAAATAAATTAGAGAATCTCGTGAGTCTTGGAGAGCGTCAGCAAAATTGACTACATCGAACAAAGTGCGAAATTGATAACCGACAGTGTCAGTTGGTAGCGTAAAAGGTCTGACTAGAGCTCCTGAAGCGCTAAGTTGTGAGCATTATGGGAAGAAACATTGGAAAAAATGCTGGAAATTATCTAATGCCTATTTTTTATGAGGATCACAAGAGTATTTCACTCGTGAGGGTCCAAGAGGTGATAATGTTGTACCGACGGCTACTCAGAGATCTGCACCTTCAGTTAGGGGTCATTGAACTAGTCGTGGTGGTTCTGTTTCTATAATAGGTGCAAGAAAGGGGAGTGAAGTTGTTGCTCATCAATCAGTTGCCAGAGCATTGACTCGAGCATTCGTTGAAGGGACTCGTGAGGAGGGCAACATTATCGATGTTGTGGTAGGTATATTTTTACTATATTTTGTACTTGTTTATGCTTTAATAGACCCCAGATTGTCACACTTCTATATTAATGTTGAACTGGTTAAATTGAGGAGTCTAAAATCTGAGATGTCTAAAGTGGCTATGGTTGTATCGAGTTTGTTGGGGCAGTCAGTGTTAGTCAATCAAGTGTGTAAGCAGCTCCTGTTAAAAATTCAGAACGTATCTTTTCCTATTGATTTGTTGATTATGCCATTCAGAGATTTCGATTAGATATTGAGTATAGATTGGCTCACTGAACACGGGGGTGATTTTAGACGTCATAAAAAGAAGTTTGTGGTTCACGGTGCTTACGGTAACTTGATTGAGGTGAATGGTGTCCAAACGAGTGGTTCAACTTGTATCATTTCAGCAATCCAAGCTAATAAACTCCTCAATCAAGGTTGTGAAGCTTTTCTGGCCTATGTTATCAACTCAAATACTAGTGATAGTCAAATAAGTAAGATTCAAATTGTTTGTGAATTTCCTTATGTGTTTTCTAAGGAATTACCGGGACTACTACCAGATCGAAAAGTTGAGTTCGTAATTGAAGTATTCCTTAGTACAACTCCAGCGTCGATTTCCCCTTATTGTATGACACCAATAGAGTTAAAAGAACTACAAGTTTAGTTTCAAGATTTATTGGGCCACGATTATATACGTCCTAGTATATCACCTTGAGGAGCTACAGTATTGTTCATGAAAACGAAAGATAGTTTGATGCGGCTTTGTATAGATTATCGACAATTGAATAAGTTGACGATTAAGAATCGATACCCTTACCTTGTATCAATGACTTGTTTGATCAGTTGAAAGGAGCTTCAGTCTTTTCCAAGATTGACTTGAGATTAGGTTATTATTTGTGAATGATATTTCATACACGTTATGCCCATTATGAACTCTTGGTGATGCCTTTCGGATTAACAAACACTCCGACGGAGCTCATGGATCTTATGAACCATATTTTTCAGCCTTATTTTGATTGATTTGTGGTATTTTTCATTGACGACATTTTGATATATTCGAAATCTGAATCGGAGCACGAACAACATCTCCGGATCATTTTGCAAGTGTTACGAGGAAAGCAGTTGTATGGAAAGCTTAGCAAGTGCGACTTTTTGTTATTAGAAATCATGTTTTTGGGGCATTTTATTTCAGCTAATAGAATTTGAGTTGATCCAACAAAAATCGAGGCTATCATTCAGTGGAAAGCATCGAGAAATGTGTCGAAACTTTGTAGTTTCCTTGATTCAGTAGGTTACCTAAGATTTCTAAATGGGTTTTCTAAAATAGCCATGATGACTAAGCTATTACAAAAGAATGTCAATTTTTTGGAGTAATCAGTGTTAGGAGAGTTTCGAGAAATAGAAATAAATGTTAACTAAAGCGTCAGTTCTAACCTTACCCGGATTGGGGAAAGACTTCGGTATATAGTAATGTTTAATTGAGTGGTTTGGGTTGCGTCTTGATGTAATATGGGAAGTTGATTGTGTATGCATCTCGCCAGCTAAAAATGCATGAACGCAACTATCCGACACACAATTTAGAGCTAACCATTATGGTTTTTACTATAAAGATTTGGAGGCATTACTTGTACGGTGAAAATTTTCATATTTTTACTGATAAAAAAATATTTAAATACCTCATAACCAAAAAGGAATTAAATTTGGGGCTGCTTCATTAGATTGAACTTTTAAAAGATTATGACTGCGTTATTGATTACCACCCGGGTAAAGCTAACATCGTAGCTGACACGTTGAGTAAAAAGGTAATAGTTGAATGGCAGGCAATGTTCACTCAAATTAGTATTAGAAATGACGGTAGTTTGTTAGTCGAGTTGAAATTCAAACTGGTGTTGTTTGACCAGATCAGAGAAGCACAATTAGTTGATGCTAAGTTGTCAGGGAAAAGAGAAATGGTTCAGAATGGCTTGATAGAAAGCTTCAGCATTGATGATTGTGATTGTATGAGGTTTCATAATTGAATCTGTGTTCCAGATGTTGCTGGTTTGAAAAAAACTAATACTTTGAGAAGCCCACAATAGAGCTTTTGTTATGCATCCTAGCGGGACAAAAATGTATCGTAACCTTCGAGAGTTGTACTGGTGACCATGAATAAAAGGAGTAATAGTTGAGTTCGTGGATAAATGCCTAACTTGCTAGCGGATCAAGGTAAAACATCATGTTCTCACCAGACTTCTTTAGTCTATTTCGATTCCTAAATGGAAATGGAAGCGCATAACGATGGATTTCGTAATAGGGCTACTGTTATCTCTGAGCAAGAAGAATGTTGTTTGGGTGATAGTTAATTGACTTACAAAATCGACCCATTTTATTACAGTTAGGATAGATTGGTCACTTCTGAATCTAGCTGAAGTGTACATTCGGGAAATTATCAAATTGTATGGCGTACCTATGTCGATTATCTCTGATCGGGATCCTCGATTCACTTCGAGATTCTAGAAATAGTTGCATGGATAACACCCCTAACCCATATCCGTCGCCGGAATAGGGTTACGGAGCATTACCGTAAAATCGTAATTATAGTCATTCATTTTTAAACATTTCATAAATCAACTCATAGTCCATTTAAACACATGCAAATCATCCCTTATTTGAGAATCACAAGGTTCATCAATGGAAACATTCAAAATCTTAAACATTTTCAAAATCGAAGATACGAGTTAGTTGGACCTAGTTGCAACGATCTCAAAAATATAAAAGTTATTAGAAACGGAAGAAAAATGGCTTACCATGCATCATACAAAGTAGAACTGAAGCTTGAAGCTTGCTAATGGTGAATTTGGTGGTGAACAAACCAAAATGAAGAAGAAAACCTTATGTTTTCTTATTTTAACATTATTATAACCTTTATTCATTATTTTAATAATAAAATAACTTATAAAACTTATAAAATTAAAAGGAATTAAAGCATCAACAGTTCCACTATTTTAAGTGTGGTTTATTTATCCATTAAGTCCATCTAATTACAATTATTTAATCAATTAACACCTTTAAACTAATAGCGATTGACTTTTTCAACTTTCACAAATTAATCCTTTTCTTGAATTAACTATCAAAACATCAAAATTTCTTAACGAAACTTTAATACAACCTTAATAACAATTCATAAATAGTTATAAAAATATTTACGGCTTGGTTTATAGAAATGAGGTCCCGATACCTCATTTTCTAAAACCACTTGACTTTAGGGTGATACCATTTTAACTTAATAAATCATTTATATAACATAAATTATCAAATCAAAAATCTTTTTAAAACCATATTTGACTCATAAATATTAAGTAATAATATTTATGAACTTACTCATCAAATTTGGTGGCCCTGAAACCACTTTTTCTGATACCACTAAAAAATGAGTTGTTACAGCATGAATATCTAGGTACAAGACTTAACTTCAGCACAACTTTTTACCTGCAGACGGACGGGAAATTTGAGCGTGTTATTTAGATTTTGGAAGATAGGCTTCGATCCTGTATAATAGATTTTGAATCAGGTTGGAAACGTTATCTACCTTTGGCCGAATTTGTGTACAATAATAGTTTCCAGTCAAGTATTCAAATGGCTTCGTACGAAGCTTTATATGGTCGTAGGTGTCTAACACCTATTTGTTGGTCGGATTTGTGTGAAAGAAAATTTTTTGGTCTAGAATTGATTCAAGAAACAAAAGATATAGTTAAGTTAATCCGGGACAAATCGAAAACAACTTTTGACAAACAAAAATTATACGCGAATTTGAAACGTCGAGACATCAAGTTTGCTGGGGGTGAAAGTGTGTTTTTAAAGGTTTCGCCGTGGAAGAAAGTTCTTTGATTTGGTTGAAAAGGAAAATTGAGCCCTTGATTTATCGGACTGTATGAAATCACTAAAAGAATTGGACTAGTTGCTTATCGGTTGGCACTGCCTACGGAACTTCAGAAAATGCACGATGGTTTTCACGTGTTGATCCTTAGGAAATACTAATATGATCCATCTTATGTTATTTCGACAGAATAAATTGAGATTCAACTTAACTTGTCGTATACGGAAGAATCGATCACAATTTTAGCTCCGAGGTGAATTAATTGTGAAATAAACGTGTTCCACTTGTAAAAGTGTTGTGGTGTAACCAAAGTGTCGAGGAAGTGACTTGGGAGTCAGAAGAGATGATGAGATCTCAGTATCCCCACCTCTTTTCAAGTAAATTTCGAGGACGAAATTTCTTTAGGGGAGAACTGTAACAACCCGAAGGTCAATGGTACTGAAAATTGTGGTTGTGGGACCCCATTTTTGAAAATAGGAATCGTAAATATTTTTATTAAATATTAAAGGAGTTATATTATAATCGAATTGAATCTTAGTTATGTAATTTCGTTGAATTAGCACTTTATTTAAGTACAAGTACTAAATCTCATATGTGGTAAAAGTGCAACTTACAAAGGGATCATAATTAGAATTTAAATAAAGGGGTTAAAATAGTAAATATTCATTAAAATGTTGGTGCATGGCTGGTTAATTAAACATGTACAAATGTTGTATTATAAATATTAGTTCAATTAAATAATAAAATAAAAGAAAGCTAAAATGGTGGTGGTTGGTGAAAGAAAACTTTTTTTTTTCTTTTCATCTCATTTGGGTGCTCATCTCGTGCTCGTGGATCTCAGTTGAAGCTCATCACACAATCATCAAAGTTTTGGTACCTCTTTTGTATATAAATTTAAAGTCTATGGCATGTATAAGCTAGCTTATGTTTTGGTTAAATTTTGATGTTGTAATTTCAAGCCATGCGAAAATGGCTAGTTACATTGCTTAAGTTTATGCAAATTTGATCATGGTATATATGTGAGATGTGCCTAGTATGCTTTACAAATATTTGGTTGAGTTGGTTATGGTTTAAACATGTTCGAAAGTCATATGTTTTTTTTTTTATGTATGTGATATACTTGGTAGATGTTTGATGATAAAGCCTTGAGATGAGGTTTGGTTAAAGAGATATAATGCAAAGTATATTAAAGACTAAAGAATGACCATTTCGGTTATGTGATACAAATATATGAGATGGTCATATTTATTTTATGATTTTGCTAAATAGTACGAAAGAGTTGTGTATATTCAGCTTTGATCTAAAGTTACTTTAGAAATGTAGTTTATGTTATATTATTCAAATGGATGTGAATTAATAGTTTTGTTGTTTTGGGTATATAGTAAAAGGATAATGAAGAACATGATTGATGCAAAAAGTCAACTGGCATTTTGATTATGCGTTTGTATTTTTATATATGGTAAAATTTGGCATATGAAATGGTTCGTTATCTTGTGACCTAAATAAATGTATATAGCATGTTTGGTCATGATTTTATAATGATAATGCCGCATATGATTTTGGTTTAGTGAGTGTATGTATATTATTATGAAATCAAATGTCATATATGTATATGTATATGTGTTAGATATAAATTCAGTTGAATTTTGAAATATAATCCGTAAATGATGTGTGGATACATATATATATTTTAATATGACTTAAGTTGTTATATGATTGTATATAAGTTGTGATTGGTTGGTAATGCCTCGTAACCCTATTCTGGCAACGGATATGGGTTAGGGGTGTTACAGATAGTTTGAAAAACGAACGAGTGAATTGTTATATGGTGATGACTATATTGCATTTTTTTGTGTTAACTTATACATCATTATATCTAAGATTAGTTATTAATATTCAAATTATAGAAATACCATTAAGTTACTTAGCGTATGGTTTTGTTTTACGTGCGCAGGTTAGGTACTTAAAGATTTGATCGTTGTTCTAGCATCCAACGACAATCCTGAACTCAAGTGTTGGTGAAGGGTTCTTTTTGGTCCTAGTATATACCTAGGATGTGTTGTACTTATTAAGGTCATTTTGAATTTTGTTGGTCCTGAAAGGTTTTGTAAATATGTATACGTGTGATGGCAATGGTCATTTTGTTGATAGCTTGATAGCTGCTTTGGTTATTTGCTTAATGTTTTCATGAATGAGATGGTTATATGTTTGGCATAATGTTTGATTGATGCTTGGTTTCGGTTTGGTTCATAATATGCCTAGATTATGTGTTAGCATGAAATTGGAAAAAAAGTTATGTTTATACCTATGTTTTACTTAAAAGTTTTGGAAGCTTTTGTATCTAGGTTATTATGCTAAAATGAAAATCATAGGTGGAATGGTTATATGGTTGAATCAATTCATGATTAGCTTGATTTATTTGAGGTGCCATTGAAGGCATATTGGTATGATTGAGTAGGATCATTTAGTTAGATTTGAATTGTTGGTTAAGGTGTCAAATGTGGCAAAATGGTTAGGCATTTAGGATGGTCATTGTATATGATGTTTTTGACTCGTTTTGGATGCTTTTGAATAGGTTGAAATGTGGCTTAATGGTAGCTTGTGGCTTAAGTGTTTCATGGTTGTATAGCTTACTTAAAATGGAATTTTTCAAGTACACACAAACTAGGTTTTCACATATGGCCAAGGGACATGGCCGCGTGTCCCCCGTTTTTTTTCAGAATTTTCATAACTTTTTGTTTGTGATTCAAATCGATCTCAGTTCATTTCCGAATTGTTTTTAAGCTTTCGTATACTCAATATTTACCCGAAGTAGATTGAATAATGCATTTACACATGCTCATATGTGATTATTTAATATTTATTTGAGATTTTAATTAATAAATTGTATGAAATTGTTTGGTAATTGTTTGTAGCATCTCATTACTTGGGTTCGGTGACCAGACTGGTAAGGGTATTAAAACGAGGATGATTTAGCTAATGCTAATTTGGCTAATTAAAAAGGTGATGATTTCTTATTGGTGTCAACAAGCGAAAGCTCTGAGCTTATGTACGATCCTGGATTCGAGGTGTTCTTTCCATATGTGTCCCAATAGGGACTGGTTCTCCACATATAGTTTAGTTGAAGGTAGAATTGTGCATATAGGGAATGATTCACCCAGTAAAGTAATTGGTATTGGTACTATTCATATCAGGATGCACGATGGGATAATTAGAACACTGTCAGATGTTAGGCATGTGCCTGACTTAAAGAAAAATCTCATCTCCTTTGGAATTTTAGACTCGAAGGGTTGTGAAATTAACATCGAGTCAAGCAACAGTAAGGTATCCCATGGGGCTCTCGTTTTGATGAAAGGTAAAAAGATTGGTGGTCTTTATATTCTAGAAAGATCAACGGTGACTGGTGAAACAAGACGTCCCTCATTTGTTAAGGAGTGGAAGTCAACTCGTTTGAAGCGGAGACAACTTGGTCATAGGAGGGAAAATGTACGATAGTTTCGTATAAAAGAGGTTCTATTTTGGATGCAGGTTTTGAAAAGATATGGCATTGCATTCATGAAAATTAAAACTGAGTTAGTTTTGATTTGGAAGTGCACAAGCCGAAGACTAAAAGTCTTCCAACTTTTAAGCACAACTTTGACTCAGTTAATATCTTGCATAGTTCGAGATAAGCTCGAGGCGGGCTTTGACAAAAATGGAGTTGTGAAAACACGATTCAAGGTGGAGATTTGTAGAGTTATGCCTCGCATTTTTCGGCTTTTCTTCTCTCCGTTAAACTCTATTTATAGTTTCCCACTTAAACTTTGATTAGTGTAGGTTATTTTAATATTATTTGACTTATGAATTTAGCCCATAAATAGACATTTTTTCGACTGTAGAAAGATAACTCATTACACATTTGGGTATTAGCTTTTATAAGCTTTCAGAGAATTTTGTGCTTACGTTTTGGGGGTTATTATTTTAAGTTTCGGGGTTTAGTTTTATGTCAATCTTTGTTCTCTCTATTTTTGCTGTTATAGTGAAAATATCTTTACTTGTGATTTTTTATCATTTTCGGAAGGATTTTTCACGTTAAATATTTATGTTCGATCTTTTCAATTTCGTTGTTATTTTACTTATTCGTTGTTTAATTAAATTTGTGTTTAATCTTTTTAATTTTTTTATTATTTTATTTATTCGTTGTTTAACCGAATTTATACATTTGATATGTGAAAAATACGGACAACCATACTTAGACGCTCTTGATCCAGTCTCTGCGTATATTCCAATAAATAACCTAAAAGATCTAGCATGTGAGGCGAAATCTGGGGCAACCAATCAAGTTGGGAAAAAAAGGATTAATGATAATTGACTTTTTGGCAGAATAGCATCTCACATTGCTTTAATTATTTCATCAATTTGCGACTAATGTAATCCAATTCTAATCATTCCCTAAAACATAACCTATTTGCAATTGTTACTTTTTAAAATTCGAAAATTATACATAAACTATCACAAGGATTTGGTGATAACTATTTTATACCCTGCTAGCACTATTTAAAAATTGTCCTTAAATTATTTGTCAATTTCTAAACCCTTATATGAAATTAAGAAAAAGAATAGAATTCTAAAGCTGTCTCGGCTATCTCCTAAAATTGCCCTTGATAATACTTCATCAAGTATATCTTAACGTGAAGGGCACCTGTTTTTAATAAAACTACTAATCATTTAATAAAATGATTCAGGATATTTAATTAAATTTAAAATCAAAATGAAGGACAAGAAAGGAGAATAAAAACAATTATTATTGAAATAATAGGAAGCCATATTTTAACTTGTAGTTTATGATTGCAGCAGGTAAGCTATGGGGTCCTTCAATCTTGCCACCAATTGCTCCGCACCATCATTTTACTTAATTGAAACACAGAATTTTCTTTTTTTTCGATATAAAAGTCATTTCCTTTCGTAACCTAAAAAACGTTTCGGTAATCAGATATAAATCTTGAAAGTTAAATATGATTTGTTGGGGTTCACGTATGAATCAATTAAATTAAATATTAAGTTTAATTAAAAATACAGTCATATTAATTGAAAATTAGAATTAAAGCTATTTAAATTTAGGATTGTATTTGAACAAATATTATATTGTTACCATTATTTGGACATGGAAAGAAAGCGTCCGTATATAGGGTACCCTAAATTGGAAAAAAAAAAAAAGCATACTTATATTTAGTTTTTAATATTTGCTCATTTATTATTTTTATTTTTTCAGTTATTTTGATCACATACTTTTAAAATTTAATCAAATTATTTTGTTTGAACCCAAAATTAATTGAAATGTTAAAATTTTAACAATATTGATGTGACCACCAATGTGATAATTCACATATAATTCATAAAAATTCAAAAATAAAAATAAAAATAATATTTTAAAAATAAAAAATTAAAAAAGTTTCATAAAAGCTTATGTTAGCTCTGAAGTATATATGAATGCCACGTGAACTATCATGTTAATATTATTAAAATTTTAATAATTCAATAATTTTTCATCAAAATGCAAATAATTTAACTAAATTCTACAAATTAAGGACTAAAATATAAAAAAATAACAAAAACAGTAAATATTAAAAACTAAATTTATCTTTATATTAAAAATAAAATACCCAAAAGGGAAAAACTGAGTTATTGGGATTGTACATAAAATCAAGTAAGCAAAAGAAAATTTGTTTTCCTTATATATTTTCATTGTAATAATTAGGAGTTGAATGGGTTGAAATTAAAGCCTGTGGAAAGCGCCAGGGAAGGTCCTTGGTCCTCTCTATGTATGCAGTTCCCAAGAGATTTTGAAGCACTTGGGGAATGGGGTAACAGGACCACCAGGCATTGGGGTTAGGGTTAGGGTTAGGGTTAGGGTTAGGGTTAGGAGGATTTAATATTTAAGGAACGGAAAAAGGCCCTTTATTTATTAACAACACCGACCTATTTAGCTTCTCCCACTAGATGTTGCAGTTGAGTTTCCCAACCCGATATTAAAACATATAATTTTTCTAAACTACTTGATTAAATTGTACTGCTGTACATTTTTTAAGTGTGTTAATCCCGACAGAGGAGGATAATATATAAGTATACTGACGGAATTAAGCATATATATAATGTGAATTAATTATTTCTGAAATGAACAAAAGAGAAAAAG
Source organism: Gossypium rotundifolium (assembly GCA_025506655.1). Taxonomy (NCBI): domain Eukaryota; kingdom Viridiplantae; phylum Streptophyta; class Magnoliopsida; order Malvales; family Malvaceae; genus Gossypium; species Gossypium rotundifolium. The sequence continues at coordinate 99,272,069 of CP106722.1, read as the reverse complement.
AAGAGGAAAATAACCCTTCTAGTGCTGACAATATTCTGCACATTAATTTAGTTTAGTAGTGATCAATGATTTCTATTCTGCAGGACAAATCCATGAGTCAAGGGTACCTTCAGTTCTTGAAGAAACGGTGTCCAATCCCTTGTCATGGTGGAAAGCTGATGAGGACGCTGAGTAGTTCATTTTGCAGCTGTTAACTCTGTGTGAATTATGATCAGTATTACCATAACTTCCATCTAAAGGCCTCAAATGCTCTTGGTTCCCATCGTTCAAGCCAACCTCATGACTTTGTAAGCCACCGACGCTTGCATTACCATGACCATGGCTCAACCCCAGTTCATCAATGGAAGGCATGGCTGAGCTTCCCTGGGACTTCACACCGAAACCATGCAAATTAAGAGATGGGTGTAACGGAGGAGGGTCTAGAAAGGACTGGAACGATAGTATGGGGCTCTGGTTCTGCAAGTTTGACATATCATGAGGCTCCTTTAGTAAGCCTATATCACCAGGGAGTTGATAGTTACTAGAACTAGGATTGAAAGCAGTAGTATTAACGGTGGTATCGCTTGTAGTATTGGTAATATTAGCAGCATCAAGTAAAGGAGAAGATGAGAATACAAATGGAGTCGTCTGAACCCTTTTAGCCGAGGGACGTAAAGGGTAGAGAGAAGCTAAAGGTTCCAAATGACTGGACCGTGATTCAGATCCAAAAAGGTCCAGCCTTCGAGAATATGATGAACCTGAAAATGGTGGTGCAGGTATTCCAGTGAATTCTTGCACCATTGCTCTAAAATTCGTTGTGTCGGTGGTGAGAACTGTAGTTGGTGCTCTCCTTGACGCTCTTGTTCGTTTCTTGGGGTTCTTTACAACACTTGTTCTCTGATCCGACTGTGTTGAAGATCTAACACCATTCTCATGAACTGATGTTGATCGCATCGATGTTGAGCTTGGAAATGAACCTTGATTAAATCCTTGTGAACCTATTATAGACTGGCTTGATAAAGATAAGCCTGGTAGGTTATTAAATTCAATACAGTTGGGTTCGGATCTCATACTCATTCGAGGCCTAACACCATCAAAATTTAGCAGTGAATTTCTTGGTTGAGATTGAGAAAATTGGTTGAAATAATTTAGCGAAGGAATAGGATCAAAGAAAGTGAGTGGCTGGTTTTGGTGGTGGACAAGTGACGGTTGTTGATTTGACAAGGGATTAAAATGGCTTGAAGCGTTCAAAAAAGCTGCGACGGACTCAGGCCTTGAGTCATACTCTTCATCACCACCACTTGAAGATTGCATACTACTACTGTTACCAGAATCCATACCGAGAACTTCGATTATAATATCTTTGAAAGGAAATAAAAAAAATAAAATAGTTAAAGCAATTATGAAGACACTAGAAAAGTAGGCAAGAAATGAATGAAAAGAAAATACATCTTTCTAAAACAGCTTTGAGAAAGTTGCCATGTTCTTAGAGGCTAAAGCTTCCCAATTCCTCTGATATCGACCCTGATCTTTCCTTTTGTTTTTCACCCAAATAAGATAACTTTCTATGATAGTTTCCAAACATAAGCAACAACGTTTCTTTTTTTTCCCTCTTCTTGTTATTGCTTCCTTACCCTATACGATGGATGATCTGAATTAGGGTTTTTGGAGTAGGAAAAGAGAGAAAAGAAAGGAGATGAAAGGCTATTTAAACTTTGTATTTTGATTGAAGAATAGATGGGAGACAAGGGTCTCTCATCAAACAAATGTTTTCAACTAAGAAATCTTTACAAGATAGTGCGGGGTGGGGTAGCCATCGGAGAAGAGAAAAGAGGTGGCGGTGGCTGGCAACGGGTCAAACTCAAATGAATGAGATGTTGGAGAGAGAGGGGTTGGCTTAATAATATATGCCCATTGCTATATTAATGTGAATGTAAGAAAAGTATACATGACATTAATTTTAACTTTAAACCGTATAGTAATAGAGAAAATATTGCATGAAATAGAGATATTATATTTTTAGATAGTTTTATGTTATATGAATAATTTTATTTTTAATTTTAATATTTTAATTTAGATTAATTTTTATGAGGATGAAAATTTTAAAATTTAGAATAAAAATATTAATGTAGTATAAAATTGTTTAAAAAATATAAATAACCTGATCATATTGTTTGATATAATCATTTTCCATAATAATAATAATAATAATAATAATATGGCTTTACCAAAAAAACTAATTTAAAAAAATGTCCTTTTCTTATCCAGCTTTAGCTTAATAAACACTATTGGTATTATAACAATGAAGACATATTTAAGCACATTTAAAAACATTTTTTTTCTCTTATACAAGAATTGATAAGAATTATAGATCAAAGTAAATATTGTATAAAAATTTAATTAAAAACTAAAGATGACATATTTATTTTTTTAAAACTTTTTTTCTTTATGTAAGAATTGATAACAACTTTAATTAAAAAGTAATTTTGTTGACAAAAGAATTTTAAACGGTAATACTAAACTAGAATTATGAGCATCTTAAAAATATTTTAGATAAACTATAAAAATGGTGATTAAACTATTATCTTCCTTTTATTTTAGTTACTAAACTATTATTTCTTTAATATAGTTATTAAACTTTTGAAATCAATATTTTGATCACTCAAAATTTGGGCTTGGTCTACTAATAAATTTAGCCTTCCAATATTTACATATTATATTAATTTGATTTTAGATATAAAATATTCAACAAAATTAACCCTCAATGTTTACAAATTTTTTCATTTTAGTTTGAATTCTAAAAAAACTCTATAAAATTGACTCTCAAAATTTACAAAATTTGTTAATTTAGTTCTAATTCTAAAAAGTCTATAAATTAATTTTGGGTCCTTTACAAAAATTAATAATTTAAGCTTCTTAACCCAAAAATCTTAGCTTTAGGTTTATAATTTATTTTAATTTTATCCTACTCCAATATAAATTTTCTAACATCATCTTTAGCATAGATTGTTTTTATATATGTTGTTTACTAACCCTGTTTACCAACCCAACACGTTGATAAGGGAAAAAGGAATGAAAAGAACACCATATAATAATGATATTTAAAACATTATAATTGACGAATCAAAGTTGATTACAAATCTCCTGCAGAGGCTGCAAGTTAGCTTATAATAAAAAAAATTACCAAACAACAAAATTCAATATTTGAAATAGAAAAAGAAAAAGTGAGCTCAAGGTGTCATCTCTAGCTTCAAAACAGAAGATAAAAATATGGGAAATGGATTGTTTAGTTTTAGATAAATTTATGTGAATTTTTTAGAATTCGATCTAAAATGAAAAATGTTGTAAACATTGAGGGCTAAATTTGTTGAATATTTGATATTCAATATCAAATTGATACAATGTGTAAACATTGGAGGGCTAAATTTGTTATTAGACCAATAAAAAACCTCAAATTAGTTTTGAGTGACCAAAATATTTGATTTTGAAAAGTTTAGTGACCAAATCGAAAAAACCTAATAATTTAGACCAAAATAGAACGAAGGAAAAAATTAGTGACAATCACTACAGCAAAAATAGATTTTTAGTGGCATTTTTTTGGCCATATAAGCGCCGCTAAAATAATTTGCAGAGTTTTGATAAGCGTCGCAAAAAACGCCACTATAGATAACGCCGCAAAATTTAGCGACGTTTATGTGGAAAAACTCTGCCATAGAACATGACCTTTAGCAATGTTTCTTACAAAAATGTCGCTATAGAACACGACCTTTAGCGACGCTTTTCCCACAAACGCCGCTAAAGAATATGACCTTTAGCGTCGTTTTTTCCAAGAATACCACTAAAGAACATGACTTTTAACAGCGCTTTCCCCACAAATGCCGCTAAAGAACATGACATTTAGCGGCGCTTTTCCCACAAACGCCGCTAGAAGTCGTGTTTTTTTGCAGCATTTGTGAAAAAACACATAACTTTAGTAGATTTTTACCAACCCATTTTCATTCATATAGAATCCGAATTGTTAGCATAATTTCCTATAACATCAAATCCAACCAAAAATTGCAAATCTAAATGATACTTCAAATCGAACGAAAGAAATATGTATATGATCTAAATTAATAAATGAAATAACAAAATATATTATATTCAAAAGTTATATTGTTAAAATATTCTCGCAATAAGAAAACAAACGTCTAAGATGGCGGATACTACAACTGCTGAAACATTTTAATCATATTCTGAAGCTGTAGCTAGAGTTCGTCATATTTTCTGCTTGCCCCGCTGTTGCCTCCACTTTAAGTTGTAGCTGGAGTTCATCATATTTTCTTTGAGCTTCTGCTTCTCTCGATGCTGCCTCCGCTTTAAGTTGAGTAATTTGCTCAACTGTGCTTGCTTGCATCTAAGCCATCTGGTCTCTTAACCACTAGACTTCAGCTTGAGCCTGATTTCCCGAAAGCATGTATTGCTGCGAGCTGGATCCAAAATATTGGGTTGGATTAACAAAAGATCCTTGAAATCGAACCCGACCATACCTTTTAGGACCCAAAACTTCAGTAACAATTCGATTATCAATGTCGTCAAGATTAACAAAACTATCACTTGAAGCGATCGCTTCATACTCCGCCTTTTTATCTTTTAGTTTCTCCTAATAAATCAATTGAAAGAGTTAGAAACAAAATATATAATATAAAAAATACAACATAGCTTAACATTATTTTCATTACAAACGCATTTAATTAAATCATTATAATTAAACATGTAAATATTTAAAATAATTTAAATTTTATTAAGTAAATATACTATAATTTCTGCAGCTTCAGTAATCATAAGAGATCCATCTTTCTTTCTATATGTAATGTCACAAAGCTGAAGGCGTTCAACTTTTTGACCAGAAGACAGTTCCTACAATATAGTAGGAAAAATATTATTTAGTAGAAAGTAATTAATATTTGACACAATTAATAAATTCAAAATACCTCGTCATCAGCTACATAAGCAAAATGTAACATCCTGAATTAAGAGGCCTATACGTTTAGTGTGTGGTTATGTGTAATGTGTTAATTAGAGTGTTAGGGGTCCAGATTGGGCTCAGGTTCGGGCCGAGGCCTTAATCGAATTTCCTGATTGAACACTCTAGTGGAAAGCCTAGTAGGATAGGGCTTAAAGGAGGTTATCTGTGTTTTAGAACACAGGTGGGCTTGTGGCCTAGTGGCAAAATGGCGCCACTTAGAGGGAGCAAGGAGGTGGCGTCAACTGAGGAGGCCCAAACTCATGTTGCATGAAGCCCAATTCTTTTAAATTAAAGTTAGCTAAATTTCGGCATTTAGGTGGGTAAGGTTGGACGGCAACAAGGCTTAAAAATAGGGGAATTAAATGACTTGGATAATGTGGATAATATGCTGATAAAGGGAGGAAGAGGTGGTGTTATCTATGCCTCTTTTGGAGGTGTGCTTGGATAAAGATAAGGGAGGAAGTTTAAGAATTATCTACTGGCCACAGTGATGGCCGAAATTCCAACTCTGAGGAGAGGAGGAATCGGTTTTGATGGGGCATAAGGGGTGCCGAAATTCCCCATGTATAGTGGTTTAGTTCTAGTTTTTTTTTTTAAAAAAAAGACATTTTTGGTTTTTAGATGTTAAGTGCCGAAAATTTTAAGTAGTCAAGGGAGGGCTCTCTTCTTTATTTTCGGCTTTTAAGGTTTCCATCTTCTCTTTTTCCTCTTTTCTGAATAAGAGCCGAAAACTCCCTTAAGCAATCTTTTTCCCCACAGTTTTCTGTCATAGCCGACTCTACCCTAGATTTGCCGAAAATCTTCTTTTTCCTATATTGTTTCTATCACTTCTTTACGTTTGATATTGTTCATCCCTCTCAATTAGTCCTATCTAAAAATCGAAATCATAAACCCCATTTGATTTCTTCATAAAGACCGAACCTCTCTAGATCCCTGTGCACCATCTTTCTTTTGATTATCGCAGAAGCCGGAATCTTCTAGGAGTTATCGAATTCTCTGAAAAGGTAGGTGCCGAATTCTTCTATTCGTTTTTTTCCCATTCGATTTCTGGAGGCCAAAGCCGAAAGGCTTATAGGCGTGGTAATGTTATCTTTTGAGTAACGTTTAGATTATTCTTGTGTTCACATCTTGGGACGGCACTTCGGGAAATAGGAGTAGATCGAATCATCCAGATTTTAAAAGTCGAAAACCGTCAATCTTTAAGTATCCTATCTATTTCAGGATTTCAAGGTAAGGGGTTGTCTTTAGATTCCTGTTAGATTCACTATCATATTTGAGATCCTAAAATCACATGATATGGTTTAACAACCCTATTTCGTTATAGTAATTCTGACAAGGACTTTTGATGGAATCAAATATGGATCAGGCAAAGAAGAGGATTAGGTCCGTAAACCCAATCCCTAAGTTTAAGAAACGAGCGGTGTCTGCTGTTCGAGATTGGCCACCGAGTTGTAGACCGCTTCGAACAAAGATCTTAGGCAGATAGCGATCGATCGACCGATAGTGTCGACATAGAGAGTGTTGTCTTAACCGTAACCAGGTGTGTAGATCTTTAACACATAAGTTTTGTTATATTATATGTATGCTATGGGCTAAAAGCCAGAAAAAGAGGCTGTATGAACAGTCGTATTACCCAGAAGTGGTAGGCAAGGGATGTCAGGTACGTAATCATAGAAACTTCTATATGTGTATCGAAGTATGTGAAAGTCTGAGATCTGTTTAGATGGCTTAATGTTTTGATTTTTGCATGTATGTATGCATGGGTTGAGATTGATTAATATGAGAAATGGGAGCAGGTCGCGAGGCGATCGGTGGCTTTGCCACATAGGTCACATAGTGATCGGTCTTTATGACAGGCAGCATAGTTGTCGAAATACTACAATGTATTACTGAGGTCGCATAGCGATCGGTGGCTTTGCCACATAGGTCACATAGTGTTCGGTCTTTATGACAGGCAGCACAGCTGTCGATATGGTATGTAGCGGATGGAGGGTTGATTGTAGAAATTCCCACGGTGTGATGGTTGGTACGGGGGTGTGTAGAGGATGGACTCTTCGGTTTGGGATGGGCCATGTTGCATGAAATATTTTGTTGCCATTGTGTACGGGCCAAGGCCCATAATGTGTTTGTGGCCTCAAGGCTTTGATGTGTTTTTCAAGATTTGCACATTGAGTCTTTGTGACTCACCCTATTATTTTTCCCCGACTTTTCAGATGAGCAGTAGATCGTGGACACGGGAGCCGAGGCAGACTCGAGGGGCCATCAAGACTATTATCTACATAGACTATTTTCGATTTTTCATTTGAGTTTTAAGTTTTTGAGAATGTTTTTGTAATAAGGCCTCCATAACTTAGGTTTTTGATTTATTTTTTTTATGTTAAGTTTTTATAAACTTATGTTCTTTTTTTTTTCAAAGTCTTAATTATAAAATGAAATGATAAATGGGCTTTTCAAATACAATCAACGCAAATGCTTAAAGTTGTTTAAAAAAATTCACAATTATTTGATTAAACGGCTATAATAAACTAAGATTTTCAAAACCCTACAGAGCTAAGTTTTCAAGTTTCAACCTGTAACATACCAGATCTGGTAATGACGTATGGGCCAGGTTTGAGGTGTTACATTTTTTGTATCAAAGCCTAGTTCAAAACTCGGGCTATGAAATAGGTCTAGTAGTGATTTATAAAAGTGATGTAAGCTTGAGAAAAGTTCGATTGAGATATGGCCTTCGAGTCTTCCGGCACCCGATCCACCCAGGTAAGTATTCTAACATTTGATGTGATATGTATGGTGGGCTTTACGGACATAGACTAGTATGATAGTATTAATGGACCTTAGGCTTAGTTTAAACAATTCCTCAAATCCCATAAGACTTAATTCTAATTAAACATGTCTGTGAACAAGTCACAGGGTTAGGGTGTGGTAACAGGCATACGCATGTCTAGGATTGGATCCAGGGAGAGCTTGGTATTTAAGCGGCCTTAGCGGCTCACCTCTTCTTTTCTGGAATCCTACCTAGTGCGTAGTGTTTGTTCACTCTAACCGAGAGGACTTGTTGACGGGCCAAAATTTATGATTAAAACCCGAAAGGGACCAGTACCCTATTTTTCTTGTAAAATTATTTATATGCCCCTGATTTTGTAAATTATCCCAAATACCCTAGGTTGAGAAAATTTACCGAGACACCCTTGATTCTGTAAAATGACCAAAATACCCTTGTTTGAAAAAAATTCCAAATTACCCCTAGTTTGCAAAATTACCGAAATACCCCCGAGTTGTAAAATTACCAAAATACCCCTATTTTGTAAAATCACCAAGATACCCTATAGATTAAAATTACAAAAATACCCTTATAGATTAAAATTACGAAAATACCCCTGGGTAGTGAAATAACGAAAATACCCCTAGGTGATGAATGCAAGTTCATGGATGTTGCTTGTATGTTGATGTGTGATGGACGTTGTTTGAATGTGTATTCTAGAACTAAGAAATGTATACTTGAGAACTAAACTTCGTAGATAGAATTCGAATTCGAAAGAACTACTGTTAAAACTACTTTCCATAAGCTGTCCATTATTAATCAGTGGAAGAGAGTATTAATAATTCATAAAATTTCTAATCAGATAAATCGCGAACGGTAGAATGAGCACTAGGGGACGTGGTGTGCATGGCCAAGGTAGAGGCAAGATTGCTGTGTTAGAACCCGTAGGGTCTGGTCACGAGTCAGGGAATGAGGTACCAGTGCCACCAACTGTAGAGGCGAAATTTCAAGATCAGACGGCCGAAGATGATGCTGTATCTTAGGCAATGTTACAAGTTTTAGAGAGAGTTATGGAGTGCATAGCACCTGAAGCTCGAAAGTCTGTGCGAGCGACTTAAAGCCAATGGGGCGAGAGGTGTTTAAGGAATTTCGGTGTAGCTCCTAGCAGCAGAGTATTGGTTGGAAGCAATGGAGCGATAATGGATGATCTTGACTTCACCAAGAGGAGAAGTCAAGGAGTGATGTCTCTTCTCCGGACGAAGCTTATCAATGGTGGCTTACGGTTAATGATGGTACAAGTGGTCGATCAGATCACCGGGATTACTTGAACGGCGTTCCAAAGTAAGTACATTGGGACGAGCTATGTGGATGCGCAGCGTAGAGTATTCCTGAATCTAGTTCAGGGAAGTAGGTCGGTAGTGGCGTATGAAGCGAAATTCTTACGCCTTAGTCGTTATACTCGAGGGATAATAGCCACAGAACATAAGCGATGTGTTCGTTTTAAGGATGGCCTGAAGGATGATCTACGTGTGTTGATAGCTCCACAACGAGAGCGGGAATTTACTATGTTTGTGGAGAAAGCTAAGATAGCCGAGGAGGTGAAACGGACGAAAAAGCTGAACCGGGATAGAGATAGGGGTGGAGGTAAGAGAAATTTTAGATCATCAGGGACAGCCATGCGTACTCAAAAAAGACCTAGGTCGGATGGATCGAGACGGGCTGAGAGACCTGTTGGTGCTAGCCAAACACGGAAGTGTGCTCGATGTGGTAAGTTCCATGTAGGTGAGTGTTAGGCAGGCAGTGGGAAGTGCTTTAGGTGTGGATCTACGGATCATCAGATAAGAGACTATCCTCAGCCACGGGATGAGGTAGGACCCATGAGGTAGGAAAATGCTCACCGGATAGAGGAGCTCAAAGAATTGCAGAGGGTCGTGGTCCACCCGGAGGTGGTAACGATTTGGTCGAGGCCGAGGAGCACCAAAAGAGGGTAGGAAACACCGAGGCGAGGCAAATGAGTTGGTCTATACCGCCAGACGTCGAGAGGCCGACGACCGGATGTTATAACCCAGACGTTTTAATATTTGGTTTGCCTTATACCGCATTGATTGATATTGGGTCGACATATTCATTTGTTGCTAAAGCAGTGTCTCGAACTTTAAGTTTAGATTCAAACTACCCTAGGGCGATGTGAATTAGCCCATTAGGACAATCTGTGGTAGTAGATAAACTTTATCGAAAGGTACCCTTAGAAGTTCAGGGAATAGTTTTCCTGACGGATCTGATGGAGTTACCGTTCGGGGAGTTTGACTTAATTTTAGGCATGGACTGGCTGGTGAAGTATCAGGCCAATTTAGATTGTGCAGCCAAGCGTATGGTGTTAAAAACCCCCGAGAGAGTGAAGTGTTGGTGATAGAAGTTGGTGGAATTGAAAGCACAAATCCAAGAGTTGTTGGATAGAGGGTTTATTCGACCAAGTGTGTCGCCTTGGGGTGCATCGGTGTTATTTGTTAAGAAGAAGGATGGTTCAATGCGTATATGCATTGACTATCGCCAATTGAATAAGCTAACAATCAAGAACAAGTACCCGTTATCAAGGATCGATGACTTGTTCGATCAGTTGAAGGGGGCCTCAGTCTTTTCGAAGATAGATCCGAGGTCAGGGTATCATCAACTTAAGGTCAAGGAGGCAGATATTCATAAGACGACTTTTAGAACTCGCTATGGATATTACGAGTTCATGGTGATGCCATTTGGGTTGACTAACGCACCAGCAGTATTTATGGATATGATAAACCGAGTGTTTCAACCCTACTTGGATCGGTTTGTCGTGGTGTTTATAGATGATATCTTGGTTTACTCCAGATCGGAAGAGGAGCATGATTCACATCTGCGAGTGGTTTTGCAGATTCTGAGGGAGAAGCAGTTGTATACCAAATTCAGTAAGTGCGAATTTTGGCTAAGTGAAATTACGTTTTTAGGCCACGTTGTGTCGGCAGAGGGGATTAGGGTTGACCCTTGAAAAATTAAAGCGGTATTGGATTGGAAGCCGCCTAGGTCTGTGGCAGAAGTTTAGAGTTTTCTTGGTCTGGCGGGATACTATCGAAAGTTTGTTGAAGGATTTTCTTTAATCGCGGCACCATTGACTAAGTTATTACAGAAATGAGTTCTGTTTATTTGGTCTAACAAGCAGCAAGAGAGTTTCGAGAAGTTGAAAAGAATTTTGACGGAGGCTCCAGTATTGATTCAACCGGAGGCTGGAAAGGAATTCGTAATTTACTGTGATGTGTCACACACGGGACTAGGATGCGTGTTGATGTAGGATGAAAAGGTTGTTGCGTATACATCTCGGCAGTTAAGACCGCACGAAGCAAATTATCCCACCCATGATTTGGAGTTGGCGGTGGTGGTTTTTGCCTTAAAAATTTGGAGACACTATTTGTATGGGGAAAAATCGGTTATTTATACAGATCATAAAAGCCTAAAATACCTTTTGACCCAGAAGGAGTTGAATTTAAGGCAGAGGAGGTGGATCGAGTTGTTAAAGGATTATGATTGCTCAATCGAGTATCATCTGGGAAAGGCTAATGTGGTGGTAGATGCTCAGAGTCGTAAGGTAATTACTGACTTGAGAGCAATGTTTGCTCACCTTAGTTTGTACGATGATGGGAGTTTATTGGCCGAGCTTCAAGTGAAACCCTCATGAGTCAGTCAGGTTAAGGAGAAGCAACAGACTGACGAGTTGCTAAAGGAAAAATTTCGTGTAAGAACAAGTGATGGATCGACGGACTTCAGTGTGGATGAGGAAGGACTGTTGTCTTTTCAAGGGAGAGTTTGCATGCCAAAAGATCCTAAATTAAGGCATAGGATTTTGCAAGAAGCGTATGGTAGTCCATACGCTATGCACTCTGAAGGGAGTAAGCTGTACCAGGATTTGCGAGAACAATTTTGGTGGCCAGGCTTAAAACGAGAGGTGACCGAATTAGTGGAGAAGTGTTTCACCTGTCAGCAGGTAAAGGCAGAACATTAGTTACCATCAGGGTTGTTGCAGCAGGTAAAGATTCCACAATGGAAGTGGGAAAAGATCACAATGGACTTTGTTAGTGGGCTATCTCTCACGCCTATTAAGAAAGATTCGGTTTGGGTGATAGTTGATCGCTTAACGAAGTCTACTCATTTCATACCGGTACGAGTCGATTACTCTTTGCAGAAATTGACTAAGCTATACATAGCAGAGGTGGTGTGGTTGCATGGAGTACCAGTATTGATCATATCAGACAGAGACCCTAGGTTCACATCACGATTTTAGAAGGCGTTGCACCAAGCATTGGGTACGAAGTTGGATTTCAATACAACGTTTCATCCTCAGACCGATGGACAGTTTGAACGGGTAATTCAGATCTTGGAGGACATGTTAAGGGGATGTGTCATTGATTTCAGAGGTAGTTGGGAAGAGTTTTTACCGTTAGCGAAATTTGCATACAACAACAGCTACCAGTCTAGTATTCAGATGGCGCCCTATGAAGCATTATATGGGCAGAAGTGTCGTACTCTTGTTGGACGAAATTAGGGGAACGTCGAATTTTGGGACCGGAGTTGGTTACCGAGACGGGGGAAAAGGTTGAGTTAATAAGGGCTCAATTAAAAGAAGCGTCAGATAGACAGAAGTCCTATGTTGATTTGAAGCGTAAGGACATAGAGTTTCCAGTGGGTGACAAGGTGTTCTTGAAGGTATCACCATGGAAGAAAGTACTGAGGTTCGGACGGAAGGGTAAATTAAGTCCCAGATTTATCGGACCTTATTGGGTGTTGAAATGAGTTGGACTAGTAACGTATCAGCTAGAGCTACCTTCTGAGCTAAGCCAGATTCATAATGTGTTTCATGTCTCTATGTTGAAACGATATCATTCGGATCCATCTCATGTGGTACCTGTGGAGGAAATCAAGGTAAGACCTGACCTATCCTTTGAAGAGGAACCAGAGGAAATCTTTGATCGTGATGTCAAAGTGCTACGAAGGAAGACAGTTCCTTTGGTTAAGGTTTTATGGCGGAATCACAGTTCTGAGGAGGCTACTTGGGAACCAGAAGAGACTATGCGGCAGCAGTATCCCCATCTGTTCTGATCAGGTAATTTCGAGGCTAAAATTTCTTTAAGGGGGTAGAACTGTAACATCCTGAATTAAGGGGCCTATACGTTTAGTGTGTGGTTATGTGTAATGTGTTAACTAGAGTGTTAGGGGTCCAGATTGGGCTCAGGTTCGGGCCGAGGCCTTAATCGAATTTCCTGATTGAACACTCTAGTGGAAAGTCTGGTAGGATAGGGCTTAAAGGAGGTTATCTGTGTTTTAGAACACAAGTGGGCTTGTGGCCCAGTGGCAAAATGGCGTTACTTAGAGGGAGCAATGAGGTGGTGTCAACTGAGGAGGCCCAAACTCAAGTTGCATGAAGCCCAATTCTTTTAAATTAAAGTTAGCTAAATTTCAGCATTTAGGTGGGTAAGGTTGGACGGCAACAAGACTTAAAAATAGGGGGATTAAATGACTTGGATAATGTGGATAATATGCTGATAAAGGGAGGAAGATGTGGTGTTATCTATGCCTCTTTTGGAAGTGTGCTTGGATAAAGATAAGGGAGGAAATTTAGGAATTATCTGTTGGCCACAGTGATGGCCGAAATTCCAACTCTGAGGGGAGGAGGAATCGATTTTGATAGGGCATAAGGGGTGCCGAAATTCCCCATGTATAGTAGTCTAGTTCTAGTTTTTAAAAAAAGGGCATTTTCGATTTTTAGATGTTAAGTGCCGAAAATTTTAAGTAGTTAAGGGAGGGCTCTCTTCTTTATTTTTGGCTTTTAAGGTTTCCATCTTCTCTTTTTCTTCTTTTTTGAATAAGAGCCGAAAACTTCCTTAAGCAATCTTTTTTTCCACAATTTTCTGTCATAGCCAGCTCTGCCCTATAGTTGCCGAAAATCTTCTTTTTCCTATACTGTTTCTATCACTTCTTTACGTTTGATATTGTTTATCCCTCTCAATTAGTCCTCTCTAAAAACTGAAATTATAAACCCCATTTGATTTCTTCATAAAGACCGAACCTCCCTAGATCCATGTGCACCATCTTTCTTTTGATTATCGCGGAAGTCAGAATCTTCTAGGAGTTGTCGAATTCTTTAAAAAGGTAGGTGCCGAATTCTTCTGTTCGTTTTCTTCTCATTCGGTTTCTGGAGGCCAAAGCCGAAAGGCTTATAGGCGTGGTAAGGTTATCTTTTGAGTAACGTTTAGATTGTTCTTGTGTTCACATCTTGGGGCAGCACTTCGGGACATAGGAGTAGATCGAATCATCCAGATTTCAAAAGTCGGAAACCGTCAATCTCTAAGTATCATATCTATTTCGGGATTTCAAAGTAAAGGGTTTTCTTTAGATTCCTGTTAGATTCGCTATCATATTTGAGATCCTAAAATCACATGATATGGTTTAACAACCCTATTTCGTTATAGTAGTTCTAACAAGGACTTTTGATGAAATCAAATATGGATCAGGCAAAGGAGAGGATTGGGTCCGTAAACCCAATCCCTAAGTTTAAGAAACGAGCGGTGTCTGCTGTTCGAGATTGGCCACCGAGTTGTGGACCGACTTCTGAACAGCATCTTAGACAGATAGTAGTCATATCGGCTTCTGATAGTGTCGACATAGAGAATGTCGTCTTAACCGTAACCAGGTGTGTAGATCTTTAACATATAAGTTTTGTTGTATTATATGTATGCTATGTGCTAGAAGCCAGAAAGAAAGACTGTATGAACAGTCGTATTACCCAGAAAGGGTAGGCAAGGGATGCTAGGTACGTAATCATAGAAACTTCTCTATGTATATCGAAGTATGTGAAAGCCTGAGATCTATTTAGATGACTTAATGTTTTGATTTTTGCATGTATGTATGCATGGGTTGGGATTGATTGATATGAGGAAGGGGAGCAGGTCGCGAGGCGATCGGTGGCTTTGCCACATAAGTGACATAGTGATCGGTCTTTATGACAGGCAGCATAGCTGTCGATATGGTGTGTAGCGGATGGAGGGTTGGTTGTAGAAATTCCCACGGTGTGATGGTTGGTACGGAGGTGTGTAGAGGATGGACTCTTAGGTTTGGGATGGGTCATGTTGCATGAAATATTTTGTTGCCATTGTGTACGGGCTAAGGCACATAATATGTTTGTGGGCCTCAAGACTTTGATGTGTTTTTCAGGATTTGCACACTGAGTCTTTATGACTCACCCTATTATTTTTTCTCGACTTTTCAGACGAGCAGTAGATCGTAGACACAGGAGCCGAGGTGGACTCGAAAGACCATCAAGACTATTATCTACATAGACTATTTTCGATTTTTCATTTGAGTTTTTGAAAATGTTTTTGTAATAAGGCCTCCATAACTTAGGTTTTCGATTTATTTTTTTTTATATTAAGTTTTTATAAACTTATGTTCTTTTTTTTTTTTAAAGTCTTAATTATAAAATGAAATGATAAATGGGCTTTTCAAACAGCTTAAAGTTATTTCAAAAATTTCACAACTATTTGATTAAACGACTATAATAAACTAAGATTTTTAAAACCCTACAGAGCTAAGTTTTCAAGTTTCAACCCGTAGCAAACTAGATCCGGTTATGACGTATGGGCCGAATTATGGGTGTTACACAAAATTTTTCGACCCAGCTGTGTGTGTGAATTTTTGTTTTTGCCTACTTGAGTTCCAACTCGCTCACAATCCTACATTATAAAATTATTATTATATATATAGTAAATACTATAAACCGAAATAATTATAAGAGTTTGGAAGTACGTAATAACTCCCCTTTCTTTGAATTCCAAAATTTAACTGCATATTCCCATTAGTACCTCAGCATTTCCGACGGGATATTTCACAATTTCTCTTCGAGGCTTATATTTTTCTTAAAATATTCCTTATTTAAAACACTTTTATGGTCTCTATTTTTTTCTAATGCCTTTTTCACATAATTATTCGAGATCTCTAAAACAAATCTCTCCTGCAAATAACACAAGTTTAGAAACTAAATATAAATGAAACTTAAACTAAATTATTATAAATTACATTCACGTTATTACTTTAATATTATTGAGAGCTTGATTTTTATTACTATCAGGCATATGATGCCATGACTCGTAATTGATAGACAATAAATTGACATTTCGTGCTATAATGTCCAGGTATCCTACTAAAAGTCGAGCTTCTGATCTAATAGGCTGACCATGACTATTTCTAACTACTTTGACACGCTCGATAGAATTTAGCTCATATAAATCTTTTAATAGCGTACATCCTCGAATTTTGTGCGTGCCACCACTTTCAACTAAAAAATGGTATATTATAATATACGAATTTGAAACAAAAATCAATAATAAAAGTCAACATACATGTAAATTAAAGTTAACATTACTTTAAATTTCTATAGGTTTGCCAGTTGTATTCGGAACATTCGAAGATCCAATAGCAGTCTATTGTTCACTATTTGTTTCTTCCAAATTTAGAGGATTTTGAATAATATTTAGATCTCGCAATCTTTTTCTAGGCATTTTATCTGCAATACACATAAAATAGTTGAAATATTAGTAACTAATTACAACAATAATAGTACATATAAAACAATTGAAATATTTAAAAAGATCAAGATTTAAATTATAATATTACATATAATTAAAAATCGTAAAATTTTACTACATCATGATTCGTAAATATATTTATCCACATACTGGCGAACCAATTGAAATCCTATACTAGTACTAAGGATAGTTTCATTTAAATTTTGTTCTAGAAAAGGCAAAGTTTCTTATCTTTCGTCGATGTCATCTCTACTTCCATTGCTCATGTCAAATAAGTCTCTAAGGGTGTTACGGAGTACAACGTACCAACCCTCATTAGTTGGATCTTTCGAGTAAAAAACTTATTTGACTTAAAAAGAAAATACATATGGCTCGTCTATCAATTGTTGTCCAATGTGAATTAATCGAGAGAAGTTCACCATTGTAAAACCAAATTGATCTTTTTTAATTCTGCGAGTAGTATTAACATCAGCTCAATCACATCGAAATAAGACAACCTTCCATCTACCATAGTAATGCAACTCAATAATGTCAGTAAAAAGTTCGTAATACTCTACATTTTCCTCAACAGGATTACTGTCCCTAGCACTAACATAACTTGTAATTGATGAATTAACTATTCCGCAATTTTGAGTCCTCAATCTTTCGCGAGATTTTGTATGAAACATGAATCCATTAATGAGAAAGTATATCTTTTTACTACTCTATTCGAACATTGGGAAAGCCATTTAACTTCGTCATTGACGTCCTTTCCACTCCAAACCTATTGAATCGAAAGTAAATTGATTAATTATAAATGTTGTATGAAAACATTATTATTTGTCAATGAAAGCTTCAGTTGTATACCGTGGGACCTAATCATTCATGAAAAGATTCTGTGAATAACTTATGAGTCTCTCGATGTTGTAATCTTCGAGAGCGTGAATGATATCTCAAGACTTGTTTGTACTCACTATGTTAAAAAGTAGATTACTTGGTTAAAAGATAAACAAATTAAAAAGAAGAATATTTATCAAATTCTAAAACTTACTTGCGTAATGGTTCAATTGAATCGTGGTGAAAAAGAATATATCGATGTGCTTGTACCCAAGATCTATCATCTGAGTGTGCAATTTCAACTTTACCAATTGGTTCTCCATAACTTCGAAATAGATAAGTTTCGGCTAAGTTATGATTAGTGAGCCCAACATTTCTACTTGGTCTATTCAGTTTTGTTTCAACATCTTCTAAATATCGAGCAGAAAGTCATGCACTCCTCTGCCAAGTAACCTTCAGCAATTTATCCTTCTGGATAACGCTTATTACGACAATAAGATTTCACTTTGCACAGGAACCTAAACACGATATGCAATATTATCTAAAGTTATAACTAAAGGTTTATTCATAAATGAATGAAAAACTTTACAAATAGATTAACACCTCTCTATGAATACATCCACCGATAGAAAACCGATCCACCAAGTTTTGCTTCATGAGGGAGATGAATTAGCAAGTACACCGTAATAGTGAAGAACGAAGGTGGAAAGATCTTCTCCAAATTGCATAAAGTCAAGACGGCTCTATCTTATACTTTATCATGTTCTTCAACAATCAAAACTTTGCCACAAATAGCTTTCATTATATTGAATAGTTCAATTATACAAAACATTTTTTTTACATACAACAGCGAAAAGTAACTAGCAGTAAATCTTACATCAAAAATGTAATAATCATATGATTTTAGGGAATATATTCTTCGATCTTAAAGACTCGCATATCAAGATATATTTGATGCATACACATCTGAGACCTTTATATCCTTCAACATTATGCAGAGCACTTCTTTTTCTTTCTTCGACATTGCAAAAATAAAAGGCGACAACCGATATTTTCCATTTGAAAGTAATTGGGGATGAAGATCACGCCGGATTTCCATGAAAATTAGATCAAGTCGACTCTGAAGATTGTCTTTTGATTTTCTATCAACATTCAAAATTGTCCTAATGATGTTCTCACAAACATTATTTTCAATAAGCATTACATCCAGATTGTGTTGCAAATGTGATGCTCCCAATAACTCAACTCAAAAAAATACTTCTTTTTTTCCCACAAGTCCGCCTCATTAGGATCATTCTCTTCATCAAATTCATCATCAATCTGCTGGTCAAAATTGCCAACATTCATCTCCTTCGGTTTTTTTTTTTGTTTGCCTGTTGAGTAGTTGATTCATCTTCTCATAACTGAAATTGATATCTTTTAACATGAACAATATTTCAAATCCAATAGTCTGCTCAGGAGCTTCTCTGAACTCTTCAGTATCATCAAATAGAGTCCTCTGAAATCTAAATCTATTATTTCTATCTAACCACCGACAATGCCCCATATAAGAGAACTTCCCATTATATAACCATTTCGAATATTTTTTCCCCACACAAGAAAGACAAGCATAACATCCTTTAGTATTCCAACTAGATAAATTGACATAAGCCGGGAAATCATTAATAGTTCATAACAAAACTGCACAAAAATAAAAGTTCTCATTTCCCAAAACATCATATGGTTCAACACATGCCCATAATTGTTTCAACTCTTCAATCAATGGCTGCATATAAATGTCAATGTCATTCCCAAGACATTTCTATCTAAGGATAATCATAGATAAGATAAAATAAGATTCTTCATGCAAATCCACGAAGGCAAATTGTAAGGAACAAACACTACAAGCCAAGTACTGTACGAAGTACTCATGATTTTAAAAGGATTAAATCCATTAGATGCTAACCCAAGCCTCACATTCTGAGGATCACTTGCAAAGCTTGAAAATTTCCTATCAAATGATTTCCAAGCTAAAGAATCTACAGGATGCCTTAAAAATCCATTATCAGTTTGTTGATCATGACGCCACCTCATAGACTCAGCTGTCTTTGACGACATAAAAAGCCTTTAAACCATTGATATTAGAGAAAAATATCGCAAAATCTTTATTGGCTTCTTTTTTTACTGTTCCTTACTTTTATCCTCATTCACCTATTCTATATTCCTATTCATCCAACAAGATTTATCGCAAACATAACAAGACTGTTAGTTTTTCCGATCACCCCAATAAAACATGCAGTCATTTGGGCAAATATGAATTTTGTCATACCCAAGGCCTAACTATTTTATTAGTTTTTTTATATCTTTGCATGAATGAGGGATTTTTGCAAACGAAAACATATCTCTCAAAAACTCTAATAGCAGTGTCAAAGAGTTTTCGATCCACCCTCCCAAACATTTTAAGTGAAAAAGACGAATGCAGAAGGACAATTTTGAAAATTTCGATCCCTCATAAAGTTATTCATTCATTTCATTAACTTGTAGAACTTCGCTGTTTCTCCATTTGGCTCTTCATCAGGTACACTTCTTCTCGTTTCGGTAAAAGCATTTCGACCAATATCACAATCATCGAATGCAATAATTTCAGGTGGAAACGATTGCAAACCATGACTGCGCATATTAAATGTATCCCGCAACATACCTTCCATGTCATCTTCTCTAACAGACTGATAGTAAGAATTATGAGAATAAGCCAGATTAATCGTTGAAGAGGTTTTATGAGGTGTACACTTTCCATGGAAAATTAATTTTTTATACCTCGAATAAAGTCATCAACAATTAGATGTTCGTAGACAACTTCACGAATATGCCATTGATGTTGCCACACTTCTTACACGGGCAAAGAATCATATACTCTTGGCTTGCATTTTGAAATGCAAAATTTAGAAATTTTTGTATTCCATTTCAATAATCGTTGCTTACCCTTAACAAATTCATCCAACTCTTATCCATTTCATAGTTCTTGAAGTCTAAAGTTGACAATAAATTACTGTTACTTAAGTGTTCTAAATTGATTTAAATCATGTCATTGTACTAAAATAGATAATAAAATCAAGTATCAAGTATCAAATGGGTGTAAACTAATTCAAATAATTTGTTTATTTATAAGTATAAGAGTAGGGAAAAACAATAATGTTGCCCAAATTTTTGTAATTTTATATATTTTGATCCAAAGTTTTCTATAAATTATGATATAATATATATTTATGTATAAGTTATGATATGATATATATTTATGTAAGTTATGTAAGTTATGATATTAATAATTATATGTTAATAAAGTTAATATTTGTTAATTTTTCATCTATTTTGAGTTAATATTTAAATTAAATTTTCATGAACTTTTAACTTTATAATACACATTAAAATCGATCAATTTATTTTTATGATAATATTTATGAAAAATATTAAAATAATTTTAACATTAAGATAAATATTATTTTCCTTTAAAAATTTATTTTAATTAAATAATATTTATTTCAATGATAAATATTATATTATGTTTTATTTTTGAAATTTGAACTTTAAACTACATACTTTTAAAGATAAATAAAAAATATTATTTAAATTAAATTTTATATGAAAATTTTAACTTTAAAACTAAATATAAAAATTAATGAATTTAAATTTAGAATTTAAAATAATAAATTAATAACACAATTAAAATCCAAAAGTTAGAACTCAAGTCACCTTAAATTTTAAAATAAAAATAAAAATATAGAATCAAAACTAAATAAATAATAAAATTGGATTAAATACAAAGATATCAATAAAATAAGATATTATAATAAAGTTACTTAAATGAAATAAGGACTTAAATCATAACCATGTAACATATAAGATTTGAATATCCATTCCCATGTGAAATATCAACATTGATTATTTATATTGATTATTCTATTTTTTTATTAAGATATTAAAGATTTGTTATTTCTTTTGTTTACTTCTTTTCATTTTGTTTATTTTGTCAATACTAAAATTAACCATATAAATAATATTACCTAATAAACGATTTTACTTAATACCAAAACTCAATAAATCAAATTAATTTAATCTTCTCAAAACATATAACTTTTACTTAATATCGAAACTCAATGAATTGAGCTAAAATAGCCTTTTTAAAAACACATAATTGAATAAACGATTCTACTTAATATCAAAATTCAATAAATTGAACTAAATTAACTTTTTAAAACGCATAATTGAACAAAAAATTTACTTTGTATAATGAATAAATGGTTCCACTTAATATCAAAACTCAATAAATTGAACTAAATTAACCTTTTAAAAATTCATAATTGAACAAACGTTTTTCTTAATATCAAATTTCAATAAATCAAACTAAATTAAGCTTCTGAAAATTTATAACTAAATAAACGGTTTCGCTTAATATCAAAACTTAATAAATTGAACTAAATTAACATTTTTAAAAACATAATTAAATTAACGATTTTACTTGATAATTAAATAAAAACATGCTATAAGTTTAATTGAAATGGTACCCAAAACATTCAGGCAAACAGTTTGCAAGTATAGGACAATGAAGGTTTTAACAGTTTGCAAGTAGCATATCAAGAGAAAGACAATAGCATGCTCAATGTGAATGTTGTCACTCATCTTCAATTTCATGAAATGGCAAAGCATGCAAAAAGGTTTACAACTAAACAACCTATTGGAATTGAACTCCATTCTCAAAGTATCTACCAGATAAAATGTGGGGTATTTAGCATATCGCAATATTTCCAAGCATCAAATATGAAGCGAAGAGAAAGCAACAATTTTAAATATAAGGGTGAAATTCATTGCTATTACCTTTACAAACTTTGGCTTGCTTAATTCGGTCAGACCCAAAAAGAGAAAGAAATAGAAAATTTGGAGCTCAGTAACTGCCCTGCAAAATCGTGCTTTTATATCAAGAATTTGCTGATATAAAAACTCAACTATACTAGCCTTAGTCAACAAGGGAAAATGATTGTCTACACTGATATGGAATTAACACCATATCTATATTTCGCTATTTTAATCACATAAGAAACAATAAAAAATATGCAAGTAGGCGATTACAAAACTGGGTGTAGTTTTTGATCAACTAATTAGTTGATCCTACTGCAGGCAGACTCGGGCAGCTTTTGAGCAAGATGAACATAGAAAGTCCACCTTCAACTTGCATATAAAACACTATTCAATTACAGGAACAAAGTCAAAACCAATCACTCTATATATGGAAAATGCCTTTAAAGTTTTCAGAAGGAAGAATTAATAAAATCAGTTTACTTTATTTTCTGGTTCCAAGTTTTGAATAGAGACCATTCACATGTAT
Source organism: Gossypium rotundifolium (assembly GCA_025506655.1). Lineage (NCBI taxonomy): Eukaryota > Viridiplantae > Streptophyta > Magnoliopsida > Malvales > Malvaceae > Gossypium > Gossypium rotundifolium. The sequence continues at coordinate 99,249,543 of CP106722.1, read as the reverse complement.
GCATCTTCATCTTAAGTTGAAAAGTAGTAATGAAACAATGGATATTTCGATGAAATCACTATTAGAAACTTCACAAAATGAAATTTGCCAGGTTCTATCTATAATCTGCTTAACTAACATACAAACATAAGGCACTCTCATACTTTTTTGCACATAAAATATACAATAAAAGTTGCAATGGAGAGAAACATAACTTTAAGTAGCTAAATTATTATTGGAAGCAAGGGATAATAATTTAATGATATTATTTGCAATTTAAATTTAGCAAATTAAATATACATACCTCTTAGAAATTGTAAATTAGATGGTAGAGTTGATTCCAGCAACTAGTATTGTGGTGAGCAAAGCATGCCCAAAACTTTTGAGATGCTACAAGAAGAATAAAAAGAAACTCCATAATAGTGAAAATAATAAAATAAATGAAAAATAAAGGAGTATAAATAGCAAAATTACGAGTTCTAATAGAATAAACCAATTTGATAATACATATAATTTCAGGGTTGTAAAAGATAATAGTTAATAATAGATATTCTTTTATCTTTGGTAAGTCCGTAATTTTGTCAATAGAGCAACCCTACAAAGGCTTATCGGGATATTACCTGCCGATAGAGTGGTGACTGGAACTTAAAGTCCACAAGGAAGTAAAGGCTGAAAGTTCCTCGGACTGCTCCAGGATTGAATTCCCAAATGTTTATCAAATGATCGAAAAGGCTACTTTCTGATGCAGTTGACTGCAAAAACATTATACATCGTCAGATGATCAATAAAGGAAAGAATTAAATTCATGGACAAAAAAAAGGGATCATCTATACAGAGATGAGCCAAACAATATCCTTTTTTTTGTAAGATTTGAATATCCATTCCCATGTAAATTATGTATTTAAGCAATAGAAGACATGAAAACATGCCAAAAAGCCCAATCTAACAAAAGATACACTTCTAAATTTGTTAATTATGCTATTTCAAACACATCATACATTTTATATAGGAAACAACATAATCAACTCTCAAATTGCATATTTTAACTTGATTAATAGGAAGAAGATGAACTCACAATGTCTAATTTGATCATATCAAAGTGATAAGATTACGATTTGCATGAGGGTTTCAGTATTAAATATATCAGTAAAATCATTCATTCTAAACAAATATAAAGTTAATTGAATGATGAAATTCCCAAACCTCCAGAGATCACATAAGGTTCGGTCGGACACATTGCGAGAGCAAATTCAGCATTATCTTGATGTCCAGTTAAAATCTACCGAAAAGGGGAGAAAAAGTCATCAGTGAAAAACAGTTCCTTCACTACCCCCAACCCTCTCATTCAGAGAACATATCCGTACAAACTATAATAGAGATAGATTTTACTAAACTTATAGCTGAAATTTTGAAATAAACATACCAAATCTGGGAAAGAATGTGAAGCTCCAAGTGTGTGTGGCAACAATCTTAGAGTTCTGTGGAAGTTCTCTGATTCTGTTCACCTGCAAGATCGTATTTGGCAGTCACAATATATTTAAGAGAAAATGATAAGAATAGAATTGTATGGTTATATATGCAAAAAATGGATTTAAGTAAACAGAATATCTATCTCCAAACATGTCATACATCAGAAGCAAGGAAAAAGAATTGCCATATCAAATAGAATTCATTTTCTATAGTTGAGTTCCAAGAAATTGTTAGCTTATGTGTCAGTCAATGACTTCACAAAAAGTTAAAAAAAACACATTTATCTTTCTAGAATCTGCAAGATTCATACATCTTCAGGATGTATAAGGGTCTAGTACTTCTTCACAAATGGTGAGCGTGCTTCTTCATTAAACTGAAAAAAGTATGAAGCAATCATGTAAAAAAACAGAAGAAAGCTGCAATTTCTCAGTAATGTATTACACAAAGGAAAAAGATCCCATGAAAATGAGTTACCACTTACCTGAGATATGTGTTCAGCAGCAGTAACCCTAGGTTTGACAACTTTACAATTTGCAATCACAAGCGTAATTGGAACACTACCATTCGTCTGGTATTATAACATAAGATTATCGTGTGAAAATCTAAACATACCTTGTTAGGTCAAAATAGTGTTTCTTCCCCCTTTTTCCTAATAGGTAATTTATCATATCGATAATTTTCTAAGCACCCAATAAGAAAATTAAAAAAAAAAAAAGAAAGAATTGAAGCAGAACTGTCTTACCTAAGACAATGTCGATTGAGACTGAGAGAAGGCTGATATTTTCTTCAATATGAGGAGCAGCTAAAATAGAAGAACAAGGTATGTATATTTTTTTCAAGCAACGAAAAGAATGAGAAAGAAAAGGGACGAGATTTTGGGGTTTTAAGCAAATAGAAGTCTAGGAAAGAAAAGGGACAAGATTTTAGGGTTTCAGGCAAAGAAAAGGCTGAGAAAGAAAATAATTCGTGCGTGCGAGATGATATCTTTGAGAAAAACGGTGTCGTTTCAATAAAAAGTAAAAAAATTTGTGGCCGCTATTGCTTACCTTCTACGGTATTTTTCCTATAAACGCTGACATTGTTTATTTTTTGTGGCATTTTTCTTATAAATGCCATTATTGCTTTATCTTTTGTAGCTTTTTCTCGATAAACACTGTTATTGTTTTACTTATTGCGGTGTTTTTTATTAGTGCTACTAATGAAATATATTTGCGGTATTTTTTATTCAAACACCACTAAAAATGCCACTAGCAACTTAATTTGTTGTAGTGAATTTTTTTAGTGTACCCAATTTTTTTTTAAAAAAAGGACAATCTATCAAAGAAGTTACTTTTGAATATAATTGTTGATGCAATGTACAACAAGAGAGGAGTACTAAGTGTTAAGGAAATGTGCCTATATTATAATGAACATATAATTGTTTTTTTATGTATTTGAACGATTAATAAATAAATAAAGTTAATTTCACATTTTACTATTTTGTATTTTGTGTTTTTGTTTTTCATGTTTTGCATGCATGGCGAAATTGTGACAAACATATTAGCTCATTGGTTGTCTAAGTTCAAATTGATGATAATTGGCACTAAGAACATTTACATTGTGAGAAAGACAACTTACTTCAGTAGATAATCTAAATAAGTCCGTAATCTCGTAAAAGAATCAAAGTGAACATTTGATTCAAATAATTAGAAGGATTATTATATTGTCCACAATTCCAATTGGGGAGATGACTAGTCTTGGCTATCAAAGTAGTTGACTCCGCAGGTGGAGACATAAATGTATTCATCGGAAGAATGATACATTGGAAGAATGATACATTGGAATAGACCTAATATGAATTAATTCTGAATCCGTTTGTGAGTTAATTCACTTGTGATGTTCATGGTGTGATTTAACTAAATCTTAAGTGTAACAGACTGTTTTTGGTCAAATAGGAGTAGTGGTTTTGGGACCACGAATTTGAAGTAAAAATATTTATTTTATTATTATTTTAATGTTTATAGCATGATAGCATAAAAATATTTATTTTATTATTATTTTAATATTTACAGCATGATAGCATGTATGTGTGAAAATTTCGTGAAGAAATTTTATTGTTTAAATGGTCAATTTGATAAAAAGGACTAAATCGCGTAAAGTGTAAAAGTGGAGTTCCATTAGCTAAATATATTCAATAGCTATGGAATCTTAAATTAGAAGTCCTTAAGTTGTAATTAGACCATTGTTTGTCTAAATGGACATTTATGGGCTTATAAAAGTGTTTTAAATGATTATTTATTAAAGGTTAATTTAGTAATTTAGTTAAATAAGTATATTAAATAAAACAAATATGGCTATCATCTTTTTTCCTTGAATTTTCAACCGAAAGTTTGCTTGGGAAGCCATTAAAGACCATCCAAGCATTCGGCCATCTTTATTTCTTATGCAAGTGAGTATTTTTCATCCATTTTTAATGATTTCTATGTTTCTGTGATAGTTGCTTCGTAATTTAACTAGCCCATATCTCCGATTTCAAAACTGTTAAAGTATTTGAATGTTACCATTGTTGAATGCATGAGTATTTTGTTAGTTGATGATGGAAAATAAATCATTGTTGTTAGATGTAAAAGTTTTATAAAGTGGTTTTTAGTAAAAATACAAAATATAGATTAAATTGAGAAAAGTGTAAAGTTAGTGGTTGAATTTTAAAATAGATGAAAAATATGGGCTAATATGAGAACGGGTAATATTCAGCCAGCATGAATTTGTATTAAATTGAATGAATTGTGATTTTATGAGATAAGTACTAAATTGCAAATGATGTGAAATAATAGGGGTAAAAATATAATTTTGCCAAAATACGTAAATTGTACTAAATTGAATGACTTGATGATTAAATAAGTAAATTTTGATATTATATAGATTGAGATAAACGAGACTTGGATCTAAAACGGGAGAAAACAAATTATCTTAGTCGACCTAATTTTTCGTTACAGCGAATGAGGTGTGTTATAATTTCATTTCAAATGTATTCTATATGCTTTGATATAGCATAAATTGTGATTACGTGCCTATGGACAAGTTTGGAAATGATTCGATGATGATTCAACAGTTGAAATCCCAGTTGAACCTTAGGAATAGTTTAGGATACTAGTGACATGTCATTAGGTGATACAGTGAGTTGGCTTCGTGCCATGATATAGGGTGTGCGAGATAAATCGATTTGGCTTCGGGCCACCCCCATAGCGCAGCAAAAAAAAAATTATTTCGACGATCCAAACCATGAATCCATGTGTGAGGAACGAATCAGGGTGAAATAAAGGTTGCGAAATTACCAAAACTTCAATCTGAGTAGACAGCGACGCCTCGACAACAAGAGTTTTGGTCTACTGTCGAACCAAGCCGCAACCTTATTCCGATGTCTACCTCTATGTTATCCACCCGGTTTGACTATGAACGGAAGAAATCTCCAAAACTATTTTGGAGGTTTATTTGCTTGACGGCTATTAGACCTCACAAACAATCTCTTAGGGTTTTTTTTAAGCTTTGTATCTTTTTAATACCTTTTATAATTGGTATCTCTTGAATGAATCATAAAATTAAATAAATACAATAAATTTTTAACCGAAAATTATAATTACATTAATTATATCCAAAATTATAATTACATTAATTATAACAAGGATTTCGGTAAACTATATTTATTTAAATTTATATACAAATCAAATTCATATATTAATAGAACTATGTTGTCATTATGTGTACAACATCGTTGTACATATAATATGTTCATTATTTGATTGCCAAATTAAATTAATTCTTTAATTAATTTAATTCATGTGACAACCAAACACAATACAAACTATGTTTTATTCCGTTCATTTCAACCATAGGGTGTGACCTTGTAGGTTCTTGCAACGTTAGCAGTAATACTAGAACAATTCTAATGTTACAAACAATGAGTGACATCTAGCAATGCATCATTTCTACCTAAGCTACAAGAAGTCATGATTCGACATAACCTTTTGTGATTAACCTTTCATGCATTAATCCTTAAGTCCTTTATCTCTGGAACGGATACAAGTCATAGGATAGTCACACTTGCATAGTCCATCCCATGTTTCTTGATATCTTGAGTAGACTATGATATACAAATTAGTATGACATCTCATATCAACTTATTTGAGCATGGCCATGCATTTCTAGTCTCACTCAATCAAGTGGCCTAAGATATTACTCCTATTATGTAGGAGGGACTTATCCTATATTGATCAACCATATCCCTCTACATAGATTGTGATATATCCAACATCAGCCTTTATAGAACAACCTGTTACGGTGTATGTTTGACTATATCAAAATATACAACTCATGATGTTGGGATAATGATGATCTCAAGTCTGAGGATCATATACATATTAATCACTATGAGTAATGTTGTGACAATTACATAATAGTCCAAGAAACATACTCATAGCGGGTCAATCCAATATGTTGTTCTCTAACACACATATTCATGCATTGATTTTGACACTCCATATCAATGAAAACTCTTTATCATCAATCAACTACATGTTAGTCTTAATGCATTATTGTTGTCTTAGTCAACAATAATACTTGACTAAGGATCTTTTAAGAATAATCATATTATTCTCAGGACATTATTATAAAACAATTTATTTGTACACACAGAAAGAAAAACTGAAATAATAATGACAACGCTTTATATTAATAAACATGGTAAATCAAGTATGTTATTACAACCATCTCATGATTGATCTTTGGGCATACTCTTACAATAGTACTTGGTGTGCGAGATAAACTGATTTGGCTTCGAGCCATGATATAAGTATTTTAGATAAGTTACCTTGATTTGGCTTCGGGCCATGGTATAGGTACTTATCGTGTGAGACCTTTGAGTATCTGACTTCTATTCCGAATGGTTCAACGAGTAAATGAAAGACGAGAATGTATATGAGATTGGTACGAGATGGTACAGGTATGTGAATAATCCCATTTTAGCTTTGAATGGGAGAAGTGATGATGAATATATATGGTTTTGTGAATGAGCACTTGAAGGGTTTGATAGTTAAGGAAAGTTGCTTATTGACATATTGAAATTATTAAATCATGTTTAAGTGATTGCATTAAGTTTACCTCATAAGAGCTTACTAAGCTTTATAGCTTATTTTGTTTATTTTTCTGTGTTCTATAGCGATATTGAAGCTAGCTCGAATTCGAGGATCGTCGGAGATTTCATCACACTATCCTATTATCGATTTGGTACTTTTAAGCTTATGTTTTGAGTATATGGCATGTATAGGGGTCATGTTGGTTATGTTTTGGTTATGATTTTGGCCGTTTGAATTGGCTTGTAAATGACTAAGATTTGGTTTGTATATTTGGCCATGTGAGTTGGCTTATTTTGGTTGATTTTAATTATGTTTATATGTATACAATTGAACTATGTTGTGTGATTGAGGTGGATTCATGATGCTCATTGATAATAGGTAATTATGAATGGTAAATTGATGATTTGTGGAATTGATAACATGCTAGTGAAATGGTACAAAATGATGCATGATTAGTAAAGGTTTAACTAGATGATTGGTATATGTATTTTGGTATGTTTTGGTTGAGTAAAATTTGAGGTATAAGCATATTGGTTGTAACACCCCAAACCCGGCCTGAACGTTATGGCCGGATCAAGCAATGTCACATGGTAGTGTGTTTGAAAACCGTAACTTTGCTTAAAATAATTCCCTCTTAGAAACTTTTTATTATTACTTATAAATTTTAAAACCGTGTTATTTAATCAATCAAAAGTTTCAAAACATTTATTCAATACGAAACCTTTTAGAATAATTTGCGTATTTGTGAGTATTTTGTTAAAACGTTTGTTTCTTTTGAAAGCCTGAGATATCCTAATACTAGCAGTTATAAACCATAACCAATAAAAATCCCAAACTAAAATAAAAATCCACAGAGGCCATATTTACAATAAAATACCCAAAATCATAAGTACGAAACAGTGTCAAAGAGGTCGTGTGGCCACTGCTAAGTCCTCCGCCGCACCGGTCCGCCTAAGTCTGGGGGTTACCTGTATAGATTGGACAGAAGGGGTGAGTTTATGTAAACTCAGTGTGTAATCCCCATAAGGATAAATAGACAGTATGCAATTAATCACAGTCTGGGTCTAAGCCCTTTTTCAGTAGCAATATCAGTTTGGGCCTTAGCCCATTTCCGTACAGAAGAAGTCATGTAGTATGCCATTAGCCCCTCACAATAACAGTAATAATAACAGATATGTAGTCACAGAATCCTACCCAGCCAACCTCTACACACCATCTCCATCCAACCTTACACTCCATATGGGGATATAATCAACCCACCCATCCCTACACTCCAAATAGTACCGTAAGCGGCACTAGACAGTAGTTTGCAGTGGAGCTGCCAGTAAGTTAGGTTCGAAGCCTTTCAGTACATTTCCTCCGATTAACATCAACCCCCAACCCAATACAATGCAATACACAGTTATGACATGCTATCTCATGGTAACATTACATATAATATTAGATCAGTAGAATCTCATCATGCTCAATAACATGTATATATATATCAATTATACAGTCATTTTAGTTAATTAGGGGTCTAGGTAAGCTTACCGACCCTACAGTAGGCTCACAGTCGACTCGGGCGACCCGTGCAACCTTTGCAACAAAGTAGTGAAAATGGGTTCACATGCCCATACTGTCTGCTCGTGTGGGCCCATACGCTCATGTGGCCCACACGGCCCAAAATGGCCTTGGCCATGTGGATTACATGGCCTGGCCCAAAAATCCCATACGCCTGTGTGGTTCACTCGTGTGGGCCATACAATTCGATCTGGCCCGTGTGTCGCACACGGCCTGCCTCATCGATCACATGCCCGTGTTCTGTCACACGGCTTACCACAAGGGCGGTCACGTGCCTGTGTGGCGTCGACAACCCCATTTTTCAGCTTTTCGTCGATTTTTATTTTCAGTATTTTGGTTACACACACATGGTTTCGTTTCACAGCCAACGAAATTATGAGAACACCAGCACCTAATTTTCTGATTAAAACACTAATTTAGACCTAAAAACAAGTAATCATACTATGTTCTCCAATTCCAAAGTGCCTACCTTAGACGATTCGATGCACCCCAAGACTTATCACGTCGAAAGACTGGGTGCTTAAAGAGATTCACCTACACCAACAAAAGAACTAATAGTCAATCCCACAATTGAGTGATTACTATCAAATTTAATCAGCCCGAGTAGATAACACGAATAACAAAATCAAACTACAATACTACTTACGAAATTCAAGATAGCATATTGATTAAAAAAAATGATCCATAACGAACTCGCATTAAGATTTAACCCAAAATCGACTAACCTCTCACCTTCAATCAATGAACAAAATTTTCTACACGATATAAAACTCCGATTGGTGACCGCAGATGCTTGAAAACCTCCCCCTAACGTCATATACGAAACACATCAAAAGGGAAGTTATCAAAAAGAGACAAATTACCTACTAAGACTTACCGAAACCTTGACAATCGAAATTGGGAGACTTGATTTCGGCATAACTTAATGAGATGAACAAAGAAAAAAAGGAACAACGACAGAAAGGGAGAAATTCTTAGTGCAACTCCGGCAAATGAAAAGAGAAAAGGTAAACCAATAGCCAAAATCGACAATAATGGAGAAGAAAAAGAAACTTTGGCAGAGGTTTGGCAGAGTTGGGGGAGAAGAAACGACAAAAGAATGGAGGGACTTTGGGAATTTGAAAATAACAAAATAAAAAATTCAGCCCCATTATTCCAAAATCCATTAAAATTCTCCTAAAACCGTCCAACCACTCCCACTATCCAAATCCTTAAATTTTCTCTCCACACTTCCCACTACCTCTTTACCACTTCGGCATTTCAGTTCAGTTCAGTTCAAACACTTCACGACACCACTAGCAAAAATAATACTCAAGCAATAGCTCGAACCTAAGACCTCTAGCATAATGACACTCCACTTATCCATCAGACCAGTAGGCCCATTCTTACATATTTTTACAAATAATTAATTAAAAGCCTACTGTCTAGAGATAGGACTTTATTCATATAAAAAAAAATTTCTACCTAGGTCAAGGCTTCAACCCAGAATTTCTCAGACACGCTTAGAACACATAACCACTCAAGCAGACAAATATTTGTGCCATTAATAACAGAAACATATACATATAATTTTGGGGCGTTATAACTCTACCCCTTATAAGAAAATTTTGGCCTCAAAATTTTACCTGATCAGAACAGATGAGAATACTGTTGACGCATCGCATCCTTAGGCTCCCATATGACCTCCTCAGTGCTATAATTACGCCATAGAACCTTCACCAAAGGGATAGACTTCCTCCTCAGAACCTTTACGTCACGATCTAGAATCTGGATAGGTTCCTCCTCAAAGGTCGGCCTAACCTTAATCTCCCCAACAAAGATAATATGAGTAGGATCAGAGCAGTAGCGCCTTAACATAGAAATGTGGAACATGTCATGAATACGATCCAACTCCGGAGGTAACTCCAACTGAAAAACAACTGGTCCCACTCGCTTCAAAATATGGTAAGGTCTAATAAACCTAGGGCTTAACTTGCCCTTACAACCAAACCTCAGTACTTTTTTCCATGGCGAGACCTTGACAAAGACGAAGTCCCCCACAGAATACTCAATCTCACGCCTCTTCAAACCCACATAAGATTTTTGCCTGTTAGAAGCCGTTTTTAAACGATCCCGAATCACTCTAACCTTATCCTCTGTCTCAAAAACCAACTCAGGACCCAGAACACGTCGCTCGTCCAACTCAGTCCAACATAAAGGAGTGCGACACTTACGATCATACAGTGCCTCGTAAGGTGCCATCTGGATGCTAGACTAGAAGATATTATTATGAGCAAACTCCACTAACAGTAGATAATCCTCCCATCTGCCTCAAAAATCAATAGCACAACTCTTCAACATATCCTCCAGTATCTGAATCACCCTTTCTGACTGACCATCTGTCTGAGGATGGAACGCAGTACTGAAGTCCAATCTTGAACCCAGAGCCTCATGCAACTTCGCTCAAAATCGAGACGTGAAGTGAGGATCCCTATCAGAGACGATTGAAACCGGTACCCCATGTAGTCTCACAATCTCCGAAATATAAAACTTCGCCAACTTCTGTAGAGAATAATCAGTACGAACCGATATGAAGTGTGCTGACTTGGTCAACCGATCTACGATGACCCAAACAGATTCCTTCTTAGTGGGTTTCAAGGGTAACCCACTAATGAAGTCCATCGTCACACGTTCCCACTTTCAAAGGGGAATCTTAATCGGCTGTAGCAAACCTGAAGGCAACTGATGCTCAGATTTAACTTGCTGGCATGTCAAACATCTAGCCATGAAGTTAGTAACCTCCCGCTTCAATCTTGGCCACTAATATAATTCTTGAAGATCTCGGTACATCTTATTTCTGCCAGGATGCATAGTATAAGGGCTACTATGCGCCTCTCTTAGTATAGACTGTCTTAAATCAATATTATTTGGAACACAGATCCGTCCACGGAAACAGAGTACCCCATCACTATTCAGTCTAAAATCCATATTGCTACTACTCTCAATTTATCGGAACCACAGACTTAGAGACTCATCCTCCAACTGCTTACCCTTAATCTGCTCAATCCATGTCAGCTTAACCTGCAGCTTGGCTAATAAGCTACCATTATCAAATGAGTTTAGGTGAGCAAACATCGCCCTCAAATCAGTCATAACTTTACGGCTCAGTGCATCAGCCACCACGTTGGCCTTGCTAGGATGGTACTCAATAGTACAGTCGTAGTCCTTAAGCAGCTCAATCCATCTACGCTGCCTAATATTTAGCTCATTCTAAGTGAAAAGGTACTTGAGGCTCTTGTGATCAGTGTAGATGATACACTTCTTACCATACTGATAATGCCTCCAGATTTTTAGTGCGAATACCGCGGCCAACTCTAAGTCATGCGTCGGATAATTTACTTCATGAATCTTAAGTTGACGAGATACATACGCTACAACCTTTCCCACCTGCATCAACACAAATCCCAAACTGACATGTGATGCATCACTGTAAATAGTGAACTCTTTTCCTGACTCTGGCTGTATCAGAATAGGGGCCTTAGTCAGTACAGTCTTGAGCTTCTCAAAGCTCTCTTACTGCACATCAGTCCAGTTAAATGGCATACCCTTACATAGCAGCTTAGTCAAAGGTGCTGCAATCAATAAAAAACCCTCTACAAATCGTCGATAATACACTGCCAGTCCCAGAAAACTACGAACCTCAAATACAATCTTAGGCTATTTTCAATCCACCACCGCCTCAATCTTTCGAGGATCAACCCTAATTCCCTCTGCAGAAACCACATGGACCAAAAATGTTACTTCTCGTAACCAGAACTCACATTTACTGAACTTGGTGTACAATTGTTTCTCTCACAAAAGCTGCAGAACCACTCTAAGGTGTTCATTATGTTCATCCTCAGTCCTCGAATACACCAGTATGTCGTCAATAAATACCACTACGAACCGATCCAGATAGGGTTGGAAAAGTCGATTCATCAGATCTATGAAAGCCGCCGGTGCATTAGTCAGTCTAAATGGCATTACTAGGAACTCGTAGTGGCTATAGCGAGTCCTAAACGCCGTCTTATGCACGTCAGCCTCTTTAACTCTCAACTGGTGATACCCTGATTGAAGGTTAATCTTGGAGAAAGCTGAAGCTCCTCGGAACTGATCAAACGGATCATCTATCCTCAGTAGGGGGTACTTATTCTTTATGGTCAACTTGTTCAGTTGCCGATAGTCGATATACATGCGCATGGATCCATATTTTTTCTTCACAAATAGAACTGGTGCTTTCCATGGAGACACACTAGGGCAGATGAACCCATGATCCAAGAACTCTTGAATCTGAGCCTTAAGCTCTACAAGCTCCTTCGTTGCCATTCTATAGGGAGCTATGGACACCGGAGCTATTCTAGGAAGGAGCATAATACCAAACTCTACTTCACGACTCGGAGGTAATCTAGGTAGCTCCTTAGGAAAAACATCCAGAAAGTCCTTTACCTTTCTAGTATCTTTAACCGAAGAATCCCCAGAATCTGAAATACTAATGTAGGCTAGGTACACCTCACATCCCTTATGAACCAACTTTTTTACCATCAGTGTAGAAATCACATTCGTCAAATAGTTTTGACGTTCCCCGATTACGGCTACCTCACTGTCCTCCTCGGTTCTCAGTACAACCCTTTTTGTGGCCCAGCAAACTCAGTACAGTAACATCACTCGTAGTGCTCTCAACCAAGATCCCCAAATTTCTAGACACAGTACAGGCTATATAGGAGTGAGTAGATCCTACATCTATCAGTGCAGTATAAGGTACATCGTAAATAAAGACCGTACCCATGATGATGTCCGGAGAATCTCCATCCTCTCAACGACAAGCAACATAAACTAGAGCCGGCTGCCTTGCCTCAATATGACCAGCACCTCTGCCCGGTGCTCTCTGACCATGGCCGAACCCATTACCACCTTTGGCCTGACCACGGCCTCTCAGTGGCTATTGAACTACTCTCGATGGTGATGCAGTACCAGTACCCAGAGCTTGCATCAAATCAGGCCTCTGCGGGCAGTCTCTGATACGGTGCTCCAATGAACCGCACCTCAAGCAAGCCCTAGCTCTTTTCCAACACTCACCCTGATGGCGTCTACCACAGTCAGTACACGACAGCTGTCCAGTAGCAGCAGTAAAAGCTCCAAATCTGATCGGCCCATCAACTCAGGCCTTTTTCTTTGGCCTCTGAATAGAACTCAAGGGCTCTGAATCCCTCTTGCTCCTACCTCTCTCTCGGTTCTGGCGCTCAGCACCCTTCACTTCCTCAGCGATCTTCGCCTTTTCAACCAGTGCAACAAAGTCTCACTCCCTCTTTGGAGTTATCAGAACCCTCAGATTATCCTTGAGGCCATCATCGAAGCGAACACATCGCTCATACTCAGTCGCCACCATACCTCGCGAATAGCGGCTCAATCTCAGAAATTCGGCCTCATACTCGGCCACTGATCGATCTCCCTATGCCAGATTCAGAAACTCCCTCCTACGGGTGTCCACATAATTGGCTCCCACATATTTTCCTTTGAAGACGGTCTTAAGGAACTCCCAGGTCAGACGTTCAGGCTGAGTGTCTTCCTTAACAGTAAGCCACCACTGGTAAGCCTCATCTCGCAGTAGTGAGACTGCACCATTTAATTTCTACTTAGGGGTGCAATCTAAATCATCCATAATCCTCTCCGTTCTCAATTCAGCACTCGACCACATTAGGGACAACTCCAGTGATACCCCTAAAGAGCTCAGCCTTATTGTAACAGCCCAAAATAGGGCCTAGTTGGAACAGTGGTTTCGAGACCACAAACTCAAAGTAAAAATATTTAATTTATGATTGTTTTAGAGTCTATGATATGTTGGGTGATGGTGTACAAATTTTGTTAAGTAATTTTTATCGATAAAGTGCCCAATTTTATTATTGGGATTAAATTGCATTAATTGCAAAAAATGAGTTATAGAACATAAGTACTTGATTTAAATGGGGGTTTAAACTAGAGGTCTTTAAATAGAAAATAGGCTATCATATTTTGTTGTGGACAAAACTAGTGATGGAAGGGTAAAAATTGAAGGTTAAGTAAAAAATGCATTTTGTCATTTGGGTGTTTTAAGGCATAAAAGACAAAATTGAAACAAAAAAATCTGGTCATTCTCTTCTCTATGTTGCCGAAATATTCAAGAAGCAATGGCTAGGGTTTCAAGCTTTTTCAAAGCTCAATTGTAAGTGCAATTGAGCCCTATTTTTAATGTTTTTCGTATTTTTGAGACCCTAGAAGCTTAACCTTTCTATTTTTACCATTTATTTGCATGAAAAATGAAGTTTAAAAATTGACCCATGCTAGATAATTGTGCATTTTGATGTTTAATGGTAGAATAAGGGTGCATGAGGTTAGGAGAACGATTTTTGCTAAGTGATTTTCGTTGAAAATGGTTAAAACGGGTTAATTAGTAAAAGTTGTAAATGCTCCTAAAAGTGTGAAATAATAAGAATTTGAGGTTGCATTGGAAGAGAAAAAGGTTTGGCTGACCTTGAATTTTATAGAAATTGAATAAAAATCATATTACGAGCTTAGGGGCAAGATCATAATTATGAGAAAGTTTAGGGGCAAAATTGTAAATTTTCTGTAGTATGATTTTTGTATTAAAATGAGTAATGTGAGTGATAATTAAGTGAAATGTGACATTTTAGATCAAAGGAATCGAGATTTGGACCAAGTACAAGGAAATGTCGATCAAAATGACAGATTCGCGTCGAGGTAAGTTCGTATGGTTAGTCTATAGTGAATGATTATTAAATTTGAATTGAGATGATGTATCATTTTATATATGTTTGTTATCTAATCATGACTTTATGCAAGTATGAGATTAGATTGAAGGATTAATTGTGAGAAATGCAGGGTCAAGTACATTCGTACTACGACTCGTGATGAATTGATAGAAAAGACCATGGTTGGACCATGGCAGTGAGTGTGCCAGTGTAAGACCATGTTTGGGACATGGCATCGACACCGATATGTGATCCCATGTAAGACCATATCTGGGATATGGCATTGGCGTCCTACCAGGTGTACGAGATATCCCTAACATCCCTAATATTACAAGCAGTTCAATGTGAATTTCAAGGAGTATGCTCAAGATAAGTAAGAGTAGGATATGTGAGTATTATGACTAGGCACAGGTATGTATATGAGACTCATAAATAATGTGCTCGGATTATGATCCATTATTGATAAGGATGCAAACGAGTAAGATGTGTCTCTAATCACTTGGTTGTTATGAGCCAAGTTATAATATGCTTTGGTGTAAGTGTGTATAAATGAAAGTGAACACAAAGAATTAATGAATGCGTGAAATTGACATTAAAACAGTTGTGGGCAGCAACATTAGTATAACTTTGAAAAATCACAAAAAATGGTGGAAATTGAAATAAAGGCTGGGTGAGATATGAAATTAAAGCTTAATGACTCTATTTTTTATAAAATAAATAGAGTAAGCAAAAGAAGCATGAATTATGAGATATTTAAATTTTAGTGAGACAGGGTCAAAATGAGTTTCAAAATCCCCTATTCCAACTTTGGAAAATCATTAAAAATTGTACAAAAATAATTATGGAGTATAATTCATATGATTGAAATCCTTAATAAGTCTATTTTCAAGTGAAAGAAACGAGAAAATCATATGAATTTTATAAAAGGATAAAATTGATTCGTAGTGAAGGAGTGTCAGAACTGAAGGACAGCGAAACAATGGTAAATTTAATGAATAAAATGTACTAATTGGCTTGACCAAAAATTCTGAAATTTCTATGGTAAGAAGTTATGCGAGTCTAGTTTCAGAGAAAATTAAAGGTTGTTCATTTGGAGCTCTGTAGCTCAAGAAATAAATAATTTAGTTACAGTGACTCAAGTAGACAGATTAATGTGAACATTTGTAATAAGGTGTAAGCATGTGATATAATGATTATATCATCTTAAGAAATTATTGTGAGGATTTATCCACACAAATTTATTAATTTCTTATTATTTGCATATGAACTTACTAAGCATTTATGCTTACTTCCCCTCTTTTCCCTTGCCTTGTAGTACCACCAAGTTAGCTCGGGGATCGGTAGACGTCGGAGATTCGCTCACACTATCAATTGGAACACTTGGTATATCTAGATACATTTATTTTTTGGGTTATGGCATGTATAGTAGGCTTGGTAGTTTTGTCATATATGTCATATTTCTTATGGCCTAAAATGTTGGCCCTTATTTAATAAATGTTCATTTTGATTAAGGCTATTTGGAGATGGCCAATATTGATGGTTGTTATGTGCCTATGATGTGGTTATTCATGTATGTGGTAACTGTATAATTGAGATGTTGTGGATGTGGTTTACAAATGATTTCATGAATGACGATGTGTATGAGAATGTGTTTGCAAAATTGGATATTCGGATGTCCAATTATAGCATGATACATGTTGATGAAATGGATACAAGAGAGTTTGTGTTTTAGAGTGGGGAACTGGCTTGGAAAATAGCCAACTTCCAGGCCACATGGGCAGAGACACGACCATGTGTCTCAGCCATGTGACAGACACGGTCTAAGGGCACTGTGTGTGCCAAGGTCGTGTGACCTTATTTTGATGATGACATCATAAACAGAGAGTTACACGGGTTAGGGACGCAAGCGTGTCCCAGACCACACGGGCGTCTGACCCTTGTTTTGACAAAATTTTCTAAGTTTTTCCAAAAGTTTCCAAAGTTCTCGGTTTAGTCCTGAACCATCCTAAAGGATGTTTTGAGCTTTATAATCCCATATAAGGGACAAAATGCATGTGTTAGAAAAGTTTTAAATTTGACGAAATTTTATGACTCGATTTTACATATTCAAGAATTTTAAGTCCGGTAACACCTTATACCCTGTTCTGGCGTTGGATACAGGTAAGGGGTGTTACACCTATTGGATCGGAGTCTTTCCGTAACCAACCCTCGGCCCTCAGATCCAGTATTGGGCCTAGTGACCCTCTCTAAAATCCTTAGCATAGCTTGGGACAATACGTCATCCCCAGCCATGCGATCTTAAGACCTAGTCTCAGTAGCAGGCGACACTTGCGTCTCACTCGTATCCAAATTCTGTATGCTACCCAGTGAAGAGGACTCAGCTCGACCTCCTCTACGGCCTCTACCTCATCCTCTAGTACCTCGTTCGCGGATACCTCGTGTGCTCATTGTCTAATTACGTTTATCTATATTAACAGTTTTATGAATCAGTTCCAGTTCTAGTGTTTATTAACAACTGTTTTCTGTAAAACAGCATTGATTATTCAGAGTTCATTTTCGTAAATCGTAGTCTCACTACAGTTTTTAGTTTCTTTACAATTTCCAGTATACACTAACTAGAGTGTTTTCAGTACAGTTTACTACCTATAGTAGTTTCAGAATATCCTATCCATAACAGTTTCAGTTTAAGACAAATCACAGTTCAGAATACTTACAGGATTGGTGTCGGAGACTCGTTGTACCACTTACTCAGTAAAAACATTTCAAATAATTTGGAAATCAATCAATTTTTTAAAAGCCCATTTTTTTATAAACCCTATAATCCACAGTCGAGTTTTGTAACCTGGCTCTGATACCATTAAATGTAACACCCCAAACTTGGCCTGGACATTATGGCTGGATCAAGCGATGTCATATGGTAGTGTGTTTAAAAACCGTAACTTTGCTTAGAATAATTCCCGTTTAGAAACTTTTTCTTATTACTTATAAATTTTAAAATCATGTTGTTTAATCAATCGAAAGTTTCAAAACGTTTATTCAATGTGGAAGCTTTTAGAATAGTTTGCGTATTTGTGAGTATTTTGTTAAAAAGTTTGTTTCTTTTGAAAACCTAAGATATCCTAATATTAGCAGTTATAAACTATAACCAATAAAAATCCCAAACTAAAATAAAAATCCACAGAGGCCATATTTAAAATAAAATACCCAAATAAAATTTAAAATCATAAGTAAGTACGAAACAGTGTCAGAGAGGTTGTGTGGCCACCGCTGAATCCTCTGCCGCACCGATTCGCCTAAGTCTGGGGGTTACTGTACAGATTAGACAGAAGGGGTGAGTTTATGTAAACTCAGTGTGTAATCCCCATAAGGATAAACAGACAGTGTGCAATTAATCACACGCTGGGTCTAAGCCCTTTTTGAGTAATAGTATCAGTTTGGGCTTTAGCCCATTTTCGTAGAGAAGAAGTCATGTAGTAGGGCATTAGCCCCTCACAATAACAGTAACAGTAATAGATATGCAGTTACAGAATCCTACCTAGCCAGCCTCTACACACCATCTCCGTCTAACCCTACACTCCATGTGGAGATATAATCAACCCACCCATCCCTACACTCCAAATAGTATCGAAAGCAACATTAGACAGTAGTTTGCAGCTGAGCTACCAGTAAGTTAGGCTCGAAGCCTTTCAGTACACTTCCTCCGATTAACATCAACCCCAACCCAATGCAATGCAATATACAGTTATGACATGCTATATCATGGTAACAGTACATACAATATTAGATCAGTAGAATCTCATTATGCTCAATAACATGATTATATATATATCAATCATACAGTCGTTTTAGTCAATTAGGGGTCTAGGTAAGCTTACCGACCCTACAATAGGTTTACAGTCGACTCAGGTGACTCGTGTAACCTTAGCAACAAAGTAGTGAAAATGGGCTCACATGCCCATGCTGTCTGCTCGTGTGGGCCCAATGCCCGTGTGGCCCACCCGGCCCAAAATGGCATTGGCTATGTGGATCACATGGCCTGGCCCAAAAATCTCACACGTCTATGTGGTTCACTCGTGTGAGCCATACGACCCAATTTGGTCCAGCCCTTGTGTCACACACGGCTCACCTCGTCAATCACACACTCGTGTTCCGTCACGTGGCTACCACACGGCCAGCCACGCGTCTGTGTGGCATTGACAACCCCATTTCTTGGCTTTTTACCGATTTTTATTTTCAGTATTTTGGTTATACACACCTAGTTTTATTTCACGGCCAACGTAATCCTGAGAACACCAGCACCTAATTTTCTGAGTAAAACACTAAATTAGACCTAAAAACAAGTAATCATACTACTTTCTCTAATTCCAAAGTGCCTACCTTAGACGATTTGATGCACCCCAACACTTATCACGTCGAAAGACTGGGTGCTTAAAGAGATTCACCTCCACCAACAAAAGAAATAACAGTTAATCCCACATTTGAGTGATTACTATCGAATTTATCATCTGGAGTAGATAACATGAATAAAAAATCAAACTACAATGGTACTTACGAAATTCACGATAGCATATTGATTAAAAAGAACGATCCATAACAAATTCGCATCAAGATTTAACCCAAAAGTGACTAACCTTTCACCTTCAATCAATGAACAAAATTTTCCACATGATATAGAACTCCGATTGGTGACCACAGATGCTTGAAAACCTCCCCTTAATGTCGTATACAAAAACACATCAAAAGGGAAGTTATCAAAAAGAGACAAATTACCTACTAAGACTTATCGAAACCTTGACAATCAGAATTGGGAGACTTAATTTCGGAAAAACTTAATGCGATGAACGAAGAAAAAAAGGAACAACGACGAAAATAGAGAAATTCTTAGTGCAACTCTGGGAAACAAAAATAGAAAAGGTAAACCAATGGCCAAAATCGGCAAGAATGGAGAAGAAAAAGAAACTTTGGTAGGGGTTCGGCAGAGCTAGGGGGAGAAAAACGACAGAAGAATGGAGGGACTTTGGGAATTTGAAAATAACAAAATAAAAAATTCAGTCCCATTATTCCAAAATCCCTCAAATTCTCCTAAAACCGTCCAACTATTCCTACTATTCAAATCCCTAAATTTTCTCTCCACACTTCCCACTACCCCTCCACCACTTCTGTATATCAGTTCAGTTCAAACACTTCATGGCACCACTAGCAAAAATAATACTCAAGCAACAGCTCGAACCCAAGACCTCTAGCATAATGACACTCCACTTATCCACCAGACCAGCAGGCCCATTCTGACATGTTTTTACAAGCAATTAATTAAAAGCCTACTGTCTAGAGACAGGGCTTTATTCATATAAAAACAAAAATCCTGCCTAGGTCAAGGCTTGAACCCAAAATTTCTCAAACACTCTTAGAACACATAACCTCTCAAGCAGACAAATATTTGTGTCATTAATAAAAGAAACATATACAGATAATTTTGTGGCGTTACATTGGTTATTAGTATTGGAAATGGTATGAAATTGTCTTGAATATGGCTAAAATAGATGTGTAATTATGCTATGATTTGGTACCATTTGGGTTGGTTTAGGTATGTGCAAAATGGGTGGCAAATTGGCTTGGTAAATAGCCTATTTTTGTCCACACGGGCAGAGACACAGGCCTGTGTCCCAGCCGTGTGTCACACACGGTCATGTTATATGGCTGTGTGTCCCCTGGTGTTGAAATTGAAATAAAGTTCCACACGATCTCACACACGGGCGTGTGCTTGGCCGTGTGGTACAAGTCAGTATATTCCCCTAATGGGCACACGGCCTAGCACACGGGCATGTGACTTGGCTGTGTTGCATAAGTCAGTATACCTTACAGGTTTGGCACGGCCTGGCACATGGGTGTGTGTGGCCACTTCGAAGGGCACACGGGCTAGACACACGAGTGTCTGATTAGTCGTGTGACCTAAGTTAGTATATAACCCATGGTTTGTGACACGGGTGTGTCTGGTGGCCATGTGAGACACACGGCTTGACCACACGGACGTGTGGCCCCTGATTTGAAGAAAAATTTGCTAAGTGTTAAAAATTTCTTGAGTTATCGATTTGGTCCCGAACCACTCCCAAAGCATGTTTAAGGCCTCGTAGGCTCTTAATAGGGACAAATTGATTGAGATTGAATAATTAATGATTGAATTGAGCAAAGGTATGTTAAATGGTTGTTTAATTTTTTTGTAAGTCTGGTAACGCTCCGTAACCCTATTTCAGCATTGAATACGTTTGAGGGGTATTACATTGAGTTAGTCACTGACCATGCGTATGTAACTCATGTGTTTTGATATAAGTGGAGGTTTATGCACTACAGATGATTGAACCCATAGCTAGTTTTTTGGGTGCATGACTTGTGTATGGCATGACTTTACTAGGAACAACGGAATTCATAGCTCAATTAAAGAGTTAATGATACCCTCTCATTGTCATTGTATGGATTGATAAATATGTTACGTGGTCGTAGGTTGCTCATTCTTGAACGAGCAATTTATCACAGTCATTTGTTGATAATTGATCATATTAACCATTAAGAAGACACAATGGTGACAATGAGATAAAGTATGATTGTACTGAGTGAACAGATTTAACTCAAAGGAATCAAGGATATCATTTGAGGGTAACACACACATAACGAGGTCACTGGACAAAGCAGTTGGATATATTGTTTTCGTAAAGAGTATACAATAAGGAGTTTTCAATCATGGTACTTCTTGTGGATTGACTCCATAGTTAAGTAAATTACGAATTATCGAAACAATACTTTTGGACATAATTGCAATTGTAACACCCCAAACCCAATCTGATGATCCAAATTCAAACTTAGGGTGTTACTACTCAAGTACATAAGAAATTCAATCATATTCATACAAATTACATTTAATTACAACTATTTAATTATGAGGTTTCTATGAAATACGTAGGTATGAAATACGTAGGTGTGAAATAGGTGAAAATTTAACTAACATACACAAAAAATTTATTTACAACTATGATTGATTTGGTATCCTGGTCTATCATAATTATTCCATGTAAAAGACTTTCGTAAAACAACTTAGACTCGAACATGCCAACAATTTGCTCTGTATGCATAATAGCCTGTCTCACCACTCTTTTGGCGTAGCCTTAGTGTCGTCCCTCTACGTGCAGAACTTTAAGAGTTCACTTGAAACATAACACATAGAAAAAAGTTCAACAGAACTTAGTGAGGTAACCGCCATTTACCTTAGTCATACTTGCACGTAGCATTTAATGTTTCAAGAACCATCTTGTTGCTCTTATTCTTCATCGAGTCTCTAACAAAAGCTACCCCCATTCTTGTTTCTTCATTCATGTTCGTTACCATACCTTACTTTGAGTCCATTTCCTTCTCTTTAGTGCTTTTGAGACCTTACTTACATTCTCCGTTCACCAAGCCATAACTTACTCAACTTCAGGAAGAGATCCATACACAGGTGATCCATACTCATTTTCAGAATACATTCTCATTACCTCATTATATCTATTATAATTTCCATCTTTGCACAAATCCTAATCATATCGAGTATGTACAGCCCGTTTTTAGTCAAATCAAAATAATGGATTTGAAACCACAAATTTGAGGTCAAAATATTTAGTTTATTATTATTTTAATCTTTACAGCATGATTGAATGATTGTGTGAAAATTTCGTTAAGAAATTTTATTGTTTAAATGGTCAATTTGAGAAAAAGGATTAAATCGCGTAAAGTGCAAAATTGATGTTCTATTAGTTAAAGGTGGCTAATAGCTATGAAACTTAAAATAGGAGGTCCTTATGTTGTAATTAGACCATTAATAGCATGATTGGACATATTTGGATATTAAATGAATGTTTTAAATGGTTTTTCATTAAGGTTAAAGTTGTAAATTAATAATAAACTTAGTAAAATAAAGAAAAACAAATTTTTCATCTTCCTAATTGCATTCATCCACCGGATATCAGCCAAGAAAACACCATTAATAGAGCTTTAACATTCAGCTACATTGTTCTCTTGTATGTAAGTGTGATTTTGTCCCGTTTTTAATAATTTTTATGTTTTTATGATCATTGCTTCGTATTCTAGCTAGCCCGTACCTTAGATTTTGAAATTATTAAAGATTTATCATGTTGCCATTGTTGAATGCTTGAGTAATTTGATGAATTATGATAGATTTGGAAGGTTTAATGTTAGATTAATAGCTTTTGTAAAGTAATTTTTAACAAACATGTCAAAAAGGGATTAAATTGAGAAAATGTGAAATGTGATAGTTAAAAGTGTGAATAAATGAGAAATATGGCTAATATGAATACTAGAGAAATTTGGCTAGCATGGGTTATGGTTAAATTGCATGAATTTGTGATTTTATGTGATAATGACTAAATTGTAAAAAATGTAAAAGTTTAGGGGCAAATGTGTAAAATAGCCCTAATGTATGTTTTGGATTAAATTGAATAGAGAAATGGTTAAATAAGTTAATCTTGAATATATTTAGATAAAAAAGCGAAATTCGGACTTGGATCGGGGAAAAGCGAAAGTTATAGACTAAATGACTTATTTCGTCGTTTCCACATTTGAGGTAAGTTCGTATGTTATAGTTTCATTTCAAATGTATTCTATATGCTTTAATATAGAATAAATTGTGATTATGTGTCTACGGACAAGTTTGGAAATGATTCGACGATGATTCAACAGTTGAAATCCCGGTTGAACCTTAGGAATAGTTTAGGATACTAGTGACATGTCATTAGGTGATACAGTGAATTGGCTTTGGGCCATGATTTAGCACTATGTGTGTGAGATAAATTGATTAGGCTTCGGGCCATGCATATCGGCTGATTTGGCTTTTGGCCATTGTATCAGAATTTCGGATAAGTTACCTTGATTTGGCTTCGGGCCTCCTTGAGTATCAAACTTCTATTCCGAATGGTTTAACAGGTAAATGAAAGATGAGAATGGTACGAACTTTTATCGGAATTGGAAGTGAGTCATAATGGTTGCCCGATCGTAAATTAGGTAGCTCTCGTTTTAGTTTTAACAAAAGGGAAAATTTGAGGGATTAAGTTAATGCAGTGGTTTAAGAACAAAGATAATTGATGGATTAATGGATGGTTGGCTGAAACAAGAAAGAACCCTTAATAGCAAATTAAGGACCTGGGTATTATACATTTTAAGGTGAAAGGTTGAAAGTTGGATAGGACCGTGACCCACTATCTAGCAAGATAGGAACCAACGGTATGAGTTTGAACGCCACACCCGAGTTGGTGATAAGTTCGAAACAAAGTCAGATTGATGCCACTAGTTACTAGATAAGTCAATTTGAACCTTGAAGAATAACGAGAGTGAATAACTCACAATATGAGATAATTTCATTCAGAAGCAAAAGTTCTTTTTCAAACAAACTAAACAACTAGTTATAGCCTAAGCTACTAGCTAACTGAATGGTCACAAACAAAGCTTAATGACTAAGTAAATTTAGCTAGAACAAGCTAGAAAATTCCAGAATTAAACCATTAAAATTCCTAACAAGATCCGGCTGAATGGGAAGCTTAAGTGGTCAGCTTAAAGCTTAAGCAAATGTATTTTGAAGAGATGAATGCATGAGAAGGCCAATGGCCATGTCTAGATTCAGCCATAGCTTTAATTGACTCATTGAATTGGCACCTATTGGTTGAATGGTTAGGAGCAATTAAGAAGGTCTTTGAACAGCCCCAAATGTGTGAACATGAAGCCTGAAGAGTCCTTTGAATGTGAACTAAGCCAGACGAATAGACTTGTAACAGTCTGGTTTAGACCCTAGTCAAAACAGTGGTTTCGAGACCACAAATCTGAGTCAAAAAAATATTTTAATATTATTTTCTGTATTTGCAGTATATGATTAAGTATGTGTTAAAGTTCTGTGAGTTAATTTGTCCATCTGTGTGCTTAATTTGCAAAAAAAAAAAAAGATTAAATTGTATAAAAGGTAAAAGTGACATACTATATGTTAATGTGCTTATTTGAATTGGTTTTTAAATGGAGTTGCCTTATGAGGCAAATAAGCCATTTTAAAAGATAGTGCATGGTTAAAGGACATTAATGGCCTTAATGTTTATATGTTTTAATTATTAATTCAAAAAGTTAATATGGTAAATAGATTAATAATATATGTTATAATAAAACAAACATTAAAGATGATGATTATCAACTTATTTTGGTCGAAAATACCAAAGAAGAAGAAAAAAAGAAGAAGCTAGGTTTCGGCTAGCTTTTGATTCAATTCAAGGTATGTTTTTAGTCGGTTTTTAATAATTTCTACGTTTCCGTAATCGTTGCTTCGTTCTCTACAAAACCTATGCCTTAATTTTGAGAACTGATGATGATTTTGAAATGTGTCTTTAATGAACACATTGGCTTTGAAATATATGATGATGAAATATGGAATATATGTGTTAGATTAACATAGTTTTTCTTTGAATTTTTGATGAATTTGAGTGTTTTGGATTAAATTGAGAAAATAGTATTTTGAAGGACAAAATTGTAAAATAAATGAAATGTGGGGACTTGTATGAACTACATGAGAATTTGACTAGGTATGGGTAATATGAAATTTGGTGTATTTTGTGATTTTGTGAAATAGGGACTAAATTGTCCAAATGCAAAAATGTGAGGGTTAATTTGCAAATTGCCCTAAATATGTGTTTTTGGATTGAATTGAATGAGTTAGTGAATAAAAGGATTAAATTTGAATATGTATAGATCAAGAACCGAAGAAAACAGATTTAGATCGAGGGAAGTCGAAAGTTATCGAATAGCCGTTTATCTCCGTTCTTCTCGCACGAGGTAAGTCCATATACTAGTAAATGTATTTGAATTGAATTATTTGTACATATATGAGATTTGAATTGCTATGAATATCCATTGAGAAGGAATGTACATGAAATTCGAGTTTATGCATATATCGACAAGTTATCAGAATGTACATGAAATCTGAGTTTATGCATATATCGACAAGTTATCAGTGTCCGAGAAGTCTTATTTGAACCTAGGGATAGATAGGATAGTATATGTCATGTCATAGGTGTCCGATATTCGATATCATATAAGACCACATCTGGGACGTTGGCATTGATTCTAGATTTCGAGCAAGACCATGTCTGGGACATTGGCATCGATATGAGATTTACATGTAAGAACACGTCTGAAATGTTGGCATCGATATGAGATTTATGTGTAAGACCATGTCTGGGACATTGGCATCGTATTGGTTCGTGTAAGACCCTGTCTGGGATAGTGGCATCGATATCTGGTTATGTGTAAGACCACGTCTGGGACGTTGGCATTGTACGACTATTTCGAGCACTCTGAGTATCCTATTTAGTTCCGAAAGGTTCAACGGGCGAGTCCAAGAAATGAATGATTATATGTGAAATCCATCTGTTTCAGGTATGTCCAAAATATATGCTTGAATAAGCATTTGAGGTAAGTTAATATGTACATTGATGCTATGAACAAAGTGTGATATGTGTAAGCTTGATAGTTGAGCAAAAGAGATGCTTGGGATAAGATGTGTTGGTAAGCAATGGCAAACCAATTGAGCTAAAGAGAAACTTATGTGTATGGAATAAAGATTTACTTATGAACATGATTGCCATGCTTATAATTGAATGCTTATATGTTAAGTTTATTTGTGTATGGCTTACTAAGCTTTTGGAAAGCTTACTTTGTGTGTGTTTGTTCTGTTTAATAGATCGTTAAAGCTATGATAGGCTCAGGGACCGTCGAGGATCATCATCACACTACTTAAACTCATTTTGGTACCTTTTGGAAATGTATATAGTTAAATATGGCATGTCTAGGCTAGTTGTTTTGGAGTATGTTTGAGAAATGTATATATGTAGCCATGTGATATAGCTAGATAAGTGATTGTGTTTTGTATGTGATGTTATGCTAAATGATGTTGGTTTTGGTATAATTTCATGCTTATGAAATAGTCAAGGTTGTGGTAAGCATATGGATGCAATATGAGTATGTATGTTTGATTAATGAAATGGATATATGAAAGGTAAGATGTGAATGTATCATGCTTGGTTATACATGTGTTTTAGTTGTGCAATTTGGTGTATAAATTGGCATGATTAGAACTGAGATTGAATGGGATGATATGATGATCATTTGACATGATATTGGTTACCAATTTTGTGTATGGAATATTGATTATTTGAGCTTGTAGGGATGACCCTTGTGTGGGTGGCAATTTGGCCTTAAAAATGGCCTATAATTGCCCACACGGTTGAGCACACGGGCGTGTGGCTCGACCGCATCCCTCGTGGTTGTAATTCAGAACAAGTCAGGATTGATCACGGGCTGGACACACGGGTATGTGACTGTCCATGTGGTGCAAGTCAGGATCGACCATGGGTGAGACATACGGGCATGTCCACGGCTGTGTGGATAAGTCAGTATATATGCCCTGTTTTGACACGGCTTAGACACACGGGCGTGTCTGAGGCTGTGGGAGGTACACGGGCATGTCTGAGGCCATGGGAGGCATACGGCCTGCCCACACCGGCGTGTGGCCTCTGTAACTTAGAAAAATTTTTAAATTTCTGAGAATTTCTTTTTGTGTTCGATTTAGTCTCGACCCTATTTTAAAGTATGCTTGAGGTCTTGTTGACCTATCTAAGGGACACTTTGATTGGATTTGACGAATTATACCATGATATGTCTGTAAAAGATTTTGTTTGTTTGGTAATGCCTCTTAACCTAATCTGACGACAGATACGGGTTAAGGGTGTTACATTTGATTGGTATCAGAGTTACAATTTAGTCATTTCTCGGACTAACGTAGCGTGTAAGAGTCTAGCTATACATGCCATATTATATGAAATGTGATAGTGTGATGAATCTTGACGTATAAAATGTGTTTATCGTATAGTAATGGATCCCAAAAGAGCCGTAGCTGACGATGTTGAAAGTAACGCGCCTGCTCCCGCTCAATGGGACAGCGCCATCTGATTTGGGGCCGGCTACAAGTGGTCAAGAGGAAGAGGCTAAACAAGCTTTCTTCCAAATGATGAGTGAGTGGTTCACTCAATTTGTGAGAAATAATCTGACTGTTTCACAACCTCCGCCTCATCTAATCCCCCTCAGACTTTAGTTATGCCTTCGATTATAAATATGAATCTGTTGAACAAGCCTCTGGTCGACAAAATTCGTAAGTATGGGGCTGAAGAGTTCAGGGCTACTAATGATGATGATGTTGAAAAAGCCGAGTATTGGTTAGAAAACACTATCTGAGTATTTGATGAGATGTCTTTGACACCAAAAGAAAGTATTAAATGTGTTGTATCTTTGTTACGAGATGCGGCCTATCAATGGTGGAATACTCTGATTTCAATGGTTCCAAAGGAACGGGTTACTTGGGATTTCTTCCAGTCTGAGTATCG
Source organism: Gossypium rotundifolium (assembly GCA_025506655.1). Classification (NCBI taxonomy): domain Eukaryota; kingdom Viridiplantae; phylum Streptophyta; class Magnoliopsida; order Malvales; family Malvaceae; genus Gossypium; species Gossypium rotundifolium. The sequence goes on along the minus strand of CP106722.1, from coordinate 99,221,199 downwards.
AAAGAAATATATCAGTCAAAAATTCATTGATCAAAAACGAAAGGAATTCCTGGATTTGAAATAGGGCCGCTTGTCTGTTACAGAATACGAACGAGAGTTCGTGAGACTAAGTCAGTATGCTCAGGAATGTGTATCAATGGAAGCGATAATGTGTAAGAGATTTGAAGATGGCCTAAATGAAGATATCCGATTGCTAGTTGGTATTCTGGAGATAAAAGAGTTTGTTGTGCTAGTTGACCGAGCGTGCAAAGCTGAGGCACTCAGGAAAGATAAAAGAAAAGCTGAGCTGAAGCCAGAGATATGAGAAAGAGATTTTTGAACAAATTATTTCAGTCTGCTTCGAAGAAATTTTGAGATGAGCATAGCTGTTCAAAGGCTAATGTTGGACATTCGGGTAGAGATCGAGTTAGATCACAGTTGAGCTCCAAAGCTCTTGTAACATCAATGGCTAGTGTTGGAAATGTCCAATCTGATCGACCTGAATGTAAGCATTGTGGTAAAAGACATCCGGGAAGTTGTAGATTCAATGATCGAGCTTGCTCCAAATGTGGATCGTTAGATCATTTCATCCGTGATTGCCCAGAGTCTGTTGAGTAAGAGATTGTTTAGGACCTCAGATTCGATAATGTCCCAGCGAGAGGTAGACCTTCCTGAAATGCAAGAAATGTTAGTGGTATTCAGAGGTCTACGAGGGATACTATTGCGAGATCTGAAGCTAGAGCACCTGCTAGAGCGTATGCCATTCGAGCTCGGGAGGAAGCTTCATCTCCAGATGTTATAATGGATAAATTTACTCTTTATGACACTTCTGTGATTGCATTGATAGACCCTGGTTCTACTCATTCTTATGTATGCATGAACTTTGTATCCAGTAAGACTTTGCTTGTAGAGTCTACTGAGTTTGTTATAAAAGTATCGAACCCCTTAGGTAAAAGTGTCCTAGTTGACAAGGTATGCAAGAACTGTTCGTTGATGTTTCAAGATATCTATTTTCCTGCTGATCTGATGCTATTACCGTTTGATGAATTTGATATAATTCTAGGTATGGACTGGTTGACATTACATGATGTGGTTGTGAATTGCAAAAGAAAGACTTTTGATTTGAGATGTCAGAATGATGAAATAGTTCGAGTTGAGTCTAATGATTTGGCTGGATTACCTGCTGTGACATTTGTGTTGAAAGCTCAAAGTTATGTGAAAAAGGGGTATGAAGCATATTTTGCTTATGTGATTGATTCAAAAGTAAATGAAAAGAAAGTTGAATCAGTGCCTATTGTCTGTGAGTTCCCTGATGTGTTCCTTGAAGAGTTACCGGGATTGCCTCCGATACGTGAAGTTCAATTTTGTATAGATCTGTTGCCTGTTACGACTCCCATTTTGATAGCTCCATACAGAATGGCACCAACAGAGTTGAAAGAGTTAAAATCGCAGTTGCAAGAGTTGAATGACAGAGGATTTACAAGATCGAGTTTCTCACCTTGGCGTGCTCCTGTTCTGTTTGTGAAAAGGAACGATGGCACGATGAGAATGTGCATTAATTATCGTCAGTTGAACAAAGTGACTATAAAGAACAAATATCCGTTGCCCAGAATCAATGATTTGTTTGATCAGCTTAAAGGAGCTACTGTGTTTTCAGAGATAGATCTAAGATCGGGATACTACCAGTTGAGAGTAAAAGATTCAGACATTCCGAAAACTATTTTCAGAATGAGGTACGGGCATTATGAGTTTTTAGTTATGCCTTTCAGACTAACGAATGCTCCTGCTATTTTTATGGATCTGATGAACAGAATGTTAAGATCGTACCTAGATCGATCTGTTGTTGTATTCATCACTACAATAAAACAGACTTTTAGCGGCGTTTTTTAGCCTTTAGCGGCGTTTATAAGCGCCATTAAAAGTATTTGCGGTGCTTTTAGAAGCGCCGCAAAAAACGCCGCTAAATCAAACGCCACAAACTTTAGCGGTGTTTTTGAGAAAAAAAGCCACTAAAGGTCATAACTTTTAGCGGCGCTTCTCCTACAAACGCCGCTAAAGGTCATGACTTTTAGCGGCGCTTTTCCCACAAACGCCGCTAAAGGTCATGACTTTTCGCGGTGCTTTTCCCACAAACGCCGCTAAAGGTCATGACTTTTAGCATTTCCCACAAACACCGCTAAAAGTCAACTTTTAGCGGCGCTTCTCCCACAAACGCCACTAAAGGTCATGACTTTTAGCGGCGCTTTTCTCACAAATGCCGCTAAAGGTCATGACTTTTAGCGGCGCTTTTTTCACAAATGCCGCTAATTTGTACAGATTTGCATTATACAATTTGTTCAATATTATACCCCTCCTACACTAAAACCAACCAATAACAGTAAATATAGCATATAATTCCAACCAAAACAACAAATTTAGCATAAAAATCACACCAAATGCATTAATTCTAAATGATACTTGAAATTCAATTAATTAAATGAATGAAAATATTGTTACAATAATGTTAAATGTAATAATGTTAAAATAATCTTACAATGAGAAACTAAATGTCTAAGATGGCGGCTTCTGCGATTGCTGAAACATCCACATCATATGCTGAAGCTGGAGTTGGAGCTCATCGTACTTTCTATTCTGCTCTGCTAGCATCGATGCTGTCTCTGCCTCCCTTGCTGCTGCTGTTGCCTCCCTCGCTGCTACTGCTTCCGCATTCGCTCTAAGTTGTTGCTGGAGTTCTTCATATTTTCTTTGAACATCAGCAATTTGCTGCCTCTGCTCAACCGTGCTCTCTTGCATCTGAGCTATCTGGTCTTTTAGCCTCTGAACTTCAGCACGAGATTGACCCCTGGAAGGCATGTATTGCTGGGATCCGGATCCAAAATATTGGGTCGGGGTAACACCAGATCCTTGAAATCGAACCCGACCATACCTTGCAAGACCAAAAACATCAGTGATAATTCTATTATAAATATACTCAAGATTAACAGAATTATTAGTCGAAGCAGTCGTACCTTTTAGGACCCAAAACATTGGTAATAATTCTGTTATCAATCTCCTCAAGATTAACAGAACTATCAGTCGAAGCAGCCGCTTCATACTCCACCTTCTTCTACTTTAGTTTATCCTATTAAATCAATGAAAGAGTTAGAAACAAAATATATAATAAGAAGGAATGCAACATAACTTAACATTATAAATTTAAAACTACAAACGATGAATTAAACTATTATAATTAAGCATTAGAAATATTTATAATAAATCAAATTTTATTAAGTAAATATACCATAATTTCTGCAGCTTCGGATGTTATCAGAGATCCATCCTTCTTCCTATGCATAATGTCAAAAAGCTGAAGGCGTCCAACTTTTTGACCAGACGAAGCTTTCTACATTGTAGCAGAAAAATATAATTTAATAGTATAAAGTCATTAATATTTGACAGAATTAATAAATTATAATACCTCGGCCTCAGCTACACAAGCAAAACTTCTGGAACTTGCCGTGTGCGTGAATTTTTGTTTCTGTCTGCTGCTTGTTCCAACTCGCTCACGGTCCTACATAATGGAATTTGAATTATGTATATAGTAAATACGATAAACCAAAAAATTTATAAGACTTTAGAAGTACATAATACCTCTCCTTTCTTTGAATTTCAGAATCTAACTTGATCTTCCCATTGGTACCTCAACATTCTCGGCGGGACATTTCTTAATTTTTCGTCGAGGCTTATGTCTTTCTTAAAATATTGTTTTTTCAGTGTGCTTTTATTGTCTCTCCATTTTTTACCCAATATCTTCTTAACATAGTCATCGGAGACCTCTAAAGCAAATCTCTCCTGAACAAAAAAAGTTCAAAAAGTTAATATAAATGAAAGTTAAATCAAAGTATTATAAATTACATTCACGTTTTGTTACCTTAATATTATCGAGAGCCTGATTTTTGTTGGCATCAGACAAGTGATGCCATGATTCGTAGTTAATGGGCAACATATTGGCATTTCATGCTATAATGCCCAAATAGCCTGCTAACAGTCGAGCTTCAGATCCAACAGGTTGGCCATGATTGTTTCTCCTTACTTTAACACGCTCGGCAGGCTCTAAGTAGTATAAATCTTTAAGCAATGTACGTCCCGACCTCTGCGTGTCCCACCACCTTCAGCTAAAAAATGATATATTATTATATTAAAATTGAAAAATGAATCAATAATAAAATTCAACATGTATGTAAAATAAAGTTAACATTACTTTGAAATTCTACAGGCTCATCATCTATGTCCGGCAGACTAGAAGATCCAATAACTGTTTGCTGTTCACTATTTGCTTCTTCTGAATTTGGAGTATTGTGGACAATACTTAAATCTCATAATCGTCTTCTAGGCATTTTTCCTGCAATACACATAATAGACTTAGTCTCGTAGCTCATGATGGTTTGGAGTTTGGACCAATGCCAATCCTTGTTTTATTAATAATATTTTGAAACTAGTCGTGTTATTGATCATGAATATCGTATTATTGCCAGTCTAATAGTGTTAAAAGCAAATATATAAATTTAAATATAAGTAACCAAATTCAAAAAAGAAATGCAAGTTTACCTAAAATGAAATAATAAAAATATAAGAATAGAAAAAGCTTTGACCATTTCACTTTGTTCTCTTTTTTTTTCCAATATCTCTTTACAGCAATTCGTGGTAGATTACTATTAAATGAAAATGGCTCGGAAGTTAAGGCATCATACATCTTCAAGATTTTCCAACCAAAATTGGTAGGCAAAACAAGGGGATTTTAATAGACAAAATATCATTTAAAAGCATATTGCAGCGGTTGCAATTTTATTGAAATAACTGTATGGTTGAGAAAACAAAATGAACCAAAGAATCGTAACATCTTTTCGATCCATCGGTCATGAAGCATACAAGGCTTAAAACTGCTAAAAGAAGCTTCCAAGAGAAAAGGAAGCAACACGTGGAATAACAACTAAAATGCTACTAGCTTCCCATCACTACGAATTGGGATCGAAAGAGATGTCTACCCTACAGGCAAAGCAGAACAGTACCCCTACTTGCATGATTATATCAAGCATACAATGATGTAAATGCTCAATAAACCGATTTTACATTACAATCACGCTACATTTATGATAACATTGAAAAATAAAAATAAATATTATAGTCATGAAAAGGTGATAATTCAATCATATAATTTGGAGGTTATTAAAGTAATATATGGAAGTGTTTCGGATATTTCAAATTTTACTCTAATTAGAGGAATATGTCGAATACTATCTCAAGAAGAATAATGGATACAACTGCTACATTTTTATGGAACATAATCAAAGTGCGAATCATTTAGCCAAACTGACCTTTGCAAAAAAGGAGGATCTACAATTGGTTGACACTCCTACACTCCTACACTCCTACACTCCTCCAATGCTTTTTGCTGGAATGAAAAGGAAAGAAAAGGAATCAAGCATATAAAATTATGCATTCAAATAAAACCAATCTCGATTAACATATTTCGACAAAACAAAACAAACGGAAGGCAAGATACCCAAAACCATATTCATCAAGAATGGTAGATGATTACTTTTTTCTTGCATTTTGCATTGTAAAATTCAAAGATAAAGCCAAAGCAGATGGTAAAGAACCAAAATCATAATCGACATAGCAATGAACAAATGACTAAAACAAAAATACAACTGGTAGTAAGTGTCGAATGCTTAGTTATATTTGACATTTGCATTTGCATCAAGAACAGGGTAGATTATTACTTTTTTTTTTTGTTTTTCCGAATAGTTATATTTGACATTTGCATCATAGTCATACTTAGATATGAACACAATGCATATAAAATCTTTAATTACATGAACAAATTTCAAATACAGAGAGTAAAACCTGGCTAAATTTAGTTGTTGATAAAATGATTTTGTTAGCTAAGTGGTCCTGTCAAGCAAAGAGTTAACCAAAAACACTCCAGTTGGGATGATTAAATTTTCTGCTATATAGCAAGGGAAGGGAGAAATATGCGACCTAAAACCACAAAGTAAAACAAAACAATCTATCCAGACTCCAATCAGCAAGGCAGCAAAAAGTAGAACAAGGGAAATCCAAGACAGATTTAACAATTGAAGCCATGGTAGACAGACAACACAATGATAAGAATCAAGGCAATCAGGATACCCAAAATGATCAATTTTCTCTTTTACAAAGCGCATCTTTCTCCTCATCTTTGTTCCTCTTGCCTAAAATCTTGGGCACTGTAATTCAATTTTAAATTAAATGCACCTCCATCAAGATATGAGGTATAAAGAAACCATTCCATACAAAATATTTACAATAGAAACTTACATTGAGAAAAATTATTATTTTTTTAAAAAATTAAAGTATAGATTTTTTGAGAAAACTAAGAAATGAATGTCACAACTCACTACTTAATTAAAAAGACATGTTATTACCATCCGTAAAAACTACCAAATAAACTCTACATGCATCAACCGAGGAGTTGTGACATCAACCGAGGGACCCCAAAACATAAATGAAAAGGCAAAAATACAAATGACAAGCAAAAAAAAAAAAAAAAACATAGTAGTCGATAAACTGACTAAAGAACAATGATACAAACATCAATAGATTTGAAAGGACGAACCAAAACAGTTTTTCATAACGCTGAGAACCAAAAACTCAAACAAAAGCAGACTGAAAAACAAGGAAAGATGCATAGATCTGAAATTTAAAATAGAGATGAAAAGGTAGAGACATTCTTTTCTAAAGATGAAAACCAAAAAACCAACAGAAAAAAGAAGAAGAGAGGCATAGATTGAGAAAAATTATAATAATTTCTAGACTTGATAAGGAAACAACTTCACCAAAGCACAAAGCAGTCGTTTCAGTTACCCAAAAAATGTAGACTAAATAGGACTAACCCGTAAGCGAAGGTTCTTAGTTTTATCCACCAGCAACTCAATCTTCAATTTAGGGATTTCAGAAGAAAGGGGAAATGAAATTCAGAAGAAGGGGAAATTGATTCAATTGGGTTTAATGGTTGGGGGAAATAGAGGAGAGTAAAACGGCGATCTTTTGCCTAAGGCAATTCAAGCTTTGCAACGTTTATCAACTAGCACCCTACAGACATACTTATCGCGGCGTTTAACAAAAAACGCCACTAAAAAAAATACAAAACTACATCATTTTAATTAAAATACAATAACGTTTTTGCGGCGTTTTTGATTAGCGCCGCTATATCCCAACCTTTTGCGGTGTTTTTAGTAAAACGCCACTAAAACATAAACGAACAATTTGTGGCACTTCTTAACAAACGCCACTATATCATATACTATTGCGGCGTTTTAGTAAAAACACCACTAAAACCATGATAAAACGGCTGCATTTTCAGTCTCGGAGAACATATTTGCGGCATTTTTTTTATGAAAACGCCACTATTCTCAATTTTAATTTTTTTAATTTTTTACTTATTTTTTCTTTTAAAATTTTTTGCTAAGATTATCATTTTTGGAATTTTATTTTTGAAAATTCCAAAATATTAAACTTTTAAGAAAATTTGAATTTTTTGAAGATTTTATAATTTTAAATTAACATATAAAATTTTTATTTTAATTTTTTCCAATTTTGATTTTAATTTTATTTCAATTATGGTTTAAATGTATAGTTGAAACTTTAATTTTCATTTAATCATACACATTACTTTAAAATATAAATACATCAATATATTTTTATATATGTATGCAATATATAAATAAAAATGATTTTAATTATATTAATAATTGTGTTAATATTTTACAAGATATAGATCAAATTAAAGTTCGTGTATACAATTGCACACTAAACCATTGTTCATGTATGCTTTTGGGATTTAACCCATTTTGATTTATTTTCTAAAAAATCCAAGATTAATCCCTAAATCATAAACCTTAGACCCTAAACCTTAAACCCTAAACCCTAAATCCTAAGCCCTAAACTCTAAACTTTAAACCCCAAACTCAAAGCCCTAAACCATAAAACTCAAATCCTAAACTCTAAACTGCAAACCTTAAACCATAATCTGAGACCAACTTTTTGGGAATTCATGTGGCCAATGTTAGTGTAGTACAAAACATATATTTTAATAGCTAACACATTAAACATAAATCCCTCATGAGGGATTTCAGTTTTAGGATTTTGGGTCATATAGCTAACACCCTAAATCCTAAACCCTAAAATCTTATACTTAAACCATAAACCCTAAACTCAAAAACATAACAATTAACTATTCCCCCCCAAACCCTTAACCCTAAACCTATAAACCATAAACTATAAACCCTAAACCTAAAACCCTAACCCATTAACCATTTCCCCTTAAACCCCTAACGCTAAACCTTAAACCCTAACCACTAACACTTAAACCTTAATACCGATAAACACTAAGATATTAAACACTATACAATAAACCCAAACAACAAAATTTAAAACACTAAACCCATACACTAAAATAACAAACCCTAAACCATGAAATTAACATACTAAACATTAAACCCTAAATCAATTTTAATAGCTTAATTTGTAACTTAAATGAAAACTTCTAAATTGTTTAGTTAGCAATTTGTAACTTTTCATGATTAAGTAACTAAAATGAAACTTTCTCATTGCTTATAAGTGAATGTATCAAAAATAAAATATAATTCAAAGCAAGAATAAGAAAAAAATATGAAAAACTTTTAGCGGCGTTTTTCAAAAGCGCCACTAATGCCCAGGTCTTTAGCATCGTTTCTTTAAAAGCGCTGCTAATGCTCAGGTCTTTAGCGGTATTTCTTTAAAAGCACCGCTATTGCTCAAGTCTTTAGCGACGTTTTTTTAGAAGTGCTGCGAATGCTCAGGTCTTTAGCGGCGCTTTTAAAAAAACACCGCTAAAGACCTGAGCATTAGCAGCGTTTGGGAAAAAAAACATCGCTATTTCTCTTTTTTCGCGGCGTTTTGGAAATAAACACCGTTATTGCTCAACTTTTTGCGGTGTTTTCTTTCATACACCGCTAACGGATAATATTTGCGGCGTTTTTCATTAAAATGCCACTAAAAATGCCGCTAAAAGTCTGTTTTGGTGTAGTGCATTGACAACATTTTAATTTATTCTCAGATGAAACTGAGCATACCGAGCATCTGAGAATTGTGTTGCAAACTCTGCGAGAAAAGCATTTGTATGCGAAATTCAGCAAATGTGAATTATGGTTGCGTGAAGTTAGTTTTTCGGGACATATTGTATCAGCCTCCGGAACACGAGTTGATCTGAGTAAGATTTCTGCTATTCTGGAATGGAAGCCTCCGAAGAATGTGTCTGAAGTTCGCATTTTTTGGGACTTGCTGGTTATTATTGAAGGTTCATAAAAGGTTTTTCGATGATAGCTACTCCGTTGACTAGATTGATTAAGAAAGATGTGAGGTATGAATGGTCCGATAAATGTCAAAAAAGTTTTGATCAGTTGAAATCCCTTTTGACTGAAGCTCTAGTTTCGGTACAGCCAAAATCGGATAAAGAATTCATGATTTATAGTGATGCTTCACTGAATAGAATAGGTTGTGTTTTGATGCAAGAAGGCAAAGTAATAGCTTATGCTTTGAGACAACTAAAGCCTCATGAAAAGAACTATCCTAATCACGATCTTGAGTTAGCTGTGATTGTGTTGGCATTAAAGATTTGGCGTCACTACCTCTTCGGTGAAAAGTGTCATGTGTTTTTGGATCATAAATGTCTAAAGTATTTGATGACCCAGAGAGATTTGAATCTGTGCAGAGAAGATGGCTAGAGTTGTTGAAAGACTATGAGCTTGTGATAGATTATCACCCGGGTAAAGCAAATGTCATTGCCGATGCACTGAGTCGAAAGTCATTGTTTGCATTACATGTAATGAATGCTCATTTAGACTTGTCTGGTAATGTTTCGGTGATGGCTGAATTGAAAGCAAAACCGTTGTTTTTACGACAAATTTGTGATGCTTAGAAAGTTGATAATGAAATACTAGCGAAACGAGCTCATTGTGATTTGAACTCTGATTCTGAATTTCAAATTGATGTTGATGATTGCTTAAGGTTCCGAGATCGAATTTATGTTTCGAGAAACTCAGAGTTGATTCAGTTGATTTTGAATGAAGCACATAACGTCGCCTATCTGTTCATCTGGGAAGTACAAAGATGTATCATGATCTGAAGCAACACTATTGGTGGTCTGGTATGAAACGAGACATATCTGACTTTGTGTCAAAATGTTTAGTCTGTTGGCAAGTTAAAGCTGAACATCAGGTTCCATCTGGTTTGTTGCAACCGATCCTAATTCCTGAGTGGAAATGGAATCGAGTAACGATGGATTTTATTTCTAGACTGCCTTTGACTCCAAGAAAGAAAGATGTGATTTGGGTTGTAGTTGATCAATTGAAGAAATCTACCCATTTTATTCCGGTGCGATCTGATTACTCACTTGATAGATTAGCTGAGTTTTACATTTCTGATATTATAAGATTGCACGGAGTACCATAGTCTATTGTGTCTGAGATTGAAATTCGACCTGGTTTGACCTATGAAAAAGAACCGATCTGTATCTTAGCTCGTGAAATGAAAGAATTAAGAAATAAGAAAATTCCGTTAGTGAAAGTGTTGTGGCATCAACACAGAGTGGAAGAGGCTACGTGGGAGCCTGCAGATTCAATAAGACATCAATATCTGAATCTGTTTAATGGTAAGATTTTCGGGGACAAAAATCCCTAAGGGGGGAGAATTGTAACAGTTCGGTTTAGACCCTAGTCAAAACAGTGGTTTCGGGACCACAAATCCAAGTCAAAAAATATTTTAATATTATTTTTTGTGTTTGCAGTATATGATTAAGTATGTGTTAAAGCTCTGTGAGTTAATTTGTCCGTCTGTGTGCTTAATTTGAAAAAAAAAATTAAATTGCATAAAAGGTAAAAGTGACATACTATATGAAACACCCCAAACCCGACCCACGAGCCTTGACCGAATCTGGTATGTTCCCCGGTGTAAACCATTTCAAATTCTTTTGTTACTTTGGAAAATCTGGGTTTTTTGAAAGAACGATTGTTTTTGGGTTGGGCTCGAGTTAAAAACAAGTTTATTTTATATTGGAAACCCCTTTAGGTTGGGCTACAAAAACACTTAGGAATTAATTTAAAATAAATTTATTTAGTCTTTAATTCATAAAAATTTTCGTAACATAATACTTTAAAAGTAAAATAAAATAGTTCACTATGGCCTTATTACATCAAATAAATCCAAATAATTGGAAGTACTTAATTAAAAATAAAAGTCCGAATCGTAAAATTTCTTGCTGTGCATGGCCACCTTTAAGCTCCCGCCGACCCGGTCCATTACTGATCATCACCTGAAAAATGTTCCCACAAAGGGGTGAGCCAAACAGACTCAATGTGTACACAAACACTATGTCCAAATAGATTCAGGCATATTATCACATCACATACATAATCATATAGCAGATATAAAATAATGATGCAACCCGAACCCAAACCTATATGCCATCTGCTACACATCACCCGTACCATCCTGCACACCGTGGGGACTACTAAGTCAACCCTCCATCCGCTATACACCATCGAAGGCAGTCGCTGCTGTCGACGTGCTCATCGCCCTTATAAAATTCATGGTCTTAGGTCACCACATTCAGATATCGTGGTCTTAGGTCACCACATTCAGATATCGTGGTCTTAGGTCACCACATTCAGTTATCGTGGTCTTAGGACACCACATTCAGATATCGTGGTCTTAGGTCACCACATTCACTTCCCCTTTTCATATAACCCATATGCCCCATATCATACATATCATGCATTAACATGCCAAATTCTTATTTCACATTCTCATAATGTCATATGTGTGTCGTAACAGATATTTAACATAATCCTAGTAGGAGTAGGAAACGTACCTGAGTACTTTGTACCATAACATGGTACCTTAGCCGTATTCACATTCTTATAAACATGCTCATATTAAATTTAGCCATAATTCTTATTAAAAGTTAGTGTGGGGTACACACCTGATTCGCTTTAGCAAGTTCACTCCAAATCCCGAAAAGCTTGATCTAATGCCTTAGATCTTAAATCTCTACATTTGATCAATCACTTAATACTTAGTAAAGAGCCATTCGGCCATAAAACCAAATCCCAGTAGGATTAGTACACTTAATGTAACACCCTAAAAATCTGAGTATTGATATATTGCATGATTTGGTGTTTAGACTATGAAGAAAAAAATTTCTTACTTTTATTTTTGTGTTTATTTTAGTCCTGAAGAAGAGTATAGCATAATTTGGGGTAAGGACTAAATTAATATATTTGAGAATTATTGAAGAGAAGCAAGTGTCATTAATATTTAAGTTAAATTAAGTGTTAACAAGTGACATAAGATGAGTACATGACATGGTGGTGTTGGCGCATGAGTTGTAGCATGAGGGAGAGGTTCAATCCTTGTTTAGCATCTAGGTATATTTTATTTTAATTTTTCGCACATGTATAGCAAGTGTCGCCAAGCATTATTATGGTAAGTGTTGACCTTGTTATTTTTGGTTAGTATATCAAAGGAATAAGATAAGTGTAAACATATGGCATGGAATCAAAACTTATGGAAAGATATGGAGACATGGGGCAAGTATCAAGGAGAATGTTTTGGAAACAAAATCATGGCCAATTGACCATGCATTTGGACAGCAATATGGTCTAGGGAGGGAGCCGAATTTTTGGTGTTGGCTTGGTTAGGATTTGAAGTCTCTTTTTGGTCATTCTTAGCATTTTGTGCATAGTTTTGAAACTCCTTCTCTACCTTTCTCCCTTTTGCCGAAATTGTGCTTTTGGTAAAGCCTAATTCTTTGACCATTTGGTCATTTTTGTTCATCTTTTGAATTTTCTCTTATGCTTCTTCTTAGTGCCGAAATTGTTAGTACCAAAAAGCCATTCTTTTCTTTTCTTCTCCCCATTGCCGAAAATACAAAGCTATCAAATTCATCTCTTTTCTTCCTCTTTTCTTCTCCTTGAAAACCGAATCTTTATTATCATCTTTTCTCTTATTTTATTTCTTTTCACTCATCTTTTCTCCATTGTTTTATCCATGGCCGAATGTTGGTGAGCCATAACCAAATCATTTTTCTTTTCTTTGGTTATCATAGCCGAATCCTCCATCACTTAGAGACATCATTCTCAATCGTTTCTTTTCAACCGTGGACAAAAAGGGTAAGAGTTTTTTTTTAGTTTCGTTTAGTTAATAGAGGTTTGGCCGAATTTTAATGGTGGTAAGAGGATCTTTTGGATCAAAATTTATTATTCCTTCTATTAAACGTTTCCAATGGTTATATTTTAGTGCACTAACGGAAGATCAGAAATCAAGTGGTCGTGAGTGACATAGAACGCTTGGATCGATTCTCCTTGTGGAACAAGAATATTGTGGTAAGGAAATCTCGTTCTCAAAACCCTTAGTCATAATCGATATGAATATTATTAGGACGTGCTAACAATCTTTTGATCTTGAAGACTTTCAAAATAGGGAAGAAAAGGGCGGTGTTTAGTTATATTAAGAGGGGCGGATCCACTATTCCCCCTAAGTTTAAACGAAGAGCGGTTTCGACAGTCCGGGATTTTCCACCGGGTTGCGGACCATCTACCGAAGGAAATCAATTATTCGAAGTAGTAAGAACTCCCGAGCTTTTATACGTTGGTGGATTCTCAACGTATAACGAACCAATAAATGAAGAGAAACCAAAAATTGAAGTGATTCAAAATCAAGAGGGTAAGGTTTTGGATCTAATATCGATAATGTATTTTTATACAAAATAGTGTTCTAACGGATCGAAATATGTTTTAGGTGTCGAGGAGCAAGAAGGATTAGTACTCTCGATATCGAGGTGTGTAACTTCACACTTTTTCTCGGGTTTGGATGTATGCGATATTGAGTAAAATTGTAAAAACGTTTAGATCGGTTTAAAACGTAATAATTGGTATTTCGACGAAAATACATGAAAATGGCAAAGTTGTAGAAATTACGAAAAAACCCTCGAGAAATTAATTGTAAATATGTAAAATTGTATATCTCGTAATAATTGGGCCGAAATCACTGTTAGATCGATAATTGGGCCGAAATCTCTGTTAAATTGAAAATTGGGCGAAATCTCATTAGATCGATAATTCAATGAAATCTCATTAGATCGATAATTGGGCCGAAATCTCTATTAAATCGATAATTGGGCCGAAATCTCTGTTAGATTGATAATTGGGCCGAAATCTCTATTAGATCATAATGGGCCGTAATCTCTGTTAAAATTGTTAAACCAATTTGAAATCCCGCTAGATTGATAAATGGGCCAAATTTCGCTAAATCATAAATTTGGGCATAAGTTGTTAAATTGTTAATTGGGCCAAATGTTATTTTTGGGCCTTATTTTAATAAATAAAAATTTTGGAAATATTGACTCTTGTTAATGGGCCTTTCGATTAAATCATTGTATAATCACGGGTTTACTTTGCATACATATTGCATGGGTTGGGAAAATGATGAAGAGAAGAAGGCTGTTGCCAAAATCTAGTTCGGTGGCCTTGCCACAAAATTATGGCTATTTGCCTCTAGTTCGTGGCTCGCCACAAAAGCAATAAATGGCTATTTGCCTCTAGTTCGGTGGCTCGCCACAAAATAATAATTGGCTCAATGCCTCTAGTTCGATGACTTTGTCACAATCTAGTTCGATGGCTCGCCACAATTATAAAATGGCTTAAAGCCTACGATTGGTGTGATGGCGGGGTGGGTTGACTTGATCCCCAGGTGTGATGGTTGGTAGGGGTGTGTAGCGGATGGAATTAGGTTTGGGAGGAAAAATTCATTTTACATGCATGTTATTAATTATGTTTTCATTATGCTATTTATTATGTTATTAATTATGTTGTTAATTCTGCTTATGGGCTCAAGGCCCAAATTCATAAATTGAAAATCTGGCCCAGTGAACAAAGTAAGTGAGTTATACACTGAGTTCTAAGTAACTCACCCCCTTAAATTTTTCCATCTCAGGTAATGGAAATTGACGTGGACTTGGGCCGGGGATGACTTCGTGGAGGCCATACTGCAAAACATGGGTTTATTAAACTCTGAACTTTTTAATAAGTATTTTACTATTTTGGGTTAATGTAATAAGGGCCTCTATAAATAATTTATGGATTTTTATGTGTGTTTGGTTTTAAACTATATTTTGGACATTTAAATATGGGCTTATGATTATATGATGTTTTTATTAAAAATAAATTTGGGTTTTCAAATATATGAAATTCCTTTATAAATCTTTTATTATTGTTAACTCTTAAACAAATTACCTAAGGGTTTTTGATAATACAATGTTAATAATGTTTTTCAACTAATGTTTTCTAACATTCATCAAATTAAAATACTCTTCTGATTTTTATTAAACCCCGTAATTAAAAATAATATTGTAGTTTTCAAATTATTGAAGATTTTTAAGATAGCTCGATTCATGTAACAAACCAAATCTAGTCTTAATGCATAGACCGAGTTTGGGGTGTTACACTTAAATCCTTACCTTGCTGTCGATTGATGTCTAATCAAATGCCGGAAACTTTGTATCCTTCTTTCTTGAAATCGGCAATCACTAGATTACTTGAATAGATTAGTTTGACTTTTAAATATTAATGAAACACATCTATTTACTCAACATGGCCTTGGTCGAATGCTATAGATACTTACCTTGTGGATTTTAAATCCGAAACTCACCGAATAACTAGGGAACACGACCTATGGTGTACCTTCGGAAAAGAATTTCTCCTTCCTTGTAGTCGACACTTAGTAAATCCGAAAGATCTCTTCAAAGTTTGGCAACAAGATATTAATGGGGTTAGTCCTAGATTTGCAAATCTTAAAAGAAAAAGGATGAAACCGAATGAGATCTTACCTCTTCAAGAATTGACAACGACTATGTCAATCTCCACTGAGATATTCGGCTTTGAACTTGATGAAAATTTGACTAGAAGTACCCTATATATTCGGCTCTTGAAAGGAGTAATAAGGGTTATGGATTCGGCTTCCACAAGGGTCACAAAAGAAAAGGGTATAGAGTATTAAGGGTAACGGCAATGGTGAAAATAAGGGAATGGAAAGTTCGGCTAGAACAGATAAAAAGAAAAGAAGAAGAAGATGATAGCTTGAGAGAAAAGAGTGCTTGAAAGAGAGGCAAAAGTATGAATGATATTCTATTATCCTTCTTCTAGCTTAAGCCGAAATTACTAAGCTTAGAGTCCCTTACTTGGCAATCACTCCTCCCTTATTTTCCTCTTTATGTCTTTATTTAAATTACCAATAATCCATCAATTATCTCTTAAAATAAATCCATTATTTATCCCTTATTTATCCACCATTTATCTCTTAAAAATAAAAGAATAAAAGCTCCTAAATTATAGCCTTGTGCCGTCCCTTACTGCTAATCTCTGCTGCAAAATAAAACTCTTTTATTTGCTTCTCACGTGATTCGAACCTAGGCTCCTTCCCCCTTGATTGTGGCGTCACTTACTGGGCTTTAAGTGGTACCTCCTAGCCACTTCTCCAAGCCCGTTCTTGTGTCAAATTTTTTCTATTAATTTTCTTAAGACCACCTTGCCTTAGTTTCCTCTTTTAAACATTTCTAAAACATTTCCTTACATTTCCAAGTTTCCAAAAATGTTCACTTTCCTCTTTTAAAC
Organism: Gossypium rotundifolium; assembly: GCA_025506655.1. Lineage (NCBI taxonomy): Eukaryota > Viridiplantae > Streptophyta > Magnoliopsida > Malvales > Malvaceae > Gossypium > Gossypium rotundifolium. The sequence continues at coordinate 99,204,493 of CP106722.1, read as the reverse complement.
TTAACATTTCCAAGTTTCCAAAAATGTTCACTTTCCTTTTTTAAACTTAACATTTCCAAATTTCCAAAAATGTTCACCATACATTCATAATACATAAGACATGCCATTTCGTATAATTAAATCAAAAATGCATAGGCCCATTTTCAGGATGTTACACTATATGTTAATGTGCTTATTTGAATTGGTTTTTAAATGGAGTGTCCTTATGAGGCAAATAAACCAATTTAAAAGATAGTGCATGGTTAAAGGACATTAATGGCCTTAATATTTATATGTTTTAATTATTAATTCAAAAGGTTAATATGGTAAATAGATTAATAATATATGTTATAATAAAACAAATATTAAAGATGATGATTATCATCTTATTTTGGTTGAAAATACCAAAGAAGAAAAGAAAAAGAAGCTAGGTTTCGGGTAGCTTTTGATTCAATTCAAGGTATGTTTTTAATCGGTTTTTGATAATTTCTACGTTTTCGTAATCGTTGCTTCGTTCTCTACAAAACCCATGCCTTAATTTTGAGAATTGATGATGATTTTGAAATGTGTCTTTGATGAACACATTAGCTTTGAAATATTTGATGATGAAATATGGAATATATGTGTTAGATTAACATAGTTTGTCTTTGAATTTTTGATTAATTTGAGTATTTTGGATTAAATTGAGGAAAAAAGTATTTTGAAGGACTAAATTGTGAAATAAATAAAATGTGGGGACTTTTATGAACTACATGAGAATTCGGCTAGGCATGGGTAATATGAAATTTGGTGTATTTTGTGATTTTGTGAAATAGGGACTAAATTGTCCAAATGTGAAAATGTGAGGGTTAATTTGCAAATTGACCTAAATATGTGTTTTTGGATCGAATTGAATGAGTTTATGAATAAAAGGATTAAATTTGAATATGTATAGATCAAGAACCAAAGAAAGCAAATTTAGATCGAGGGAAGTTAAAAGTTATCGAATAGCCGTTTATCTCCATTCTTCCCGTACAAGGTAAGTCGATATACAAATAAATGTATTTGAATTGAATTATTTGTACATATATGAGATTTGAATTACTATGAATATCCATTGAGATCGAATGTATATGAAATCCGGGTTTATGCATATATCGACAAGTTATCAATGTCCGAGAATTCCCGTTTGAACCTAGGGATAGATAGGATATTATATGTCATGTCATAGGTGTCCGATATTCGATATCATATAAGACTAGTCTGGGACGTTGGCATTGATTTGAGATTCCGTGTAAGACCAAGTCTGGGAAATTGGCATCAATATGAGATTTACGTGTAAGACCACGTCTAAGACGTTGGCATCGATATAAGATTTACGTGTAAGACTATGTCTGAGACATTGGCATCGTATTGATTCGTGTAAGACCCTGTCTGGGATAGTGGCATCTATATCTAGTTACATGTAAGACCACATCTGGGACATTGGCATTGTACGACTATTCTGAGCACTCTGAGTATTCAATTTAGTTCCGAAAGGTTCAACGGGTGAGTCCAAGAAATGAATGATTATATGTGAAATCCATCTGTTTCAGGTATGTCCAAAATATATGCTTGAATAAGCATAAGAGGTAAGTTAATAAGTACATTGATGCTATGAACAAAGTGTGATATGTGTAAGCTTGATAGTTGAGAAAAGGAGATGCTTGAAATAAGATGTGTTGGTAAGCAATGGTAAACCAATTGAGCTAAAGAGAAACTTATATGTAAGGAATAAATATTTACTTATGAACTTGATTGCCATGCTTATAATTGAATGCTTATATGTTAAGTTTATTTGCATATGGCTTACTAAGCTTTTGGAAAGCTTACTTTGTGTGTGTTTGTTCTGTTTAATAGATCGTTAAAGCTACGAGAGGCTTGGGGATCGTTGAGGATCATCACCACACTACTTAAACTCATTTTGGTACCTTTTGGAAATGTATATAGTTAAATATGGCATGTCTAGGCTAGTTGTTTTGGAGCATGTTTGAGAAATGTATATATGTAGCCATGTGATATGGCTAGATAAGTGATTGTGTTTTGTATGTGATGCTATGCTAAATGATGTTGGTTTTGGTATAATTTCATGCTTATGAAATAGTCAAGGTTATGGTAAGCATATGGATGCAATATAAGTATGTATGTTTGATTAATGAAATGGATATATGAAAGATAAGATGTGGATGTATCATGCTTGGTTATACATGTGTTTTAGCTGTGCAATTTGGTGTACAAATTGGCATGATTAGAAATGAGATTGAATGGGATGATATGATGATCATTTGACATGATATTGGTTGCCAATTTTGTGTATGGAATATTGATTATTTGAGCTTGGAGGGATGACGCTTATGTGGGTGGCAATTTGACCTTAAAAATGACCTATAATTGCCCACACGGTTGAGCACACAGGCGTGTGGCTCGACTGTATCCCTCGTTTCAAAACAAGTCAGGATCAACCACAGGCTGGACACATGAGCGTGTGACTGGCCGTGTGGTGCAAGTCAGAATCGACCACGGGTGAGGCACATGGGTGTGTCCACAGCCGTGTGGACAAGTCAGTATGTATGCCCTATTTTGACACGGCTTAGACACATGGGCATGTCTGAGGCTGTGGGAGGCACATGTCCTGCCCACACGAGCGTGTGACCTCTGTAACTTAGAAAAGTTTTTAAATTTTCGAGAATTTCTGTTTGTGTTCGGTTTAGTCCCGGCCATATTCTAAAGTATGCTTGAGGTCTCGTTGACCTATCTAAGGGACACTTTGATTAGATTTGACGAATTTGATAAACCATAATTTATACATATTTTAACCCTATGCTTGGCTTATTTTTTAGATGAATTTTCATTAGATTTGATGAATTCGATGATCCTAATCCTTTATTTTCATGTTTTACACTTAGAAGAGCTTAAGGAGTCGTAAAGAACGGGAAACGGGCCAAAAAAGGACAAAATGGACCTACTTCGAAAATTAACACAGCCTGGACTTTCACCCACGGGCAGACCACACGGTCGTGTGTTACGAGCAGAATCGAGCACGGCCTAAGCCATCGCACACGGGCGTGTCACACGGGCATGTCCCTGTTGTACCAAAGTTTAATTATTTTCAGAATAGGTTACTTGTGGGCCAAGAAAGGCATTCTAAAACCTGTATAAACACCCTAGGGGGTGACCTAAAAGAGGACGCCGAGTAGAAGGCAAAAAATAATCGAAGACAACCATCGGGAGTAGCTCGGAAGAAGGATCTCCATCAAGACTGAAGATCTCCTATCAATTTCTCTTGAAGTTTTTGGGTTTTCTTATCTTTTGTAGTTTTCCTTATTTTAAGATGCTTTCTTTTATCAGTATGGACTAAATCCCTTAAATACCTAAGGGGATGAAACCTAAGACGGATCTTATTATTATATGATTTATAAGATAAATACTTGTTCTTATTCTTAATTGTGAGTTCTTATTCTTGTTTTGATAATTCAGGTTATTGATTCAAGTCGAATGTGCTTATTCAGAAGAGCAAAAGTCCCTATTCAAGAGTAGATCAACACAATTAAGCGGAGTTGATTCCAACCTTAGAAATAGGGAGACGAAAATCTACTAGATTAGAGTCAAATCTAATAAGGGAATCCATAGATCGAGTTAATGCGACAATAGGGGTTTTAATTAGAAAGAGATTTCAATTAATCAACCTAGAGTCAATTGTTTTTAGTCTTGAAAAAGATATTAACATAAATATGAGATTTCTATGGATTAAGTCAAGTGAATAAATCGTATGAATCAAAAGTAATAAGTGAAGTCTAGGTGGATTCTTCCTTGGGTATTGCCTATCTCATAAAGTTGTTTAAAGTATTTTCCCAATTCACTCTTTGTCATGTTTTTAATTAAGTTTTAGTTTAAAAGAAATCACTCCAAATCTTAGGCTAGATAATAAAAAGATAGTAATTACTAGTACTCTTGGTCCTTGTGGATACGATATTATTAGTCTTACCATAACTATACTATTGAACGATAGGTGCGCTTGCCTTTATTATGATCATAGTTAGTTAGAGACACATCAGAATTATACCATGATATGTTCGTAAAATATTCTGTTTGTCCGGTAATGCCTTTTAACCCTAATCTGGCGACGGGTACGGGTTAGGGGTGTTACAAGACTCCTTGTGTGAACAACAAGTGTGAACACATGGATGCTGTCTTGGGAAGGCAATCGGCCAAATTTGAAGAATTTAACTTGCTGGTAACCTTTGGCCGAATGGACACCTTGGGGAGCCAATTGGTGCAGGAAACATTCATTAAAAAGTTCATTCATGAACTGTCCCATGCATGAATCTTCCATGCATGAACCTAGCTTCAATGCACTCCCAAATTTGGCTGAACCTACAAAAAGAGATAAACCCATTCAATTCAGGCCAAATTCGGCTGGACACATTAAAAACATAATTTAGATATAAAAAATAACATTTAGACAACTTAAATAAAAACAAACTAAGGCACATTAAAATTCGGCTAAGTCCTAGACATCATTAAATCATGTAATAAACTAAGACAAATTAAATTGAGTTAAGACACAATTTAATTATTTAAACAACTAATTAAGCTGTAGTAAAACTAAATAAATAATCCATAATTAAAGTGTTTAATGAGCTAGCAGTCGAACTAGCTAGCTGAATAAAATTCGACTTCAAATAAATTGTAATTGTTTGACACATCCTTGAACTCCTTCCTATCTTCATTCCAAGTTCGTTCCACCAAAGCTGAAATAGCATTTTTAAATTGCTTGGCACGGGCACACGTAATCGGTCCACTAGGCAGCTTGATGGCATCTTGGTTGGCTTCCATCATAGGCGAGCTCGTATCAGAGAAGGTATATGAGATTGGCATGAGATGGTACAGGTATGTGTATAAACTAATTTAGCTTTGAATGGGAGAAATGATGACGAATGTATATGGTTTTGTGATTGAGCACTTGAAAGGTTTGATAGTTAAGGAAAGTTTCATATTGACATATTGAAATTAATGAATCATGTTTAAATGATTGCATTATACGAGCTTACTAAGCTTTATAGCTTACTTTGTTTATTTTTTTCGTGTTTTATAGTAATATCGAAGCTAGCTCAGATTTGGGGATTGTCGGAGATTGCTTCACACTATCCACCTATAACTTTGTACCTATGAACTTTGGTAATTTGAGTATATGGCATGTATAGGACTTTGGTCATGTTGGTCATGTTTTGGTTATAATTTTGGCCATTTGAATTGGCTTGTAAATGTCTAAGATTTGGTTTGTATATTTGGCCATGTGAGTTGGCTTATTTTGGTTGATTTTGATTATGTTTATATGTATACAATTGACCAATGTTGTGTGATTGAGGTCGATTCATGATGCTCACTGATAATAGGTAAGTTTGAATGTCAATAGGTGATGATTTGTGAATTGGTATGTTTGAGGAATAGAGCATAATAATGTATAATTATAAATGGTTATTTTGATGTTTTGAGAAGACAAAGATTGGTATGAAATTAGATGGCAATATGTGGTATTTATGTTTTGTATTGGTTGGTGTTGGAATTGGTATAAATCATGTTTGATTGAAATTGAAATATATGCCCTTTGATGCTATATTATGTGCTTTTTGAGAGGTGTAGGTGTACCTAAATTTGGGTGGCAAAATGGCTTGGTAAATAGCCTATTTTTGTCCACACGGGCAGAGACACGGGTGTGTGTCTCAGCTGTGTGTGACACACGATCATGTTACACGGCCGTGTGTCCCATGTTGTTGAAATTGAAATGAAGTCAGTATGCTCTACACGGTCTCACACACGGGCGTGTGATCGGTCGTGTGGCACAAGTCAGTATACCCCCTAATTGGCACACGGCCTAGCACACGGGCATGTGACTTGGCCGTGTTGCATAAGTCAATATACCCTATAGGTTTGGCATGGCCTAGCACATGGCCTGACACACAGGCGTGTGTGTCCACTTTGAAGGGCACACGGGCTAGACACACGGGCATGTGGTTGGCCGTGTGACCCAAGTCAGTAAGTACCCCCTATTTTCACACGGCTGGTGACACAAGCATGTCTAGTGGCTGTGTGAGACACACGGCTTGGCCACACGGGCGTGTGTCCCCTATTTGAAGAAAAATTTTCTAAGTTTTCCAAATTTGTTCTGAATTATCGGTTTAGTCCCGAATTATTACTAATGCATGATTAAGGCCTCGTAGGCTTGTTTAAGGGACACTATGATTAATTGTGATTGAATTATATTTGTATTGATAAACTATATATGAAATGTATGTTTGAAGGTGTTGAAAGTTCGGTAATGCTCTGTAACCCTATTTTGACGGTGAATACGGGTGAGGGGTGTTATAGAGTACCTTACGATAATACCCATAGATTTATTTTGTACTTACTGCTCCTACTATTTGTATTTAGGAGTAATAAGGAATATGCCTTTCACTTAGTATAGAGTCCGCCAGAAAGAGCGTCCTTTATGGTTTATTATTGGGAGCCTTTCCAGAACACGCCACAGGCGTACCTCATTCTGTGTGTACCATGAAAACTTTCTCTATGGGATTCGCCAACGTGGATGATTTTTGGAACTCATTGTAAGGGCATATCCTTTATTCTTTCTCATGAAGGCTCTAAGTCCTGAATCTACCTTTCATATCGTTCCCTTCCTTATTCATCAAGAATTCCATTCCTTTAAAATACATCATGGAAATCATTTCGTTCTTTTAGGGTTTGCCACTGAGGCGTTTCCTTCAGAAGATTTCCATAAGGGCCATTATTTAGAGTGCTCCACAAGGGTGTCCTTTACAAGTTTTGCCATGATGACTTCCATTTTTCTTAGGTTGCCACAAAGGCTTCCATTTTTCTGGCATGTTTACAATAGAGATTCGCCTAAACTTACACTCGGTGAGGTTTGCCCCTTATCATTTTGGGTCACAAAGAGAACCTCGTTAGGTAATAACCTTCATTTAGTTTTTTCCATATGACACCATAACCCACCAGCTATAGCCTTACACAATATGGTGTCATGGCCATGCATTCTTCCTTTCAAAAATTGTGTGTACAGTCCCGACGGACCTTTTTAGACGACTCATCGGAGACAAAATAGACTCAGTTGACTGAATTTCATGGATTGATACCATATTAATACTTAGCCCTTTGATATGTTCACATGTACCAAACGGACATACACATAACTTTTCTCATATACTTCAATTATACTTGTATAGTGTTATTTCGATGTAAAGGTACTTATCAATTACTGTACAACCATACATGAAAACCTAGCCACCTTACATACCATAAAATACTTTATACACTATATTTTTAGGGCCAATTTATTATCCCATATGATACTACTTATAAGCATCTAAAATATACTGCATACACATAAGAGTCAGCTTTGTGGACTCGACTTTCACCTTCTGTAGCACCAAACTCTAGATCTAGACTTCTATTGAACAATTACTAGCAACTACTTCTACAAAACATAGAAATTCTTCAAAATCTATTCATGCACCCCTTTCCCATCATCTCTAACACTAAAAATCCCCAAATAAGACCTTATATCATCCATCTTACCAAGTTAAATAGATTTTCTCTTTCATAATATAACATGTAGGGTCATAAATCTTACCTTGATAGGAGCATTCTACAGTAGAGATCCAGATCTACAGCTTATCTTAAGTGAAAGAAGGGATTACCCTAGGTTCCTTCAGATCTAGACATAAATACTTCTTGAAGAAGGAAGAAGAAAAACTCCCCTTTTTCCTAACCGCCGTATAAGTGGTTTATAGATGTAGAGAAACAAAAATCCAACATTTCTATACAATAATGTTTTGGGTCCATTCTATCTTTCATTTCTAACCACCACGTTAGAATGTAACTAGTACCGTTACTAACCGAACTTGGCATACAATACTTTTCGGCGATAACCCGATTACCCAAAATTCCTTAGTACATTACCAAGCTTTTCTTTTTAAATATTCATCATTTTCTAAGACAATTCCTCGCAATAATCCAATGTCTACAACATGCCCACTTTACACGCCAAGAGCAACAGTTCTATGAGTAACATTACGCTGCTCAGAATACTAGGTTAACCCACCAGATTCAGAACTTGCTAGAACCGAGTGCTAACACAATTACTCGAGCCTAATTGTATATGTCCCATTGGTCCATCTAGTAGCTCAATAAAAGCTCGATCGGACTGTATTTGGATCAGAAGAAAATTTTACGATTTTAGAAATAACTTAATTGAGTCAATTTATTCGATGTAGAACTAAATTAGGCGATCGTGAAAATTGTTCAACTAGAGAATTTTATTAAAGAATTTTCTTGAAAAATTAATTCGAAAAATCTAAGTGATTTTTGGGAAAATTAATTTTGATCAACTAAAATTAAATTAATCAAATTAATTAAAGTTAATATGATATTTTTGGAAATTAATTTTCAAGTCAGACAATTGGCCCAATGGGCAATTGAACTTGAAAATTGGATCCGAGTGTAACACCCATTACCTGTGTCCGACGACAGGGCCGGATACGAGGCATTACAATGCTTAACCTTCTTGAACTTGTAGTAACTGGCTATAACATTTCGTTCAAACCCATTTCTTATTCATTCTAGGTTTATGTGGCCCTAAACCTACCTCTGAGAGGTTTCGGATTTAACTGAGGACTTTTATGAACTTGGAAAACTTTTCATCAAAACAGGGGCCACACACCCGTGTTGAACTAGGGACACGCCCGTGTGCCCCTAAAACATGCCTATGTCTTCAAGCCGTGGTCGACGCTGCCTAATTTCACATGACCTTGACACGTCTGTGGCCCTGGCCCGCGTGCCAAACCTTGTCATTCTGACTTATCCACATGGCCTATACACATGACCGTGTGTTTCAGTCATGTGGCGACTTAAATTTCAAATGCAAGATGCAGACCTCACACGGCCTGGGCATACGCCCAGGTACTAGCTGTGCCTTCCACACGGTCTAGACACGCACCTATGTGGACAATTAGCAGGCTATCGACCAAGCCATTTTGCCACCCTACATCGCATACACACAAACTCCAATTCAAATCATTCCAATTTAAAAGATGACCAATTAATATCTCTTGGAATTTAAGAAATCGAGACATACACAAGAGCATACACTTCATGAAATTTACCTTCATTGAGCAAAAATATTTGCCAAGTATTGGCCTAACTCAAGTCCATTTACAAAATGACTTTAATAACATACATAGCCAGCACTTTGGCTAACAATTACAACTTAACAAAAAACTTGAGTCCTATGCATGCCATACTCAAAATAAGTCTAAATTGTTATACCAAAGTGATGTCGATAGTGTGATTCTGAGCACCGACGTCCAATGATCCTCGAGCTAACTTGGCAAAACTACAAGGAAAAGGGAAGAGAGAGGGGTAAACATATAGCTTGGTAAGTTTGCATGAAACTCTAGAATAACAATTTACTCAACTATAATCATTCATATCATGAAACAATGAAGACATAGCACCAATGAATAAAAGTACTTACTCGTACTTATTCACACTTATTCTTACTTACTCTTACCCATCTCATGTCAATATGATCTGGTAACTTTTACTTACTCAAGAACCTGTATCACTGATTCATGTAGTTTAGCACATTTGCTAACATAACCATAAACTCACATCTTTATCATTCATACTATGAACATCACTCAAGGCCATCCATAAATAGACTTGGATCTAGGCCAACTCACATACTTGACTCTTTTGCTTATGAATAAATCGAATCGTCATGAATCATTCAAGCTTAACATACATAAAATTTGATGCCAACACCATGTCCTAGACATGGTCTTACATGGGATCATTCCTTAACCAATGCCATATCCCAGTTATGGTCTTATATGGGGTCTCATAACTCGATGTCGATGCCATGTCCCAGACATGGTCTTATACAAGATCGTACTTAGATGTCGATGCCATATCCCGAAAATGGTCTTACACGAGATCATTCTTTGGTACCGAATCCATATCCTTGATATGGTCTTATACGGAATCTTTCCTTTCTCATGCGCATACTTAGGTATTATAATTATTCCAGGACTATAACCAGAACTACAATTTAGCCTGTTCTCATCTTTTGCCCATCGAAACTTTATAACTCGATTTCATCCACAATAACATACATTAACATAATAATGAACGATTTCAAATGTTGAACATTATGAAATACTGATTTCATACAAACTTACCTCAAATCTCAAAATCTGTCTCGATGCTCGATTTATCTTCAACTTTGTTCTTACCTTGGTTTCGATCCGGGCTTCGTGTTTCTTGATTTTAAGCTTGAAAATGAACAAAACCCTAGCTATAGAGTCGTTGCAAATTTCGACACCATGGGGAAGAAGATGGACATGATTTTTGGCTTATTTTCCCTTTTTATTCTTTAATTAACCAAATGATCAAAATGCTCTTAATGGCCCTTTCTTAAGATTTTTCCTTCCCATGTACATTTTTGTCCATCATCAAATATAATGGTCTAATTCTAAATAAGGACCTCTAGGATTTTTCATAATTCTATCTCATACTTGAACCTTCTAGAATCTCACATTTTCTATTCTTTGCAATTTAGTCCTAATGGACAATTTATTCACTAATTGATAAAATTTCTTCATGTAACTTTCACACAATCATGAAAATATCTCATAAGCTTTGTAAAATCGTTTAAACAGATATTTTCTACTTCGAATTTGTTGTCTCGCACCACTATTCTGACTAAGCCCTAAATTGGGCTATTACAAGTCTCCCCCTTAGGGATTTTCGTCCTCGAAAATCTTACCATTGAAGAGATTCGAATACTAGTTCCTCATAGCCTCTTCGTGCTCCCATGTAGCCTCTTCTACCCCGTGCCTCTGCCAAACAATTTCACAAGGGCTATAATTTTATTTCTTAACTACTTAACTTCTCAGGCTAGAATCTTGACTAGTTCTTCACCATATGTCATGTCAGATTGAATCTCAACCTCAGTCGGTGTAATCACATGCGAAGGGTCTGATCGGTAGTGTCGCAACATAGACACATGGAACACATCATGAATCTTCTTTAACTTGGATGGCAAAGCCAATCGATAGGCTACCGGCCCAATTCTCTCAGTGATCTCATATGGTCCGAAAAAACGAGGACTTAATTTGCCTTTTCGGCCAAATCTAAGAACTTTCCTCCATGGCGAAACTTTTAAGAATACTCTATCACCGACTTGATATTCAATCTCTTTCCTTTTTAGATCCGAGTAAGATTTTTACCTGTCAGAAGCAGCTTTTAAACAGTCTTGAATCACCATTACTTTTTCTTCAGTTTCTCTAACTAAATCAACCCCGTAAATCTGGTTTTCTTTAAGCTCAGTCCAGTATAAAGGCGTTCAAAATTTACGCCTATACAAAGTCTCATAGGTGCCATTTTTAAACTTGACTGAAAACTGTTATTGTAGGCAAATTCAACCAACGGTAGATACTTTTCCCAACTACCTTGAAATTCAAGAACACAGCACCGAAGCATATCCTCAAGTACTTGTATTAACCTCTCCGACTATCCGTCGGTTTGGGGGTGAAACGCTGTACTAAATTTCAACTTTGTGCCCAGGGCTTCTTGTAACTTTTTCCAAAATCTAGAAGTGAATCTCAGATCTCTATCTACTATAATCGATAAGGGCACTCCGTGTAGCTTCACATTCTCCGAGAGATACAAGTTTGCCAACTTGTCTAGTGAGTAATCGACACGCACCGGAATGAAATGGGCTGACTTTGTAAGTCTATCGACTATGACCCATACAACATCTTTCTTGCTCAGTGTCAAAGGAAAACCTGTTACAAAATCCATAGTGACTTGATCCCATTTCCACTTGGGTACCATTATAGGTTGTAACAAACCCGAGGGTACTTGAATTTCGGCTTTCACTTGCTGAAAAATTAAACATCTTGAAACAAACTCAGAAATATCTTTCTTCATACTTGGCCACCAATACTGTTGCTTCAAGTCGTTATACATCTTGGTGCTACCTAAATGCACAGATAAGCATCCATTATGCGCTTCATGCAAAACTTTATGAATGAGTTCATCATTTCTCGGTACACATACTCGGTCCCTGAACATTAAACATCCGTCTGGATTGATCCAAAAATCAGACTCGGCACCCGACTTGCATTGAGTCCTTTCGGTCTGTAAGTCGCTATCATCCTTTTGAGCCTCGTAGATCTCTTGGAGGAACATCGGTCTAGCCTCAACTAAGCTAGAATGGAACCGTCCTCTAATATAGTCATCCGGTATTCATAGCTCTCAAGGCAAATAAATATCTTCTACTTAAGGCGTGGCGACTACATTCGCCTTTCCTGGATGGTAATCAATGACTAACTCATAGTCTTTTATCAACTCCAACCACCTTCGTTACCTTAAGTTCAATTCTTTCTGAGTCATCAAATACTTTAAACTCTTGTGATCTGTGAATATCCGACATCTTTCACCATACAAATGGTGCCTCAAAATATTCAATGCGAAAATAGTGGCAGCCAACTCTAAATCATGCGTCGGATAGTTCTTCTCGTGGAGCTTGAGCTGTCTGGAAGCATATGCTATCACCTTGCCTTCTTGCATTAGTATTCAGCCTAATCCGTTTAAAGATGCATCACTATAAATTATGAATTCTTTTCCCGGTTCAGGTTGTGCTAGAACTGGAGCCTCTGTCAACATGGCTTTTAATCTCTCGAAACTCTGTTGGCACTTATTTGTCTACTCAAACTTTACACTTTTCTGTAATAATCTCGTCATCGGTGTAGGTATCATGGAAAATCCTTTGACGAACCGTCGATAATAGCCAGCTAGGCCCTGAAAACTTCTAACCTCAGACACATTTTTCGGCGATTTCTAGTCAACAATAGCTGAGATTTTGCCTAGGTCAACTCGAACCCCATCTCCCGAGACAATGTGTCCCAAGAATCCAACTTTCTTTAGCCAAAACTCACTTTTACTAAACTTGGCATTCAACTGATTATCTCACAAAATCTGCAAAAACTGTCCTTAAGTGTTCGGCATGCTCATGTTCATCCCGGGAGTATATTAGTATATCATCAATAAATACCACAACAAACTTGTCTAGAAATGGTCAAAAATGCGGTTCATTAGATCCATGAACACTGCAGGGGCATTTGTCAAACCGAATGGCATGACTAGAAATTCATAATGCCCATACCTCGTTCGAAAAGCAGTCTTAGGCACGTTTGAGTCCTTCACTCTCAACTGGTAATATCACGATCTCAAGTCTATCCTGGAAAACAGGATGGCTCCCTTCAATTGATCGAACAAGTCATCGATCCTTGACAAAGGGTACTTGTTCTTCACGGTTACTTTATTGTGAAAATAATTTATGCATAACCTTATGGAACCATCTTTCTTTTCACAAATAGTACTGGAGAACCCCATGGAGAACTACTCAGTCTTGCAAAACCTTTATCCGTCAACTCTTGCAATTGTGCCTTCAATTATTTTAACTCGATTGGAGCCATTACAGAAGGTGCAATTGATATGGGTGCAAGTCTTCGGAGCTAATTCGATACCAAATTCAACCTCTCTAACCGGAGGTAACCCGACAACTCTTACGGAAATACATCCGGTACTCACATACTACCAAAACTTATTCAATCTTTAATTCCGTTTCTTTAGCATTCATCACAAAAGCTAGATAAGCCTCATACCCTTTCCTTACATACCTGCAGGGCGACATGTGAGATATCACTATGGTGACATGTCTTGAACATTTAATTCAACACGAAGAGTGCCCCCATTTTCACATCTCAATTCAATATATTCCTTTCCACAATTTATTGTCACATCATGAGTGGTTAACCAGTCCATTCCAAGAATAATATCATATTCATCAAATGGCAATATCATTAGATTTGCCTTAAAATAATAACCTCTAATCATTAATGGGCAATCTTTGCATACTTAATCAACTAACATACTTTTTTCTAAAGGATTAGACACCTTTATCACAAATTCTATAGACTCTACGGGCATACTCATTCTAGATACTAATTTCATGCATATGTATGAATGGGTAGACCCCGGATCTATTAAAGCAATAACTTTAGTATCATAGAGAGAAAAGGTACCCGTAATCACGTCAGGAGATGATGCTTCTTCTGTAACGCCCCAAACCCGGCCCATAACACCACGGCCAAATTCGGAGTGTTACAGGAAAAAGGTTGAAAATATTTTGGTTTCATAAGTGAAAAATGGGTTATAAATTCTAAAATAGAAACTTCGTTTAAAGAGGGTTTCTCATTCAAACTTAGCAATTTATTTAAAAACAAAAGTTTCGAGTTGCACAAGTTCAAATCATTATTCATTTAGACGAAAATTTTGGGAAACTGAAAGGTTTATAAGTAATCCATATTTTAAAAATTTCACTTAAATTCAAGTGTTGCCGATATTTTAGAGTTCCTTTGTTAATTAACCATTTGATAGCGGTTCCAACTTGAAACTTAAAAATCCAAAGTATTTAAAGCGGCCTTATTACAATAAAAATACCCCAAAAAGTAATAAAAGTTTATAATGTACTTTAAGAATAAAAAGCGACCTGTAGGCCACCCCGAATCCACTCCAGCCCAGTCCAAAGTATCATGTATTACCTGCATTGTTTGAAAAACAGGGTGAGTCATTTTGACTCAGTGTGCAATTAATCCACATATTTCCACAAATGGGCTTAGCCCCAAAACCACATCAAGTCCACGCACCACATACTATCATGCATAATGTGAACCCAACCCAACCTAATATCCAACCGCTACTCACCACCCGTATATCCAACCACCACACACCAGGGGATTACTAAATCAACCCTCCATCCGCTACATACCTCTTTGGCAGTCATGCTGCTCAAAGTCCACTTAGTGGTTTAGCCACTTATCCACGTGATTGAAATCACAATATCCACGATGAGACTTATGGTCATCATCAATCCACAATGTGGCTCGAGGCTAACATCGAACCACAATGAGGCGCGAGGCCATCTTTAATCCACGTACATAAATGTACACACTTCCCCTTTAGCCATATATATCCCGAACCCTATGTACATGCAACATAATATGATGAAATGGCATAAAACATATGAACATGTCCAGATATACATATTTTTTTACATGCTTTCATAGATCCACATATATCCAACCACATTTTGATATAAGAAATGTACTAACCTGGTTACTGAATTACCCCTTTATGGGTAACAATACCACCACAGCCACTAAATCGGCCACCACACATATCACATGTATTTTATTAATTCATAATAAGGAAAGTAAAGAAGCAGTGTGCTAACTACACACCTGATAACCCGTAACACCAAGCTCTCTATGTCGATGCTATCACTAACCGACACACATCGCTATTTGCCCACAATCTTGCTCCACCACCGCCCACACCGGTGGCCAATCCCGAATCAATAAATCGAACTTCTTGAACTTAGGGGTAGGGACTACGTGTCCAACCCCTTTCTCTCCTTGGCTAGTACCGCATCCATCGAATAATAACTTAATCAGAAGACCGATTAAATGTTAAATCAAATCTAAACGAGACTAAATAATATCTAAATCAAATAGCCTTACCAAAGTCGACTCAAATCCCAAAGATTCTCACTTGATCTTGAAAGCTGTTGAAATCCCTACATCAACCATGTTAGAATCGGCTCTAACACTTATGGGCGAAAGAAATGGCCTTCGGTCAAATGCTACAATCATCTTACCTTGATTGATCGAATCCGAAAGATCTCCCCTTAACACCGGCCTAACAAAAGTCCCGAACTCAAACCTTCATGATTTCGCCCACACAAAAGAACAAGATTAGATTCTTTGTTTGACAAACCAAAGAGAGAAGAAAGAGATTTGAATGAAAAGAGATTCCTTACCACCACTTCTAGGATCCGAAAGAGAAAATCGAGAGAGAGTCACCACCAAGAGACGTTTGGCCTTACTAGATTCAACCAGGCTTGAAGATTAAACCTAAGTTGAGGAAGAAAAGAAGCATAAAAAATAAAAGGTAAAGAAGAGTAATGGTGAATAAGAGATTCGGCCAAGGGTTCAAAGGAGTAGAAGGGTTATTCGGCTTTAGAAGGAAAAAGAGGTTAAAGAAGAACAAGGGTAAAGGTTTCGGCTTCAGAGAAGAGAGAAGAGAAGATGAACAAAAATGCACAAAAAGATTCTCTCACTTTTGGCTTTTAAGGATGAGAAGATAAGAAGAATAAAAATGACCTTAATGGTCTTCCAAGTTTCGGCTAAGGGTCAAAAGGAGAGAAAGAAAAAAAATTGAATTGCTAAGTGTTTTCGGACCAAAAGAGAGGATGAAAACTAGAAAGAAAAGAAGACTAAATTTCAACACTCTAAGCCCCTCCCCAAAACCGAATATGCCCACCTCTAGAATCCCATATTCAGCCACCACTTCAACCTCACTCCACACCCCTTATTTTCTCCTAACATTCCTCCATTCCACTCATTCAAACACATTTGAATGATTCAAACTCTTATCTCCCTTCATAGCCACTCATTTGAAATCCTTGACCCATTCAAACTCCCACCTTCAAGTGTCCATGCCGAATCCAACTCTCCACTCCCCTTGTCACAAAAACAAACCCCAAAATGCTTCCTTTGTTGCTCGAACCTCCTCCCCCTTGGAACTCCTTTGACGCAAACTCTCCCCCTTGCTCCCATGCTTTGCCTTGCCACTCCACCACTTCCTTTCTTGTGTCATAAACTCCTCATTAATTCCCTTAAGGCTTAGCTCCCCTAGCTCTCCCCTTAAAGGCTTAAAAAATTTTTACCAAGGCTCCTACCTAACCCCAAGGTTTTCCGAAGCCCCCAAACACACACAAACAACATCCAAAGCATACTAGCACATAGAAATAAATTAAAATGCGAGACCCATAAACCCCGGATGTTACATCTTCGCGAGCGCGAATGGTGTAAGTTCTCACAGGCGCTCGACCTTTAGGTCTCGTAGCCTGCTCCTTATGAGTAGTCTTACTACTTGCCTCACCTCCTGGGTTTCTCTATGATCTCCCTCTAGTAGTACCTCCTAGTCTTGCCTCCTGAGGCTTCTCTTTCTCATCCACTTTTGGACAATCTCTAATAAAATGGTCTAAAGACCCACACCTGAAGCAGGCTTTTTCATTTGCTCGACATTCACCGGAGTGATGTCTGCCACACTATGGGCACTCAAGTCTACTGGGTCGGGGGTTGCCAACACTAGCAACTGATGTAGTCTGGGCTTTAGACCCTAAGTACTATCTAATCTTACTCTTATTTGAAAACCCGACTGAAGTAGCTGATCAGGTTGAGAAGTCTCTTGACTTCTTAGATGATGATTGAAATGTTTTGCTCATCTGTCTCTTTCTCGAGTCATGAGACTCCATCTTAGCCTTTCTTTTCTCCTTAACTAGGTCTTCAGCCTTACAGGCTCTGTCTACTAACACAACGAATTTTTTCAATTCAAGGACACCAACGAATAAATTTATATCTTCATTTAGCCCGTCCTCAAACCTCTTACACATAATGGCTTTCGAAGACACACACTCTCGAGCGTACTTACTGAGTCTCAAAAACTCACGCTCGTATTCAGTTACTGTTATCTTTCTTTGCTTCAGTTCAAGGAATTCCTTTCTTTTTTGGTCAATAAATTTTTGACATATACATTTCTTTCGAAACTCTTCTTGAAAGAACTCTCATGTGATCCTTTCCCTTAGTACCACTGACATAAGGGTATTCCACCACTGGTAAGTGGAGTCTCTCAAAAGGGAAACTACAAACGTCATGCACTCTTCAGGTGTGCACGATAGCTCATCAAACAACCGAATGGTATTTTCGAGCTAGAACTCTACTCTTTCTAGATCATCATCCTTACTAGCCCTGAATTCCTCAGCTCCTTAATTATGGATCTTATTAACCGGAGGCTTTTCTTTTCTTACAACTTCTACTACTTGGGGAGCTACATGAGTAGGTTGAGGAATAGGTGGGGGCGGAGGAGGTGGAGATTCGGATTTGCTCGAACGTACTCTGTGTACTAATTACTGATCATTTGGAGAAAGGCTTCTAGGGCCTCTTCCCCTTGACCCAAAGTCTAGGGTCTACTTTTAACTAGCGCGGTCCCTTGCGCGGGAGCCGACGCATTACTTACAGCATCATCAGCTGTAATTCGATCGGGATCAGGATCCACTAACTATATCAAATACAATTTAAAATGTCACACTATCATCACACAATCACTCTTACGTATGGCATGTATAACTAGACTCATACTCACGCTACGCTAGTCCGAGAACCGACTAAATCGTAGCTCTGATACCACTAAATGTAATACCCCATACCTGTGTCTGACGATGGGACCGAATACGAGGCATTACCATGCTTAACTGTAACATCTTGGAACTAAGCCTAGTAGGATTGGGCCCAATGGGCCGTGGGGGTAGTAGCGTTTAAAATTTTTGAGAATAAGAAAATGGTAATAAGGCAAGTTGGACCTATTAGGTGAGTGATTTTGGAAGGTTAAGGGGATTTTATGAAGTCCCGGGTTAAAGTTAGGCCATAGGAAAAATTTTGGTTTTAGGTTAAAAAAACCCTGGGAGTTGGTAGGTAGGCTTTAAGAATAAAATGTGGGGAAAAATGACAAGTGGAGTGTGTGGTGTAGTGACGCCACATAAGAGGTAAGGGGGTGACGCCACAAGGAAGGAAGGAGGTCCAAGGTTCAAGTCTTGGTGCTTGCATTTTGTTTTTCTTTTTAAATGGATTTTTAAATTTGGCCATAGGACTTATATTTAGTTGTGCATGATTTTAGAAACAAGGAGCTAGTTGGTAAAGTGGCTAGCGGCGTGGATTATGCTATAGGGTAGCCTGGGTTCAAATCTCATGACAAGCAAGGGAGTATTTATTTTGCTAAGATGGGGCGGCAAGAGTTTGAGTTAGATTTGAACTCTGCTGGCGGAAGGATCCCACATCGGAAAGATATAAAGAAGGAAGGTGAGAAGCTAGCTATATAAAGAGCATTCTAGAAGGAGGGAAAAGATACCTTGGTGGGCGTTGGGCATAGGAGCTTTGGGGGTGCGGTTTAGCAGCTTCAGAATTCCTATCAAGTGTGTACTCTCTCTACTATAGTTGTAGAGCGGCAAATGCCGATAATCTGGTCACACGACGATGGTAGCCACACGAGCGTGCAAGCGCATGTGTGGGGCTTCAACGCGATAGTTGAGGCCATCAGTAGTGTTCTTGCGGGTCTGGGCTGTTGGGCTACGATGGCCCGAAAGGGGCCAAGTGGGCCCAATGGGCCTGGGGGCCGATATGAGTAAATTGTATGATTGAGTAGAAGATAGTGAACTAGACTATGTGAATTTCATATATGTGGCTAGGTTTGGGCTAAATGGGCCACACGAGTTTGTGGGCCTACTTAGGCCGAGAATGGGCCTTAGGCCCATTCGCATCATTATCTCTGTTTAGAATACTTGAGTCATTCGAGGCGACAGTGGACCTTCTATTGGGTCGTTAACACCCTGATTTGTAAAAATACTAAAATACCCCTGATTTGTGAAAATACCAAAATACTCCTATTTACAAAATTACCGAAATACCCTAATTTGTAAAATTATCGAAATACCCCTGATTTACAAAATTACCGAAATACCCCTAGTTTGTAAAATTATTGAAATACCCCTGGTTTGTAAAATTACTAGAATACCCCTGGTTTGCAAAATTACCGAAACACCCCTAGTTTGTAAAATTACTAGAATACCCCTAGTTTGCAAAATTACCGAAATACCCTTGGTAGTAAATTACCGAAATACCCCTTGGTGGGTAAATTACTAGAATACCCCTTGGTGGGTAAATTACAAAAATACCCTTGGTAGGTAAATTACGAAAGTACACTTGGTAGGTAAATTACAAAAATACCCTCAATGGGTAAAATGACCGATATGCCTCTGGAGGGAAAAATGACGAAAATGTCCCTATATGTTATATGATTATTCTTGTATGCAATTTAAGATTGTTATCATATGATTATTATTGTATGTTGCATTCATGTGTTATTATGTTGCATGGGGACGAGATTATTCGAAAGGGGAAGTGCAGATAGGATCGCATGGTCGCTTGATGACTGTGGATCCACCGAAGGCTTTTAGCCACCGAGCAGCTATGCTGCACCGATAAGTTAGTGCCGCAATCGGTGCTACATAAGAAGTGTAGGGATGGGTGGGTCGATTAAATCCCCACAGAGTGCGAGGTTGGACAGAGGCAGTGCGTGGTTGGTATGGGCATTAATGTATTGCATATATGGTTTTATTTGAGATGGGCTCAGCCGGATAAATATGATTTGTGACATTTATGGGTTAAGGCCCAATCGAGGATTTTATGGGCTAAGGCCCAATTGCCACCGTTCTTGAAATGGGCTTTACCAAACTGTTGTGATTCATGTTCTTATTGATGAGGGTTATGCACACCGAGTTTTCGTAAACTCACACCCTCTTTTTAATTTTTTCTCGGGTAATCCTCGAGAAGTCGTTCGATGTCTTTGGAGGACTCGGAGGTGGCCACACTACTGAGCGATTTTGGACTCTAGTATTTTACTTATTTTTAACTTGGGTTAATATTTTGTAATAAGGCCTCTCTTAAATTCGGTTTTAGTTTTGGATTTTAGTTTATTATGTCTTAAATCGCTAAACTTTGTATCACGGTTTTCCAAAACAATATCGCTTTAAAATACTACGCTTTCGCGAATGGGTCGTAAACATCACGCTTTCATAAGTCGGTCATTTTAATTAAGTTTTGCAATAAACAAAGTTTTTTTAGGTAATAAATTTTTAATAAATGTCGATTAATAATAAACAAATGGCGGGACTTTAGTTTTTAATATCAAGAAAGGTTTTCAAATGGAACCATGGTTTCTCGAAAAGCATCCCAATGTGACACGCCAGATTCGGGCCTAACTTCTAGGCTGGGTTTGGGGTGTTACATTAACCTTACTTGAACTTGTAGTAACTGGCTATAACATTTCGTTCAAACCCATTTCTTGTTTATTCTAGGTCTACGTGGCCCTAAACCTACCTCCGAGAGGTTTTGGATTTAACTGAGGACTTTTATGAACTTGAAAAACTTTTCATCAAAATAGGGGCCACATGCCCGTGTTGAACTAGGGACACGTCCGCGTGCCCCTAAAACATGCCCGTGCTTCGACCCATGGTCGACACTGCCTAATTTCACACAGTATTGACATGCTCGTGGCCCTGGCCCGCGTGCAATACCTTGTCATTCTGACTTATCCACACGGCCTATACACACGACTGTGTGTTTTAGTCGTGTGGCGACTTAAATTTCAAATGCAAGGTGCAGACCTCACACGGCCTAGGCATACGCCTAGGTACTAGCAAATGCCTCCCACACCTGCCTAGACATATGCCCGTGTGTCTACCCATATGGACAATTAGCGTGCTATCTACCAAGCCATTTTGCCACCCTACATCGCATACACGTAAACTCCAATTCAAATCATTCCAATTTAAAAGATGGCCAATTAATATCTCTTGGAATTTAAGAAATCGAGACATACACAAGAGCATACACTTCATGAAATTTACCTTCATTGAGCAAAAGGATTTGCCAAGGATTGGCCTAACTCAAGTCCATTTACAAAATGATTTTAATAACATACATAACCAACATTTTGGCTAACAATTACAACTTAACAAAATACTCGAGTCCTATACATGCCATACTCAAAATAAGTTTAAATTGTTATACCAAAGTGATGTCGATAGTGTGATTCCGAGCTCTGACGTCCAATGATTCTCGAGCTAACTTGGCAAAACTACAAGGAAAAGGGAAGGGAGAGGGGTAAGCATATAGCTTAGTAAGTTTGCATGAAACTCTAGAATAACAATATACTCAACTATAATCATTCATATCATGAAATAATGACAACATAGCACTAATGATAAAAGTACTTACTTGTACTTATTCACACTTATTCTTACTTAGTATGATATGGTAACTTTTACTTACTCAAGATACCTGTATCACTGATTCATGTAGTTTAGCACATTTGCTAACATAACCATAAACTCACATCTTTATCATTCATACCATGAACATCACTCAAGGCCATCCATAAATAGACTTGAATCTAGGCCAACTCACATATTTGACTCTATTGCTTATGAATAAATCGGATCATCATGAATCATTCAAGCTTAACATACATAAAATTTGATGCTAACGCTATATCCCAGACATGGTCTTACATGGGATCATTCCTTAATGCCGACGCCATATCCCAGATATGGTCTTATACGGGTCTCATAACTCGATGTCGATGCCATGTCCTGCATAAGGTCTTATACAAGATCATATTTAGATGTCGATGCCATATCCCGGATATGGTCTTACACGAGATCATTTTTTGGCATCGAAGCCATATCCCTGATATGGTCTTATACGGGATCTTTCCTTTCTCATATGCATACTTAGGTATTATAATTATTCTTGGACTATAACTGGAACTGCAATTTAGCCTGTTCTCATCGTTTGCTCATCGAAACTTTATAACTCGATTTCATCTACAATAACATACATTAACATAATAATGAACGATTTCAAATATCAAACATTATGAAATTCTAATTTCATACAAACTTACCTCAAATCTCAAAATGTGTCCCGATGCTCGATTTAGTCTTGAACTTTGTTCTTGCCTCGGTTTCGATCTGGGCTTCGTGTTTCTTGATTTTAAGCTTGAAAATGGACAAAACCCTAGCTATGGAGTCCTTGCAAATTTTGACACCATGGGGAAGAAGATGGACATGATTTTTGGCTTATTTTCCCTTTTTATTCTTTAATTAACCAAATGACCAAAATGCCCTTAATGACCCTTTCTTAAGATTTTTCCTTCCCATGTACATTTCTGTCCATCATCAAATATAATGGTCTAATTGCTAAATAAGGACCTCTAGGATTTTTCATAATTCTATTTCATACTTGAACCTTCTAGAATCTCACATTTTCTATTCTTTGCAATTTAGTCCTAATGGACAATTTATTCACTAATTAATAAAATTTCTTCATGTGACTTTCACACAATCATGCAAATACCTCATAAGCCTTGTAAAATCGTTTAAAAACATATTTTCTACTTCATATTTATGGTATCGCACCACTATTATGACTAAGCCCGAAATCGGGTTGTTACAACGAGATAGAAAATTGGGCCAAAGAACCCAAAATTGAGATAGAGAGCCTGGCATGTGAAACTGGGCCAACGATCCAACTGATGCCTGGATCGAACTAGTAGCAGCCAAATCGGCTCGGGGTGCCGTGAGGGTGTCGCACCTGGATGGCACCATCGAACACGATGATGGCACCATCGAACACGATGATGGCAGCGATGGAGACATTCCAATAGCCAGCGAGTGGTCCTTCGGTGGTCAAGCAGTAGAGGAATCACACTGCTACTAGGACTCTACTGAATAATTTCATTTTAGATTAACTATTCTAAAAATAATATTATTTTAATAGATTTAGTATTAAATTAAATTTAATACTTATCTTAATAGTATTTTATTAATTTAATATTAAAGTGATTATCTTAATATTAAATTTAATCTAATATTTATCTAGATAAGTATTACATTAATTTAATATTAAAGTGAATATTTTAATCATAGTTGAACTATCTAACTCTCCTATATTAAAAGAGCCACGGTCATCATTTTTCACACACTTAAATTCAAGAGAAAGTTGTAGAAAGAAAATTCTCTGAAAAAATTATTTTTGAAAATTTCTAGAGATATTTTTCTTATTTACAACTTGACCCAAAATTTTAGAGAAATTATGAAATTACCTCACTGGTAATTTTGTGAAAAATTATCTGATTCGAAGTGAGACCACACTAGGCTGATGTGAGCTTGAGCATAGTGAAGAAGACTACTTGATCAAAGTGTTCATCCTAGATGAATCGGAAATGTGCAATTTTTGTAACACCCCAAACCCGGTCTATGCGTTAAGACTAGATTTGGTTTGTTACATAAATCGAACTATCTTAATAGTTACAGTAAATCGAAATCTTCAAAATCATTTTTAATTACTAGATTTAATAAAAACTAAAAGAGTATTTTAAATTTGATGTATATTAGAAAACATTAGTTGAAAACATCATTAATATTGTATTATCAAAATCCTTAGAGTAAATTATTATAGGAGTTCAAAATATTTAAGAAAATGATAAAAGAATTTCATATTATTTGAAAACCCAAATTATTTTAAGAAACAAAATAAATTTAAACCCATATTAATAGTCCAAAACATAATTTAAATCCATCCACACATAAAATTTATAAAACATTTATAGAGGCCTTATTACATCAAACCCATAATAGTAAATTATAGAAAGTCTTTAATAAAAGTTCAAAGTTTCATTAACCCTTATTTGTAGTATGGCCCTCACGAAGTCATCCTCGGCCCAAGTCCACGTTAATTTCCATTACCTGAGATGAAAAATTTGAGGGAGTGAGTTACTTAGAACTCAGTGTATAACTCACTACTTATTCATTGGGCCAGATCATCAAATCATTATTTTGGGCTTGAGCCCGTCAACAGGTTTATCAATAAAAATAATAATATGTATGCAAAAATGAAGTTCCCAATCCCAAACCTAATTTCCATCCACTACTCACCCCCGTACCAACCATCACACCTGTGGGGATCAAGTCAACCCACCCCGCCATCACACCAATCGTAGGCATTAAGCCATTTTATATTTGTGGCAGAGCCACCGAACTAGATTGTGACAAAGTCACTGAACTAGAGGCATTGAGCCATTAATATTTGTGGCAGAGCCACCAAACTAGAGACAAACAACCATTTAATTATTTTGTGGCAGAGCCACCGAACTAGATTTTGGCAACAGGCCTTTCTTCTCTTCATTATTAATCCCAACCCATGCAACATGTATGCAAAAATTTGTCTATGTTCATATGATGATTTTATCAAAAGATTTAAATAACATAAGAGTCAATATTTCTAGTTTTGGTTAAGGCCCAAAATTTCGAAATAGCATTTAGCCCATTTAGCAATCTAGCATCTTAAACCCAATTTACGATCTAGCTAAGAGTTTGGCCCATTTAATAATTTATCAGGCTTTTTGGCCCATTTAACAATTTATCAGGCTTTTCTGCCCATTTAACAATTTATCAGGCTTTTCGGCCCATTTAACAATTTATCAGGCTTTTCGGCCCATTTATCGATCTAGCAGAGATTTCGGCCCATTTATCGATCTAGCAGAGATTTTGGCGCATTTATCGATCTAGCAGAGATTTCGGACCATTTATCGATCTAACAGAGATTTCGACCCATTTATCGATCTAGTAGAGATTTCAGCCCATTTATCGATCTAACAGAGATTTCGGCCCATTTATCGATCTAATGTAGATTTGACCCATTTTACTAACTAGCATATTTTTCGGCCCATTTTTACGAGACATAAAATTTACATATTAACAACTAACTTCACGAGGGCATTTTCGTAATTTTCACAATTTTAATCGATTTCATGTATTTTCACCGAGATACCAATTAATACGTATTATACCGATTTAATCGTCTTTACGATTTTACTCAATAC
This sequence comes from Gossypium rotundifolium, assembly GCA_025506655.1. Lineage (NCBI taxonomy): Eukaryota > Viridiplantae > Streptophyta > Magnoliopsida > Malvales > Malvaceae > Gossypium > Gossypium rotundifolium. Next base: position 99,178,792 of record CP106722.1, on the reverse strand, counting down.
CACGAATGACATCCAACCCGAGAAAAGCGTGAAGTTACACACCTTGATATTGTGAGTACTAAACCTTCCCGCTCGTCAACACCTAAACGTAATATGAACCATTAGAACACTATCATTTATCAAAAATACACTATTGGTATACGATCTAAATCCTTACCCCTTTGATTTTGAACCGCTTCTATTTTTGGTTTCTCCTCGTTTGTGGATTCGTTGCCCGATGAGAATCCACGAACGTACAAAGGCTCGGGAGTACGAACTACTTCAAATAATTGACTTCCCTCGGTTGATGGTCCACAACCGGTGGAAAATCTCGATTTCAAAAACACCCTTCGCTTAGTAATAGGGGATTTATGAACCGCCTCTTTCAAGGCTATGGACTGCCCTTTTTTGCCCTATCTTGAATGTCTTCAATTGACAAAAGATCATTAATCCAACTTAAGAATATATCGAAAATAATACTAAAGGTTTTAAGGGTGAGATTTCCTTACCACAAAGAACCTTGCTCCACAATATGAGAATCGACCAAAAACGTTCCCTTAACACCTTAAATCAATTTCAACGTTCTATGATACTCACGAACACTTGAGTTCCGATCCTCTACTATCGCCTTAAAATATAACAAAGAAAAGTTAATAGAAAGAATGATTACTTCAATCCAAGATATCCTTCTTACCACCATCAAGATTCGGCCAAAACCATTATTAACTAAAATTAACTAAAAATAACTCTTACCTATTGTCCACGGTTGAGAAGAAACGATTGAGAAGGATGTTTATGAATAGAGAGAGATTCGGCTATGAATAACCAAAAAAAAAAAAAAGAGAAAATGGTTCGGCAAAGGCACACTATCATTTGGCCATGAGAAAATATTTTGGAGAAAGTATGATTGAAAAGAAATTAAAAGATGAGAGAAAGAGATGATGATGATGTTGTTTCGGTTTTCAAAGGGAAGAAAAGAGAAAGAAAGAGATGAGTTTAGGAGCAAAGTACATTCGGCAATGGGAAGAAGAAAAGAAAAGAATGGCCTTTTTGGTATTGGAGATTTCGGCACTTTGAAAAAAAACATACAAAAGAGTACTAAAGTGATAGGCAAAAATGACCAAATGGTCAAAAGGTTAAGGCTTACCAAAAGCTCAAATTCGGCCAAAGGAGAAAAGGTTGAGAAAAGAATTACAAAACTTTGCACAAGATGTTAGGAATGACCAAAAACAAATTTCTAATCCTAGCAAGGTACTAACATAATCGGCCAACCTCCCCCTAGCCACATTGCCGTCCAAATTCATTGGTCAAATGACCATGAAATAATTTTCAAAACTTTTTCCTTGATACATGCCTTATGTCCCCTTATCTTCCCAAATTTTCTTGATTCCCTACCATAAGTTAACAATTAACTTTTCCTTTATTCTATTTACCAAAAATAAAACAATACAACTCATCCAACCTTATCCCCTTGCCGGCACATGCATAGGTTAAAGCAAAAAAATAAAATTTCCTTGTTGCTTGCCAGGTGTTTCGAACTCCTTCCCTCTAGGAACACTTATGGCGCCATCTCCTCTTTACTACTAGCTCACTTATGCCAACTTTTAGCACTTAATTAATTTAAGTCTTAAGGTCATTTAATTTCTTTACTCAAATGTACACTTAAATAATAATATTTGTTCTATCTCCAAGTAACCCGAACCAACATTAAGCAACATAATGATACCTAATTATTTAGGATGCTACAATTCTACCCCTCTTAAAGAAAATTTCATCCTCGAAATTTACCTGATTAAAAGAGGTGAGGATATTGTTGCCGAATAGTTTCCTCAGGGTCCCACGTAGCTTCCTCCGCTCCGTGATTGCGCCACAAAACTTTGACCAACGGCACAGTCTTCTTTCTTAGCACTGAAACATCCCGGTCTAAAATTTCCACTGGTTCTCTAACTAAATCAACCCCGTAAATCTGGTTTTCTTTAAGCTCAGTCCAGTATAAAGGCGTTCAAAATTTACGCCTATACAAAGTCTCATAGGTGCCATTTTTAAACTTGACTGAAAACTGTTATTGTAGGCAAATTCAACCAACGGTAGATACTTTTCCCAACTACCTTGAAATTCAAGAACACAGCACCGAAGCATATCCTCAAGTACTTGTATTAACCTCTCCGACTATCCGTCGGTTTGGGGTGAAACGCAGACTAAATTTCAACTTTGTGCCTGTGGCTTCTTGTAACTTTTTCCAAAATCTAGAAGTGAATCTCAGATCTCTATCTACTATAATCGATAAGGGCACTCCGTGTAGCTTCACATTCTCCGAGAGATACAAGTTTGCCAACTTGTCTAGTGAGTAATCGACACGCACCGGAATGAAATGGGCTGACTTTGTAAGTCTATCGACTATGACCCATACAACATCTTTCTTGCTCAGTGTCAAAGGAAAACCTGTTACAAAATCCATAGTGACTTGATCCCATTTCCACTCGGGTACCATTATAGGTTGTAACAAACCCGAGGGTACTTGAATTTCGGCTTTCACTTGCTGAAAAATTAAACATCTTGAAACAAACTCATAAATATCTTTCTTCATAGTTGGCCACCAATACTGTTGCTTCAAGTCGTTATACATCTTGGTGCTACCTGAATGCACAGATAAGCATCCATTATGCGCTTCATGCAAAACTTTATGAATGAGTTCATCATTTCTCGGTACACATACTCGGTCCCTGAACATTAAACATCCGTCTGGATTGATCCAAAAATCAGACTCGGCACCCGACTTGCATTGAGTCCTTTCGGTCTGTAAGTCGCTATCATCCTTTTGAGCCTCGTAGATCTCTTGGAGGAACATCGGTCTAGCCCTCAACTAAGCTAGAATGGAACCGTCCTCTAATATAGTCATCTGGGTATTCATAGCTCTCAAGGCAAATAAATATCTTCTACTTAAGGCGTAGGCGACTACATTCGCCTTTCCTGGATGGTAATCAATGACTAACTCATAGTCTTTTATCAACTCCAACCACCTTCGTTACCTTAAGTTCAATTCTTTCTGAGTCATCAAATACTTTAAACTCTTGTGATCTGTGAATATCCGACATCTTTCACCATACAAATGGTGCCTCAAAATATTCAATGCGAAAATAGTGGCAGCCAACTCTAAATCATGCGTCGGATAGTTCTTCTCGTGTAGCTTGAGCTGTCTGGAAGCATATGCTATCACCTTACCTTCTTGCATTAGTATTCAGCCTAATCCGTTTAAAGATGCATCACTATAAATTATGAATTCTTTTCCCGGTTCAGGTTGTGCTAGAACTGGAGCCTCTATCAACATGGCTTTTAATCTCTCGAAACTCTGTTGGCACTTATTTGTCTACTCAAACTTTACACTTTTCTGTAATAATCTCGTCATCGGTGTAGGTATCATGGAAAATCCTTTGACGAACCGTCGATAATAGCCAGCTAGGCCCTGAAAACTTCTAACCTCAGACACATTTTTTGGCGATTTCCAGTCAACAATAGCTGAGATTTTGCCTAGGTCAACTCGAACCCCATCTCCCGAGACAATGTGTCCCAAGAATCCAACTTTCTTTAGCCAAAACTCACTTTTACTAAACTTGGCATTCAACTGATTATCTCACAAAATCTGCAAAAACTGTCCTTAAGTGTTCGGCATGCTCATGTTCATCCCGGGAGTATATTAGTATATCATCAATAAATACCACAACAAACTTGTCTAGAAATGGTCAAAAATGCGGTTCATTAGATCCATGAACACTGCAGGGGCATTTGTCAAACCGAATGGCATGACTAGAAATTCATAATGCCCATACCTCGTTCGAAAAGCAGTCTTAGGCACGTTTGAGTCCTTCACTCTCAACTGGTAATATCACGATCTCAAGTCTATCCTGGAAAACAGGATGGCTCCCTTCAATTGATCGAACAAGTCATCGATCCTTGACAAAGGGTACTTGTTCTTCACGGTTACTTTATTAAGCTGAAAATAATTTATGCATAACCTTATGGAACCATCTTTCTTTTTCACAAATAGTACTGGAGCACCCCATGGAGAACTACTCAGTCTTGCAAAACCTTTATCCGTCAACTCTTGCAATTGTGCCTTCAATTATTTTAACTCAGTTGGAGCCATTCTGTAAGGTGCAATTGATATGGGTGCAGTGCCGGGAGCTAATTCGATACCAAATTCAACCTCTCTAACCGGAGGTAACCCTGACAACTCTTCTGGAAATACATCTGGGTACTCACATACTACCAAAACTTATTCAATCTTTAATTCCGTTTCTTTAGCATTCATCACAAAAGCTAGATAAGCCTCATACCCTTTCCTTACATACCTCTGGGCCGACATGTGAGATATCACTACTGGTGACATGTCTTGAACATTTAATTCAACACGAAGAGTGTCCCCATTTTCACATCTCAATTCAATATATTCCTTTCCACAATTTATTGTCACATCATGAGTGGTTAACCAGTCCATTCCAAGAATAATATCATATTCATCAAATGGCAATATCATTAGATTTGCCTTAACATAATAACCTCTAATCATTAATGGGCAATCTTTGCATACTTTATCAACTAACATACTTTTTTCTAAAGGATTAGACACCTTTATCACAAATTCTATAGACTCTACGGGCATACTCATTCTAGATACTAATTTCATGCATATGTATGAATGGGTAGACCCCGGATCTATTAAAGCAATAACTTTAGTATCATAGAGAGAAAAGGTACCCGTAATCACGTCAGGAGATGATGCTTCTTCTGTAACGCCCCAAACCCGGCCCATAACACCACGGCCAAATTCAGAATGTTACAGGAAAAAGGTTGAAAATGGTTTGGTTTCATAAGTGAAAAATGGGTTATAAATTCTAAAATAGAAACTTCGTTTAAAGAGGGTTTCTCATTCAAACTTAGCAATTTATTTAAAAACAAAAGTTTCGAGTTGCACAAGTTCAAATCATTATTCATTTAGACGAAAATTTTGGGAAACTGAAAGGTTTATAAGTAATCCATATTTTAAAAATTTCACTTAAATTCAAGTGTTGCCGATATTTTAGAGTTCCTTTGTTAATTAACCATTTGATAGCGGTTCCAACTTGAAACTTAAAAATCCAAAGTATTTAAAGCGGCCTTATTACAATAAAAATACCCCAAAAAGTAATAAAAGTTTATAATGTACTTTAAGAATAAAAATAGCTTCTGCAGGGCCACCCCGAATCCACTCCAGCCCAGTCCAAAGTATCATGTATTACCTGCATTGTTTGAAAAACAGGGTGAGTCATTTTGACTCAGTGTGCAATTAATCCACATATTTCCACAAATGGGCTTAGCCCCAAAACCACATCAAGTCCACGTACCACATACTATCATGCATAATGTGAACCCAACCCAACCTAATATCCAACCGCTACTCACCACCCGTATATCCAACCACCACACACCAGGGGATTACTAAATCAACCCTCCATCCGCTACATACCTCTTTGGCAGTCATGCTGCTCAAAGTCCACTTAGTGGTTTAGCCACTTATCCACGTGATTGAAATCACAATATCCACGATGAGACTTATGGTCATCATCAATCCACAATGTGGCTCGAGGCCAACATCAAACCACAATGAGGCGCGAGGCCATCTTTAATCCACGTACATAAATGTACACACTTCCCCTTTAGCCATATATATCCCGAACCCTATGTACATGCAACATAATATGATGAAATGGCATAAAACATATGAACATGTCCAGATATACATATTTTTTTACATGCTTTCATAGATCCACATATATCCAACCACATTTTGATATAAGAAATGTACTAACCTGGTTACTGAATTACCCCTTTATGGGTAACAATACCACCACAGCCACTAAATCGGCCACCACACATATCACATGTATTTTATTAATTCATAATAAGGAAAGTAAAGAAGCAGTGTGCTAACTACACACCTGATAACCCGTAACACCAAGCTCTCTATGTCGATGCTATCACTAACCGACACTACTGCTATTTGCCCACAATCTTGCTCCACCGCTGGCCCACACCCCGGTGGCCAATCCCGAACTGCTGAAACTGAACGCTTCTTGAACTTAGGGGTAGGGACTACGTGTCCAACCCCTTTCTCTCCTTGGCTAGTACCGCATCCATCGAATAATAACTTAATCAGAAGACCCGATTAAATGTTAAATCAAATCTAAACGAGACTAAATAATATCTAAATCAAATAGCCTTACCAAAGTCGACTCAAATCCCAAAGATTCTCACTTGATCTTGAAAGCTGTTGAAATCCCTACATCAACCATGTTAGAATCGGCTCTAACACTTATGGGCGAAAGAAATGGCCTTCAGTCAAATGCTACAATCATCTTACCTTGATTGATCGAATCCCGAAAGATCTCCCCCCTTAACACTGGCCTAACAAAAGTCCCGAACTCAAACCTTCATGATTTCGTCCACACAAAAGAACAAGATTAGATTCTTTGTTTCGGCAAACCAAAGAGAGAATAAAGAGATTTGAATGAAAAGAGATTCCTTACCACCACTTCTAGGATCTGAAAGAGAAAATCGATAGAGAGAGTCACCACCCAAGAGACGTTCGGCCTTACTAGATTCAACCAGGCTTGAAGATTAAACCTAAGTTGAGGAAGAAAAGAAGCATAAAAAATAAAAGGTAAAGAAGAGTAATGGTGAATAAGAGATTCGGCCAAGGGTTCAAAGGAGTAGAAGGGTTATTCGGCTTTAGAAGGAAAAAGAGATTAAAGAAGAACAATGGTAGAGGTTTCGGCTTCAGAGAAGAGAGAAGAGAAGATGAACAAAAATGCACAAAAAGATTCTCTCACTTTTGGCTTTTAAGGATGAGAAGATAAGAAGAATAAAAATGACCTTAATGGTCTTCCAAGTTTCGGCTAAGGGTCAAAAGGAGAGAAAGAAAAAAAATTGAATTGCTAAGTGTTTTCGGCACCAAAAGAGAGGATGAAAAACTAGAAAGAAAAGAAGACTAAATTTCAACACTCTAAGCCCCTCCCCAAAACCGAATATGCCCACCTCTAGAATCCCACATTCAGCCACCACTTCAACCTCACTCCACACCCCTTATTTTCTCCTAACTTTCCTCCATTCCACTCATTCAAACACATTTGAATGATTCAAACTCTTATCTCCCTTCATAGCCACTCATTTGAAATCCTTGACCCATTCAAACTCCCACCTTCAAGTGTCCATGCCGAATCCAACTCTCCACTCCCCTTGTCACAAAAACAAACCCCAAAATGCTTCCTTTGTTGCTCGAACCTCCTCCCCCTTGGAACTCCTTTGACGCAAACTCTCCCCTTGCTCCCATGCTTTGCCTTGCCACTCCACCACTTCCTTTCTTGTGTCATAAACTCCTCATTAATTCCCTTAAGGCTTAGCTCCCTAGCTCTCCCTTAAAGGCTTAAAAATTTTTTACCAAGGCTCCTACCTAACCCCAAGGTTTTCAAGCCCCAAACACACACAAACAACATCCAAAGCATACTAGCACATAGAAATAAATTAAAATGCGAGACCCTAAACCCGGATGTTACATCTTCCTGAGCCTTGAATGGTGTAAGTTCTCACAGGCGCTCGACCTTTAGGTCTCGTAGCCTGCTCCTTATGAGTAGTCTTACTACTTGCCTCACCTCCTGGGTTTCTCTATGATCTCCCTCTAGTAGTACCTCCTAGTCTTGCCTCCTGAGGCTTCTCTTTCTCATCCACTTTTGGACAATCTCTAATAAAATGGTCTAAAGACCCACACCTGAAGCAGGCTTTTTCATTTGCTCGACATTCACCGGAGTGATGTCTGCCACACTATGGGCACTCAAGTCTACTGGGTCGGGGGTTGCCAACACTAGCAACTGATGTAGTCTGGGCTTTAGACCCTAAGTACTATCTAATCTTACTCTTATTTGAAAACCCGACTGAAGTAGCTGATCAGGTTGAGAAGTCTCTTGACTTCTTAGATGATGATTGAAATGTTTTGCTCATCTGTCTCTTTCTCGAGTCACGAGACTCCATCTTAGCCTTTCTTTTCTCCTTAACTAGGTCTTTAGCCTTACAGGCTCTGTCTACTAACACAACGAATTTTTTCAATTCAAGGACACCAATGAATAACTTTATATCTTCATTTAGCCCGTCCTCAAACCTCTTACACATAATGGCTTTCGAAGACACACACTCTCGAGCGTGCATTTCATCGAGTCTCAAAACTCACGCTTCGATTCGCCATCTTATTATCTTTCTTTGCTTCAGTTCAAGGAATTCCTTTCTTTTTGGTCAATAAATTTTTGACATATACATTTCTTTCGAAACTCTTCTTGAAAGAACTCTCATGTGATCCTTTCCCTTAGTACCACTGACATAAGGGTATTCCACCACTGGTAAGTGGAGTCTCTCAAAAGGGAAACTACAAACGTCATGCACTCTTCAGGTGTGCACGATAGCTCATCAAACAACCGAATGGTATTTTCGAGCTAGAACTCTACTCTTTCTAGATCATCATCCTTACTAGCCCTGAATTCCTCAGCTCCTTAATTATGGATCTTATTAACCGGAGGCTTTTCTTTTCTTACAACTTCTGCTACTTGGGGAGCTACATGAGTAGGTTGAGGAATAGGTGGGGGCGGAGGAGGTGGAGATTCGATTTGCTCGAACGCACTCTGTGTACTAATTACTGATCATTTGGAGAAAGGCTTCTAGGGCCTCTTCCCCTTGACCCAAAGTCTAGGGTCTACTTTTAACTAGCGCGGTCCCTTGCGCGGGAGCCGACGCATTACTTACAGCATCATCAGCTGTAATTCGATCGGGATCAGGATCCACTAACTATATCAAATACAATTTAAAATGTCACACTATCATCACACAATCACTCTTACGTATGGCATGTATAACTAGACTCATACTCACGCTATGCTAGTCCGAGAACCGACTAAATCGTAGCTCTGATACCACTAAATGTAATACCCCATACTTGTGTCTGACGATGGGACCGGATACGAGGCATTACCATGCTTAACTGTAACATCTTGGAACTAAGCCTAGTAGGATTGGGCCCAATGGGCCGTGGGGGTAGTAGCGTTTAAAATTTTTGAGAATAAGAAAATGGTAATAAGGCAAGTTGGACCTATTAGGTGAGTGATTTTGGAAGGTTAAGGGGATTTTATGAAGTCCCGGGTTAAAGTTAGGCCATAGGAAAAATTTTGGTTTTAGGTTAAAAAAACCCTGGGAGTTGGTAGGTAGGCTTTAAGAATAAAATGTGGGGAAAAATGACAAGTGGAGTGTGTGGTGTAGTGACGCCACATAAGAGGTAAGGGGGTGACGCCACAAGGAAGGAAGGAGGTCCAAGGTTCAAGTCTTGGTGCTTGCATTTTGTTTTTCTTTTTAAATGGATTTTAAATTTGGCCATAGGACTTATATTTAGTTGTGCATGATTTTAGAAACAAGGAGCTAGTTGGTAAAGTGGCTAGCGTGAATTATGCTATAGGGTAGCACTGGTTCAAATCTCATGACAAGCAAGGAGTATTTATTTTGCTAAGATGGGGCGGCAAGAGTTTGAGTTAGATTTGAACTCTGCTGGCGGAAGGATCCCACATCGGAAAGATATAAAGAAGGAAGGTGAGAAGCTAGCTATATAAAGAGCATTCTAGAAGGAGGGAAAAGATACCTTGGTGGGCGTTGGGCATAGGAGCTTTGGGGTGCGGTTTAGCGACTTGAATTCCTATCAAGTGTGTACTCTCTACTATAGTTGTAGAGCGACAAATGCCGATAATCTGGTCACACGACGATGGTAGCCACACGAAGCGTGCAAGCGCATGTGTGGGGCTTCAACGCGATAGTTGAGGCCATCGAGTAGTGTTCTTCTTGGTGCAGGTGTTGGGCTACGATGGCGAAAAGGGCCAAGTGGGCCCAATGGGCTCCGGGGGCGATATGAGTAAATTGTATGATTGAGTAGAAGATAGTGAACTAGACTATGTGAATTTCATATATGTGGCTAGGTTTGGGCTAAATGGGCCACACGAGTTTGTGGGCCTACTTAGGCCGAGAATGGGCCTTAGGCCCATTCGCATCATTATCTCTGTTTAGAATACTTGAGTCGTTCGAGGCGACAGTGGACCTTCTATTAGGTCGTTAACACCCTGATTTGTAAAAATACTAAAATACCCCTGATTTGTGAAAATACCAAAATACTCCTATTTACAAAATTACCGAAATACCCTAATTTGTAAAATTATCGAAATACCCCTGATTTACAAAATTATCGAAATACCCCTAGTTTGTAAAATTATTGAAATACCCCTGGTTTGTAAAATTACTAGAATACCCCTGGTTTGCAAAATTACCGAAATACCCCTAGTTTGTAAAATTACTAGAATACCCCTAGTTTGCAAAATTATCGAAATACCCTTGGTAGGTAAATTACCGAAATACCCCTTGGTGGGTAAATTACTAGAATACCCCTTGGTGGGTAAATTACAAAAATACCCTTGGTAGGTAAATTACGAAAGTACACTTGGTAGGTAAATTACGAAAATACCCTCAATGGGTAAAATGACCGATATGCCCCTGGAGGGAAAAATGACGAAAATGTCCCTATATGTTATATGATTATTCTTGTATGCGATTTAAGATTGTTATCATATGATTATTATTGTATGTTGCATTCATGTGTTATTATGTTGCATGGGGACGAGATTATTCGAAAGGGGAAGTGCAGATAGGATCGCATGGTCGCTGATATTTGTGGATCCACCAAAGGCTTTAGCCATCGAGCTATCTATCTCGACCGATAAGTTGTGCGCAATCGGTGCTACATAAGGAGTGTAGGATGGGTGGGTCGATTAAATCCCCACAGAGTGCGAGGGTTGGACGGAGGCAGTGCGTGGTTGGTATGGGCATTAATGTATTGCATATGTGGTTTTATTTGAGATGGGCTCAGCCCGGATAAATATGATTTGTGACATTTATGGGTTAAGGCCCAATCGAGGATTTTATGGGCTAAGGCCCAATTGCCACCACATTGAAATGGGCTTCTACCAAACTGCTGTGATTCATGTTCTTATTGATGAGGTTATGCACACTGAGTTTTCGTAAACTCACACCCTCTTTTTAATTTTTTCTCGGGTAATCCTCGATGGCGGTTCGATGTCTTTGGAGGACTCGGAGGTGGCCACACTACGAGCAGTTTTGGACTCTAGTATTTTACTTATTTTTAACTTGGGTTAATATTTTGTAATAAGGCCTCTCTTAAATTCTGGTTTTAGTTTTGGATTTTTAGTTTATTATGTCTTAAATCTGCTAAACTTTGTATCACGGTTTTCCAAAACAATATCTGCTTTCAAAATACTACGCTTTCGCGAATGGGTCGTAAACATCACGTTTTCATAAGTCAGTCATTTTAATTAAGTTTTTGCAATAAACAAAGTTTTTTTTAGGTAATAACTTTTTAATAAATGTCGATTAATAATAAACAAATGAAAACTGGGACTTTAGTTTTTAATATCAAGAAAGGTTTTCAAATGGAACCATGGTTTCTCGAAAAGCACCCCAATGTGACACGCCAGATTCGGGCCTAACTTCTAGGCTGGGTTTGGGGTGTTACATTAACCTTACTTGAACTTGTAGTAACTGGCTATAACATTTCGTTCAAACCCATTTCTTGTTTATTCTAGGTCTACGTGGCCCTAAACCTACCTCAGAGGTTTTGGATTTAAGCGAGGACTTTTATGAACTTGAAAAACTTTTCATCAAAATAGGGGCCACATGCCCGTGTTGAACTAGGGACACGTCCGCGTGCCCCTAAAACATGCCCGTGCTTCGACCCATGGTCGACACTGCCTAATTTCACACAGTATTGACATGCTCGTGGCCCTGGCCCGCGTGCAATACCTTGTCATTCTGACTTATCCACACGGCCTATACACACGACTGTGTGTTTTAGTCGTGTGGCGACTTAAATTTCAAATGCAAGGTGCAGACCTCACACGGCCTAGGCATACGCCTAGGTACTAGCCGTGCCTCCCACACGGTCTAGACATATGCCCGTGTGTCTACCCATATGGACAATTAGCAGGCTATCTACCAAGCCATTTTGCCACCCTACATCGCATACACGTAAACTCCAATTCAAATCATTCCAATTTAAAAGATGGCCAATTAATATCTCTTGGAATTTAAGAAATCGAGACATACACAAGAGCATACACTTCATGAAATTTACCTTCATTGAGCAAAAGGATTTGCCAAGGATTGGCCTAACTCAAGTCCATTTACAAAATGATTTTAATAACATACATAACCAACATTTTGGCTAACAATTACAACTTAACAAAATACTCGAGTCCTATACATGCCATACTCAAAATAAGTTTAAATTGTTATACCAAAGTGATGTCGATAGTGTGATTCCGAGCTCTGACGTCCAATGATCCTCGAGCTAACTTGGCAAAACTACAAGGAAAAGGGAAGGGAGAGGGGTAAGCATATAGCTTAGTAAGTTTGCATGAAACTCTAGAATAACAATTTACTCAACTATAATCATTCATATCATGAAATAATGACAACATAGCACTAATGATAAAAGTACTTACTTGTACTTATTCACACTTATTCTTACTTAGTCTTACCCATCTCATGTCAATATGATATGGTAACTTTTACTTACTCAAGATACCTGTATCACTGATACATGTAGTTTAGCACATTTGCTAACATAACCATAAACTCACATCTTTATCATTCATACCATGAACATCACTCAAGGCCATCCATAAATAGACTTGAATCTAGGCCAACTCACATATTTGACTCTATTGCTTATGAATAAATCGGATCATCATGAATCATTCAAGCTTAACATACATAAAATTTGATGCTAACGCTATATCCCAGACATGGTCTTACATGGGATCATTCCTTAATGCCGACGCCATATCCCAGATATGGTCTTATACGGGGTCTCATAACTCGATGTCGATGCCATGTCCCAGACATGGTCTTATACAAGATCATATTTAGATGTCGATGCCATATCCCGGATATGGTCTTACACGAGATCATTTTTTGGCATCGAAGCCATATCCCTGATATGGTCTTATACGGGATCTTTCCTTTCTCATATGCATACTTAGGTATTATAATTATTCTTGGACTATAACTGGAACTGCAATTTAGCCTGTTCTCATCGTTTGCTCATCGAAACTTTATAACTCGATTTCATCTACAATAACATACATTAACATAATAATGAACGATTTCAAATATCAAACATTATGAAATTCTAATTTCATACAAACTTACCTCAAATCTCAAAATGTGTCCCGATGCTCGATTTAGTCTTGAACTTTATTCTTGCCTCGGTTTCGATCTGGGCTTCATGTTTCTTGATTTTAAGCTTGAAAATGGACAAAACCCTAGCTATGGAGTCCTTGCAAATTTTGGCACCATGGGGAAGAAGATGGACATGATTTTTGGCTTATTTTCCCTTTTTATTCTTTAATTAACCAAATGACCAAAATGCCCTTAATGACCCTTTCTTAAGATTTTTCCTTCCCATGTACATTTCTGTCCATCATCAAATATAATGGTCTAATTGCTAAATAAGGACCTCTAGGATTTTTCATAATTCTATTTCATACTTGAACCTTCTAGAATCTCACATTTTCTATTCTTTGCAATTTAGTCCTAATGGACAATTTATTCACTAATTAATAAAATTTCTTCATGTGACTTTCACACAATCATGCAAATACCTCATAAGCCTTGTAAAATCGTTTAAAACATATTTTCTACTTCATATTTATGGTATCGCACCACTATTATGACTAAGCCCAAATCGGGTTGTTACAACGAGATAGAAAATTGGGCCAAAGAACCCAAAATTGAGATAGAGAGCCCGGCATGTGAATCGGGCCAACGATCCAACCGATGCCCGGATCGAACTAGTAGCGACCAAATCGGCTTGGGTGCCGTGAGGTGTCGTGACTGGATGGCACCATCGAACACGATGATGGCACCATCGAACACGATGATGGCAATGATGGAGACATTCCAATAGCCGTGAGTGGTCCTTCGGTGGTCAAGCAAGAGAGGAATCACTGCTCGCTACTAGGACTCTCTTGAATAATTTCATTTTAGATTAACTATTCTAAAATAATATTATTTTAATAGATTTAGTATTAAATTAAATTTAATACTTATCTTAATAGTATTTTATTAATTTAATATTAAAGTGATTATCTTAATATTAAATTTAATCTAATAATTATCTAGATAAGTATTACATTAATTTAATATTAAAGTGAATATTTTAATCATAGTTGAACTCTCTAACTCTCTCTATATTAAAAGAGCCCTGGGTCATCATTTTTCACACACTTAAATTCAAGAGAAAGTTGTAGAAAGAAAATTCTCTGAAAAAATTATTTTTGAAAATTTCTAGAGATATTTTTCTTATTTACAACTTGACCCAAAATTTTAGAGAAATTATGAAATTACCTCACTGGTAATTTTGTGAAAAATTATCTGATTCGAAGTGAGACCACACTAGGCTGATGTGAGCTTGAGCATAGTGAAGAAGACTACTTGATCAAAGTGTTCATCCTAGATGAATCGGAAATGTGCAATTTTTGTAACACCCCAAACCCGGTCTATGCGTTAAGACTAGATTTGGTTTGTTACATAAATCGAACTATCTTAATAGTTACAAGAATCAAATCTTCAAAATCATTTTTAATTACTAGATTTAATAAAAACTAAAAGAGTATTTTAAATTTGATGTATATTAGAAAACATTAGTTGAAAACATCATTAATATTGTATTATCAAAATCCTTAGAGTAAATTATTATAGGAGTTCAAAATATTTAAGAAAATGATAAAAGAATTTCATATTATTTGAAAACCCAAATTATTTTAAGAAACAAAATAATTTTAAACCCATATTAATAGTCCAAAACATAATTTAAATGCATCCACACATAAAATTTATAAAACATTTATAGAGGCCTTATTACATCAAACCCATAATAGTAAATTATAGAAAGTCTTTAATAAAAGTTCAAAGTTTCATTAACCCTTATTTGTAGTATGGCCCTCACGAAGTCATCCTCGGCCCAAGTCCACGTTAATTTCCATTACCTGAGATGAAAAATTTGAGGGAGTGAGTTACTTAGAACTCAGTGTATAACTCACTACTTATTCATTGGGCCAGATCATCAAATCATTATTTTGGGCTTGAGCCCGTCAACAGGTTTATCAATAAAAATAATAATATGTATGCAAAATGAAGTTCCCAATCCCAAACCTAATTTCCATCCACTACTCACCCCGCACCAACCATCACACTGTGGGATCAAGTCAACCCACCCCGCCATCACACCAATCGTAGGCATTAAGCCATTTTATATTTGTGGCAGAGCCACCGAACTAGATTGTGACAAAGTCACTGAACTAGAGGCATTGAGCCATTAATATTTGTGGCAGAGCCACCAAACTAGAGACAAACAACCATTTAATTATTTTGTGGCAGAGCCACCGAACTAGATTTTGGCAACAGGCCTTTCTTCTCTTCATTATTAATCCCAACCCGTGCAACATGTATGCAAAAATTTGTCTATGTTCATATGATGATTTTATCAAAAGATTTAAATAACATAAGAGTCAATATTTCTAGTTTTGGTTAAGGCCCAAAATTTCGAAATAGCATTTAGCCCATTTAGCAATCTAGCATCTTAAACCCAATTTACGATCTAGCTAAGAGTTTGGCCCATTTAATAATTTATCAGGCTTTTTGGCCCATTTAACAATTTATCAGGCTTTTCTGCCCATTTAACAATTTATCAGGCTTTTCGGCCCATTTAACAATTTATCAGGCTTTTCGCCCATTTATCGATCTAGTAGATTTCGCCCATTTATCGATCTAGCGAGATTTTGGCGCATTTATCGATCTAGCAGAGATTTCGGACCATTTATCGATCTAACAGAGATTTCGACCCATTTATCGATCTAGTAGAGATTTCAGCCCATTTATCGATCTAACAGAGATTTCGGCCCATTTATCGATCTAACAGAGATTTCGGCCCATTTTACTAACTAGCATATTTTTCGGCCCATTTTTACGAGACATAAAATTTACATATTAACAACTAACTTCACGAGGGCATTTTCATAATTTTCACAATTTTAATCGATTTCATGTATTTTCACCGAGATACCAATTAATACGTATTATACCGATTTAATCGTCTTTACGATTTTACTCAATACCACGAATGACATCCAACCCGAGAAAAGCGTGAAGTTACACACCTTGATATTGTGAGTACTAAACCTTCCCGCTCGTCAACACCTAAACGTAATATGAACTATTAGAACACTATCATTTATCAAAAATACACTATTGGTATACGATCTAAATCCTTACCCCTTTGATTTTGAACCGCTTTTATTTTTGGTTTCTCCTCGTTTGTGGATTCGTTGCCCGATGAGAATCCACGAACGTACAAAGGCTCGGGAGTACGAACTACTTCAAATAATTGACTTCCCTCGGTTGATGGTCCGCAACCCGGTGGAAAATCTTAGATTCCCGAAACAGCCCTTCGTTTAGTAATAGGGGATTTATGAACCGCCTCTTTCGAAGGCTATGGACTGCCCTTTTTTGCCCTATCTTGAATGTCTTCAATTGACAAAAGATCATTAATCCAACTTAAGAATATATCGAAAATAATACTAAAGGTTTTAAGGGTGAGATTTCCTTACCACAAAGAACCTTGCTCCACAATATGAGAATCGACCAAAACGCTCCTTAACACCTTAAATCAATTTCAACGTTCTATGATACTCACGAACACTTGAGTTCCGATCCTCTACTATCGCCTTAAAATATAACAAAGAAAAGTTAATAGAAAGAATGATTACTTCAATCCAAGATATCCTTCTTACCACCATCAAGATTCGCCAAAACCATTATTAACTAAAATTAACTAAAATAACTCTTACCTATTGTCCACGGTTGAGAAGAAACGATTGAGAAGGATGTTTATGAATAGAGAGAGATTCGCTATGAATAACCAAAAAAAAAAAAGAAAATGGTTCGCAAAGGCACACTATCATTTGGCCATGAGAAAATATTTTGGAGAAAGTATGATTGAAAAGAAATTAAAAGATGAGAGAAAGAGATGATGATGATGTTGTTTTGGTTTTCAAAGGAAGAAAAGAGAAAGAAAGAGATGAGTTTAGGAGCAAAGCACATTCGGCAATGGGAAGAAGAAAAGAAAAGAATGGCCTTTTGGTATTGGAGATTTCGCACTTTGAAAAAAACATACAAAAGAGTACTAAAGTGATAGGCAAAAATGACCAAATGGTCAAAAGGTTAAGGCTTACCAAAAGCTCAAATTCGGCCAAAGGAGAAAAGGTTGAGAAAAGAATTACAAAACTTTGCACAAGATGTTAGGAATGACCAAAAACAAATTTCTAATCCTAGCAAGGTACTAACATAATCGGCCAACCTCCCCCTAGCCACATTGCCGTCCAAATTCATTGGTCAAATGACCATGAAATAATTTTCAAAACTTTTTCCTTGATACATGCCTTATGTCCCCTTATCTTCCCAAATTTTCTTGATTCCCTACCATAAGTTAACAATTAACTTTTTCCTTTATTCTACTTACCAAAAATAAAACAATACAACTCATCCAACCTTATCCCCTTGCCGACACATGCATATGTTAAAGCAAAAAAATAAAATTTCCTTGTTGCTTGCCAGGTGTTTCGAACTCCTTCCCTCTAGGAACACTTATGGCGCCATCTCCTCTTTACTACTAGCTCACTTATGCCAACTTTTAGCACTTAATTAATTTAAGTCTTAAGGTCATTTAATTTCTTTACTCAAATGTACACTTAAATAATAATATTTATTCTATCTCCAAGTAACCCTAACCAACATTAAGCAACATAATGATACCCAATTATTTAGGATGCTACAATTCTACCCTCTTAAAGAAAATTTCGTCCTCGAAATTTACCCGATTAAAAGAGGTGAGGATATTGTTGCCGAATAGTTTCCTCGTGGTCCCACGTAGCTTCCTCCGCCCGTGATTGCGCCACAAAACTTTGACCAACAAAGACATCTTCTTTCTTAGCATCAAACATCCGGTCTAAAATTTCCACCGGTTCTTCTTCAAAAGACAAGTCTCAATTTAATTCCACTTCTTCAACCGGTACTATATGAGATGGATCCGATCTATAACGCCTCAAAGATGGAAACATGAAAACATTATGAATTTGACTCACCCATTGGTAATTCAATCTGATTCGGGCCAACACGATTCATCACACGATATGGCCCGATAAACCTAGGGCTCAACTTACCCTTCTTTCCGAATCAAAATTTTCTTCCAAGGTGAGACCTTCAGAAGACCCGGCCTCCCACAAGAACTCGATATCCTTACGCTTCAGTCGCACGACTTCGCTCATCTAAGGCTTCCTTCAACCATGATCGAATAACTTTTACCTTTTCCTCTGCTTTCAAATATCAAATCAGACCCAACAAACAATTAAGGAGTACGCACCACGACCATACAATGCCTCATAGGATGCCATCCAATGCTAGACCGATAGCTATTATTATACGCTAACCGCCAATGGTAGAAAATCCTCCCAACCATCAAGTCGATCACACATCCCCTTAACATGTCTTCCAATATCCGAATTACTTTTTCCGATCGCCCATCGATCGAGGATAAAAGCCGATCAAATTCAATTCAACTTTGTCCCCAAGGCTTTCATGCAGAGCTTTATTCGATTGAGAAATCTAGGAGTCCTTTAATAATTCCACGGTATCTTCAATTTCACGATTTTGATACTCAAATTCAAGGTAATTTTGGGTAAGGAGGTACTTAAGACTCAAACGATTGACTATTACCCATGAATCTTAGTAGGTGTTAAAGGTAACCCACTAACAAAATCCATAGTTATCCGCCTCCCATTTAGGAATCTTTACGGTCAGTAATAAACCTCGACGGCAATTGATTCCGCTTTCACTTGTCGACAAGTAGACCCTCGCCACCAATATTGTTGATCCCGATACATCTTATTTCCTCCGGTGTATAGCATAAGGGCTACTCTCAAGTAGAATCATTTGTCTCATATCTAAAAAGCATACAAATTCTTCCACGAAAGCACAAAGACTCAATCATATTTATACCAAAATCCTCTATTTCACCCCTTTCAACTCAAATAAAAGTCCCAACTTTTTATCCGATGTCCGCTTCCTTGATTTGTTCCACAGCAGAGGCTTCACCAAGCTAACAAACTACCATCTTCATACAAACTTAAATGAGCAAACATTGCTCTTAAATTCGACACCGCCATTACGACTTAACGCTACACACTACTACGTTAGCCTTTCCAGATGATATTCGATTGAGAAATCATAGTCCTTAATAATTCCACCCATCTTCTTTGTCTCAAATTCAACTCCTTTTGGGTAAGGAGGTACTTAAGACTCTTGTGATCGTAGATAATAGACTTCTCACCGTAGAGATAGTGCTCCAAATCTTTAAAGCAAAAACCACCGCAGCCTAACTCTAAATCATGAGTAGGGTAGTTTACTTCGTAAGGTCTCAATTGACGAGAAGCATAGGCCACCACCTTTCCATTTTGCATCAAGACACAACCTGCACTGCAGTGAGATGCATCACAATAAATAGTGAATTCTTTTCCGACCTCCTATTGAATCAAAACCGAGCTTCCGTCAGAATATTTTTCAATTTCTCGAAACTCTCCTATTGTTTTCCAGTCCAAATATACGGAACTCCCTCCTGCAACAGTTTAGTTAGGGGTGCAGCAATCAATGAAAACCCCTCTACAAAACGTCTATAGTAACCAGCCAAACCCAAGAAACTCCTAATTTCAGCTACCGACGTTGGTGGTTCCAATCCGTAATAGCCTCAATCTTCCGAGGATCTACCCTTATTCCTTGGTGATACCACATGACCCAAGAAAGTCACTTCCTTTAGCCAAAATTCGCATTTATCAATTTGGCATAAAGTTGCTTATCACGTAAGTAGTCAGTAATACTATACGCAAATGCGTGTCATGCTCCTCATCATTTCTTGAATAAACTAAAATGTCATTTATGAACACTACCACAAACCGATCTAAATATGGTTGAAAGACTTGGTTCATCATGTCCATAAATGCTACTGGTGCATTAGTTAACCCAAACGGCATCACTACAAACTCATAATGTCCGTGAACGAGTTCGAAATGCCGCCTTATAAATTCTACTTCTTTCACCTTGTCGATGATAACCCGATCTCAAATCAATTTTGAGAAAACTAAAGCACCTTTCAATTGATCAAACAGTCATCAATTTCAAGAAGGGATACCTATTCTTGATCGTCAATTTATTCAATTGTCTGTAATCAATGCCCATACGTATTGATCCATCCTTCTTCTTGACGAACAAAATTGGTGCTCCCCACGGAGACACACTTGGTCGTATAAATCCCCGACCAGCAATTCTTGAATTTGAGCTTTAAGCTCGCTTAACTCCTTCGTGCCATTCTATAAGGAGCAATGGACACTAGAGTCGCTCCGCAAAAGCTCAATGCCAAATTCTACTTCCCGATCTCGAGGTATACCAGAAAGTTCTTCGGGAAATACATCTGGAAATTCCTTCACCGTTCTCACATCGTCCACAAATATCTCTTTGGCATCCAAAGCATAAATAAAGGCTAGGAATGCTCCATACCCTTTTCGCACCAACTTTTCTGCCTTCAACGCTGATACCAAGTTCGCCAAGTAGTTCCTTCGTTCACCAATCATTATGACTTCCTTATCATCCGATGTTCTTATTGACATCCGTTTCTCAGCACAATCCAAATGTGCCCGATGTTTAACCAAACAATCCATGCCCAGAATGAGGTCAAACTCGCCGAAAGGCAATTCCATCAAATTCGCCAAGAATACCTCCTCTTGAATTTCTAAGGGTACGTCTCTAAACAGTTTATTTACAATTACCGACTGTCTTAAAGGACTAATTACTGTCATATCACTATCGATAATTTCAGATTTTAGATTTAGGTTTCCAGATATGGCGCTAGCAACATACGAGTGGGTAGAACCAATATCTATTAAGGCGAAGAATATGTACATCGAATATGAAGAACGTATCGCTTATTACATCAGTGCATTGCCATCCTCGGCGTCTAATCGCATAGACCACCCAGTCGTCTTGCATCCGTGTTACCTCTAGGACCATTGCCTCGACCGGTGCACCGACCACGTCCAACCCCATTACCACCACAACACGGTCCACGACCTCTCGGTGGTCGCCGAGTACCTCCGGCCTACAGTGCATCATTATTACGAACTTCATGAGTCGATCCATACGCCGAGGACAATTTCTATCTGGTGATCCATTGAACCGCATTTGTAACAAGCGCCCGCTTTCCTCCAAAGATTCACCAAAATACCTTTTCCCACATTCAAGATAATCTCGACCTCGATTATTAGTTACTGTGTGCTCTACCTTGGGTGATTCATCATTCCGAGGCCTCTTCAAATCTCTTTGAAGAACCCGATCGCCGTGTCTCTCTTGTTTCTAAATCTTTCGATTTCGACGTTCGAAGTTCTTAGCCTCTTCGCTATCTTGGCCTTCTCCACAAGCGTGGCAAAAGTTCTAACTTGTTGTGGGGCAATCGTAACCTCAACTCATCATTTAGCCCATCCTCGAAATGTACACAACGCTCGTGGATCTGCTGACACTATTGTCCGAGCATATTGACTCAAGCGAGAAACTCACCTCATCACACGCCGCCATCGCCTTACTCCCTTGGACAAGATTCAAATTCCTTCCTTCGGACGCCTACATAACTTGTTCCAACATATTTCCCTTGAAGGCGCTTTAAAGAATTCCCAAGTAATCAAGTACTTGTGCCTTCTCGAATAGTAAGCCACCACCGACACGCCTGCCTCTTAACAAGGACACAGCTCCTTTCGTTTACGCTCAACAAAGGCATTCCAGATCATCCATAATCCACTCCACGACTTCGAGCCAATATTCAGCCACATTCGTGGCTACACCAAAACTCCTCTAAAACTTCAGATTATTTGACTTGAGTCATTTCAAATTGACCCACGAGTTGTTGGCCCAATTCTAGTTCCAAATGACCTTTCTAGGACTCACAAGATTGCTTGTGTCAAGGCATTATCTTCTTCCATATGATCGCGTGATCTCGTCTCACTCTCAAATGATGCAGTGCATCCATTTTCGAGATATGATTTGGTGCTTCAGCTTGTAGTACTCGCCCTCTACCACGGCACGCCTACCGTGTCCACGACCACGTCCTCTAGTGCTTATGGTGACTAATTCGATTTAATCTGATTACAAGTTTTATGAATCAAAAAATTGTTTCAGTGTTTATTAACGATGTTTTATAAGATTTGAGAGATAAAGTTGTTTTTCGCAACACATCCTATAGTCTCAATCTCATTTAATTTTAACATCTAAAACTAGAAGTTCTAGAGTGTTCCTATGGTCATATCATCATCATAATAATAATCATTTATCAATGAATACTTACTTGACTTGTTGCTTGGATGCTTGTGGTGCCATACTTTAAACATAATCGAAATATTTTTCCTACTTAAAATTATCTGTTGAACCCAACCACGTACCGAAGTTTTTGAAACGGCTCGATATTATTAAATGTAACACCCCAAACCCGGCCTATGCATTAAGACTAGATTTGGTTTGTTACATAAATCTAACTATCTTAATAGTTACAAGAATCTAAATCTTCAAAATCATTTTTAATTACTAGATTTAATAAAAACTAAAAGAGTATTTTAAATTTGATGTATATTAGAAAACATTAGTTGAAAACATCATTAATATTGTATTATCAAAATCCTTAGAGTAAATTATTATAGGAGTTCAAAATATTTAAGAAAATGATAAAAGAATTTCATATTATTTGAAAACCCAAATTATTTTAAGAAACAAAATAATTTTAAACCCATATTAATAGTCCAAAACATAATTTAAATCCATCCACACATAAAATTTATAAAACATTTATAGAGGCCTTATTACATCAAACCCATAATAGTAAATTATAGAAAGTCTTTAATAAAAGTTCAAAGTTTCATTAACCTTTATTTGTAGTATGGCCTCACGAAGTCATCCTCTACCAAGTCCACGTTAATTTCTATTACCGAGATGAAAAATTTGAGGGAGTGAGTTACTTAGAACTCAAAGTATAACTCACTACTTATTCATTGGGCCGATCATCAAATCATTATTTTGGGCTTGAGCCCGTCAATAGGTTTATCAATAAAAATAATAATATGTATGCAAAAATGAAGTTCCCAATCCCAAACCTAATTTCCATCCACTACTCACCCCCGTACCAACCATCACACCTATGGGGATCAAGTCAACCCACCCCGCCATCACACCAATCGTAGGCATTAAGCCATTTTATATTTGTGGCAGAGCCACCGAACTAGATTGTGACAAAGTCACCGAACTAGAGGCATTGAGCCATTAATATTTGTGGCAGAGCCACCGAACTAGAGGCAAATAGCCATTTAATTATTTTGTGGCAGAGCCACCGAACTAGATTTTGGCAACAGGCCTTTCTTCTCTTCATTATTAATCCCAACCCATGCAACATGTATGCAAAAATTTATCTATGTTCATATGATGATTTTATCAAAAGATTTAAATAACATAAGAGTCAATATTTCTAGTTTTGGTTAAGGCCCAAAATTTCGAAATAGCATTTAGCCCATTTAGCAATCTAGCATCTTAAACCCAATTTACGATCTAGCTAAGAGTTTGGCCCATTTAACAATTTATCAGGCTTTTCGCCCATTTAACAATTTATCGTGCTTTTCACCCATTTAACAATTTATCGTGCTTTTCGCCCATTTATCGATCTAGCGTAGATTTCGCCCATTTATCGATCTAGCGTAGATTTCGCCCATTTATCGATCTAATGTAGATTTCGCCCATTTATCGATCTAGCGTAGATTGCGCCCATTTATCGATCTAATAGATTTCTACCATTTTACTAACTAGCATATTTTTCGCCCATTTTACGAGACATAAAATTTACATATTAACAACTAACTTCACGAGGGCGTTTTGGTAATTTTCATAATTTTAATTGATTTCATGTATTTTCATCGAGATACCAATTAATACGTATTATACCGATTTAATCGTCTTTACGATTTTACTCAATACCATGAATGACATCCAACCCGAGAAAAGCGTGAAGTTACACACCTTGATATTGTGAGTACTAAACCTTCCCGCTCGTCAACACCTAAACGTAATACGAACCATTAGAACACTATCATTTATCAAAAATACACTATTGGTATACGATCTAAATCCTTACCCCTTTGATTTTGAACCACTTCTATTTTTGGTTTCTCCTCGTTTGTGGATTAGTTGCCCGATGAGAATCCACGAACGTACAAAGGCTCGGGAGTACGAACTACTTCAAATAATTGACTTCCCTCGATTGATGGTTCGCAACCCGGTGGAAAATCTCAGATTCCCGAAATAGCCCTTCGTTTAGTAATAGGGGGATTTGTGGAACCGCCCCTCTTTCGAAGGCTATGGACTGCCCTTTTTTGCCCTATCTTGAATGTCTTCAATTAACAAAAGATCATTAATCCAACTTAAGAATATATCGAAAATAATACTAAATATTTTAAGGGTGAGATTTCCTTACCACAAAGATCCTTGCTCCACAATATGAGAATCGACCAAAACGCTCCTTAACACCTTAAATCGATTTCAACGTTCTATGATACTCACGAACACTTGAGTTCGATCCTCTACTATCGCCTTTAAAATATAACAAAGAAAAGTTAATAGAAAGAATGATTATTTCAATCCAAGATATCCTTCTTACCACCATCAAGATTCGCCAAAACCATTATTAACTAAAATTAACTAAAATAACTCTTACCTATTGTCCACGGTTGAGAAGAAATGATTGAGAAGGATGTTTATGAATAGAGAGAGATTCGCTATGAATAACCAAAAAAAAAGAGAAAATGGTTAAGCAAAGGCACACTATCATTCACCATGAGAAAATATTTTGGAGAAAGTATGATTGAAAAGAAATTAAAAGATGAGAGAAAGAGATGATGATGATGTTGTTTCGGTTTTCAAAGGAAGAAAAGAGAAAGAAAGAAATGAGTTTAGGAGCAAAGTACATTCGGCAATGGGAAGAAGAAAAGAAAAGAATGGCCTTTTGGTATTGGAGATTTCGCACTTTGAAAAAAACATACAAAAGAGTACTAAAGTGATAGGCAAAATGACCAAATGGTCAAAAGGTTAAGGCTTACCAAAAGCTCAAATTCGGCCAAAGGAGAAAAGGTTTAGAAAAGAATTGCAAAACTTTGCACAAGATGTTAGGAATGACCAAAAACTAATTCCTAATCCTAGCAAGGTACTAACATAATCGGCCAACCTCCCCCTAGCCACATTGCCATCCAAATTCATTGGTCAAATGACCATGAAATAATTTCCAAAACCTTTTCCTTGATACATGCCTTATGTTCCCTTATCTTTCCAAACTTTCTTGATTCCCTACCATAAGTTAACAATTACCTTTTTCCTTTATTCTACTTACCAAAAAATAAAACAATACAACTCATCCAACCTTATCCCCTTGCCGACACATGCATAGGTTAAAGCAAAAAAAATAAAATTTCCTTATTGCTTGCCAGGTGTTTCGAACTCCTTCCCTCTAGGAACACTTATGGCGCCATCTCCTCTTTACTACTAGCTCACTTATGCCAACTTTTAGCACTTAATTAATTTAAGTCTTAAGGTCATTTAATTTCTTTACTCAAATGTACACTTAAATAATAATATTTATTCTATCTCCAAGTGTACACTTAAATAATAATATTTACTCAAATGTACATAATGATACCCAATTATTTAGGATGCTACAATTCTACCCCTCTTAAAGAAAATTTCGTCCTCGAAATTTACCCGATTAAAAGAGGTGAGGATATTGTTGTCGAATAGTTTCCTCAGCTCCCACGTAGCTTCCTCCATTCGTGATTGCGCCACAAAACTTTAACCAACAGACATGCCTTCTTTCTTAGCACTTAAACATCCGGTCTAAAATTTCCATCGGTTCTTCTTCAAAAGACAAGTCTCAATTTAATTCCACTTCTTCAACGGTACTATATGAGATGGATCCGATCTATAACGTCTCAAAGATGGAAACATGAAAACATTATGAATTTGACTCAGCTCCGGTGGTAATTCAATCTGATAACCCACTGGGCCAACACGCTTCATCACACGATATGGCCCGATGAACCTAGGGCTCAACTTACCCTTCTTTCCGAATCTGAAAATTTTCTTCCAAGGTGAGACCTTCAAAAAGACCCGGTCTCCCACAGCAAACTCGATATCCTTACGCTTCAGGTCTGCATACGACTTCTGTCTATCTGAGGCTTCCTTCAACTGTGCTCGAATAACTTTTACCTTTTCCTCTGTTTCAGATATCAAATCAGACCCAACATCCGCTGCTCACCCAATTCGGTCCAACAGTAGGAGTACGGCACCTACGACCATACAATGCCTCATAGGGTGCCATCCAATGCTAGATGATAGCTATTATTATACGCTGAATTCGCCAATGGTAGAAAATCCTCCCAACTACCTCTCAAGTCGATCACACATCCCCTTAACACGCCTTCCAATATCTGAATTACTCTTTTCTCGATCGTCCATCGACCGAGGATGAAAAGCCGTACTGAAATTCAACTTTGTCCCCAAGGCTTCATGCAGAGCTTTCCAAAATCGTGACGTAAATCTAGGATCCCTGTTTGAAATAATAGACACTGGTACCCCATGCAACCTCACAATTTCGGATACATACCGCTTAGCCAATTTCTGCAACGAATAATCCGTACGAACTGGAAGAAAATGAGAAGTCTTCATCAAATGATCGACTATTACCCATACGAAATTTTTCTTAGTAGGTGTTAAAGGTAACCCACTAACAAAATCCATAGTTATCCGCTCCCATTTCCAAAGAGGAATTTTTACCGGCTGTAATAAACCTGACGGCAATTGATGCTTCGCTTTCACTTGCTGACAAGTTAAACATTTTCCCACAAACTCTGAAATTTCACGCTTCAACCCTGGCCACCAATATTGTTCACGAAGATCCCGATACATCTTATTTCCTCCAGGGTGCATAGCATAAGGGCTACTATGCGCCTCCCGTAGAATCATTTGTCTCAGATCTAAATCCTTAGGCATACAAATTCTTCCACGAAAGCACAGCACTCCATTCATATTTATACCAAAATCCTCTATTTCACCCCTTTCAACCTGCTGAAATAAAAGTCCCAACTTTTTATCTGATGTCTGCTTTTCCATGATTTGTTCCAGCCGCAGAGGCTTCACCTGAAGTTCTGCTAACAAACTACCATCCTCATACAAACTTAAGTGAGCAAACATTGCTCTTAAATCGACATCGCTTTACGACTTAACGCCTACCATTACGTTAGCCTTTCCAGATTATATTCGATTGAGAAATCATAGTCCTTTAATAATTCCACCCATCTTCTTTGTCTCAAATTCAACTCCTTTATGTAAGGAGGTACTTAAGACTCTTGTGATCGTGTGGATAATAGACTTCTCACCGTAGAGATAGTGCCTCCAAATCTTTAAAGCAAAACCACCGCACTAACTCCAAATCATGAGTAGGGTAGTTTACTTCATGCGGTCTCAATTGACGAGAATCATAGGCCACCACCTTTCCATTTTGCATCAAGACACAACCTGCACTCGTGTGAGACGATCACAATAAAAAGTGAATTCTTTTCCTACCTCCTATGAATCAAACCGGAGCTTCAGCTAGAATCTTTTTCAATTTCTCAAACTCTCCGTTGTTTTCCGGTCCAAATATACGGAACTCCCTTCCGCAATAGCTTTAGTTAGGGTACAAAGAATCAACGAAAACCCTCTACAAAACGTCTATAGAACCTACCAAACCCAAGAAACTCCTAATTTCAGCCACCGACATTGGTGGTTTCCAATCCGAATAGCCTCAATCTTCCGAGGATCTACCCTTATTCCTTCAAATTGATACCACATGACCCAAGAAAGTCACTTCCTTTAGCCAAAATTCGTGATTTATCGAATTTGGCATAAAGTTGCTTATCACGTAAGTAGTTTGAATACTATACGCAAATGCGTGTCATGCTCTTCATCATTTCTTGAATAAACCAAAATGTCATCTATGAACACTACCACAAACCAGTCTAAATATGGTTGAAAGACTCGGTTCATCATGTCCATAAATGCGGCTGGTGCATTGGTTAACCCAAACGGCATCACTACAAACTCATAATGTCCGTAACGAGTTCGAAATGTCGTCTTATAAATATCTACTTCTTTCACCTTAAGTCGATGATAACCCGATCTCAAATCAATTTTGAGAAAATCAAGCTCCCTTTAATTGATCAAACAGTCATCAATTCTCGATAAGGATACCTATTCTTGATCGTCAATTTATTCAATTGTTCGTAATCAATGCACATACGCATTGATCCATCCTTCTTCTTGACGAACAAAACCGGTGCTCCCCATTTGAGACACACTCGATCGTATAAATCCCGATCTAGCAATTCTTGAATTTGAGCTTTAAGCTCGCTAACTCCTTGATGCCATTCTATAAGGAGCAATGGACACCGGAGTCATTCCGCAAAAGCTCAATGCCAAATTCTACTTTTCGATCCGAGGTATACCAGAAGTTCTTCGAAATACATCCGAAATTCCTTCACCGTTCTCACATCGTCCACGATATCTCTTTGGCATCCAAAGCACAAATAAAGGCTAGGAATGCTCCATACCCTTTTCGCACCAACTTTTCTCGCCTTCAACGCCGATACCACGCTTGCCAAGTAGTTCTTTCGTTCACCAATCATTATGACTTCCTTATCATCCGAGGTTCTTATTGACATCCGCTTTCAAAGACAATCCAAATGCGCCGATGTTTAACCAACCAATCTATGCCTGAATGAGGTCGAACTCACGAAAGGCAATTCCATCAAATTCGCCAAGAATACCTCCTCTTGAATTTCTAATGGTACGCCTCTAAATAGTTTATTTACATTACCGACCGTCCTAAAGGACTAATTCATCGCATCTCACTATCGATAATTTTAGATTTTAGATTTAGGTTTCAGATATGGCGCTAGCAACATACGAGTGGGTAGAACCAATATCTATTAAGGCGAATAGTACATCGAATATGAAGAACGCATCGCTTATTACATCAGTGCATTCCCATCCTCGCGGCGTCTAATCGCATAGACCACCAGTCTGTCTTGCATCCGTGTTACCTCTAGGACCATTGCCTCGACCCGGTGCACCCTGACCACGTCCAACCCCATTACCACCACGACCTGGTCCACGACCTCTCGGTGGTCAGCCGAAAGTACTCTGGCCGATCGTGCATCATTATTACGAACTTTATGAGTTGTATCCATACGTCGAGGACAATTTCTATACTGGTGATCCATTGAACTGCATTTGTAACAAGCGCCCGTTTTCCTCCAGCATTCACCAAAATGCCTTTTCCCACATTCAGCACAATTTCGACCTTGATTATTAGTTACAAGTGCTCTACCTTGGGCTGATTCATCATTCCGAGGCTCTTCTGAAATCTCTTTGAAGAACCTGACTGCTGTGTCTCTCTCTTGTTTCTAAATCTTTCTCGATTCTGACGTTCTGAGTTCTTAGCCTCTTCGGCTATCTTGGCTTTCTCCACAAGCGTGGCAAAAGTTCTAACTTGTTGTGGGGCAATCGTAACCCTCAACTTATCATTTAGCCCATCCTCAAACGCATACAACGCTCGTGATCTGCTGACACTATTGTCCGAGCATATCGACTCAAGCGTAGAAACTTAGCCTCTTATGTCGCCATCGCCTTACTCCCTTGGACAAGATTCAAATTCCTTCCTTCAGCGCCTACATAACTCGCTCCAACATATTTCCCTTGAAGGCGACTTTAAAGAATTCCCAAGTAATCGGCAGACTTGGTGCCTTCTCGAACAAGAAGCCACCACCGACACGCCTCGTCTCTTAACAAGGACACAGCTCCTTTGGTTTCGCTCAACGGTGCATTCCATATCATCCATAATCGCTCCATGACTTCGAGCCAATATTCACCACATTCGGGCTACACCTAAACTCCTCTAAAACTTCGCATTATTTGACTTGAGTCGTTCTGAAATTGACCCACGAGTTGTTGGCCCAATTCTAGTTCCAGCGACCCTTTCTAGTTGTCGGGTTGGTAAAGTGGCTTAGGGCCGTCTCTTAGGGCCTTGGTGAATGTCGCCCCAAGCAGGAAGGAGGACTCAAGTTCGAGTCACGATGGAAGCGCAAGGTGTTTTTATTTTTGTTTTGGCTAAGGCAAAGGAGCTAGGGAAAGAGGTCTTAAAAGAATTTGTGGCGGGTTTATGTCACAAACATCGCCACGGTAGAGTGGCTTGGGGCATGGTTGCGACTTCTTGGAGCAGTGTCCGAGTTCGAACAGAAAATGCAGTGGGTGTTTTATTTTGCAACTCTGGCGTTAAGGAGAAGGGCGATGGATGGCATATGGGATCTTTAAATAGATAAAGATTAAGCTAATTTTTATTTTTAAATTCGGCTGGATAAATGCTATTTTTTGTATTATTTATTTAGTTATTTAGTTAAGATAGAAGATAAGGGTGGCATTATTTTAATTGTTTTTGAATAGGTGTTATGGAGATAAAATAAGAGTTTTAATAGGATTAGATAAGGTATGATTGTAGGATTCTTTGGGTGTGCTTGTCGATTTGAAGCTTTTAAGAAGGGGGTGCCGAAATTTGATTTTCTTTTTACCCCTTTTGTGCCAAATTTTAATTGTGAGAGTATCCAACTTGTGCCGAAATTTAGAGAGTGTTCATCTTTTCTATCTTGTTGATTTCCTTGCCGAATGCTCCTAAACTTTTGTCCATTTTTTTTTTATTTCTTCTTTTCTCCAAGCCTTTTCTATTTTCTTTGAAGCCGAAGGTTCCATCACCATTTTTGTAGGCTTAGCCGAATCTTGAAGTGGTAGTACTCTCCTTCTTCTGTTGCTAGTTGAGAAGCTGAAAGTTTCATGGGTGGTAAGTTTTCTCCTTTAAAAGTCAGTTTTGGATTCTTTCTTAAGGGTACCGAATCAAATGTTCTGACCTTGATTTTTCTTAGAGATGGTCGAATATCCATAAAGCCATGTGGTGTTCTGTTTGAAGGTAGCTAACGTGAAGAAGCATAGGAAGAGCCTTTCGGGATTTGATTTAAGCAAGGTAAGTTAAGGTGATAATTCGGCCAAAGGCCATTTTTATGGATTAATGTGTTAGGGCCGATTCTAATAATTGTTAGTAGGGATTTCAACTACGTAAGGGACAAGTGACCGCATTCGGGTTATAGGTAAGTTAATGAAGTATTCGGCCTAAGGGCACTTTCTAATGATTTTTGGATATAGAAGTCGATTTTAACAAGTTGTTTAGCAGGGATTTCGACAACCCATAGGTGGTTCTCGGGATTTAGACCCGTAAGGTAAGACAGTAGTGACTTTCAGCCATAGGCCATTTTGGTATACATGTTAGTCGATTCTGACTTAGATTGTGTAGGAAAGAGTTCTTCAATTGCAAGGGTGCAACTCGTTAGACGTGGGTTTCGGGATTCTAGACTGTGTTAGATTCAATAGATCGGGACCTCGCTAAAAAATCAGGTGCATAGTTATCGCACTATTCTCCTGTTATTGTATGTTGTTATGTATGTTTGATTATGATGTGTATGTTAGCCCGAAATAATGGCTAAGATGGTAGATACCCGTAGTGGGTAATCGATTAATCGTGTCGATGTTTCTATTTTGCCTATGATATATGTGTGATATTTGTGCTTGAGCATGTGATAAATATTTACTCGATTGTTAATCCGACATGATACACATATATGCATGGGACTTGGGATGTGAAAATTGAAGGAAAGGGTGTACATCATTATGTATGTGGTCTAATGCTAGCCTCGTGTTACATTAGCGCTTGATGTTAGCTATGTGCTTCATCAAGGAGGTGTTGGCTAAGTGCCCATCTCGACGGTTGATGGCTGTGTGCATCACCGTAGACTGATTGATATGTGGGATCACTTAGGTGATCGGTGGTTTCACCACGACCTTGAGCAGCAAGTCTGCCAAGGTAAGATATGTGGATCACTTATGTGAGCGGTGGTGGATTAGCCACTACTTTGGTGTGAGTCTGCTAAGGTAGGTGTAATGGATGGACCTAGGTTGGGGTGGGTCATAATATCATATTTATGTGTATGGATGTGTGGATATGGGCCAAGCCCATATGTGGAGACATGTGTAATAACTATGCACCGAGTCCTGCTTGACTCACCCAATATTTTACTAAACCTCTGTGTGATGCATGATGCTTGGATTGTGGTTGGAGTGGATACGAGGTGGCCCATGCGTAAGATGTTTTAGTTAAATAATAATAATTTTATATTATCGAGATTTTGGGAAATTTGTTGATGTAACAAGGGCCACTTATAATATTTGTTATTATTTTTATGGCTTGATTTAATTAAATTACTATATGCCAATGATTTTATTTTTAGCGACTTATCTATTCAAAATATAAATGTAAATGCTTTAATCCTGAATTTGTAATAACTAAATTTTAATGGGCTTTTAATTACACAATGTTTTTCCAAAGGCATAGAAAATTTTATGTTTTACTACAAGTAAAAAAAAAATATTCTTCAAATGTTTTTCCACAGTGGCATTTCAAATTCGGTCGTAGTGAATGGGCCGGGTTTGGGGTGTTACAATTTTTCAAACCATGTCTTAGAATATTTTATCATTTATTACAAATAAAGTTAATGTTTGTTCATGCATGAGTTTTACGTGTATTTGCTCTTGTCATAATATATGAGTAAGATTTATTAAGTACTATTTTTCGTGACCTCGAATATTACATTTGTACCTTCGGTAGAAATAGTCTTTCTACTTAGGGAACCTAGGCAAATTGTGCAAGCCCATATAGATATGCGAACACATGTATTTATGTTAACCCTATCAAAGTATGAAAACCCCTACATGCTTGATTCTTTTGTTTACGAAGTTTGTTTGTTGCAAAACCATATTGTGTATTGCAAACTTAAGTACTATGCGAACTTATGCTCTTGTGCGGACTCATGTGGAATGCTGCTATGCGAACTTATTTTATTTTATATTTGCAAACTCTTAACTCTTTTTACTATTTGACGTGCAGACCTTTCTCTTATTTGTTTTGTAAGATCACATGTTTTATATACCATGTATAAGTTTATTCTACTGCTATGCAATAACTTAGCATATGTTACGTTGTAATCAAGTGGTGTATTGAAGGATAGGTTAGGAGTTAATGGAGAGTCACTTCGGTGGCTAATGTAGCATGCGGGATTTTGGTCGAACACTACTCGAACAGGTTTAGAGTGTTATAGGTCAAATTTGACTCAACTCCCTTTCTTAGGACCCTACTTGGTGCATGGTTCACATTCGCTTCTTCAATTTTTCCTTTAAAAGAAAAATCATGGAGAATCAAAATTGTTTGTTTTTATGATTGATTGATTCTAGTGAATATTATAAAATTGTCATAGCATGCCATGCATATATGGGAAGCATGTCCTATAGATAAGGTAAGAATGCCACTAAGACTATTGTATGTCATATAGAACATCTTTGAACAAGACCTACGACCTCCATTGATAGTCCCTAAGTGATATCATGATAAAGTTTCGAGCCAGTTCCTAACCTGGCCGCACCCCAAGGTAAATTTTATCATGTGA
Source organism: Gossypium rotundifolium (assembly GCA_025506655.1). Classification (NCBI taxonomy): domain Eukaryota; kingdom Viridiplantae; phylum Streptophyta; class Magnoliopsida; order Malvales; family Malvaceae; genus Gossypium; species Gossypium rotundifolium. The sequence goes on along the minus strand of CP106722.1, from coordinate 99,144,866 downwards.
GTTCACTAGATGAGATTTCCTTTTAAGGACAACTAGTCATCCATGACTCTCAGTGAGATTGACCTAAGATGACTCACAAATGAAAGCATGTTCACGATAGGTGTTGAGTTAATGGTTACATGCTCAAGATTGTATCTTATTAAATAGTTTCCCAAGAAATGGTATTTAAGCTAGAGATGATGGGAAAAAGTTAAACAATCATTGGTTCGTATGGAGTCTTGAGAATTAAGATTCACGAACTGATCGGATGTAATCCATGTTCTTGTTAGTTAATCATGAAACCCCATGACAACATGATTGGTTAGTGTGAGAATGATCATAGCAACGAAAAAATGTTTTTCAAGGTTTTAATATAAGACACATGCATCATACTGCATTCTTAATGTGTTGTTGAAATAAAAATATTTGCTTAATACTAAGACAGTAATTAGTGAATATTTATTGATTTTTAGTTCAAATATGTCTCTTGTTTCTATTATTAGCATTCTTACTAAGAATAAATTGAATGGGGATAACTTTCGAGAATGGAAATAAAACTTGCTTATAGTCCTCATATGTGAGAAACAAAAACTTGTCCTTGACGAACTTTGCCCACTTGAAGCTCAGCCCAAAGCGAGAAATCGTTGAAGAGATTCTAACTCAATTGCTCGATGTTATATGTTAGCGAGCATGAGTAGTGTGCTGCAAAAGCAACACAAGAATTTCCATACTGCTAAAGAGATTATGAAAAAATTGGAGGAATTGCTCGGAGGCCAAGTTGCATTGGCTTGACAATCCGCTATTACAAATTTGATGAACTCCCAGCAGAAACTCCACAATTTGATTGAAGAATATATGCTTAAGCTTACGAGATTCTCTACGAAAGTAGAGGATGATGGGGCTAAACTAGTGATATGCCGAATTTAGTGTAGCAGATTAAACTAGTTTTCGCATTTAAAGAGCCTGAATACAAACATTTTCGTTATGTTCTAGTTAAGTTTTCATAGTTTTATTTATATTCAATAAAATGTGCAAATTGAGTCTTTTATTGACCTTAGGGGCCGAATGAGGCTAAAGGGTGAGCTAACATACTTTGGTAGTATACGAGAGACCATTAGAAGGTGAACTAAACAAATACTAGTCGCTATGTCGAAACATGGATGACTTGATTTCACAACATAGGGAATAGAATAGAGAAAACTCAAGTCTGCCTTTAATGTTGCAACACAGACTGAGGGTGTCGTGACATACACCTGAAGATGGCTACAGAGAAGCATACTAGTTGCTATGTCGCGACACAGGTCCTGATGTGTCGCGACATCGACTCTGTAACTGAAATTAAACACAAAGTAAGGGCATTTTGGTCTGCACAATCAAACTTTAAAGCTCAGGAACATCAGCTAACCTAGGGTTAAGGATGACGGCCACCTAAAGACTATAAATAGGCTAATTTGTCACCTGTTAGTGACATCATTCCTTTAGCTTAGATTCTCTATGTAAAATCATTTTTAGGTTTTAGTTTTATTTAGTTGTTATTGTCGATTTCAAAATATCTGAATTGTGGAATCATTCAACTCTGTGGATTGGAGCTTAATCTCAATACAATCAGGCTCTTTCATTTACTCTATCTTATTGATTTAATTAGCATGCTTTCTCTTTACATCGATTATATATTGTTTATAAATGCAATAAGGAACTAATCCTTCTTTGGGGGACTAGTGAGTGGAGGTAACATACGTTAACTATTTTCTAGGGTTACTCAATAGATCAACTATTTGAGAAAGGGAGAGGATGAAACAAACCCTAGGCTTGACAACCCCATGAAGTCATCAAGGAGGGAATTAACCCAAAATTAGTATTGCCCATCCGTGAACACCTTAACCCCAAACCAGTCTGGACTGTGCTGTTGTAACAGCCAATTTTTTAGTGGTGACTGAACAATGGTTTTAGGACCACAAATTTCCATCATGTTGGCCCATAAATATTATTTATAGAATATTTACGAAGTCATTAGAGTCGTATTAAAATTTGGTCATGAAATTTTAACGTTTAGATAGCTAATTAATGAAAAAAGACTAAATTGTAAAAGGTGCAAAACTTGTTAATTATTGCATTTGGATGATTTAATGGCTTAACTAATAAATGTGGGAAGACCAATAAGGCAAATAGTCCTTATTAGTAAATAGTGGACGTTAATGGGCTTAAAAATCAAAGAAAAATTTAAAGAAAATTGATTTAATGGCAATTTTGTAATTAATTCAAAAGTAATAAAACAAATTGAAACAAAAGGCATTTCTCTTCATTTTCTCTTCATCCTTGCTCGAAATCCACCATTGGAGACCTAGGAAGCTTTGGCCATCTCTTTGCCTTTCATGGTATTGAATTTGATCCGTTTTCTTGTAATTTTTATGTTTTTGAGATCGTTGCAACTATATCTAGCTAGCCTATACTTCATTTTTGAATCTGTTAAAATTTTTGAAAGTTACCATTGATGAATCTTGGTTGTTTGTGATGATAATTATATATTTGAGGCTTTGATTGTGGTATTTGGTTGTTTTGTGAAGTGATTTTTTTATTTTAATTTAAGGATTAAATTGTTCAAATGTCAACATTTCAATGTTTGATGGTGAATTTGATGTATAATAGGGATTGTTAAAGGTCCTAGAATATTCAATTGTAATTTGATTCTTAGAAAATGGCTAATTTGATGATTTTCGGGTTAGAGGACTAAAATTGCAAAAGCTATTAAAGTTTAGGGAAAATTTGTAATTAATGAAAAGTTAAGGGTCGTATGCATTGAATGGAATGTGAGATGTGTATGAAATTAATATATTGTGTTTAATTATTATATAGATCAAGATTTGAATTAGAGAGATAATAACTGAGGAAAAGGGAAAATAACAGAATAGTCCCTACGTATTGACAGGAATTAAATTGTAGGTAAGTCCATAGTACTTCAATACGTAAATAAAGTTTTACTTGTAATCTTATATTGTTCTTCATTAATTAATATGTTTATAGATTATTATTGCTGAATGCACTTACGTGTCCCTGTTTGTACTTCGGTACCGCTGAGTGCACTTACGTGCCCCTGGTTGTACTTCGGTACCCCTGAATGCACATATGTGCCCCTGTTTGTACTTTGGTACCCCTGAATGCAGATACGTGCCCCTATTTATACTTTGGTACCCTTGAATGCACTTACGTGCTCCTGTTTGTACTTCGGTACCCTTTAATGCACATACGTGCCCTATTTGTACTTTGGTAACCCTGAACCAAATAGTATGTGAAATGTGTCTAATTGTATTTAGATTAAATGATATACTATGTCCTTACTAAGTTATGTAAACTTATCAGTTCTTATGGTTAGTTTTGTAGATAATCATTCCTGATATTTTGGAAGGATCAAACAACTGGCTTACACTATCCATCTAAGTTGGTAGTTTTTGTATCTTCTAGGGTAGTGGCATGTATATATAGATAAATATGTGGTTTTGAAATGTATAGGATGTTTTGTAATGGTGTCTTGGGATGTTCATGCTTTGAAGGTTATGTTTGGTTTGGTATACTTTAATACTTCACCAAGTATTGTCAATTTAGTCACTTTCAAATGCTTGTACACAAGGTTCCTTTTTGGTATTTTATTGATAAACCGTAAAAGTAACATATTTTAACCCCATATTTAGCATGCTTTTGGATGATTTAGCCCTTGATTTATGTAAAGAGGTGCTCTTAATCCTTTCTTTTCATGTTTTATACTCAGAAAAGCACCCGAGGATGAAAAGAACGAGAACGGGCTTAAAAAGGGCCAATTTGGGCCAAAGTGGAAATTGACACGGCCTGGACTTCAAGCCACACGGTCGTGTCTCGTCAATTTACTTCGACACAGCCTGGACTTCAATTTACACGGTCGTGCCTCAATCAACTGAATCGAAACACAGCCTGGACCACGATTTACATGGCCGTGCCTAAATCAATGTAATCAAAACACTACCTGAAGTCGATTTACACGGGCATGTGCCATGGCCGTGTACCTGCTGGAAAAGAGGAATTTCATCGAAAAAGGATACTTAGGGAGAAAGAACGCATTCCAAGAGCCTATATAAAGGCCCTAAGTGTAACCCGAAGGGTGCGGTCATTAAGCAAATACTAGGCTAAGAAGCGAGCCGAGAAGGCGATTTGTGGGAATAACTCAAGATAGTCATTGATCCATCTCAAGAAGTTTAATTCTACTCAAGACGGTGGATCTCTCCTTCAATTCCTTTGGGGTTTTAGGATTTCTTATGTTTTGTTTTATCTTTTCTGTTGAGATGTTTTATTTTATCATTATGAACTAAACCCTCAGATACCTGAAGGGGATGAAGCCTAGATGAATCTTGTTATTATTTATTGAACTATATGATAAATACTTAGTTTGTTCTTAATTATATGTGCTTAATTCTTGTGCTAATATTTTCGGAATATTGATTCAATTTGAATGTGCTTAGGTGGTGGAGCAAAAAGTCCCTGCTTAAGAGTAGATCTAGCATAATTAAGCGGAGTTGATCGCGCGCCTAGAGGTAGGGTGACGAGATTTTGCCGAATTAGGGTGAAACCTAATATGGGAGTCCATAGTTCGATTTACTGCTATTCTATGGGGTTATTAAGTGAGAAAGAGATTTTCGTTAATCAACTTAGGGTTAGACATTATTCTCCTCAAGAGAGGGTTTAATATAAATTAAGGAGTCTTACGGATCAAGCTATGTGAATAAATCATCTGGTTCAGTGTTAGATAACAAGTGAAGTTTAGGTGGATTCTTCCTAAGGGTATCGTATTATCAATGGAGTTTTTCCTAATGTTATTTTCCCAAATTCATTCTTTTTGTCTTTGCGTCTTAGTTTAGTAATTAATTAGTTAATTTAGATTTAATTAACCAAACCATTCAATATTTACGCTAAATAATAGAAAGAAAATGAGTATTAATACTTTTAGTTCCTTTGGATTCGACAATCCGGTATTGCCTAAACTATACTACTGTTCGATAGGTGCACTTACCTTAAGTCGTTGTCAGAGTTAGTTTCCAGGTTCGATCATTCTCTTTATAAATTTTAAAACTCGACAATTCAAGACGATCAAGTTTTTGGCGCCGTTGCCGGGGAACTAAAATATTAAGAAAGCTCTATTTTTATTACTTTAGCCATTATTTTTATTTTCGTAATTTATTTTATTTTATTATTTTAGTCTTGCTAAATTTTCTTTCTTTTCCTAGTAGGTACCTCTAGTTTATGACGAGAAGGAACCCGAAAGGACCTCTAGCATACGATAGTGATATCGAAGCTACCGCACGTAGAAATCGCAGAGAAATCAGGCGAGCCTTAAATTACCAAGAAGAACAACGACAGGACAGATCCAATCCTAATGAAGGGATGGGCGAAAATAATCCACCACAAGATGTAACACCCCAAACCCGGTCAATACATACTATAGAATCGGTATGTCACTAAGGAAAATAATTTTGAAAGAATCGAATTAACAATTAAATTTTGTGAAAAACTCTTTGTAATTCTTTATTTGTCGAAAATAAGTTAAAATTGAAATTTACTTCAAATTACATAAAACTTTAAAACTTAGTTGATAAATCATATGATAGAAAACATTTATATCTTTTAAGAAAATTGAAATAACATTTTGGAAAATCCGTTTGCAATTGAGTATAGAAACTTGAATTTTGGAAATCACTTAACTGCTGAAAACATTTAACTTGTAATTTTACTATTAAATTATTCATGTTACCCGATGGTAAGATTTTAAAACCATTGCGAGTTTTAGTTTAGAAAACTTTGGGCTCAATTATTAAATTAACCAAGTAATTTAAAAGCCATATTTTAAACATATTCAAAACATAAAATAATCCAAAACATAATTAAACAGCCTTATTACAAATCCATAAAATATGAAAACCAAATTAAAATAAAGTACCCAATTGGAAATTCATGTAAAACCAAATTTTATTGCATGGCCTCCTCGAGTTCATCCGCTCCTCATCCAGTAAACTCACAAATCACCTAAAAGATAAGGGAGAAGGTGAGTCACCAAGACTCAAAGTGCATATTCCCTCTCCGGGTAAATACCACATACTTACACAAATTATAACAAAGCAACATATATGTATAATGCACCCAACCTAGCCATCCATAACTCCTTTTCTACCCGTGTGGTACCAAACCACCGGTGGTGCTAAACCACCGTGACCAAGTCACGATATAAATGTGATACCAAATCTTTGGTGACCAAAGTCACGAATAATCCATCTGGGGCCAACCCACGTGTGATACCAAATCATGGCGACGATCCCATATCTCAAAAGTGGGGCCAACCCACGGTGGTGTTAACCACGAGGACGAGTCGCTTTGAGGTGCCAAACCTCGTGTCCGAAGACACGAATGTGATACCAAATCACCGGTGGTGCTAAACCACCGTGACCAAGTCACGAATCATCAAGTTGTGGGGCCAACCCACGTGTGATACCAAATCACCGGCGACGATCCCATATCTCAAAAGTGGGGCCAACCCACGATGGTATTAACCACGTGAACGAGTCGCTATGAGGTGCCAAACCTCCGTGTCCAAGACCAATGTGATACCAAATCACGGTGACCAAGTCACGATATCAATCTTCCCTCCTCTCATCATACCCGTGCAATATGACATAATAATTCGTGTATGCAGATGTCTTGTATGCGGATATATATCAAATATAAGTATAACATGAATTACCATCATAATCGATAGACATAAAACAACATAATCATGCTAATCAACCTCTAAGGGTATAACCGTAATTTTACCTACCAAGGGTATTTTCGTAATTTATCCACCAAGGGTATTTTCGTAATTTACCCACCAAGGGTATTTTCGTAATTTACTCACCAAGGGTATTTTTGTAATTTACCAACCAAGGGTATTTTTGTAATTTACCTACCTAGGGTATTTTTATAATTTACCCACCAAGGGTATTTTCGTAATTTACCCACCAAGGGTATTTTCGTAATTTACCCACCAAGGGTATTTTCAGTAACTTACCCATCAAGGGCCAAGGGTATTTTAAGTAATCTACCTACCAAGGGTATTTTTGTAATTTACCCACCAAGGGTATTTTCAGTAATTTACCCACCAAGGGTATTTTGTAATTTACCCACCAAGGGTATTTTCCTAATTTACCCACCAAGGGTATTTTAAGTAATTTACCCACCAAGGGTATTTTCATAATTTACCCACCAAGGGTATTTTCGTAATTTACCCACCAAGGTATTTTCAGTAATTTACCCATCAAGGGTATTTTCATAATTTACCCACCAAGGTATTTTCGTAATTTTGTACCGAATGGCCTTTCTAAAGTGCGGTTAGGTCGCTTGAGCGACTCAACTACCATTTTCGGTCTTTCTGGGATGTTGGGCCTAAACCCAATTTGGCCATTCGGCCCACACGATCGTGGGGCCCACCTAACACAAATCTATCCACGATATAAGTTCCACCTAGTCTAGTTCACTATATACTATATCATCATACAATTTATTCCATTTGGCCTACGGCCCATTGGGCCCACTTCTACCATCGCATCCCAAGTAGCCCCAACCCACAAGAATACTCTCGATGGCCTCAATCGTCGGCGTCAAGCGCCACACGCGCCGCACGCTCGTGTGGTTACTATTGCTCGTAATGAAGACTTCTAACATTTGCCGCTCTACAACTAGAGTGAGAGAGTTACACACCGATAGGACTCTGTGCTAAGCAGCCAGCTGCGACCACTCCTGCTTAACGCCCACCAAGGTATGTTAACCCTTCTCTGGCATGCTCTTTATATAGCTAGCTCTTCACCTTTATTCCTTGTATCTTTCGATGTGGGATCCTTCGTCAAGAGAGTTTAAATTCAACTGAAACTCTTACCATCCACTCCATAAAATAAATACTCCTTGCTTCTCATGAGATTCAACCTGTGCTCCCTTATAACATAATCCACTGCTAGCCACTTTACCAACTAGCTCCTTGTGCCTCAAACCATGCGCAATTAAATATAATCCTATGGCCAAGGTCTAAATTCATTTAATAAAATAATCAAAAGGAATGCAAACGCTACAACTAGAACCTTGGACCTCCTTCCTTCCTTGTGGCGTCACTTTGCCACTACACCACACACACCACTTGTGTCATTTTCCTCCACATTTTATTCTTAAGGCCTACCCGCCAACCTCCAAGGGTTTTTTTCACCTAAAACCAAAATTTTCCCAAAGCTAATATTTGATCTAGGGACTTCATGAAGCCCCTAACCTTCCAAAATCACTTATCTAAAAGGTCCAACTTGCACTTAAGTGATCTCCTATTCTCCAAAAATTTTAAACGCTACTACGCCTAAGGCCCATTGGGCTCAATCCTACTAGGCCTAATTTCGGGATGTTACAAATCTACCCTCCTTAAAGAAATTTAGTCCTCAAATTTCCAACTAACTAACAGATACTGCGCCCTAACCTACCACACTACGCTCACGTCACAGACTCGATCTAATAACACTAATAAACCAAATCTCAAAACTTCTTTCACATAACTAGATAACTAAACACAAAAGCAAATTGATATTTATACATACAATTTCTATATCCAAACCAAGACACACAAAATAAATAACAAAAATACAGTCATAACATTGTCTTAACAAACATAAAATAAGGAACTTACGGACATGGATGCAGGAGACTCAAGGTGCCATACTTCCAAACAACAAGTATTTTCAAACAAACTTTTTGAACCCCATAACCCACAGTGAAGTTTTTGAAACCTAGGCTCGATACCAATTTGTAACACCCCAAACCCGGTCAAATACGCCACCTAATAACTGTATGTCACTAAGGAAAATAATTTTTGAAAGAATCGAATTAACAATTAAATTTTTGTGAAAAACTCTTTGTAATTCTTTATTTGTCTAAAATAAGTTAAAATTGAAATTTACTTCAAATTACATAAAACTTTAAAACTTAGTTGATAAATCATATGATAGAAAACATTTATATCTTTTAAGAAAATTGAAATAACATTTTGGAAAATCCGCTTGCAATTGAGTATAGAAACTTGAATTTTGGAAATCACTTAATCTGTTGAAAACATTTAACTTGTAATTTTACTATTAAATTATTCATGTTACCGATGGTAAGATTTTTAAAACCATTGCGAGTTTTAGTTTAGAAAACTTTGGGCTCAATTATTAAATTAACCAAGTAATTTAAAAGCCATATTTTAAACATATTCAAAACATAAAATAATCCAAAACATAATTAAACAGCCTTATTACAAATCCATAAAAATATGAAAACCAAATTAAAATAAAGTACCCAATTGGAAATTCATGTAAAACCAAATTTTATTGCATGGCCTCCTCGAGTTCATCCGGCCTCATCCAGTAAACTCACAAATCACCTAAAAGATAAGGAGAAGGTGAGTCACCAAGACTCAGTGCATATTCCCTCTCCAGGGTAAATACCACATACTTACACAAATTATAACAAAGCAACATATATGTATAATGCACCCAACCTAGCCATCCATAACTCCTTTTCTACCCGTGTGGTACCAAACCACCGGTGGTGCCAAACCACCGTGACCAAGTCACGATATAAATGTGATACCAAATCACGGTGACCAAAGTCACGAATAATCCATCTGTGGGGCCAACCCCGTGTGATACCAAATCACTGGCACGATCCCATATCTCAAAAGTGGGGCCAACCCACGGTGGTGTTAACCACGTGGACGAGTCGCTTGAGGTGCCAAACCTCGGTGTCCGAAGACACGAATGTGATACCAAATCACCGGTGGTGCCAAACCAGGTGGTGACCAAGTCACGAATCATCAAGTTGTGGGGCCAACCCCGCGTGATACCAAATCACTTGGCGACGATCCCATATCTCAAAAGTGGGGCCAACCCACGATGGTATTAACCACGTGAACGAGTCGCTATGAGGTGCCAAACCTCCGTGTCCAAGACGAATGTGATACTAAATCACCGTGACCAAGTCACGATATCAATCTTCCCTCCTCTCATCATACCCGTGCAATATGACATAATAATTACGTGTATGCAGATGTCTTGTATGCGGACATATATCAAATATAAGTATAACATGAATTACCATCATAATCGATAGACATAAAACAACATAATCATGCTAATCAACCTCTAGGGTATAACCGTAATTTTACCTACCAAGGGTATTTTCGTAATTTATCCACCAAGGGTATTTTCGTAATTTACCCACCAAGGGTATTTTCGTAATTTACTCACCAAGGGTATTTTGTAATTTACCAACCAAGGGTATTTTGTAATTTACCTACCTAGGTATTTTATAATTTACCCACCAAGGGTATTTTCAGAATTTACCCACCAAGGGTATTTTCAGAATTTACCCACCAAGGGTATTTTCGTAACTTACCCATCAAGGGCCAAGGGTATTTTCGTAATCTACCTACCAAGGGTATTTTGTAATTTACCCACCAAGGTATTTTCAGTAATTTACCCACCAAGGGTATTTTGTAATTTACCCACCAAGGGTATTTTCCTAATTTACCCACCAAGGGTATTTTCGTAATTTACCCACCAAGGGTATTTTCATAATTTACCCACCAAGGGTATTTTCGTAATTTACCCACCAAGGGTATTTTCGTAATTTACCCATCAAGGTATTTTCATAATTTACCCACCAAGGTATTTTCGTAATTTTGTACCGAATGGCCTTTCTAAAGTGCAAAGGTCGCCTTGAGCGACTCAACTACCATTTTGGTCTTTCTGGGATTGTTGGCCTAAAACCCAATTTCGGCCCATTCGCCCACACGATCGTGGGGCCCACCTAACACTAAATCTATCCACGATATAAGTTCCACCTAGTCTAGTTCACTATATACTATATCATCATACAATTTATTCCATTTGAGCCTACGGCCCATTGGGCCCACTTGACCCATCGCACCAAGTAGCCCCAACCCACAAGAATACTCTCGATGGCCTCAATCGTCGTCGGCGCCACCTATTACACGCTTGCCGCACGCCTGTGGTGGCTACTATTGCCGTGGTAAACGACTTGCATTTGCCGCTTCTACAACTAGAGAGTAGAGAGTTACACACGACAGACTACGGTGCTAAGCAGCTGCGACCACTCCGTGCCCAACGCCCACCAAGGTATGTTAACCCTTCTCCGGCATGCTCTTTATATAGCTAGCTCTTCACCTTTATTCCTTGTATCTTTCCGATGTGGGATCCTTCACAAGAGAGTTTAAATTCAATCAAACTCTTACCGATCCACTCATGAAAATAAATACTCCTCGCTTCTCATGAGATTCGAACCTGTGCTCCTTATAACATAATCCACGCCGCTAGCCACTTTACCAACTAGCTCCTTGTGCCTCAAACCATGCAATTAAATATAATCCTATGGCCAAGGTCTAAATTCATTTAATAAAAATAATCAAAAGGAATGCAAACGCTACAACTAGAACCTTGGACCTCCTTCCTTCCTTGTGGCGCCACTTTGCCACTACACCACACACACCACTTGTGTCATTTTCCTCCACATTTTATTCTTAAGGCCTACCCGCCAACCTCCAAGGGTTTTTTTTCACCTAAAACCAAAATTTTCCCAAAGCTAATATTTGATCTCGGGACTTCATAGCCCCCAACCTTCCAAAATCACTTATCTAAAAGGTCCAACTTGCACTTAAGGTGATCTCCTATTCTCCAAAAAATTTTAAACGCTACTACGCCTAAGGCCCATTGGGCTCAATCCTACTAGGCCTAATTTCAGGATGTTACACAAGATGTGGCAGAAAACAATGCTCCGCGTACTATGTATGATTATGCTAAACCTCATTTAACAAGAGCGGAATCTAGTATTGTTAGGCCTACTATAGTTGCTAATAATTTTGAATTAAAACCTAATACTATACAAATGATTGAATAATTTGTTCAATTTGATGGTTTGCAGGACGAAGACCCGAACACTTATATAGCTAATTTTTTAGAGTTCTGTGATACTTTCAAAATAAATGGAGTTTCTAATGATGCCATTCGTCTTCGGTTATTTCCCTTTTCATTAAGGAATAAAGCCAAACAGTGGTTGAACTCATTACCACGAGGGTCAATTAAGACATGGGACCAGATGACCGAAATTTTTTTTTTAAAATATTTCCCATCAGCCAAAACGGCCAAATTACGGAATGATATCTCTTCTCTTGTGCAGATGGATTTAGAGACATTATACGACGCATGGGAGAGATACAAGGATATCTTGAGGAGATGTCCACACCACAGATTACCTTTATGGCTTCAAGTCCAAACTTTTTACAATGGTGTAAATCCCTCAACGAGGCAACTAATTGATTCAGCCACTGGTGGAACCCTGGACAATAAAACTCCTGAAGCAGCCTATGAGTTTATTGAAGAGATCTTGTTGACCAACTATCAGTGGCAAGTTACAAGGACAAGGCCAACAAAATCAGCCAGAGTTTTCAACATCGACGCAGTAACCATGTTGTCAAATCAGGTAGAGATGATGAATAAAAAGCCTAACAATTTGTGTTCTTTGCAGGTAAATTCAGAAATACAGTGTGACACAAGTGGAACCGTGGCAAATCCTGAGTACCCACCCTACCAATCGGGCACAAAAAATGAACAAACGAATTATATAGGTAATAATTTCAGATCTAATAATAATCCTTATAGTAACACCTATAATCCAGGTTCGAGGAACCACCCAAATTTTTCATGGGGAAGTTAAGGAGGCCAACGAAATCAAAGAAATCAAAAACAACAACCTCTTCCAAATTTCCAAAATCAGCCCTATCCACAGGAAAAGGAGCCGAGTCTTAAAGAAATGCTGAAAAAGTTCATGGCAGACACAGATGCCTGGCTCAAAAAAACTGATATAACACTTGATAACCAAGAAATATCGATCAAAGAGATCAATGATCGAGTCGGGGAAATCACTAAAACGATTGGACAACTCGTGCAGCTGATGTCCGAACGACCACAAGGGCGTCTACCAAGCAACACTGAGATTAACCCAAAGGAGCAAATCTAAGCCATAACAGCTCATAGTAGTATAAAGGTAGACGAACCCAGTTCAATACAAGAAGATGAAGTGGAAGAAGATAAAATTGAGGTAACACAAGAAAAGCCAAAATCGATAATCAAAGAGTACCAGCCTCGTATACTTTATCCCGAAGCATTGAAGAGAGACGATTTAGAAGAACAGTTCGGTAAGTTTCTTAAACTTTTAAAGAAATTACATATTAACTTACCGCTTCTTGAAGCTCTTTCACAGATGCTAGATTCAAGGAAATTCTTAAAACAGCTTTTGACGAACAAACATAAGCTAGATGAGGAACCACAGGGGGAATTAAACGCAGTATGCTCATCAATGTTACAGAATAGACTACCACGGAAGCTAAAAGATCCAGGGAGTTTTACAATCCCATGTTTAATTAGTAGACTAACTGTTGATAATGCATTAGCTAATTTAGGGGCAAGTATAAATGTCATGCCCTAAAAAATGTTTAAGCAGCTAGGTCTAAGGAAACCCAAACAAACTAGGATGAGTATTCAATTAGCTAATAAAACTGTTAGAATTCCTAGGGGTATTATCGAAGATGTTCTTGTAAAAATTGACAAATTCACTTTCCCAGTAGATTTTGTTGTCTTAGACATGGATGAGGATAACTCGATTCCTTTAATCCTAGGAAGACCCTTTTTAGCAACTTCCAGAACTAAGATTGATGTTTCCATAGGAGAACTCATACTTTATGTAGGTGACGAATCGATCAGCTTACAAGCTCTTGACTCAGACAGGACATCGATCAATGAAGGTGAGAAAGTAAATTCAGTTGATAATCAATCTGCTCAAATCCCACCACAAGAACAACCACAGAGCTACAAACCTGAACAAAAGCAAGAACCTTATGTCAATAAAGAAGAATTATTTAAGGAACAAAGCTTTGAGGACAACGAATTAGAAGAGTGGAAAACACATTTTAAAGAGAAGCCAAAACCACACAAGGCAAAATCGAAGGAGCATCTAGAAGTGCTCGTAGGGACATCGAATCACTTCAAAATAGAAGATCAGGTATGGTTAGATAAAAGTAGATCTGCGTATCACCACACCAACCTTGAGTTTAAACAAAGACATTCCTTTTGAGGTACGCAATATCTTTCCATGTGAAACAGTCGAGGTAAGCAATCCCATATTAGGAACTTATAAGGTAAATGCTTCTCGACTTAAATTTTATAAAACTAATAGTATAAGGGAAGATATCCAAACATTTAAACCACCATAATCATACGAGCGAAAAGGACAGTCTAGCTTAAAACTTTAAACGAGCGCTTCTTAGGAAGCAACCTGAGCACTAACATTAATTTCTATTTTTTGATTTTAGTTTTAGTTTTATTTTTATTTTCTCTTTTAGAATTTCAATAAACTGAAAGTGCAGATTCCCAGACCACACGACCTAGCACACGGTCGTGGCCGTGGCCGTGTGGGTACTATGAATCGCCGTACTGACTCCGAAGCGGCCATGGACCAATACTACCTTTTTAGGAACGGGCGTGGTGTCTGAAAAATAGGCGTAGGTGAACACAAACAACCGTGTGAGACAGCCGTGTGAAACAACGTGCCCTAGGGCCACGGGCATGAGAATGTACCAGAATTAAGCCCCTATTTAAACACCAACCCCGTCCTCCCCATTCTTCTACTTACCATCTCTCTTCTCCTCTCCCACTACTAGATTTCTCTCCTCTCCATACAAATTCTCTAGACCCTTAAGCTATATCATGTCAAAGAAGCATAAGAGGCCAACCACAATCTCCTCAAAGGAGACCGATTCACATGAGTTCATGCCGGCAGCTTCAGTTACTCAATACGCCAAGGGTCTTCGAAACCTTTTCGGTTTTACTTTTCTTTTCTCATCTCTTTTATTTTCCTTCCCTTTGACTATCTTATGCTCAATCTAGTTTATTTTATCCTAGTTTCTTGGTTTTAGGTTCTAAAGGCTGCTAGGGAATCACGCACCACAGCCTTAGAAATCACCCCACCTTGCGAACCATCTATCAATAAGGACTCTTTAGTCCATTAGTGTTCTCTTTTAATTTCAGTTTTCTTCTTAGTCTCCTTCTCTTTATTTTTCTTGTCCTTAATTATATTATTAGATATTTTTAATGTTTCTTTAGATCTCTTGGCTATATCTTTCCAGGTTACCTAATTTCTTCATCTAGCACAGTGCTTGTCAGTAGCTACCCCACCAGACCCATAGAAAATGCCCCACCTCCAATTCGACAAGGGAACAAGGATTCATCCAAAAATTCAGGAAGTGTTACTTCTTCCCCCTCGCTTTTGATTTTATTATTACATAATTACTTATCTATCTTTGTACATTGAGGGCAATGTACATCTTAAGTGTGAGGGGGTAAAAGTATCCAACTTTTTACATTATTCTCAAATCTCTGAATTTAGTCTTGTTCCTAATTATTTTTCTCATATTATTAATTAGGGTGAAATTTCTGATGATTTATGATTTTTATTGATATGTTTTGGATTAAGTCATTGATAATTGTGTATTGATGATTAAAATTAAAGAATACTAGAGAATCAAGTATGACAAGTCTATTTTTCAAGAATAAAAATTTTTCTAGGTTGTTGAACTGAATTTGAATATTACCTTGAAGTTTGAAATTTACAAGAATTGATGTCAAATACCCATAATTTTTGTGAGATTTTGAGCCTTGTAGAGAATATATTCTTTTTCGTGCTCACTTTATTGATTATGAGTGTGTCAACACTGAATTGTTATTCTAGAACTTGCCTCAATTATACATGTCAAGACCACATTATCGATTTGATATACTTAAATGATAAAGGCACTTAGGTTTTAGCCACTCACTTTACTAAAAAGCCTACCTACATAATTAACCCCTAGTGAACCCCGTTGATCCTAGCAACACTTTTTATTGATTTACCAGCTAATATTAACCCAAAACCCTTTGTATTTGTTATCACCATTATTTTGACTACCCTTCTATCGAGAATTGATTTGATCAGTTGCCTAATTAGTTTATTTAAGTTGATAAAGTTCTTTCTTTATTATGTATTTACTTAGTTTGTTTTCCCGAAAAAAAATCGATCGAAAAATCAAAGTATATTTAGCATTAGTAGTATAAAAAGTGAGCTTGTGCATTTAATTTTCAATTATCAAGGAAAAATCTCGTAGTATTATTAGTTTCAAAGTTTTAATTGATGTAATCATTTATTTTACAGTTCACTGTTCTTAGTTAGGTAAATTTGTCAAGTCAATCTCGATTTTTAACCTTCTAATTCAGCCTTTATCCACTCCTTTAACCCAAGCCCCGTTACAACCCTATTAAAGACCTTTTGATTTGTGTATCATCTCATATTATAGTGGTGGAGAGTTGATTTTTAGGCAAGCCTATGGGATTAACTTTTCAGGTTCGACTGTTGAGTGCTTAATTGTGAACCTTAAACACCTTTGAGTGATTTGAGTGAATCTTTAGTGAGGATGTCAATCCTTGTCGGTTTTGAATCAAATATAATTATTTAGATAAGGGGAGACACCTATGTTTTCATGCTACAAACATATGACTTAGAATTGTTTGAATCTTTAGGAGTCTTTAAGTTAAATTATCTATGTATGAATTATCTATGAATTATGATGAGGCATTATTAATAGGAATTATGAATTATGGAAAGTTCATTTTAATTGTAAGTTGAGAATTTTGCTTGAGGATAAGCAAAAGCTTAAGTGTGGGGGTATTTGATAAACCGTAAAAGTAACATATTTTAACCCCATATTTAGAATGCTTTTGGATGATTTAGCCCTTGATTTATGCAAAAAGGTGCTCTTAATCCTTTATTTTCATGTTTTATACTCAGGAAAGCACCCGAGGATGAAAAGAACGAGAAACAGGCTTAAAACGGGCCAATTTGGGCCAAAGTGGAAATTGACACGGCCTGGACTTCAATTTACACGGCCATGCCTCAATTAACAGAATCGAAACACGGCCTGGACCACGATTTACACGGTCGTGCCTAAATCAACAAAATCGAAACACGTCTTGAATTCAATTTACATGGGCGTGTGCCATGGCCGTGGTCCTGTCGTGGAAAAGAGGAATTTCAGTCAGAAAAAGATACTTAGGGAGAAAGAAATGCATTCTAAGAGCCTATAAAAAGACCCTAAGTGTAACCTAAAAAGGGGGCGGTCAGTTAGGCAGTCAGCTAGGCCAAGAAGCCGAGTCAGAAGGCCAGATTTGTGGGAATAGCTCAAAGATAGTCAGTTGATCCATCTCAAGAAGCCAGAATTCTACTCAAGACGGCGGATCTCTCTTTCAATTCCTTTTGGGGGTTTTAGGGATTTCTTATGTTTTGTTTTATCTTTTCTCTTTAAATGTTTTATTTTATCATTATGAACTAAACCCTTCAAATACCTGAAGGGGATGAAGCCTAGATGAATCTTGTTATTATTTATTGAACTATATGATAAATACTTAGTTTGTTCTTAATTATGTGTGCTTAATTCTTGTGTTAATATTTTTGGAATATTGATTCAAGTTGAATGTGCTTAGGTGGTGGAGCAAAAGCCCCTGCTTAAGAGTAGATCTAGCATAATTAAGCGGAGTTGATCGCACGCCTAGAGATAGGGTGACGAGATTTTTCTGGATTAGGGTGAAACCTAATATATGAGTCCATAGTTTGATTTACTGCTATTCTAGGGGGTTATTAAGTGAGAAAGAGATTTCCGTTAATCAACCTAGGGTTAGACGCTATTCGCCTCGAGAGAGGGTTTAATATAAAGTAGGGAGTCTTACGGATCAAGCTAAGTTAATAAATCATCTGGTTCAGTGTTAGATAACAAGTGAAGTTTAGGTGGATTCTTCCTAAGGGTATCATCTTAATCAACTAAGTTTTTCCTAAATTTATTTTCCCAAATTCATTTTTTTTTGTCTTTGCGTCTTAGTTGTTTTTCATGCAAAGTTTGCATCACAACTCTTAAATCTTCGGCATGATCTAACTCGTTCAATGAATAAATTAAAATGTCACCAATGAATTCCACAACAAAATGATCTAAATATGGTTGAAATATCTCATTTATCAAGTCCAGGAATGCTGCAGGAGCATAGCCAAACCAAATGGCATCACCAGAAATTCATAGTGACCATATCTAGTTCTGAATGCAATTTTTGGTACACCTTGCTCTTTAACTCGCAACTCATAATAATTGAATCTCAAGTCAAACTTCGAAAACATTGTATCTCCTTTTAACTAATTAAACAAATCATCAATAATAGGTAAAGGGTATTTATTTAATTTTCTGGGACATGTTATATTTGATGATGTTATCAAGGTTGATCTGAATAAAGTATCTGTGATTGTTGATTGGAAACTTTCGAAGAATGTTTCTAACGTTTAAAGTTTCTTGGGATTAGCCGGATACTATCGATAGTTCTTTAAAAATATCTCAATCATTACTTCACCTATGGCCAAGGTACTATAGAAAAACGTCGAATTTGTTTGGTGTGATAAGTGTCAATAGAGTTTTGATCAGCTGAAAACATGTTAACAGAAGCTCCAGTATTAACTCAACCTGAATCTAAAATAATATATGTTGTTTACAGTGATGCGTCTCTCAATGGTTTAGGTTGCGTGTTAATGTAGTTAGGGAAAGTGGTAGCTTATTCTTCTTGATAATTAAAGTCGCATGAAAAGAATTATCCTACTCATGATCTTAAACTAGCCGCGATTGTCTTTACTTTGAAGATATGGAGGTATTATTTATACGGTGAGAAATGTCACGTGTATACTGATCACAAAAGCTTTAAATATTTAATGACCCGGAAGGAACTGAATCTGAGACAGCGACGTTGGTTGGAGCTACTGAAAGATTATGATATTGTTATTGATTATCATCCAGGAAAGGCTAATGTGGTTGCGGATGCACTCAACCGAAAGTCATCATTGTTTGCACTTCGAGCGTTGAACGCTCATTTGGCTTTGAATGCCGATGGTTCTGTATTGGCGACATTAAGAACTAAACCCTTTTTTCTACAAAAAATTTAGGAGTTGTATAATGACAATCCGAAGTTGATAATGAAACAAAACTTGATTCAGGATAATTAGACTACTGAATATAGTATTGGTGATGATGGAACATTACATTACTGTGATAGAATTTGTGTTTCGAATAATTTAAATTTGAAAAGTGACATTCTCTCAGAAGCTCACAATAGTACATATTCCATTCATCATGGTAGCACGAAGATGTATTGTGATTTGAAATAGATGTACTGGTGGCCGGGTATGAAACGTGAGATTTGTGAGTTCGTAGCTAAATATTTGATTTGTCAGCAGGTAAAAGCAGAACATCAGGTGCCATCGGGATTATTACAGCCTGTTATGATTCCTGAGTAGAAGTCGGAGCTAGCCATGATGGATTTCGTATTTGGTTTGCCTATAACTCCGAAAAAGAAAGACTCGATCTTGGTGATTGATGACAGATTGACAAAGTTGGCCCATTTTATTCCAGTCAAAACAAATTACTCACTTGGGAGGCTAGCTGAATTATGTGTTAGAGATTGTGAGATTGCACAGAGTTTCAACATCTATTATTTCTAATCGTGATTCGCAGTTCAAGATTTTGGAGGAAACTTCACGAAGCTTTGGGCACTAACCTTAATTTTAGTACAACGTTTCATCTTATGACGAATGAGCAATTAGAATGAGTGATTAATATTTTAGAAGACATGCTACGATGTTGTATTCTTAAGTTCGAGGGTAGCTGGGAAAATTATCAACTGTTAGCTGAGTTCGCTTATAATAACAGTTATCAATCCAGTATTGAAATGGCACCATTTGAAGCTTTATACGAAAGAAAATGTAAAACGCTGTTGTATTGGTCCGAGCTGAGCGAATCCAAAATGATAGGGATTGATTTGATTCGAGAAACTAAAGACAAAGTTTGTATTATTCGGTATTATTTGAAAGTTGCATCTAATCGTCAGAAATCGTACGCGGATTTGAAAATAAAAGATATAGAATTTGCTGTTAGCGATCGGGTATTCTTAAAAGTTTTTCCGTGGAAGAAAGTGCTACTATTAGGAAAGAAAGGAAAGTTGAGTCCAAGATTTATTAGTCCATACGAGATTACCTAACGAATCGGTCTTGTAGCTTATAGATTAGCTTTACCTCCCTAACTAGAGAAAGTTCATAATGTGTTCCACGTATCAATGCTAAGACAGTACAGATCTGATCCTTCACACGTGATTCCTCATAGTGAGATTGAAATACAACCAGATTTGACGTATTCTGAAGAAATAGTAAAAATTTTCGCTTGGAAAGTCAAAGAACTTTGGAATAAACATGTACTGTAAGTAAAAGTTTGGTCGTATTGTCATGGTAATGAAAAAGCTACCTGGAAAGTCGAGGAATTAATGAAACTACAGTATCCGAATCTATTCTCAGGTAACAATTTTGAGGACAAAATTTTCTAAGGGGGAGACTTGTAACAGCCCACTTTTCAGTGGTTACGGTATAGTGATTTTAGGACCACAAACTTTTGTCATGTTGGCCAGAAAATATTATTTATATAATATTTACAGATTCATTAGAGTCATATTAAAATTTGGTCAAGAAATTTTAACGTTTAGATAGCTAATTAAAGAAAAAGGACTAAATTGTAAAAGATGCAAAACTTGGTAATTATTGCATTTGGTTGATTTAATAGCTTAACTAATAAAGGTGCAAAACTCAGTGAGTTACACTGGTAGCGACATGGGCTAGGACATGGCCATGCGCCTCTTGTTCAAAAGTTACACGGCTTTATGCTATGTCAGACGGCCTGGCCACACGACTGTGTGACCCCTATTTTTTAATTTTTGTAACCTATTCTTAAGCTTTCCATTTTGTTTCAAATTAGTCCCAAATTGCTTCTAAGCTATTTTTAGGGCCTCGAGGGCTCCATTTAGGGACGAAATGCATAAGAATGAACGGTTCTTGAATGATATGATGTTTAAATATTTTTGATTGTATAGTAATGCTCTTTAACCCTAATAAGACGATAGAGATGGGTTAGGGGTGTTAAAGTGGTCAGAAGATAAGTATTTCTTGCTGAATAGTTATGTTAATGGAAGATTGAAAGATCCTGCTAGGGTGGCGACTAGTTGATTGATGAGGAAACCCAAAACGACAATTGATGGAGATTATCAAAGTGATCCAATCACCCATAATCAGGTTTGATTTATTCTTCCCTTTTAATCTCTTGAATTTTATCTTTTTATGTTATTTTGTCTTTATTAATATTATTATAAAAATCTCAAAAATCTTTTATTTTATATTCTTCGTACTATAACTAAATTAAAAGTACTAATTAGATCTTTTAGTGTTTAGGTTAAAATTTATCTAACACTTGCCTCCCTTGGGTACGATCCACAGAGTACTCACCTACTTCATTGTAAAACTATATTACAACTTGACCCACATACTTGCGGATGCCTTGCCTTTCTATATCTTTACTGTAGTATTCCCACCCTAGACGTTAGTACGTCCGAAAATGGCCAACTAGACTAAGTCTTTGATTCCACCTCATGTGGATAGGAAGAAGATTAAGATGTCAAGAGATCCTAAAAATATCAAATTTTTCTTCTGCAAAAGGAAATGACACTTTAGATCAAATTGGAAGGAGTATTTGGATTACTCAACCGAAAAGGGTAAAGGTATGGAACTCTTTGTGGTTGAAGCTTGCTTAGTGGAAGAATCAATTGACAATTGGGTTATTGATTCTGGATCAACTAACCATGTGTGTGTTTCTTTATAGGTGTTCAGCAAAACAAAAAGTCTGCATGACAGAAGCCTCTCGTTGTGGATCGAAGATGGGAGCTATGTTCCATCAGAAGCAGTGAGAGAAGTAATTTTACATTTTGATAATTTTAGGAAGATTATTTTAAAGGACATATTTTATGTACCTCATTTTAAGAGCAATTTAATTTCTGTAGCATGTTTATTTTATGACAGTTATTCCGTGACATTCAACAAAGGGTTTCTATTCATAGAAATCATTCTTTAATCTATAATGGATGGATGGAAAACAATCTCTACTTTATATAAAAAAATAACTACTCAATGCTTCAAACTGATATGGTGAATAAAAAGCTTAACACTTCTCACTCTAATAAGAGGTACCAATGGCAGTTAAGACTTGGTCATATTAACCAAGAAAGAATCACTAGACTCATGAAAGATCGTCCCTTAAGTATGCTTAAGGAATTTAGTCTTTTACAGTGTGAATCTTGCTTAGAAGGTAAAATGACTAAAATGTCTTTTAATGCAAAAGGTACAATGACAAGCAAACCTTTGGAACTTGTGCACACTGATATATATGGTCCCATGAGCATCAGTGCCAGAGGAGGTTATGATTATTACGTGAGTTTCATCGATGACTATTCTTGATATGTATATGTGTATCTAATGCATTGCAAAATTGAAACCTTTGATAAAATTCACGAGTTTCGTGCAAATGTGGAAAAATAATTAGGTTTATCCATAAAGAATCTTTGGTCTAGATGAGGTAGGGAATATTTGTCTGATGAGTTATTTGGATACCTCATAGAGAATGAGATTTTATCCTAGTTGACTACACTAGGCACCCCAAAGTAGAATGGTGTAGCTAAGAGAAGGAACAAAACCTTGTTTGACATGGTTCGTTCAATGTTATCATAACTTACTACTTCTTTCTGGGGATATGTGATACGAATAACTTTCTATATTTTGAATGATGTCCCAACCAAGTTTGCTTGTAAGACACCTTATGAACTGTAGCATGGAAAGAAACCCACTCTAAATCACTGTAGAATATGGGGTTATCCAGTACACATTCTGGATAAGGATACAAAGAAGCTGGATGCATGGAAAGAACTGTCCATGTTTGTAGGATATCCGAAAGGAACAAATGATGTATTATTCTACAATTCGAAAGATAATACAATTAAAGTTTCTACTCATGCTACTTTCCTTGAGGAAAGTTGCATGGATAACTTTAAGCTTCAAAGTAACGTGGTACTCGAGGAACTTTCGAGAGTTGTAGAACAATTACCAAGTTCAATTTTCAAGAAATTTGTAGAAAGGCCTGTAAACAATGAGCAACATAGGGGAATATGTCATAATGGGAGAGTTTCTAAGAAACCACACTTCTTCATATGTGATGGTAGTATTTATAATATGGACACCAATCATGAGGGTGAAGATCCACTCACTTACAAGGAGGCTATGCAGGATGTTGATTCCAAGCTCTAGAAATAGGCCATGGATGCCGAGATGAATTCTAAGGAATCCAATATGGTGTGGGAGTTTGTAGATTTACCGGTTGGGATTAAAACCATAAGATATAAGTAGATCTACAAGAATAAGAGAAATGTGGAAGGTAAAGTTGAAACACACAAAACTAGACTTCTAGGGAAAGGCTACACACAGAAAGAAGGCATCAATTACGGTGAGACATTCTCTTTGGTAGCCATGGTCAAGTCTATCTGCATGCTTTTATCCATTGCCGCTACTCTCGATTATGAGATCTTGCAAATGAATGTGAAGACAACAATCTTGAATAGCTATCTTGATGAGACCATTTATATGACTCAACCCACTTGCTATGTTGTCACAGGAAAGGAGTAGAAAGTTTACAAACTACTAAGATCCATTTATGGACTTAAGCAGACATCCCGTTCATGTAATAAAAGATTTGATCAAATGATCAAGACTTTTGTGTTTGAGCAAAATGCTGATGAACCTTGTGTTTATAAGCATATAAAGGACAAAAAAGGTGGTCTTCCTTGTTTTATATGTTAATAATATTATACTTATTAGAAATGATGTAAGAGAGTTGTCATCAGTTAAAATGTGGTTATCTCAACAGTTTAGCATGAATGACTTGGCTGAAGCTAGCTATATTCTTGGAATTTTAATACCTAAGGACCAAAAGAATAAACCGATTACTCTATCACAAGCTTCATACATCAATAATGTACTAGAATGGTTTGTAATGATCGATGTGAAGCCAGGTGCTTAATTGACAACATCAGATTTTCATGTTTCTTTGGATGATTGTCCTAAGATAGTGAAAGAAAGAGAGCATATGAGTAAGGTTCTATATGCTTCAACAGTTGGAAGCCTTATGTATGCTATGATTTGCACACGTCCAAATATTTGTTTGGCTGAAGGAACAATAGATGTGGTGAAAGTAGTTTCTAAATATAACCTTGCAGATTCATTTGCTAAGACTCTTGCAATTAGCGCAAGTGAGAGATTTTTGGGAAATATGTCATTATTGTAGTAAACATGTAATTGTTTTTTTTTTATGTATTTGAATGATGAATAATTAAATAAATTTAATTTCACATTTCACTGTAATATCTTTTGTGTTTTTGTCTTTCATGTTTTACATTCATAGTGAAGTTGTGACAAGAAAATATTAGCTAATTGATTGTCTAAGTTCAAACTGATGACAAGTGGCACTATAAGAATGTTTACATTGCGAGAAAGGCAACATACTTTAGTAGATATGTAACAGCCCGATTTAGACACTAGTCGGAACAGTGGTTTTGAGACCACAAATTCGAGGTCAGAAAAATATTTTAAAATTATTTTTTGATGTTTATAATGTGTGATTGAGCCTGTATGAAAGTTTCGTGTGAAAATTTTATCGACTGTGTGTCGAATTATGAATAAGGATTTAATCGCATAAAGTGTAAAATGCTATGTCTTGATTGTTAAGTGCTTAATTGTTGTTGTCTTTATAATATGGAGGCGTTATGAGGCAATTAAGGCATTTTAAGGTAGTGGACGGCTAATGGACGGTTTTGGACATTGTATATATAGTTTTCTTATTTTGTTTTAAAGGTTAAATGAGTAAAATGGATATTAATGTATATTACATTAAAACAAAATACAAAAATAAGCCATTAACATCTTATATTGCCGAAAATCAAAGAAAAGAAAAAGAAGTAAGAGCACTTAGGTTTCGGCTAGTTCTTGAATTGATTCAAGGTATGTTTTTGATCGATTTTTGATAATTTCTACGTTTTTGTGATCGTTTCTTCATGCTCTTTCAAACCCATGCTTAAACTTTAGAAATTGATGGTGATTTTGAGATATTTCATTGATGAATGCTTGAGCTTTGTGATAGTTATTGATAAATTATGAAAGATATGTGAATGATAAACATATTTTATCTTGGAATTGTAAGTGAAATTGAGTAATTTGAGCTTAATTGAGAAAAGTGTAAATTGGAGGACTAAAATGTGAAATAAATGAAATGTGTGGGCTTGTATTAGCATGGGAAGAATTCGCTAAGCTTGTGTCAGTAGAAATTTAGTGTCTTTTATGATTTTGTGAATTAGGGACTGAAGTATCGAAATGTGAAAATGTGAGAGCTATTTTGCAAAATGCCCTAAATATGTGTGTGTGGATTAAATTGTATGAATTGGTAATTGGATGAGTGAATTTGAATGTGTATAGACCAAGAAAGGCGAGATCGAGGCAAAGACAAAGTGCTCGATTAATCGATCGTTTCGGTATTTTGACGTCCGAGGTAAGTTCGGATATAATTCTAGTTGTAAATTAAATCTATGTGATGTGAATTGAATGAATATATATATATATATATATATAACTAACTATGAGATTTGAAATGCTATGTGCGGAATTGAATTAAAGGGTGCTAAGTATGCGAAATTAGAAATGGAACAGAGATGATTAGCACTGTGTGTGCGAAAAGATAGAAGCTTCGGTTTATCAATTTGGCACTGTGTGTGCGATACTGATATAAGTTTGGTTTAACATATTGACACTAAGTGTGCGATGACAATTAAGTTTCGGTTATAAAATTGGCACTAAGTGTGCGATGATGATTATGTTTCGGTTATGAAATTGGCGCTAAGTGTGCGAATAAATTAAAGGAATAGCAAAGGTTGAACGAGAGGTAATATCGAGCAATTGAGTAGCAAGAATAGTGAGTAACTATATGTTGATCAAGGTACGTTTGAACCTATGTGGTTGATGATAGCCTTAAGAGTTGAATGAATAGATACTTGAGCATATGGTTGAGATTGATGATGAGCCTAATTGTGCAATTTATCTATGTGATGATTTAATTATGTTTTGATGTGGTATTATTGGGTAATATGTATTATATTACGAACTTACTAAGCTTTTGAAAGCTTACTGTGTGATTTGTTTCTCTGTTTTACAGTGTCAGTAAAGCTAGCTCGGATCCGGGGATCGTCAGCATCTCTATCACACTATCGGCAATCTATTTTTGGGTACTTTTGGAAAGATTGTATATAGTTAAAATATAATGTGTATAGGCTAGAAGATTATGGCATGTTTTGTGATAAACCGTAAAAGTGACATATTTTAACCCCATATTTAGTATGCTTTTGGATGATTTAGCCCTTGATTTATGTAAAAAGGTGCTTTTAATCCTTTCTTTTCATGTTTATACTCAGGAAAGCACCTGAGGACGAAAAGAACGAGAAACAGGCTTAAAACGGGCCAATTTGGGCCAAAGTGGAAATTGACACGGCCTGGACTTGAAGCCACACGACCGTGTCTCGTCAAATTACGAGACACGGCCTGAATCTTGATCTACACGGTCGTGCCTAAAACAACAGAATCGAAACATGGCCCAACCACGACTTACACGGGCATGTGCCATGGCCGTGCCCCTGTTACGGGAGCGAGCAATTTCACTCGGATTTGGATACTTAGAGCCAAAAAAAGGCTTTCCAAAGCTTATTCAAGCATCGAGTAGGTAGAAGACTTAAATTAGGACACTTAGGGACCGAGTAAGGGATTCTAAAAGTCTATATAAACACCCTAAGTGCATCCTGAAAGGATGCGGTGAGCTAGGCCAAGGAGCCGAGCCAGGAAGATCACATTTTGTGGAATCACTCGAAGATAGCCAAGTGGATCCATCTCGAAGAGTCGGAATTCTACTCAAGGCGGTGAATTTCTCCTTCAATTCCTTCAAGGGGTTTTAGGGATTTTCTATGTTTTGTTTTATCTTTTCTCTTGGGATGTTTTCTTTATTTGTTATGAACTAAACCCTTCAGATACTTGATGAGGATGAAACCTAGATGAATTTTGTTATTAATTTCTGAATTATATGATAAATACTTAGTTTGTTCTTAATTATGCATGCTTAATCCAAATCTGATGTGTTTAGGCGGAGGAATAGACCCTGCTTAAGAGTAGATTGAGCATAATTAAGCGGAGTTGATCGCACGCCTAGAGATAGGGTGACGAGATTTTGTCGGATTAGGGTGAAACCTAATATGGGAATCCATAGATCGATTTACTGCTATTCTAGGGGGTTATTATAAACGAACGTGAGTTCCATTAATTAACCTAGGTTTAGACGTTATTCACCTTGACAGAGGGTTTACTATACTTTAGGGAGTCTTACGGATCAAACTAAGTAAATAAATCATATGTTCAGTATTAAATAACAAGTAAAGTCTAGGTGGATTCTTCCTGAGGGTATGTTGTGATCAATTTAGTTTTCTTTGAGTTATTTCCCTATTCGTTCTTTTTGTCTTTGTCTTTAGCTTAGAAATCTTTAAAAAAACTTTCTAGTTATGAATCGGGTATAGAACCAATGGGCGATGCTTGGTTACAATTTAGAATCCGTTATTATATGTTTGCTCTAGTTTTTGTTGTTTTTGATGTTGAAACGGTTTTTCTTTATCCATGGGCAATGAGTTTCGATGTATTGGGGGTACCCGTATTCATAGAAGCTTTCATTTTCGTGCTTATTCTAATTGTCAATCACTCCATATTTTAGGCTAAATAATAAAAAGAAAGTGAGTATTAGTACTTTTAGTTCCTTTGGGTTCGATAATCCGGTCTTGCCTAAGCTATACTACTGTTCGATAGGTACACTTGCCTTTAATCGTTGTCAGAGTTAGTCTCAAGGTTTGATCTCATTCATTATAAATTTTAAAGCTATGATTTTAGCGATCAAGTTTTTGGCGCCGTTGCCAGGGAACTGAAATATTAAGAAAGCTCTATTTTATTACTTTAGCCACTATTTTTATTATTTTAGTATCTTTTGCTAATTTTATTTCTTCATTATTTTTTCCTAGCGGTACCTCTAGTTTATGACTAGAAGGAACCCGACAGACCTTTAGAATACGATAGTGAAATTGAAGCTACCGCTCGAAGGAATCGTAGAGAAATTAGGCGAGCCCTAAACTACACAGAAGAAGAGTGAGAAGACAGATCCAATCCTACTGAAGGGATGGACGAGAATAATCCACCACGAGATGTGGAAGAAAACAATGCTCCGCGTACTATGTATGATTATGCTAAACATCATTTAACAGGAGCTGAATCTAGTATTGTTAGGCCTGCTATAGCTGCTAATAAATTTGAATTAAAGCCTAACACAATACAAATGATTCAACAATTTGTTCAATTTGATAGTTAGCAGGACGAAGACCCAAACACTCATATAGCTAATTTTTTAGAGTTCTGTGATACTTTCAAAATAAATGGCTTTTTTGATGATGCTATTCGTCTTCGGTTATTCCCCTTTTCATTAAGAAATAAAGCCAAACAGTGGTTGTACTCGTTACCACGAGGATCAATCACTACATGGGACCAAATGACCGAAAATTTTTTATTGAAATATTCCCACCGGCCAAAACGACCAAATTACGGAATGATATCTCTTCTTTTGTGCAGATGGATTTAGAGACATTATACGACGCATGGGAGAGATACAAGGATCTCTTGAGAAAGTGTCCACACCATGGTCTACCCTTGTGGCTACAAGTCCAAACTTTCTATAATGGTGTAAACCCCTCAACGAGGCAACTAATCGATTCAGCCGCCGGTGGAACCCTGAACAATAGAACCCTTGAAGTCGCCTACGAGTTCATTGAAGAGATGCCACTGAATAACTATCAGTGGAAAGTTACAAGAGCAAAACCGACAAAATCAGCTGGAGTTTACAACCTCGATGCAGTAGCCATGCTGTCAAATCACGTAGAGTTGATGAATAAAAAGCTTGACAGTTTTTGTTCCTTGCAGGTACACCCAGTCATGCAGTGCAACGCAAATGGAACTGTGGTTAATCCTGAGTACCCACCCTACCAACCGGACTCAGAAACCGAACATACAAACTATATAGGTAATAATTTCAGATCCAATAATAATCATTATAGTAACACTTACAATCCAGGTTAGAGGAACCACCCAAATATTTCATAGGGAGGCCAAGGAAATCAAGGGAATCAAAGACAACAACCTCCTCAAAACTTCCAAATTCAGCCATATCCGCAAGAGAAAAAGCCAAGCCTCGAAGAGATGCTGACAAAATTTATGGAAAACATAGAAAATCAGTTCCAAGAAACTGAGAAAACAATTAAATATAGCAAGAACCGAATGGGGGAACTTACGAAGTCAGTGAAGGAAGCAACTAATACAGTCGAACAACTTGCAAAGCTACTGTCAAAACGACCACAAAGACGTCTACCAAGTAACACGGAGATCAAGCCAAAGGAGCAAATTCAAGCCATCTCAGCTAATGACAGTAAAGGGTTAGAGGAACCCATTCCAATATAAAAAAATAAGGTAGACGAAGGTAAGGTAGAGGAACACAAGAAAAGCCAAAACCAGTAATCAAGGAGTACCAACCTTGCATACCTTATTCTGAAGCGATAAAAAGAGATGATTCAGAAGAACAGTTCGGTAAGTTTCTTAAACTCTTAAAGAAATTACATATTAACTTACCCTTCTTGAAGCTCTTTTTGGATGCGGACTCGAGGAAATTTTAAAAGCGACTCTTAACTAACAAGCATAAATTAGACGAAGAGCACCACGTGGAGTTAAACGCGACATGCTCAAAGAATGTTACGAATAGACTACCACGAAAGCTAAAAGATCCAGGGAGTTTTACAATTCCATGTTTAATTGGTAGTTTAGCTATTGATAACACGTTAGCTGATTTAGGGGCAAGCATAAATGTCATGCCTTATACATTATTTAAACGACTAGGTCTAGGGAAGGCCAAACAAACTAGGATGAGTATACAATTAGCTGATAAAACTATTAGAATTCCTAGGGGCATTATCGAAGATGTTCTTGTCAAAATTGATAAAATTTTTTCCCAGTAGATTTTGTTATTTTAGATATGGATGAGGATAATACAATCCCCTTAATTTTAGGAAGACCTTTTCTAGCAACTGTCAAGACTAAAATTGATGTTGCCACAAGAGAACTCATACTTTGTGTAGGTGACGAATCAATCAGTCTTCAAGCTCTTGAGTCGGCCAGGACAACAATCGATGAAGGTAAGAAAGTGAATACAGATGATAATCAAATTGTTCAACCTTTATCGCAGGAAACACTACAAAGGCACAACCCTGAGCCGACTCATAGATCCCAAAGCGACAAAGAGGAATCACACAAGGAACAAGACCTTAGGATCGGCAATTTAGAAGGGTAGAGGACACAAGTCAAAAAAGAACTGGAACTGCACGAAGTAAAACCAGAGGAACCACCAGAAGAGCTCGTAGGAACATCAAACCACTACAAAATAGGAAACCAGGTATTGTTAGACAAAGCAGATCCACACATCATCACAACAAACCTGAAGGCAAAGGGAGAAAACCCTCTTAAGGTGCACAATATCTTCCTACACGAAATAGTAGAGGTAAGCAACCCAACATTCAACACTTTCGAGGTAAACACTTCTCGACGTCAACTTTGTCAAGAAAATAGAACTTTAAGTAAGAGGGAAGATATTCAAACCTTTAAACCACCCTGATTCAAGTACAAGGAAAAGTCTAGCTTAAGACTATAAATGAGCGCTTCTCGGGAGGCAACCCGAGCACTAACCCTACTTCTTTTTACATTTGTTTCTATTTTATTTTTTACTCTTTCTCTTTCTCTTTATAGATTAACCAAAAGAGCATATTTCTAGGACACACGGGCTTACACACGGTCGTGCTCGTGGCCATGTGGACCACCAAAATCTTTGTACTGACATAGCAGCGACCGTGCGAATCAAATCCCAACCACTTCTGACGTCACAGATCCAACAACTCTCCTACGGGAACTAGAAAATTGGCACGGCCGTGCTCCAAGGCCGTGTGAATCTACTGTCTTATCAGACACAGGAAACACACGCCCATGCCGCCCAACCATGCTAAAACACTGTCAATTTAGGAATAGGTGTGGCATTATGACAAACAGACGTGGCATACCAACACACCCAGAACACGGTCGTGCGATGCGACCATGTGAAAACACTGACTTATCGACCATGGGTATTTTACTTCCAAGCAAGGCCGTGCGATGCGGCCGTGTAAATCAACACGCCCTAGATAAACGAGCGTGGGGTAGCGTCAGAGGCTAAAATCTATTTAAACCTCATAGCCCTTACCCCTTTCCCCATTTTCTTTTCTCATTCATTCTTCTTTCTTTTTCTTTCTTTCCTTAGAAAAGGTGTCCAAGACTCGTGAGCTACACTAAAGCCACGCCACAGAAGCGGAAAGGGCCAACCACAGTTTCCTCGAAGGAGACTGATTCAAATGAGTTCATACCGATAACTTCAGCTATTCGACACGCTAACGGTCTCAGAAACCTTTTTGGTTCTATTTTTCCTTTCTCTTCTCCTTCATTTTCCTTATCTGTACTTCTCTTCTGCTTAATTTAATTTCCTTCATTTTAGTTTCTTGGTTTTAGGTTCTAAAGGCTGTTAGGGAATCACGCCACTTCCACCATCACCAACACACCACAGCCTTCAAAGTCAAACCCACTTCGCGAACCATCTGTCAATAAGGCCTTCTTAGTCCATTAGTATTCTTTTTTAATTTTAGTTTTCTTCTTAGTCTCCTTCTCTTTATTTTTCTTGTCTTTAATTATATTAGTAGTATATTTTTAATGTTTCTCTAGATTTCTTGGCTATATATTCCCAAGCTACCCAATTTCTTCATCTAGCAAAATGATTCTTGGTAGCCACCCCACCGGGCCCATAGAAAACACCATCATCTCCAAGACACCGCCTTCGAAGTATCCACCACCACCACGACCAATGCCAACTCCCAGAATCATCCAAAATTCAAGAAGTGATAATTTCTCCCCTTATCTTTTGATATTTTATAACTTTTATTTATCCATCTTTATACATTGAGGGCAATGTACATCTTAAGTGTGTGGGGGGTAAAAGTACCTGACTTTTTGCATTATTTTCAAATCCTGAATTTTAGTCTTGTTCCTAAGTAAGTTTCTCATATTATTAATTAAGGTGAAATTTCTAATGATTTATGATTTTTATTGATAAGCTCTTGAATAAGTCATTGATAATTGTGCATTGATGATTTATACGTGAAGAACACTAGAGAATCAAGCATGGTAAGTCTATTTTTTCAAAAATTAAAAATTTCCTAGGTTGTTTAACTGAATTTGAATATTAAATTGAAGCTTGAAATTTACAGGATTGATGTCAAATACCCATAATTTCTTGTGAGATTTGAGCCTTATAGAGCATATATTCTTTTTCATGCTCACTTTATTAATTATGAGTGTGTCAACACTGAATTGTTATTCTAGAACTTGCCTTAATTATACATGTCGAAACCACATTAAATGATTTGATATACTGAGATGATAAAGGCACCTAGGTTTTAACCTATTCACTCCACTAAAAGACCTACCTTCACAAAGCAACCCCTAGTAAACCACGTTGATCCTAACAACTTTTTTTTTTGATTTACCTACTAAATTTTAAACCCAAAACCATTTGTATTTGTTATCACCATTCTTTTTAACTACCCTTCTATCGAGAATTGATTTGATCAATTACCGGGTTAGTTTAATTTAGTTGATTAAGTTCTTTCTTCATTATGTTTCTATTTTAGTTTGTCCTAAAAAAACCCCAACCAAAGTATAGTCAAGCAATAGTATATGATTAAAAGAGCTTATGTGTTTAAATTCCAATTGTTGAAGAAGAGCTCGTATTATTAGTTTCAAAGTTTCAATCATTTACTTTCTAGTTCAGTATTCTTAGTAGGTAATTTATCTGGTCAATCTTGATGATTCAACCTTCTAATTCAACCTTTATCCACACCTTTAACCTAAGCCCTGTTACAACCTTGTCAAAGACCTTTTGATTTGTGTATCATCTCATATTACAGTGGTGGAGATTTGATTTTCAGGCAAGCCTATAGGATTAACTTTTTAGGTTCAACTTATAAGTGCTTTCTCTTGAACCTTAAACACTTCGAGTTCTTTGAGTGAATCTTTAGTGAGGATGTTAATCCTTGTCGGTTTTGAATTAAAGGTAATTATTTAGATAAGGGGAGATGCCTATGTTTTTATGCTACAAATTTACGACTTAGAATTGTTTGAATCTTTAAGAGTCTTTAAGTTAAATTATCCATGTATAAATTATCTATGAATTATGATAAGGAATTATTGATAGGAATCATGAATTATAGAAAGTTTGTTTTAATTATAAGTTGAGAATTTTGCTTGAGGACAAGCAAAAGCTTAAGTGTGGGGGTATTTGATAAACCATAAAAGTAACATATTTTAACCCCATATTTAGTATGCTTTTGGATGATTTAGCCCTTGATTTTTGTAAAAAGGTGCTTTTAATTCTTTCTTTTCATGTTTATACTCAAGAAAGCACCCGAGGACAAAAAGAACGAGAAACGGGCTTAAAACAGGCCAATTTGGGCCAAAGAGGAAATCAACACGGCCTGTACTTCAAGCCACACGGCCGTTTCTTGTCAAATTAAGAGACACGACCTAAATCCTGATCTACACAGCCGTGCCTAAAACAACAGAATCGAAACATGGCCCAACCATGACTTACACGGGCGTGTGCCATGGCCGTGCCCCTATTACGAGAGAGAGCAATTTCACTTGGATTTGGATACTTAGAGCCAAAAAAGTACTTTCCAAAGCTTATTCAAACATTGAGTAGGAGGCAGATTTAAATTAGGACACTTAGGGACCAAGTAAGAGATTCTAAAAGTCTATATAAACACCCTAAGTGCATCCTGAAAGGGGGCGGTGAGCTAGGCCAAGGAGCCGAGCCAGGAAGATCACATTTTTTGGAATCACTCGAAGATAGCCAAGTGGATCCATCTTGAAGAGCTGGAATTCTACTCAAGACGGCAAATTTCTCCTTCAATTCCTTCAGGGGGTTTTAGGAATTTTCTATGTTTTGTTTTATCTTTTCTCTTGAGATGTTTTCTTTATTTGTTATGAACTAAACTCTTCAGATACCTGAAGGGGATAAAACCTAGATGAATTTTGTTATTAATTTCTGAATTATATGATAAATACTTAGTTTGTTCTTAATTATGCATGCTTAATCCAAATCTGATGTGCTTAGGTGGAGGAGGAATAGACCCTGCTTAAGAGTAGATTGAGCATAATTAAGTGGAGTTGATCGCACGCCTAGAGATAGGGTGACGAGATTTTGCTGGATTAAGGTGAAACCTAATATGGGAATCCATAGATTGATTTACTGCTATTCTAGGCGGTTATCATAAGCGAACGAGAGTTCTACTAATTAACCTAGGGTTAGACGTTATTCGCCTCGAAAGAGGGTTTACTATACTTTAGGGAGTCTTACGGATCAGACTAAGTAAATGAATCATATGGTTCAGTATTAAATAACAAGTAAAGTCTAGGTGGATTCTTCCTGAGGGTATCGTTGTGATGAATTGAGTTTTCTTCGAGTTATTTCCCTATTCGTGCTTTTTGTCTTTGTCTTTAGCTTAGAAATCATTAAACTAGATTAAATCAACCAATCACTCCATATTTTAGGCTAAATAATAAAAAGAAAGTGAGTATTAGTACTTTTAGTTCCTTTGGGTTCGATAATCCGGTCTTGCCTAAGCTATACTACTGTTCGATAGGTACACTTGCCTTTAATCATTGTCAGAGTTTTTTTCAAGGTTCGATCTCATTCATTATAAATTTTAAATCTTTGATTTCAGTGATCATTTTGAAAGGCTTAATTCTTGCCATGTGATTTGACTTGAAGTTTGTAAGTATGACCTAAGTGTGGGTGGCATTTTGCCCTTGCAAATGGCCTATTTTGTATACATGGCCAAGAGACACGAGCATGTGTCTCTGCCATGTGGTCCAAGGGCCACTTCGAAGGGTGCCTGGATAGGTTACATGATCGTGGTACACGGGCGTGCCAGGTGGCCGTGTGACCAAGTTAGTAGCTAGCTTAATTTCACACGGTCATGGCACACAGGTGTGTCTAGTGGCCGTGTGGACAAGTCAGTATGTGTACCCTATTTTGGCATGGCCTAGACACATAGGCGTGTCTGGTAGTCGTGTGAGGCACACGGCCTGATTGTACGGGCGTGTGACCTCTGCAGTGTTGAAAAATGTTTAAAATTTTGAAAAAATTTCTAAGTGTTAGGGTTAGTCCTGACCTCTTTCTAACACGTGTTTAAGGTCTCGTAGACCTCAATAAGGGACTATATGATTATATTTGATTATGTTTGATTGATTATTGACTTTGTGTTGTAAAATGGATGTAAAAATGTTTTGATTGTCCGGTAATGCCTCTTAACCCTATTTTGGTGATGATTTTGTGCTAGGGGTGTTACATTTTATTGGTATCAAAGCTAAGGTTTAGTCGATTCTCGGACTAACGTAGCGCGTGTGAGTTAGCTATACATGCCATATATGAAATTGCGATAGTGTGATGAATCCTGACAGTTATAAATGTGTTTTCATATAGTAATGGATCCCGATCGAGTAGTTGCTGATGATGTAGAGAGTAACACGCCTGCTCCCGCTCAAGGGACAGCGCCGACCATATTTAGGCCAAAAGATAGTGGTGAGAAAGGAGAGGCTAAGCAAGTCTTCTTCCGAATGATGAGTGAGTAGTTTTCAGAGTTCGTTCAAATGAATCCGGCTGCTCCACAACCTCCACCCCTACAAGTACCTGTTGTACCACAAGATGTAGATCTGAATCGATTAAATAAACCTCTTGTGGATAAGATTCGTAAGTATGGGGCTGAAGAGTTTAGATCTACAACTGATGATGATGCTGAACGAGTTGAGTTTTGGCTCGAGAATATAATTCGGGTATTGATGAGATGTCGTTGACCCCTGATGAATGCATTAAGTGTGCAATTTCTTTGTTAAGAGATACGACTTATAATTGGTGGAAGATGTTGACATTCGTGGTTCCGAGAGAGAGAATCACTTGGGATTTCTTTCAAATTGAATTCTAAAAGAAGTATATTAGTCAACAATTCATTGATCAGAAACGTAAAGAATTCTTCGAGTTGAAACAAGGTTGCATGTCTGTTACTGAATACGAGCGAGAATTTGTGAGACTAAGCCAATATGAGAGGGAATGTGTTACGACCGAAGCTACTATGTGTAAACGCTTCATTAAAGGGATGAACGAAGACATTAAATTATTGGTTGGGATACTTGATATAAATGAATTTGTCGTGTTGGTTGAAAGAGCTTGCAAAGCTGGGGAGCTTAACAACGAAAAGAAGAAAGTCGATTCTGAAGCTCGTGATGAAAGAAAAAGATTAATGAGTCAATCTTTGACGAAGAGATTTAGGATTGCAAGTAATCGATCAAATGCTTTATTTGGACATACGAGTAGAGATCGTGTGAGACCAAGTGTTTGTCTGAGAACTCAAGCTCCAATTGAATCAGGTATTGGTAGTGTTAAAAGCAACAAGTCTGAGTGTAGACAGTGTCGAAGATGACATGTGGGAGAATGTTGGGGCAAGTACTACAATAGAGTTTACTATAAAAGTGGATCACAAGATCATTTTATACGAGATTGCCCAAAGGTAGTTGAGAAAGAAAATGTTCAAAGTGCGAGATCGAGTAATGTGACGACTACTGGTAGACCACTCAAAAATGTCGAGAATGTGAGTGGAAGCCAAAGAGGGACAACTGATACAACCCGAGCTTATTCTATATGCGTACGAGAAGAAGTTTCATCTCCAGACGTCATTTCTGGTACTTTTACTCTATTTGATATTGATGTGATTGCATTAATAGATCTAGGATCTACTCATTCATATGTGTGTGTGAATCTAGTATCAAGTAAGACTCTACCTATTGAGCCTACTGAATTTGTGATTAGAGTATCAAACCCCTTAGGCAAGTATGTTATGGTGGATAAAGTGGGCAAGAATTGTCCATTGATGTTTCGAGATGTTTGCTTTTCGGCTAATTTGATGCTGCTACCACTCGATGAATTTGATATTATTCTCGATATGGATTGGCTTACTTTGCATAATGCCCATGTGAATTGTAAAAGAAAGAGTATTGAATTGAGAAGTCTGAACGGTGAGATAGTTTGAATTGAATCCAGTGATATGAAAGGGTTACCAGCTATTGTATCTACAATGAAAGCTTTGAACTATGTGAGAAAGGGTTGCGAAGCTTATTTGGATATGTGATTGATACAAAAGTGACAAAAAAGAAAGTTGAATCTGTACTTGTGGTTTGTGAATTCCTTGATGTGTTTTCTGAAAAGTTACTAGGATTACCTCCGATTTGAGAAGTTAAATTTGGAATCGAATTGGTGCTGGGAACGACTTCTATCTCAATAGCTCCGTATAGAATGGCACCAATGAAATTGAAAGAGTTAAAGTCTCAGTTGCAAGAGTTGACTGATAGAGGATTTACACGACCGAGTTTCTCGCCCTGGGGTACTC
Organism: Gossypium rotundifolium; assembly: GCA_025506655.1. Lineage (NCBI taxonomy): Eukaryota > Viridiplantae > Streptophyta > Magnoliopsida > Malvales > Malvaceae > Gossypium > Gossypium rotundifolium. The sequence goes on along the minus strand of CP106722.1, from coordinate 99,107,079 downwards.
CTGTGTTTTTTGTGAAAAAAGAAAGACGGCACTATGAGAATGTGTATTGATTATCGACAGTTGAACAAAGTGACGATCAAGAATAAGTATCCCCTACCACGTATTGATGATTTGTTTGATCAATTGAAATGAGCTCCAGTGTTTTCTAATATATATTTAAGATCGGGCTATTACCAACTACGAGTCAAAGAGTTAGATGTACCGAAGACTGATTTTAGAACAAGGTACGGATATTATGAATTCTTAGTTATGCCTTTTGGATTAACAAATGCTCCTACAGTGTTTATGGACTTCATGAACCGGATATTTAGACCATATTTGGGTCGTTTTGTTGTGGTGTTCATTAATGATATTTTGATTTACTCATGTGATGAGACACAGCATGCTGAGCATTTGATATTTGTGTTACAGACACTGCGCAAGAAACAATTATATGCTATGTTTAGCAAAAGTGAGTTTTGGTTACATGAGGTTGGATTTTTGGGGCATGTTGTATCAACTACGGGAATACGAGTTGATCCGAGTAAAATCTCAGCCATTTTAGAATGGAAGCCTCCGAGAAATGTGTTTGAAGCCCGTAGTTTTCTAGGACTAGCGGGGATACTATAGACAGTTTGTGAAAGGTTTCTCGATGATTGTGACTCTGTTGATGAAGTTGCTACAGAAAGATATTAAATTTGAGTGGTCAAAAAAGTGCCAACACAGTTTTGAGCAGTTAAAAGCATTGTTGACAAAAGCGCCAGTGTTAGTTCAGCCTGGATCGGGCAAAGAATTCATAGTCTACAGTGATGCATCGTTGAATGGTTTGGACTGTGTGCTGATGCAAGAAGGCAAAGTCATCGCTTATGCTTCGAGGCAATTAAAGCCGCATGAAAAGAACTATCTGACGCATGATCTTGAATTAGCAGCGATTGTGTTTGCATTGAAAATTTGGCGTCACTATCTATTTGGTGAGAAATGTCATATTTATATTGATCACAAGAGCTTGAAGTAGAGATAGAATTGAATTTGCGACAGAGAAGATGGTTAGAATTATTGAAAGATTACGAACATGTGATTGATTATCATCTGGGCAAAGCTAATGTTGTTGCTGATGCCTTGAGTCGAAAGTCTTTATGTGCTTTGCAAGCTATGAGAACTCAGATTGATCTATGCGATGATGATTCAGTTTTGGCTGAGTTGAAAGCAAGGCCGATGTTCGTACGCCAGATTTGTGATGCCCAGAAAAGTGATGTTGGAATGATGACCAAACGATATCAGTGTGAATTGAATGTTGATTCAGAATTTCAAGTCAATAGTGATGATTGTTTGAGATTTAGAAATCGGCTTTGTGTTCCAAAGAATTCAGAGTTAATTCAGTTGATTTTGAATGAAGCTCACAATAGTCGTTTAACTGTGCATCCGGGGAGTACAAAAATGTATAATGATTTGAAATAGTTTTATTGGTGGCATGGTATGAAACAAGACATCTCTGACTTTGTGTCGAAATGTTTAATATGTCAGCAAGTTAAAACTGAACATCAGGTTCCATCTGATTTGTTACAACCGATAATGATTCCTTAGTGGAAATGGGAGAGGATCACGATGGACTTTGTGTCGGTATTGCCTTTGTCTCAGGGAAAGAAAAATGCAATCTGGGTGACAATTGACAGATTGACGAAGTCAGCTCATTTATTTTCGGTGAGAACGGATTATTCACTCGATAGATTGGCTGAATTGTATATTGCAGAGATTGTGAGATTACATGGGGTGCCACTATCTATTGTATCTGATAGGGATCCGAGATTTACCTCACGATTTTGGAAGAAATTGCAAGAGGCTTTAGGCACAAAATTGCATTTCAGTACTGTATTTCATCCACAAAAGGATGGTCAGTCTGAGTGAATTATTTAGATTCTCGAAGATATGTTGAGATGATGTATACTTGAGTTTGAAAGTACGTGGGAAAAACATTTGTCTTTGATTGAGTTTGCGTATAATAAAAGTTTTCAATCTAGCATTAAAATGACACCATATGAGGCTCTTTATGGTCAAAAATGCCGAACTCCATTGTATTAGACTGAGCTGAGTGAGAATAAGATTCTCGGGGTTGATCTTATAAAAGAGACTGAGTAGAAAGTGAAAGTGATTCGTGACAGTTTGAAAGCGGATTCAGATCGTCAGAAATCCTATGCAGACTTGAAACAAAAAGATATTGAATTTGAAGTTGGTGACAAAGTGTTTTTGAATGTGTCTCCGTGGAAGAAAATACTTCGATTTGGCCAAAAAGGCAAGCTGAGTCCGATATTCATCGGATCGTATGAGATTATTGAACCAGTTGGGCCAGTTGCTTATAAATTGATGTTGCCACCTGAGTTAGAAAAGATTCATAACGTATTTCATGTATCGATGCTTCGACGATATAGATCTGATCCGTCTCATGTGATTGTTCCTACTGAGGTTGAAAGTCAGTCAGCTTTGTCGTATAGTGAAGAACCGATTCGAATCATGGCACAAGAGATCAAAGAGTTGAGAAATAAAAGAATTTCCTTAGTGAAAGTGTTATGGCACAAACACGAAGTTGAAGAGGCTACGTGGGAGCCTGAGAATGTTATGAGAGAGCAACATCCACACCCTTTCACTGGTAAGATTTTCGGGGACGAAAATCCCTTGGGGGGAGAGTTGTAACAGCCCGGTTTAGACCCTTGTTGGAACAATGGTTTTGAGACCACAAATCTGAGGTCAAAAAATATTTTAAAATTATTTTTGATGTTTATAATGTGTGATTGAGCCTGTGTGAAAGTTCCGTGTGAAAATTTTATCGACTGTGTGTTGAATTATGAATAAGGATTTAATCGCATAAAGTGTAAAATGCTATGTGCTGATTGTTAAGTGCTTAATTGTTGTTGTCTTTATAATAGGGAGGCCTTATGAGGCAATTAAGCCATTTTTAAAGTAGTGGATGGCTAATGGACGGTTTTGGACATTGTATATATAGTTTTCTTACTTTGTTTTAAATGATAAATGAGTAAAATGGATATTAATGTCTATACATTAAAACAAAACACAAAAATAAGCCATTAACATCTTATATTGCCGAAAATCAAAGAAAAGAAAAAGAAGGAAGAACACTTAGGTTTCGGCTAGTTCTTGAATTGATTCAAGGTATGTTTTTGATCGGTTTTTGATAATTTCTACGTTTTTGTGATCGTTGCTTCATGCTCTTTCAAATCCATGCTTAAATTTTAGAAATTGATGGTGATTTTGAGATATGCCATTGATGAATGTTTGAGCTTTGTGATAGTTATTGATAAATTATTAAAGATATGTGAATGATAAATATATTTTGTCTTGGAATATTTAGTGAAATTGAGTAATTTGAGCTTAATTGAGAAAAGTGTAAATTGGAGGACTAAAAAGTGTAATAAATGAAATGTGTGGGCTTGTATTAGCGTGGGAAGAATTCAGCTAAGCTTGTGTGAGTAGAAATTTAGTGTATTTTGTGATTTTGTGAATTAGGGACTAAAGTGTCGAAATGAAAAAATGTGAGGGCTATTTTGAAAAATGCCCTAAATATGTGTGTCTGGACTAAATTGTATGAATTGGTAATTGAATGAGTGAATTTGAATGTGTATAGACCAAGAAAGGAGAAGTTCGGATCGAGATCGAGGCAAAGACAAAGTGCTCGATTAATTGACCGTTTCTGTATTTCGACGGCCGAGGTAAGTTCGGATATAATTCTAGTTGTAAATTATATCTATGTGATGTGAATTGATTGAATATATATAATTATGAGATTTGAAATGCTATGTGTGGGATTGAATTAAGGGGCACTAAGTGTGCGAAATTAGAAACGAGATAGAGATGATTAGCACTATAAGTGCGAAAAGATAGAAGCTTCGGTTTATCAATTTGGAACTGTGTGTACAATACCAATATAAGTTTGGTTTAACATATTGGCACTAAGTGTGCGATGACGACTAAGTTTCGGTTATGAAATTGGCACTAAGTGTGCGATGATGATTATATTTTGGTTATGAAATTGGCACCAAGTGTACGAATAAATCAAAGGAGTAGCAAAGGTTGAACGAGAGGTAATATCGAGCAACTGGGTAGCATGAATGGTGAGTAACTATGTGTTGATCAATGTACGTTTGAACCTATGTGGTTGATGATAGCCTTAAGAGTTGAATGAATAGATACTTGAGCATATGGTTGAGATTGATGATGAGCCTAATTGTGTAATTTATCTATGTGATGGTTTAATTATGTTTTGATGTGGTATTATTGGGCAATATGTATTATATTACGAACTTACTAAGCTTTTGAAAGCTTACTGTGTGATTTGTTTCTCTGTTTTACAGTGTTAGTAAAGCCTGCTCGGATCTGGGGATCGTCAAAATCTCTATCACACTATCGGCAATCTATTTTTGAGTAATTTTGGAAAGATTGTATATAGTTGAAATATGGCATGTATAGGTTAGAAGATTATGGCATGTTTTGAAAGGCTTAATCCTTGCCATGTGATTTGACTTGAAGTTTGTAAGTATGACCCAAGTGTGGGTGGCATTTTGGCCTTGCAAATGGCCTATTTTGTATACATGGCTAGGAGACACGGGCGTGTGTCTCTGCCGTGTGGTCCAAGGGCCACTTTGAAGTGTGCCTGGGCAGGTTACACGACTGTGGTACACCGGTGTGCCTGGTGGCCATGTGACCAAGTCAGTAGCTAGCTTAATTTTACACGGTCATGGCACACAGACGTGTTTGGTGGCCATGTGGACAAGCCAGTATGTGTACCCTGTTTTGGCATGGCCTGGACACATAGGCGTGTCTGGTAGTCGTGTGGGGCACACAGCCTGATTGCACGGGCGTGTGACCTCTGCAGTGTTGAAAACTATTTAAAATTTTGGAAAATTTTCTAAGTGTTCGGTTTAGTCCCGACCTCTTTCTATCACATGTTTAAGGTCTTGTAGACCTCAATAAGGGACTATATGATTTGATTATGTTTGATTGATTATGGCTTTGTGTTGTGAAATGGATGTAAAAATGTTTCAATTGTTTGGTAATGCCTCTTAACCCTATTTCGATGATGGTTTCGGGTTAGGGGTGTTACAAGATAATTTAAACGAGTCCAAAATCCAGTAAAAGAATCAAAGTGAACATTTGATTTAAATACATAGAAGGACTATTATGTTGTCTATAATTCCAATTGGGGAGATGACTAATCTTGGTTATCAGAGTAGTTGGCTCCACGGGTGGAGGCATAAATGTATTCATTGGCAGAATGATACATTGGACTAGACCCAAGATGAATTAATTCTGAATCCGTTTGTGAGTTAATTTACTTGTGATGTTCATGGTGTGATTTAACTAAATCCTGAGTTAGTCACTGACCATGCGTATGTAACTCATGTGTTTTGATATAAGTGAAGGCTTATGCGCTAAAAATGATCGAGCCCATAGCCAATTGGTTGGGTACATGACTTGTGTATGGCATGAATTTACTATCAACAATGAAATTCATAGCTTAATTAAAGAGTTAATGATATCCTCTTATTAACAATATGTGGATTGATAAATATGGAATGTGGCTGCGGGTTGCTCATTCTCAAATGAGCAATTTATCACAGTCATTTGTTGATGGTGATCATATTAGCCATTAAGAAGACACAATGGTGACAATGAGAGAAAACAATGTTGTATTGAGTGAATGACTTTACCTCAAAGGAATCAAGAATATCATATAAGGGTAACACACAAAAGATGAGGTCATTGGACAATGTAATTAGATGAATTGCTTTAGTAAAGAGTATACAATAAGGAGTTTTCAATCATGATACTTCTTATGGACTGACTCCTTGATTAAGTAAATTGCGAGTTATCGGAACGATACTTTTGGACATGATTGCATTTACTTAAGCCTAATTGTATATGTCCAATTGGTCTCTCCGCTAACTCAAGAAAGCTCGATCAAACTGCATTTGAACTAGAAGAAAATTGTATGACTTTGGAAATAATTTAATTGAGTTGATTTATTCGATGTGGAATCAAATTAGGCGGTCCTAAGGATTGTTCAATTAGAGAATTTTATGAAAGAATTTTCTTTAGAAATTAATCTGGAAAATCTAAGTGATTTTTGGGAAAATTATTTTTTATAAAGTACAATTAAAAACAATCAGTGTGTAGATAAACTGCCACTCTCATATATTACGCAGCAAGGCTAACGTATAAGCTATACTGTGCAATATGGTAAACCTTGGTACAGACATGCAGTATGAACTGCCAAATCAGATAAGGGTATGTAGCGTAGCTAACGTACATGCGGTACAATGCAATGTGGTAATTCGCTATATCGATAAGTTATAGTAAAACTGCCAGATCAGTAGTAGTACGTAGCGTAGCTAACGTACATGCGGTATAGTGCAATACGGTAATCCGCTATACCAATGAGTTGTAGTAAAACTGCTAGACCAGATCATAAATCTCCCTTCTCTTCAAAATTTAATCACATAATTTAATAAACAACAGTAAATTGCATAATTTACTCAACAACAGTAAAACAAATAATAATTATAAATAAATAAATAAATAAATTGCATAATAATATTCAACAACAGTAAAACAAATAATAAATAAAAGCTAACAGATATTAATCACATAATTTAATAATTATAAATAATCATAATTATTAACTAAAAAGAAACAAAACAAAATAAAAAGGTTCTCCCAAAATCGCGTACCCCAATACTCAAACCTAGAACCTTGAGGTATACTAACATTCACTCAACCACCAGACCAACAGGCCTATTCTGACACTAAATTGAACAACTTAACTTATGCGTGTAACCTCCTCGCTGCCACCACATTCAAAACCCAAAACTTCTAGGCCCAAAATCCAGGGCGTTACAATGGAACTGCATACTTAGAGTTTTCTATGGCTCATCCCATAATTGCGATGTAACCTCCGGATCTCTATCCGACATAATGGAACTGGCACTCTGCATAATCAAATAATCTCAAAAACATCTTACTTGGCCAATCTGTCAAATAGAAATCTGTACATAATGAAATGATTATACAAATCTTTCTTTGTCAAATGATCAACCATAAACCAATTAACATCTTCTTTTTCGGGGATAATGACAATCCCGATATGAAATCTATGGTAACTTTACCTCATTATCACTCTTGCACAACCACTGACTGTATTAGTCCTGGATACATTTGATTTTTGACTTTTATCTGTTAACATATCGTCATCTGAATATGGATCCAAGATATCATGTAACATAAGCAATCATTAGGACATCTACTTTATATGACTGCACAGTTTATTACTCTTGGATGAACCGATGAGATACTACTGAGTCTCGTACAAAACTTCTATACAAATTCTAGATTACCCAGTACTCGAATTCTATCATAGAACAATAATAATAACAGGAATCATGTCCAACTTGAAATTCAGAATAGAAAGTTGTTTCACACTGTACTCGTTTAGTTCACCACTCTCTATCAAATTTCTAAGCTTCTCAATTTACAAAGAAAGCATTGCTTAAGCTTTCAACTTAGCTAGAACTAGTCCATCATCAAATAAGATCAACCAATTAACCAGTACTCACAAAAATAAACAAAGATTTTCCATTCAAGCATCTGTAACCATACTTTCATTCCAAAAGGTAAGTCGATAATTACTCACAGTCTTTTAACATCTCAAAACATTCACGTTGTCTTAATTTCAGATCTTTCTGGAACATTAGATACTTTAAGCTATTAGGATCAGGAAGCATATGACATTTTTCGTCGAACATACAAAATCGTCCAATTCACAACACAAATAGAAAAGTGGCCGTCTCTAAATAATTAGTCGAACAGTTCTTTTTCATGTGACTTTAACCATCTAAATGTGCAAACTACTTCTTTACATTCTTGTATTAAAACATATTTTGATTTGTTCAATAGTACATCATTGAAAAATCACAATTTCCTTCCTGGATTCAAACTGAACTCAGAACTAGAGCTTCAGGTAATAATACTTTCAACTATTTAGAACTTTCTAACATGCATAGATCATTCAAATTTTCATAAATGTGATGACTTTATCAATTGGTACAACTTTAACTCATAATAACATCATTCAATTAGGACAATCCAATAGATATATATCTGTATCATACTTTTTAGAATATAATTTCCTCATTCAGACTATCCGTCTATATACTCGTGAATGCACAAATTCATTACTATACTTGAGGATACTTTAGATACACATAACTTAATTGAATTGAATAGCTGAGACTAGCTTCTTCTTTATCTGTGATATTGCATAATATATGTAATCTTTAAAACATTCTGATATTTCTTCTAAAGCTATTTTCACTTTCCAAACTATTCTCATCTTTGTGTGCATTACTAATTATTTCATCACTGAACTCTTTAGTTTCACACTTATGAACTTATTCAACATGGTTCTCGTAAAAATTTTGTCATAAAGCATCACTGGTAAGGGATGAGGTCGTAAAGCCTCTAACTTGACTCTCATAAATACACACATATGACTTAGCATTCATCATTAACGTAATATCATCATAATCACATAATTCACTTCAGATAATTTAATATACTTATTCAATTTACGAATGTTTTTTGCCATCCACAATTTCTAATAAAGAATTTACTTACTAGCATTTGTAAAATTAGAGAACGCCTTACAGATTTGAGTATGTCGTTTACTTGATGCCATAGTCCAACTATGGTCTTACACAAAGTCTCATATCGATGCCATGTCCCAGACATGGTCTTACACGTACACACATGTACTGCCATAGTCCAACCATGGTCTTACGTCCACAATGCCATAACCCAGTTATGGTCCTTTCACTGAAATGCCATAGCCCAGCTATGGTCTTACATTCCATACTTTGCCATGGTCCAACCATGGTCTTATCCATTAATTCATCATTGAACGATCACACTCTTTTCCTACGTTAACAAAGACGTAAAACATAACATCATATTATCTGTAATTTAACAAGTAAACATAAAATTCAACCACATTAACATACTAATTACACTTATTCAAACAAGTGTACATAAACACACATTCCGTCAATTTGTGTAAGTGCACGTATCATGTTCACTTAATCAAATAGGTTGGGCATATATCATCATATGCATGCTAGCAAACATGAATGGGCTTATCACGACATAAACTTTCATTTTATCCCACGTTTCCACATTTCTCAACTCATGGTTATCTCACTTCGTACATTAACAAATACATATCATGAACTTCTATTCATACCTTTCTAAGTTTCGTCTCATCACAAACACATTTCGATCACCTCAATATCATTTTTTAGCATTATCAAAAATAGCTACGTTGGAAGTCATCTCTGTCTTAACAAAATAATTTCGTTCGAGTCGAGAGATATCACACTACCATAAGTAGTAATATGGCATGTATATCTAGACTCACATACGCCAGGTTAGTCTAAGAATCAACTTAACCATAGCTCTGATACCACTAAATGTAACACACCTTACCCGTGTCTGACGCCAGGACAGGATACGAGGCATTACCAGACTTAAACATAAACATTTATACAAAACTGGGCTATAAAATTTCATTCAATTTAAAAGCACTCACTCAGATGCAAATCGTCCCTTATATGGGCCCACGAGGCCCAAAACAATCATTGGGACCTATTTGGGATTAAACCTAGGACTTAGGAAACTTTAAGAAGACTTAGAAATTTTTTCATCAAAATAGGGGTCACACGCCCGTGTGGCTTGGGGAACGCCCATGTCCTCAGCCCGTGTAACTATTTGTTTATGACGTCATCAGTAAAATAGGGTCACACGGCCAAGTCACACGCCCATGTGCTTAGGCTATGTGGCGAATTAAATTTCAAAAAATAGATGCAGACTTTACTTGCCTGTGGCACACGCTCATGTCCCGGGCCGTGTCTTCTACACGGTTGAGACACACAACCATGTCTCTGCCTGTGTGGCCAAGAAAATGGCTATTTACCAAAATATTTGGCACCCTTATTTGCACATACATAAACACAATTTCAATGGCATCTTTCATGGCATGATTGAGCACTTAAACATCATTAAACAAGTCATGATCATAGCGAATTCATACAATCTTATTCATGTATAAGGCACTACACTTTGCCTAGCTTAAACTTATTGAACTTTCATGCCATGATTATCATCACCACATCCTCAATCCGTCCATACCAAACACACATAACCACATCACATGAAACCTTAAGTATAAGCACACACATATAAATAGGCATTACAACTTATTAACCAATATAAACCAAATCTCATGGCCATATACAAAATGAATCATATAACCATTATGAACCAACACATTTGGCCAAATCAAATGACTCATACACAATTGAATAAGTCCCTATACATGCCATAAACTTAAGAGGTCTGTATTCACTTTTACCCCACGATGATAACCTGATAGTGTGATAGCATCTCCAGCGATCTCTAACTTGAGCTAGCATAAAACCCTATAAGATATGAGAAATGAAGGGGAGTAAGCTACAATGCTTAGTAAGTTTGTATGTAAATAATAAGAAACTTATTAACATGTTTTTCACCAATTCTCACAATAAGTTCTCAAGGTAATACGATCATAATTGCATAAAATTTCACAATTCATTTATGTTCATCTTGAGCTGTCTACTTGAGTTACAATCACTAAATTATTTTTATCTAGAGCTACGGAACTCCAAATTAAGATCCGCTAATTTTCCTTGAAACTAAACTCACATATCTTCTTACCATAAGATTTCCAGAATTTTTGGTTCAGCCAATCGGTACAGTTTATTCTTGAAAATCTCCCCTGTTTTGCTGTCCGACAGTTCTGACTCCTCTTTACTAAAAATTTATTTTCTCATTTTACAGAAATCGAAAGACATTTCCATTTGTTTCTTTTGAAAATATACTTGTTAAGAAATTCAAGCATATAAATTTTATCCCTTAATTATTTTTGTACAATTTTTAATGAATCTCCCAAGTCAGAACAAGGGATTCCGAAATCATTCTGACCCTATGTCACTAAAATCCAAATATCTCATCAAATGAAATTATTTTTGTTATTCTGTTTCTTTTATGTGAAAATAAACTCAATAATATTTAATTTCATATCTTATTCAACCTCTAATTCAATTTGCACCATTTTTGGTGATTTTTCAAAGTGAAACAACTGCTGCTATCCAAATTGTTTTATTGCTACATTCACTCTATCAGGTTTTCTTTGTATTAATTCTCAATTACACACACATAACACTAACATATATCCATAGTTAGCCATGCCAATAGCTAGTCATCATCAAATATTTACAAGTCTTCATTGTAACACTTACTCCATGTCAACCTTACTAAAGTTCGATCACATATCACATACAGGACTGATTTCTTGTGAGTTTCGCATATGTACCTGTACCACTCCATCACATAACTTTAGCCCTTTTTCCTTCCTTAACATAAACTTTAATTCTTTACCCTGTTGAACCACTTGGAATATCGAATGTAACATCCTAGAATTAAGGGTTCTGTATTTTATGTTTTTCTGTGTGCTTGGCTTGTTTTGCTTGTTATTTAGATGTGCTTGAAGGTCCTGGAGAGGATCGAGTTCAAGCCAGAGCCTTGGTGGAATTTTGGTTTTTGGGGCTTAAAGGGGAAGCTAGTGGAGGCAAACCTTAAGATTATTAGCGTGTGCTTGTTGACACAAATGAGCTTGTGTCCAAGTGGTGGTGGCATCATTAGCAGAGCAAGGGGGAAGGAGTTTGAGTCCCATCTGCTCCAACAAGAGCTTTATTTTTTGTGCTCAAGGAGAGGAGGAGGAAGCATTCGGCTGGGACTCTTCTAGGTGGTTGTTGAATGGGTCAAATGCATTCAAATGAATGGACGAGAGAGCTTGGAGAAGTTTGAATTGGTCAGACCAATTTTAAAGAGTGATGGGGAGTAGTTGGTGGAGCAAAATAAGGGATTTGGTGGGTTGCAAAGGTGTTGGCCAAGTGAGGGAAGGTGTGTAGGAGAGCATTTCAGTTTAGTTAGTAGAGAGGTGTGCCGAAATTCTCTTGAGTCTTATGCTTTTCCATCTTGGTATTTTTGGTCATAGGTGGTGAGTGTATGCTGAATTTATGCAAAAGTCTTTGGAGTTCTTTCTTTTTCTTTTTTCGGGTTTCCCACTCCTCTTTTTGCCGAAACTTTCAGCCCTCTTCTCCTTATCTATTCTCGCTTCTCTGATATTAGCCAAAACTAGAGTGACCATTTGGGCATTTCTTTCCCCTTCATTCTTTCTCTCTAACTGTATTCTTTCTTATTCTCTCATAGCCGAAACCTATTGTCCATTTCTCCCTTAGGCCGATCCTCCTTAGTTCATTCCCTACCATTAGTACTATCACCACAATTGAACCTCTCTTGTTACCCCATTTTAAATCAATTTCTCCCTTGTGTTTTCTTCACTAGCCGAATCCCAATTGCCTTTTTCTTCACCTTTCTTTTCGTTTCTCTTTTGTTTTCTCTTGAGCTGAAACCTTAGGGACATTTGCTGCTTGTGCCGAAACTTTTTGGCCTCCATTTAGTCTCTCTCAGTTGAAGGTAAGAAGTTTTCTATATTATTTATTATCTCCTTACTTCTTCCAAGGAAACCGACCACTCATTCGTTGATCACAAACCGAAATTGGTTTCCCTTCAAAAGTTCATTACTCCATCCTCTGTAACCCGTTTCTTTTATCATTTGCTATTTAGCCGAACCCCAAGAACCAAAGTGCTAGTTGGTTACTGAAGATCTCCTCTTTAATCAGTTTCTATTTATGCAAGGTAAGGGAAATACTTTCGGTCTTTTCTCTATCTTTCGATCTTAGATGGGCATAGCCGAAATGGCTATTTTGTTCTTAATGATAGTTCACCGCTAATCTCCTCTATTCTCCTCTTAACGTGGCATGTTCAAATCTGATTAGAATCTATAGACAATTCAATCTGATTTCGGTTCATTCTTTGACCAAGGTAAGGAGGTTCTCTTGATTTCGGTTTATCTATTAACTTTTCTCTTGCATTGTCTTAACCCAATCTCTTTGTTAGACAACCATCGTTTCTCTCTGAGTACTGATCAATGTTATCTTTATGGATGTGAGTGCAAGTCAAACTAAGGAGGGGAGTAGACTTATAGTCTCTGTCCCTAAGTTTAAACGACGTGCTGTGTCAGCGGTTCGAGATTTTTCGCCGGGTTGTGGTAGAGAGCCAACATCTCTTGGGATAGACAAATCGTGGTTGTTCTTGCTAGTGAGAGTGTCGACGATCTAGAGTGTTTTATTTTACGTGTAATCAGGTGTGTAATTCTCGCACTTTCTTTTATTAATTTATCATTAATGATTGTGTTGGCTGAAAGTCGAAACGATGATATAGACAGTCGAGATACCCTTGTGGGTAAGGTTGGAGACACCGGGTAAGTACCTTTATGATTCTGTCTTTCGAATAACATAGCTTAAATGTGTACATGATTTGATTATCTATTATGATTGCATTCATCACAAATGGTAATATGTTGTATGGGCATTGGGATATGAATGAAAGGGGAAGTGTAATTCAATGACTCAGTCACAGTGGTTTGGTACCACATATACATAAACAGTGACTATGTCACATTATCATAGTGGTTTGGTACCACATATACTTTTATCAGTGACTCTGTCATAGTGGTTTGGTACCACAATAGCTTGGTGCCACAGGTGTTTGGCTGGTTCTGGTGATGTAGAGGATGGAACACTAGGTTGGGCAGGGCTGCACTGCATACACTTTTATTATGTTATGTTCTGGGAGTTAAGGCCCAATGTTTACTATGGGCTTAGGGCCAGATTGCATTTGCAAGTGAAATTACACACTGAGTGTTGGTGACTCACCCCTCTGCTTAATCTTGCAGTAACCCCTAGTTGTAGATTTGGAGCTGAGGTGGACTTTGAGGTGGCCATGCAATGTTTTTTCGTAAATTTCATTTCTTTCTTTTAAACTTACTCTTAAATTTGGGATTTTGCTATGTAATAAGGCCTTCGTAACTTTAGTTTGGGTTTTTGATTCAATGCGGTTACTATTATATTATGAAATGATAAACACAAAGTTTTCTTAATAATATAAAAAAAAAACATTTTCCAAAATACCAACAAGCGGATAACATGCTAATTAATAACTTAATCCAAAAATTTACTTAAAACCACAAACACTGTTTTCAAAATGACACGTTTTGGAATACCACTAGTTTTCAGTTTTCGTATCACAAAATCGTATTCGACTAATAGTCCTTTTAAATAAGAGTTGTTAAGAAACCCTTAAACTGAATGTTATTTTTAAGATAAAAACACAGAACGAAAAGTTTTCAAAAATTGCGATGTTTTTTTTTTAAATTCCAAAGTTCTTTTAAAAACCTTTCCTTGTGACATATTAGATTCGGTCGTAACATTTAGGTCGGGTTTGGGGTGTTACAATTATGGTATCAGAACCTAGTTGCAAAACTCGGCTGTGGAATGGGTTCAAAAATGTATTTCAAAGTTGGTTAAAAATGTGGTTTAGAAAATATATGTTTTCTGGAAGTATGGCACTTGAGTCTCCAACACCAAATACGTACGGTAAGTCTTTTGACTATTGGTTGATTTGTATGAAAAGATTATATTGTGTTGTGATTGCTAGTTTTAAGAGATTCAATTTTAGAGATTGAGACCTTTAGAAATACGTTATTACGAAAAACTACTTCTAATTCTATTTTCATAAAACTATCCGGTAATAAACAGTGGAAGATATACTAATTGTAATCAGATTAAGTCGATTTCGTAATCATGAGCGCTAGAGGACGTGGACGTGGTAGAGGCGGGGGTGTTGAGGCTGGACCATCGAAATTGGGACATGGGACGGAAGGCGAAGTGCCAGTGTCACCAGTAGCGGAAGTAGAGTCTCAGGACTGATCTGGAGGGGACGATGCCTTGTCCCAGGCGATGCTACGTGTTCTAGAGCGGGTTGCTGGAGTAAGTACGGGATCGGTAGCTCGAAAATCTATTCCTGAGCGACTTCGAGCAAACGGGGCTGAGATATTTAGAGGTATTTTTGGTGTGGCTCCAAATGTAGCAGAATATTGTCTGTAAGCAGTCGAGCAGATTATGGGTGATTTGGACTGCACGGTAGAGGAAAAGTTGAAAGGAGTAGTGTCCCTCCTTCGAGATGAGGCATACCAGTGGTGGCTCACGGTAAGGGATGATACATCAGCGGACCGTATTACCTGGGATTTTTTTAAGACGACATTCCAGGGAAAGTATGTTGGGGCGAGTTATGTGGACGCTTAGAGGAAGGCATTTTTAAACATGGTCTAGGGAAATAAGTCGGTGGCTGAGTATGAGGCAGAGTTCCTGCGTTTAAGCCTGTAACACCCCAAACCCGGCCTAAACACTATGACCAGATCTGGCATGTCACTAGGAAAAGGTTTAGAAAGTTTGACTGGTTTCGGTAAGACTTTTAAGTCATTATAAAATCCTGAATTTCGTGGTTCAGTTGGAAACCCGTTGTTTACTTAACTTTGGCATTTAATCAGTTGGGCTTTTGATTAGGTGCCAATTATAAACATTGAGCAATTATTCATTTATCAAGTTTTTGATAAAAAAGCTTTTATTTATTCTTTTGTTTTTATAAGAAACATTGTTTGGCGAGTTATAAAAAACTTTACTTTGTAATCGAATTTTAAAACATGTATTGAGCGATTCAAATTTATGAGTCCAAAATTTAAACCCCGAAAGAAAATGTCAAACTTTATAGTGGCCTTATTACAAACCCAAGTAAAATCCTCAAAACTTATGCATAATGCTTTAAAATAAAAATTACTCATGAGTCCATGTGTGGTCGCCTCGAGTCCCCTCTAGCTCAGTCTGATAAGCTAAAAATCACTTGCAATTGTTAAACAAAAGAGTGAGTCACAAGACTCAGTGTGCATTTATTACATGTAAATCCCCTTACGGGCCAAAGCCCCCAAACACCATCGGCTGAAGCCCAATTCATACGATGTAATAATGATTAGTTGTAACACCCCAAACCCGTCCTAGACGTTACGATCGAATCTGGCATGTCACATGGAAAGGTTGTTAAAGAATCTACACGCTCGTTAAAAATATCAAGTTTTGTGAAAAATCCAATTTGTTTTATAGTTCTCTTTGCAAAAAAATTTTCGTTGCTACATCCGATGATCTTGTTTATAATTAATCCAACTCAATGAGTTTCAGAAAAACGACATTTAAATTATTGTAGACATGCGGTATTTTGAAAAGAGTTATCAACATTAAGAAAATCCAAAGTTTTATCCATTAGAGTTTGTAAACTGTGTATTAATATTACAAAAAAAAAATCGTTATTAATGTTTTAGAAAATCCCAAATTGAGCATTCAAAATTAATAAGCAGTAACCGAGTTAAAAGCTAAAACCAAAACAAAATACCAAAGGCCTTATTACAAAACAAAAACCAAAATTTAAATAAAAATCTATAGTACTGCAAAATGGAATTCAATAAGCTACGATGTATGGTCACCAGAGAGTTCACCTCGGCTCTGAATCCGCAAAGCTAGGAATTACCTGCAAAATTAAGCAGAGGGGTGAGTTATGAGAACTCAGTGTGTAATCCCCTATACGAACGATAACTGGGCTTAAGCCCACAGAAGCACATTGAGCCTTAGCTCTCACAGTAATGAAATTGGCCGAAGCCCATACGAGTCGAACTGGGCCGTAGCCCTAACAACATGGCATAAATAGTGAATGCAATGTAACCCAACCCAACCTAGTATTCCATCTTCTACATTCCACTTCGTACGTCCAACCTCAACACACCTGGGGATTTCTATAATCAACCCTCCATCCTCTACACTCCACTTTGGCAGTCATGCTGATAGACATACAGCTCAAAGATAATATAACGTGGTTTAGCCACTGATCACCATGTGACCAAATCATCGATACAATAATGTGGCATCACGCCATCATTTGGTGTGAAGTGTCACCGATATATGTGGCAGACCATCGAAATAATAATATAATTGGCACACAGCCCTAGGTAAATATAATTGACACAGAGTCATCAATAACTGTATTATCCATGGCACATAGCCATCAGCGACGGTAATATAATCGGCACACAGCCTTGGGTAAATACGATTGGCACAAAGCCATAATCAAGATGGCACGGAGCCATATTTAGGTGGGCATATAGCCATTATACAGAATGTGGCAGAGCCACCGATATACACTTCCCCGATCATCAATAACCCTTCCCCATGCAATATGTCGTGTATGTCATGCTCAATCATTACACGTGTATGCAGAATGGCCATGCTCAATAACAATCATTTAAACATGTAAGAAAAGCATATCAATCATACAACCATAGCCAAACCGGTCATATCATAGCACAAGCCAATCACTTACCTACAAGGGCAAATCAGTCATTTTACCCTGTATGGGTATTCTGGTAATCCTACCCTTCAGGGGTAGTTTGGTAATTCTACTCATAACTAATTCTTGTATGCAATGTATTCTCAAACATAATCAATCATACAATTAACACATAAAACGCTAGCACTACCACGAGGGTACAACGGTCATTTTATTGTTTAGGGGTAAAATAGTAATTTCGTAATTCGGGGGTATTTCAGTAATTTTACAAACCAAGGGTATTTTAGTAATTTTTCAAACCAGAGGTATTTCAGTAATTTTGCAAACCAGGGGTATTTTGGTAATTTCGCAGACCAAGGGTATTTCGACAATTTCACAAACTAGGGGTATTTCGGTAATTTTACAAACCAGGTTTATTTGGTAATTTTACAGACCAGGGGTATTTCGATAATTTTGCAAATCAGGGGTATTTAGGTAATTTTGCAAACCAGGGGTATTTAAGTAATTTTGCAGACTAGGGGTATTTTAGTAATTTTACAAACCAGGGGTATTTAAGTAATTTCGCAGACTAGGGGTATTTCAGTAATTTTACAAACTAGGGGTATTTTGATAATTTTACAAACCAGGGGTATTTTGATAATTTTGCAAACTAGGGGTATTTCGATAATTTTGCAAACCAAGGGTATTTTGGTAATTTCACAGACCAGGAGTATTTCGATAATTTTGCAAACTAGGGGTATTTTAGTAATTTTGCAAACCAGGGGTATTTTGGTAATTTCGCAGACCAGGGAAATTTTGGTAATTTCGTAGACCAGGGGTATTTCGGTAATTTTGAAACTAGGGGTATTTCGGTAATTTTACAAACCAGGGGTATTTCGATAATTTCGCAAACTAGGGGTATTTCAGTAATTTTGCAAACCAAGGGTATTTCGATAATTTTGCAAACTAGGGGTATTTTTGTAATTTCTCAGACTAGGAGTATTTCGGTAATTTCGCAAACCAGAGGTATTTCGGTAATTTTGCAAACTAGGGGCATTTCGGTAATTTTACAAACCAGGGTATTAACGACCCAACAGAAGGTCCAATGTCGCCTCGAACGACTCAAGTGTTCTAAACAAAGATAATGATGGGAATGGGCCTAAGGCCCATTATCGGCCCAAGTGTGCCCACACACTCGTGTGGCCCATTCAACCCAAACCTATCCACATATATGAGATTCACATAGTCTAGTTCGCTAACTACTACTCAATCATCCAATTTACTCATATAGGCCCCCGGGCCCATTGGGCCTACTTAGCCCAACAGCCCACACCCACAAGAACACTATTGATGGCCTCAACTATCGCGTTGAAGCGCCACACGTGTGCTCGCACGCTCGTGTGACCGGTATTTCTGCATTTGCTGCTCTACAACTATAGTAGAGAGAGTACACACCTGATAGGAATCTGAAGTTGCTAAACCACGCTCCGAGCATTCCTATGCCCAACGCCAACCAGGTATGCCCCTTTTCCTCCTAGGCAGCTCTATAAATAGCTATCTTCTCACCTTACTTCTTTGTATCTTTTCGATGTGGGATCCTTCCGTCAGTAGAGTTTAAATCCAACTCAAACTCTTCTTGTCCAATCCGGAAAATAAATACTCCATTGCTTGTCATAAGATTCGAACCCAGGCTCCCCTGTAGCATAATCCAAGCCGCTAGCCACTTTACCAACTAGCTCCTTGTGTCCAACATCATGCGCAACTAAATATAAATCTATGGCCAAATTCTAAAGTCCATATAAAAAGAAAACCAAAATGCAAGAGTCAAGACTTGAACCTTGGACCACCTTCCTTCCTTGTGGCGTCACCCCTTTGCCTCTTATGTGGCATCACTTTGCCACTATACCACACACTCCACTTGTGTCTTTTTCCTTCACATTTTATTCTTAAAGTCTACCTACTAACTCCCAGGGTTTTTTTCACCTAAAACCAAAAATTCTCTAAAGCCAAAGTTTGAACCCGAGACTTCATACAAGCCCTCTAACCTTCCAAAATCACTCACTACTAGATCCAACTTGCATTAAAGTTGTTCTCTTGTTCCCAAAAATTTTAAACGCTCCTACGCCTAAGGCCCAATGGGCGCAATCCTACTAGGCCCAACTTTGGGATGTTACAAATCTACCATCCTTAAAGAAATTTTGTCCTCGAAATTTCCAACTATAGAAATAGTCGCACATCCTAACCTACAACACTACACTCACGCCGTGCACTCTGATTCTAAAACAGTAGTACACTTTCTAACTTAAGCTTGGAACCTCTTTACACAACCAAATATTTAATACAGAAGCAAACAGATATTTAACACTCATACATAAAAATTTTCCATTCAAACATCACATCCAAAACATACACAGAATAAATATAGCATATAATAATAAGTAAGGGGACTTACGGATTTGGTGCCGGAGACTCGGGTGCCATACTTCCAATAAAGATACCTTTTTTTTAAACCAAATTTCAAATAACTTTGAAAAAAACATTTTTTTGAACCCATTCTACGACCGATTTTTACAACCTAGGCTCTGATACTACAATTGTAACACCCCAAACCCGGCCTAGACGTTACAACCGAATCTGGAATGTCACATGGAAAGGTTGTTAAAGAATCTACGCGTTTGTTAAAAATCTCAAGTTTTTTTGAAAAATCCAATTTGTTTTATAGTTCTCTTTGCAAAAACATTTTCGTTGCTATTTCCGATGATCTTGTTTATAATTAATCCAACTCAATGAGTTTCAGAAAAATGACATTTAAATTATTGTAGACATGCGATATTTTGAAAAGAGTTATCAACGTTAAGAAAATCCATAGTTTTATGCATTAGAGTTTGTAAACCGTGTATTAATATTACAGAAAAAACCGTTATTAATGTTTTAGAAAATCCCAAATTGAGCATTCAAAATTAATAAGCAGTAACTGAATTAAAAGCTAAAACCAAAACAAAATACCAAAGGCCTTATTACAAAACAAAAACCCAAATCTAAATAAAAATCTATAGTACCTCAAAATGGAATTCATTAAGAGACGATGTATGGCCACCACAGAGTTCACCTCGACTCCAAATCCACAAAGCTAGGAATTACCTTCAAAATTAAGCAGAGGGGTGAGTTACGAGAACTCAATGTGTAATCCCTATCTGACGATAAGCGGGCCTAAGCCCACGTAAGCCTGATGAGCCTTAGCTCAGCGGTAATGAAGTTGGCAAGCCCATACGAGTCAAACTGGGCAGTAGCCCTAACAACATGGCATAAATAGTGAATGCAATGCAACCCAACCCAACCTAGTATTCCATCCTCTACACTCCACTTCGTACGTCCAACCTCAACACACTTGGGGATTTCTACAATCAACCCTCCATCCTCTACACTCCACTTTGGCAGTCATGCTGACAGACATACTACTCAAAGATAATATAACGTGGCCTAGCCACCGATCACCATGTGACCAAATATAATGTGGCCTAGCCCCCGATCACCATGTGACCAAATATAACGTGGCCTAGCCACCGATCACTATGTGACCAAATCATCGATACAATAATGTGGCAGCACGCCATCATTTGGTGTGTGATGATGTCACTTGATATATATGGCGAGCCAATGAAATAATAATATAATTGGCATACAGCCCTGGGTAAATATGATTGACACAGAGTCATCAATAACTGTATTATGCATGGCACATAGCCATCAGCGACGGTAATATAATCAGCACACAGCCTTGGGTAAATACGATTGGCACAAAGCCATAATCAAGATGGCACGGAGCCATATTTAGGTGGGCATATAGCCATTATAATTAATGTGGTAGAGCCACCGATATACACTTCCCCGATCATCAATAACTCTACCCCATGCAATATGTCGTGTATGCCATATATGCAGAATGGCCATGCTCAATAACAATCATTTAAACATGTAAGAAAAGCATATCAATCATACAACCATAGCCAAACTGGTCATATCATAGCACAAGCCAATGAGTTACCTACAAGGGCAAATCAGTCATTTTACCCTGTATGGGTATTCCGTTAATCCTACCCTTTAGGGGTAGTTCAGTAATTCTACTCATAACTAATTCTTGTATGCAGTGTATTCTCAAACATAATCAATCATACAATTAACACATAAAACGCTCGTACTACCACGAGGGTACAACGGTCATTTTATCGTTTAGGAGTAAAACAATAATTTCATAATTCAAGGGTATTTCGGTAATTTTGCAAACTAGGGGTATTTCAATAATTTTGCAAATTAGTGGTATTTCAATAATTTTGCAAACCAGAGGTACTTTGGTAATTTCGCTGACCAGGGGTATTTCGGTAATTTTGTAAACCAGGGGTATTTCAGTAATTTCGTAAACCAGGGGTGTTTTGGTAATTTTGCAAACCAGGGATATTTTGGTAATTTCACAAACTAGGGGTATTTTGGAAATTTTGCAAACCAGAGGTATTTCCGTAATTTTGCAAACCAGTGGTATTTTGGTAATTTCGAAGACCAGGGTTATTTTGATAATTTTGCAAACCAGGGGTATTTCGGTAATTTTGCAAACTAGGGGTATTTTAGTAATTTTGCAAACCAGGGGTATTTTAGTAATTTTACAAACTAGAGGTATTTCGGTAATTTCAATAACAAATTATAAGATGTCATTCACACAATACTTCATGTATACATATAGTCACACTATCCACGAGAATAACAAAATAAGTCATACCTTACTAACCTGAAGTTTCGATTTTACCCAACCTAGGTAGTTCAATCATCATCACCGATATTTCAGCTTCCAACCATAACACATATATAATTTGAACATAAGAAGAGATAGTGTGATAATTACACACCTGAAAATCTGAAGAACGCTCCTATGCCTAGGGCCCAATGGGCCCAATCCTACTAGGCCCAACTTTGAGATGTTTCAAATCTACCCTCCTTAAAGAAATTTCGTCCTTGAAATTTTTAGCAATAGAAACAGTCGCACATCCTAACCTACAACACTACACTCACACTACGCACTCTGATTCTAAAACAGTAATACACTTTCTAACTTAAGCTTGGAACCTCTTCACACAACCAAATATCTAATACAGAAGCAAACAGATATTTAACACTCATACATAAAAATCAAACATCACATCCAAAACATACACAGAATAAATACAGTCATTATAGCATATAATAATAAGGGGACTTACGGATTTGGTGTCGGAGACTCGGGTGCCATACTTTCAATAAAGATACTTTTTTTAAACCAAATTTCAAATAACATTGAAAAAACATTTTTCGAGCCCATTCCACAGCCAAGTTTTGCAACCTAGGCTCTGATACCATAATTGTAACACCTCAAACCCAGCCTAGACGTTACGACCGAATCTGGTATATCACATGGAAATGTTGTTAAAGAATCTACGCTTTCGTTAAAAATATCAAGTTTTATTGCTTGTGAAAAATCCAATTTGTTTTATAGTTCTCTTTGCAAAAACATTTTCGTTGCTATTTCCAATGATCTTGTTTATAATTAATTCAACTCAATGAGTTTCAAAAAAACAGCATTTAAATTATTGTAGACATGCGATATTTTCAAAAGAGTTATCAACGTTAAGAAAATCTAGAGTTTTATCCATTATAGTTTGTAAACTGTGTATTAATATTATAGAAAAACCGTTATTAATGTTTTAGAAAATCCCAAATTGAGCACTCAAAATTAATAAGCAGTAACCGAATTAAAAGCTAAAACCATAACAAAATACCAAAGGCCTTATTACAAAAAAAGAACCCAAATTTAAATAAAATCTATAGTACCGCAAAACGAAATTTATTAAGCGACGATGTATGGCCACCACAGAGTTCACCTCGGCTCTAAATCCACAAAGTTAGGAACTACCTTCAAAATTAAGCAGAGGGGTGAGTTACGAGAACTCAGTGTGTAATCTCCTATACGAATGATAACTGGGCCTAAGCCTACAGAAGCACATTGAGCCTTAGCTCTCACAATAATGAAATTGGCCGAAGCCCATACGAGTTGAACTCGGCCGTAGCCCTAACAACATGGCATAAATAGTGAATGCAATGCAACCCAGCCCAACCTAGTATCCATCCTCTACACTCCACTTCATACGTCCAACCTCAACACACTTGGGGATTTCTACAATCAACCCTCCATCCTTTACACTCCACTTTAGTAGTCATGCTGACAGACACATTGCTCAAAGATAATATAACTTGGCCTAGCCACCGATCACCATGTGACCAAATATAACATGGCCTAGCCACCGATCACTATGTGATCAAATATAACGTGGCCTAGCCACCGATCACCATGTGACCAAATATAACGTGGCCTAGCCACCGATCACTATGTGACCAAATCATCGATACAATAATGTGGCATCATGCCATCATTTGGTGTGATAGTGTCACCGATATATGTGGTAAAGCCACCAAAATAATAGTATAATTGGCACACAGCCCTGGGTAAATATGATTGACACAGAGTCATCAATAATTGTATTATGCATGGCACATAGCCATCAGTGACGGTAATATAATCGGCACACAGCCTCGGGTAAACACGATTGGCACAAAGCCATAATCAAGATGGGACGAAGCCATATTTAGGTTGGCATATAGCCATTATACAGAATGTGGCAGAGCTACTGATATGCACTTCCCGGATCATCAATAACCCAACCCCATGCAATATGTCGTGTATGTCATGCTCAATCATTACACGTGTGTGCAGAATGACCATGCTCAATAATAATCATTTAAACATGTAATAAAAGCATATCAATCATACAACCACAGCCAAACCGGTCATATCATAGCACAAGCCAATCACTTACCTACAAGGGAAAATTAGTCATTTTACCCTATAAGGGTATTTCGGTAATCCTACCCTTCAGGGGTAGTTCAGTAATTCTACTCATAACTAATTCCTGTATGCAGTGTATCTCAAACATAATCAATCATACAATTAACACATAAAACGCTAGTACTACCATGAGGGTGCAACGGTCATTTTGTCGTTTAGGGGTAAAATAATAATTTTGCAAATCGAGGATATTTCGGTAATTTCACAAACTGGGGGTATTTTGGTAATTTCACAAACTGAGGGTATTTCGATAATTTCACAAATTTGGGGTATTTCAGTAATTTCACAAATCGAGGGTATTTCGATAATTTTACAAATCGGGGGTATTTCGCTAATTTCACAAACCAGGGTGTTAACGACCCAACAGAAGGTCCACTGTCGCCTCGAACGATTTAAGTGTTCTAACCAGAGATAATGATGCAAATGGGCCTAAGGCCCATTCTCGGCCCAAGTGGGTCCACACACTCATGTGGCTCATTCAGCCCAAACCTAGCCACATATATGAGATTCACATAGTCTAGTTCACTATCTACTACTCAATCATACAATTTAATCATATGGGCCCCCCGGGCCCATTGGGCCCACTTGGCCTAACAGCCCACACCCACAAGAACACTACTGATGGCCTCAACTATCGCGTTGAAGCCCCACACGTGCGCTCGCACGCTCGTGTGGTTACTATCACCGTGTCATCGGCATTTCGGCATATGCCGCTCTACAGCTAGAGTAGAGAGAATACACACCTGATATGAAACACCCCAAACCCGGCCCACGAGCCTTGACCGGATCTGGTATGTTCCTCGATGTAAACTGATTCAAATTCTTTTGTACTTAGGAATAACTTGTGTGTTTTGTAAGAAAGATTGGTTTGGGTTGGGCTTGAATTGGAAACAAGTTCATTTTATTAAAAATCTCTTACTTTAGGTGACAAAACATTTAGGGTTTGTTTTAAAAATAAATTTACTTAATCTTTAATTGATAAAAATTCATAAAATAATAATTAAAAGAATAACAAAGTAGTTCAACTATGGCCTTATTACATCAAAATAATTCCCAAAATTTTAAATTCAAAATACTTAAAATAAAATAGTCCAAATAAAAATGAATTTCTTGTTGAGCATGGCCATCCCTAAGCTTCTGCCGGCCCGGTCCATCACTGATCGTCACCTGGAAGAAAAAGTTCCCCAACGGGGTGAGTCAAACAGACTCAATGTGTAACCAACACTAACATTTAATAAATTCAGGCATACATTATCATATCACATACATGTTCATATAACAGATAAAAAAAATGATGCAACCTGAACCCAAACCTATATACCATCCACTACACATCACCCGTACCATCCTGCACACCGTGGGGACTACTAAGTCAACCCTCCATCCGCTACACACCATCGAAGGCAGTCGCTGTAGTCGACGTGCTCATCGCCCTTATAAAATTCGTGGTCCTAGGTCACCACATTTAGATATCGTGGTCTTAGGTCACCACATTCAGTTTTACGTCGTCTTAGGTTACCACATTCAGATTTCGTGGTCTTAGGTCACCACATTAACTTCCCCTTTTCATATAACCCATATGCCCCCATATTTCATACACAATATGCAAAATCATGCCCTAATTCACATTCTTATCACTTTTCACATGTTAAAAATAACATATATTCATAGTCCTAGTAGGAGTAGGAAACGTACCTGAGTACTTTGTACCATAACATGGTACCTTGGCCATATTCACATTCTTATACACATACTTATATTAAATTTTAGCCATAAATCTTATTAAAAGATAGTGTGGGGTACACACCTGATTCGCTTAACAAATTCACTGAAATCCCGAAAAGCTTGATCTAATGCCTTAGATCTTAAATCTCTACATTTAATCAATCATTTAATACTTAGTAAAGAGTCATTCGGCCACAAATCCAAATCCTAGTAGGATTAGTACACTAAAACTTACCTTGGTGTCGATTGATGTCTAATCAAATGCCGAAAACTTTGTATCCTTCTTTCTTGAAATCGGCAATCACTAGATTACTTGAATAGATTAGTTTCGGCTTTTAAATATTAATAAAACACATCTATTTACTCAACATGGCCTTGGCCGAATGCTATAGATACTTACCTTGTGGATTTTAAATCCCAAAACTCACCGAATAACTAGGGAACACGCGGCCTATGGTGTACCTTTGGGAAAAAAATTTCTCTTTCCTTGTAGTCGACACTTAGTAAATCCCGAAAGCTCTCTTCAAAGATTCAGCAACAAGACATTAATGGGGTTAGTCCTAGATTTCGGAAAATCTTAAAAGAAAAAGGATGAAACTGAATGAGATCTTACCCTTACTTTAGAGATCGACAATCCTTACTTGAACCTTTAGCAATATTCGGCTATGTAGGCTAGAAGGATCTTGATTTCGGCTTTTGATTGGTATAAAGAAATCGGCTAATGATGGTATCTTGAGGAGTTTATGGATTCGGTTTTAATGGAGATCACAAAAGCTATGAAGAATTGGCTAGGCTTACTTTAGTTTTCGCTTTTGGAACTTAACAAGAAATTGGCTAAAGGTTATCGTGTTGTCGGTTTATCAAAAGAAAAGAGAGGAAAAGAGTCACTAGGGGATTGACAATGGTGGACTTATGGAGAAAAAGATTTGCTATGGCAAAAAAGAGAGAAAGGAGAGAGTTTGCTAGGAAATTTTGGCGAGACTTCAATGGAAAAGAGAAGATTGATGAATAGCCTTATTTTCCTCCTTTTGCCGAAATTACTAGGCCAAGACTCCCTTACTTGGCCATCACTTCTCTTATCTTTATTAAAAATTAATGGAAATAATCCCTTAATTATCTCTTATCTCTTAAACAATAATTATCCATCATTGATCCACTTATTTAGCTGAATTTTAAAGAGAATTAAACTCTTCCCCAAGTGCCTTGGTGCCGTCCAACTCCCTTGCTCCTTGCAGCAAAATAAAACTCTTTTATTTGCTTCCCACGTTGCTCGAACCTAGGCCCATTTACATAACTTGTGGCATCACTTACCTGGGCCTTAAGTGGTGCCTTCAAGCCACTTAAACAAGCCTATGTTTGTGTCACATTTCTTCTATTAATTTTCTTAAAGCCACCTTGCCTTAGTTTCCTCTTTTAAACTTAACATTTCTAAAACATTTCCTTGCATTTCCAAGTTTCCAAAAATGTTCACTTTCCTCTTTTAAACTTAACATTTCTAAAACATTTCCTTACATTTCCAAGTTTCCAAAAATGGTCACTTTCCTCTTTTAAACTTAACATTTCTAAAACATTTCCTTACATTTCCAAGTTTCCAAAAATGGTCACTTTCCTCTTTTAAACTTAACATTTCTAAAACATTTCCTTACATTTCCAAGTTTCCAAAAATGGTCACTTTCCTCTTTTAAACTTAACATTTCTAAAACATTTCCTTACATTTCCAGGTTTCCAAAAATGTTCACCATACATTCATAACACATAAGACATGCCATTTAGTATAATTAAATCAAAAATGCATAGGCCCATTTTCAGGATGTTACATGATAGGAATCTGAAGCTGCTAAACCGCGCTCCGAGCACTCCTATGCCCAACGCCAACCAGGTATACTCTTTCTCCTCCTAGACAGCTCTATATATAGCTAGCTTCTCACCTTCCTTCCTTGTATCTTTTCGATGTGGGATCCCTTCGTCAGTAGAGTTTAAATCCAACTCAAACTCTTTCCGTCCAATTCACAAAATAAATACTCCTTTGCTTGTCATGAGATTCAAACCCAGGCTCCCCTGTAGCATAATCCACGCTGCTAGCCACTTGGCCACAAGCTCCTCTTGTGTCCAACATCATGCGCAACTAAATATAAATCTATGGAAAAATTCTAAAGTCTATATAAAAAGAAAACCAAAATGCAAGAGCCAAGACTTGAACCTTGGACCTCCTTCCTTCCTTGTGATGTTACCCTCTTGTCTCTTATGTGGCGTCACTTTGCCACTACACCACACACTCCACTTGTGTCTTTTTCCTTCACATTTTATTCTTAAAGCCTACCTACTAACTCCTAGGGTTTTTTTCACCTAAAACCAAAATTTCCCTAAATATAAAGTTTAAACCCGGGACTTCATAGAAGCCCTCTAACCTTCCAAAATCACTCACCTACTAGATCCAACTTGCATTAAAGCCGTTCTCTTATTCCCAAAAATTTTAAACGCTCCTACGCCTATGGCCCAATGGGCCCAATCTTACTAGGCCCAACTTTGAGATGTTACAAAGACGCTATGCTAGAGGTATCGTTGCAACTGATTACGAGCGCTGTGTTCAGTTTGAGGATGGTCTGAGGGATGAGTTGCAGGTACTGGTAGCTTCGCAACGGGAAAGAGAGTTTTCTAGTCTGGTTGAGAAGGCAAAAATAGCTGAAGAGATGAAGCAGTCTGAGAGGCAGAATCGGGATAAGGATAGGGGTAGGAATAAGAGGAATTCTAGGTCGTCAAGATCTGCTGGGGGTTTCCAAAAGAGGCCTAGATTTGATGGGCCGGGTCAAGTTGCGATGCTTGTTGCTGTTGGTCTGTCTCAACCATGTGCTCGATGTAGGAATTTTCATTCGGGGGAGTGTTGGGCAAGAAATAAAAGATGCTTTAGGTGTGGATCTATGGATCATCGGATAAGGGACTGTCCATAAGAGCCAGACAGGGTGCAGCCAGTAGGTCAGGGTTATGCACAGTCCAAAAGAGGTGGTCTGTAGCCACCGAGAGGTCGTGGTCCGGCTAGAGGAGAAAATGGATTTGGTCGAGGGCGTGGAGCACCAGGCAGAGGCGATGGGAGTACAAAAGTAAGATAGCCTGATTGATTCATGCCGCTAGACGTCGAGAGGATGGCGATGCACTGGACGTCATAACCGGTACGTTCCTTATTTTGGTGTGCCCTTTGCAGCTTTGATAGATATTGGGTCTACACATTCATATGTTGCTAGCAATGTGTCTGAAACTTTGAGTATAGAATCTGAGATTGCTTCTAGAGAAATGACAGTGATTACCCCTTTAGGACAATCTGTAGTGGTGAACAAACTTTTTAGGAATGTGCCTTTGGAAGTGTAAGGAATTGTTTTTCCGACTGACTTGATGAAATTGTCGTTCGGCGAGTTTGACTTAATTTTAGGCATGGACTGGTTGGTTAAGTATCGAAAAAAATATGGATTGTGCTGCTAAGCGCATGATGTTGAAGACTCCCGAGGATAAGGAGGTTCTGGTGATAGGTGAGAGAAGGAATTATCTGTCCAATGTGGTGTCTGCATTAAAGGCCGAAAGGATGGTGCGAAAAGGGTGTGAGGCTTTCTTAGCTTTCATTAGTACTTTGGAAGCCAAAGAATTGTCTGTAAAGGATGTTAGAACGATGAAAGAGTTCTCAGACATTTTTCTAGAAGAGCTTCTAGGGTTACCTCTGGATCGCGAGGTGGAGTTCGACATTGATCTACTTTCGGGAACGGCTCCGGTGTCCATCGCCCCATATAGGATGGCACCGAAGAAGTTGGTGAAACTTAAAGCTCAGATTCAGGAATTGTTGGACTATGGTTTTATCTGACCAAGTGTGTCTCCGTGGGGAGTACCGGTGTTATTTGTTAAGAAAAAGGACGGGTCGATGCGGATGTGCATTGACTATAGGCAGTTGAACAAGTTGACGATCAAGAACAAATACCTGTTGCCAAGGATTGATGACCTGTTCGATCAGCTCCGAGGCTCTTCGGTCTTCTCGAAAATAAACTTGAGGTCAGGGTATCATCAGCTTAGTGTCAAGGAGGCGAAAATTAATAAGGCTACTTTTCGAACTCATTATTTACACTACGAGTTCTTAGTGATGCTATTCGGGTTGAAAAATGCACCATCTGCATTTATGGACATGATGAACCGGGTGTTCCAACCCTACCTGGATCTATTTGTTGTAGTATTCATGGATGATATCTTGGTGTATTCAAGGACGAAAGAGGAGCATGATTCGCATATTCGGATAGTTCTGCAGATTTTGAGAGAGAAGTAATTGTATGCCAAATTCAGCAAGTGTGAATTTTGGTTGAGGAAAGTTACATTTTTGGGGCATGTTGTGTCTGCCGAGGGGATTAGCTATTTTGAATTGGAAACCACTGAAGTCAGTAGTAGAAATTCAAAGTTTTCTTGGGTTAGTTTGGTATTACAGAAGGTTTGTTGAGGGATTCTCGTTGATTGCTGCGCCATTAACAAAGTTGTTATGAAAAGGGGTACCATTTGTTTAGACTGATAAGCAGTAGGAAAGCTTTGAGAAGCTAAAGAGGATCTTGACTGAGGCACCAGTGTTGATTCAGCCTGAGGCTGGGAAGGAGTTCATCGTCTATTGTGATGCATCACACACAAGGTTAGGATGTGTGCTAATGCAAGAAGGGAAGGTGGTAACGTATGCGTCTCGATAATTAAGACCACATGAAGTGAATTATCCTACTCATGATCTGGAGTTAGCTGCGGCAGTGTTTGCCTTGAAGATTTGGAGACACTACTTGTATAGAGAAAATTCAATTATCTACACCGATCATAAGAGCCTAAAATATCTCCTTACCTAGAAGGAGTTAAATTTAAGGCAGCGGAGGTGGATTGAATTGTTGAAAGACTATGACTGCTCGATCGAGTATCACCTGGGTAATGCTAATGTTGTGGCGGATGCGTTGAGCCGTAAGGTGATATTGGATTTGAGGGTAATGTTTGCCCATCTCATTTTATATGAATATGGAATCTTGTTAGCCAAACTTCAAGTGAAGCCAGCATGGTTAGATCAAATTAAGGAGAAGCAATTGTCAGATGAATCGTTAAGTTCTCGACTTCAGCAAGTGCGAGGTGGTAAGACAGGAGATTTTGGTTTGAGCAGGGAAGGGGTACTATGTTTTCGTGGGAAGATTTGTATGCCGAAGGATTTTGAGTTAAGACAAATGATCCTACGAGAGGCACATAGTAGTCCGTACGCTATGCACCCCGGTGGGAGCAAGATGTATCAAGATTTACGTGAACAGTACTGGTGGCCAGGTCTGAAGCAAGAAGTTACTGAGTTGGTGAGTAAATGTTTGACATGTCAACAGGTGAAGGCAGAGCATCAATTGCCTTCATGGTTACTGCATCCAGTGAAGATTCCACTTTGGAAGTGGGAGAGGATAACAATGGACTTTGTTAGTGGGCTGCCTCTAACGCCTACTAAGAAAGATTCAGTGTGGGTGATTGTCGATCGATTGACAAATTCTGCCCACTTCATACCCGTTCGTGTCGACTATTCGTTGCAGAAATTAGCTAAGCTGTATGTAGTAAAGATTGTGAGGTTACATGGGGTACCAATGTCTATCATATCAGACAGAGACCCTAGGTTTACATGATTCTGGAAGGTGTTATATCAAGCGTTTGGTACAAGACTGGATTACAGCACGGCGTTTCATCCACAGACTGATGGTCAGTCAGAGAGGGTAATTCAGATTCTAGAAGACATATTGAGAGGCTGTGTAATCGACTTCAGAGGTAGTTGAGAGGATTTCTTGGTGAAATTTTCATACAACAATAGCTATCAATCCAGCATTCAGATGGCACCCTACGAGGCATTGTATGGTCGTAGGTGTCGTACCCCTACCTGCTAGACAGAGTTGGGTGAGCGATAGCTGTTGGGTCCAAAATTGATCTCAGAGATGGAGGAAAAGGTTAAGTTGATTCGGGCTCGGTTGAAGGAAGCTTCTGACAGGCAGAAATTGTACGCAGATCTGAAGCGTAAGGAAATAGAATTTTTAGTGGGTGATCAGGTCTTACTGAAAGTTTCACCTTGGAAGAACGTTCTATGATTTGGACGGAAGGGCAAGTTGAGGCCCAGATTTATTGGGCCTTATTGAGTATTGAAACGTGTGGGACCAGTGGCTTATCAACTTGAGTTACTTTCAGAGTTGAGGCAGATACATGATGTATTCCATGTTTCAATGTTAAGGCGCTATCGTTCGGATCCATCTCACATAGTGCCGATGGAGGAAATTGAAGTAAGACCTGATTTGTCTTTTGAAGAGGAACCAGTGTAGATCTTAGATCGAGATGTCAAGATGTTGAGAAGGAGGCTAGTTCCTCTGGTCAAGGTATTATGGCGAAATCACAGTGCAGAAGAAGCCACGTAGGAGCTAGAAGGTGTGATGCGATGGCAATACCCTCACCTCTTTTGACCAAGTAAATTTTGAGGCCGAAATTTCTTTATAGGGGGTAGAACTGTAACATCCTAGAATTAAGGGTTATGCATTTTATGTTTTTCTGTGTGCTTGGCTTGTTCTGCTTGTTATTTAGATGTGCTTGGGGGTCTTGGGGATGCTCGGGTTCAAGCTAGAGCCTTGGTGGAATTTTTGTTTTTGGGGCTTAAGGGGGGAAGCTAATAGAGGCAGACCTTAAGATTATTTGTGTGTGCTTGTTGAGACAAATCAGCTTGTGTCCAAGTGGTGGTGGTGTCATTAACAGAGCAAGGGGGAAGGAGTTCGAGTCCTATCTGCCGCAACAAGAGCTTTATTTTTTGTGCTCAAGGAAAAGAGGAGGTAGCATTCGGTTAGGACTCTTCTAGGTGGTTGTTCATTGGGTCAAATGCATTCAAATAGATAGACGAGAGAGATTGGAAAAGTTTGAATTGGTCAAACCAATTTGAAAGAGAGATGGGGAGTAGTTGGTGGAGCAAAACAAGGGATTTGGTGGGGGGTAGAGGTGTTGGCCGAATGAGGGAAGGTGGGTAGGAGAGCATTTTGGTTTAGCTAGTAGAGAGGTGTACCGAAATTCTCTTGAGCCTTAGGCTTTTCCATCTTGGTATTTTCGGTCATAGGTGGTGATGTATGTCGAATTTATGCAAAAGTCTTTGGAGTTCTTTCTTTTTTTTTTTGGGTTTCCCACTCCTCTTTGTGCCAAAACTTTCAGCCCTCTTCTCTTCATCTCTTCTTGCTTCTCTGATATTAGCCGAAACTAGAGTGACCATTTGGGCATTTCTTTCCCATTTCTCCCTTAGGCCTAACCTCCTTAGTTCATTCCCTACCATTAGTACTATCACCATAATTGAACCTCCCTTATTACCCCATTCTAAATCGATTTCTCCCTTGTGTTTTCTTCACTAGCCGAATCCCAATTGCCTTTTTCTTCACCTTTCTTTTTGTTTCTCTTTTGTTTTCTCTTGAGCCGAAACCTTGGGGACATTTGCTGCTTGTGCTGAAACTTCTTGGCCTAAATTTGGTCTCTCTCGGTTGAAGGTAAGAACTTTTCTATATTATTTATTATCTCTTTACTTCTTCCAAGGGAACCGACCACTCATTCGTTGATCACAAATCAAAATCGGTTTCCCTTCGAAAGTTCGTTACTCCATCCTCTGTAACCTGTTTCTTTCATCATTTGTTATTTAGCCGAACCCCAAGAATCAAAGGGCTAGTTGGTTGCTGAAGGTCTCTTCTTCAATCGGTTTCTATTTATGCAAGGTAAAGGAAACTCTTTCGGTCTTTTCTCTATCTTTTGGTCTTAGATGGGCATAGCCAAAATGGCTATTTTGTTCTTAATGATAGTTCTCCGCTAATCTCCTCTATTCTCCTCTTAACGTGGCATGTTCGCATCGGATTATAATCTATAGACAAGCTGATCTGAGTTCGGTTCATTCTTCAACAAAGGTAAGGAGGTTCTCTTGATTTTGGTTTATCTATTCCCTTTTCTCTTGTGTTGCCTTAACCCAATCTCTTTGTTAGACAACCATTGTTTCTCTCTGAGTACTGATCAAGGTTCTCTTCATGGATGCGAGTGCTAGTTAAACTATGAAGGGGAGCGGACTCGTAGTCTCTGTCCCTAAGTTTAAATGACGTGCTGTGTCAGCGGTTCGAGATTTTCCGCCGGGTTGTGGTAGAGAGCTGGTATCTTCTTAGGATAGACAAATCGTGGTTATTCCTACTAGTGAGTGTGTCGACGATCTAGAGTGTTTAGTTTTACACGTAATCAGGTGTGTAACGCTCACACTTTCCTTTATTAATTTATCATTAATGATTGTGTTGGTGAAAATTTGAAATGGTATATAGACAATGAGATACCCTTAATGGGTAAGGTTGGAGACACCAGGTAAGTACCTTTATGATTCTGTCTTTTGAATAACATAGCTTAAATGTATACATGATTTGATTATCTGTTATGATTGCATTCATCACAAATGGTAATATGTTGCATGGGCATTAGGATATGAATGAAAGGGGAAGTGTAATTCAGTGACTTTGTCACAGTGGTTTGGTACCACATATACATAAACAGTGACTATGTCACATGATCACAGTGGTTTGGTACCACATATACATTTATCAGTGACTCTGTCACAGTGGTTTGGTACCACAGTGGCTTAGTACCACAGGTGTTTGGCTGGTTCAGGTGATGTAGAGGATGGAACATTAGGTTGGGACGGGCTGCATTGCATACACTTTTATTATGTTATGTTGTGGGGGATAAGGCCCAATGTGTACTGTGGGCTTAGGGCCAGATTGCGTTTGTAAGGGAAATTACACACTGAGTCTTGGTGACTCACCCCTCTACTTAATCTTGCAGGTAACCTCTAGTTGCAGATTTGGAGTCGAGGTGGACTTTGAAAAGGCCATGCAATATTTTTTCGAAAATTTTGTTTCCTTATTTTAAACTTACTCTTAAATTTGGGATTTTGCTATGTAATAAGGCCTCCGTAACTTTAATTTTGATTTTTGATTTAATGCGATTACTATTATATTATGAAATGCTAAACACAAAGTTTTCTTAATAATATACAAAAAAAGGTTTTCCAAAATACCAACAAGCGAATAACATGCTGATTAATAACTTAATTCGAAAATTTACTTAAAACCACGAACATTGTTTTCAAAATACCACGTTTCGGAATACCACTAGTTTTCAATTTTCGTATCACAAAATCGTATTTGACTAATAGTCCTTTTAAATAAGAGTTAGTAAGAAACCCTTAAAATGAATGTTATTTTTAAAATAAAAACACAAAACAAAAATTTTTCAAAAATTGCGATGTTTTTTTTTTCTAAAATTCCAAAGTTCTTTTAAACAACCTTTCCTTGTGACATATCAGATCCGATCGTAACGTTTAGGCCGAGTTTGTGGTGTTACATCGAAGGATACTCAGAAATTCTTATACACGTAGTAAGATGCCAATGCCATATCCCATATATGGTCTTACATGGGATCACAGGTCGATGTCGATGCCGATGCCATATCCTAAATATGGTCTTATACGGGTTCTCATATTGATGTCGACGCCATATCCCAGATATGGTCTTACACGAGATCACATTTCGATGCCGATGCCATATCCCAGATATGGTCTTATACGAGATCTCATATCGATGTCGACACCATATCCCAGATATGGTCTTACACGAGATCGTATGTCGATGCCATGTCCCAGACATGGTCTTACACGATTTCATACCGAAGCCAGGTCCCATACGTGGTCTTACATGGAATCACTATTTGATACCAATGCCATATCCCAGATATGGTCTTACACAAGATCTCAATTTGGTGCCGAGGCCATATCCCAGATATGGTCTTATACGGGACCTTATAAGTCTCATGTCTTCACAAGGGTATCCTTTCTATTCCTAAGGTTCAACCAGGATTCTCATTCTTCGATTATTCACCAAATCATCATCAATCGAATCCGTAGGAACATATAAATACAATTCATGCAATATCAAAATATTGAATACATAATATAATGTTGTATTATTTACACACGAACTTACCTCGACTTAAAATGGCGAAAGGGATCGAGTCGTCCAATATTCGTCTTTCCCCCGTTCTAAGTCTGAAACTCATTTTCTTTATCTAAAATATCACATTCGACTTATTAATTTATTATACTATTCAATTCAGTCTAAAAATCATATTATGGAAAAATTACATTTTTGCCCCTAAACTTTGTCATATTTACACTTTTGTCCCTAGGATCGTAAAATGATTTTTATTCAATTTTCTTGTATTTTATGCCTAGACAAATTTGCATTCATTCACACATTTTCATACATTTTCAACTTTTTACAAACTAATCCTTTTATGCGATTTTATCGAAAATCGCTTAGTAAAAGTCATTTACTACACACCGAGCATTCATATTCTACCATTAGACATCAAATCACATGCATGTTATCCATGGGTAAATTATTAAACACAAACCCTAGCTTAAAATAATGATAGAAATAGCTAAACCGAGTTATAGGGATCTAAAAAATGTAAAGAACTTTAAAAACGGGGCTTGAATGCACTTACTATTGAGCTTGAAAGCTTGAAAACTCTAGCCATTGCTTCCCCCATGCTAAATTTGGTCAAGCAAGAAGATGGACAAGGGTTTTTGGCTTTTATTTTGTCTTTTAGTCCATTTAATTACAAAATTACCAAAATGCCCCTAACTTAAAAATATCCTATTTCACTTATCTCATTTCAATTTTTGTCCAAAATTTTAATCAATGGCCTAATTATTAAAATTTCATACAAATTGACACTTCTAACATGTGGAACTCAACTTTTACACTATTTACAATTTAGTCCTTTTGACTAAATTGAGTGCCCAAACTTCAAAATTTTTGAATGAAATTTGAAATAGTCCGATTTAGATCCTAATAAAAAAAGTGGTTTTGGAACCACAAATTTGAGATAGTAAAATATTTTAATATTATTTTCCGTGCCTTTGATATGTGACTAAGCATGTGTGAAAGCCTCTTATAAAATTTTTATCATTTGTGTGTTTAATTTGACAAAAGGATTAAATCGCATAAAGTGTAAAAGTGGCTTTCTAATTGATTGAGTGCCTATTTGATGTGGCTTTCAAAAGAGGAGGCCTTATGAGGCAATTAAACCACTAATTAGTTAGTGGATGGATAAAGGTCATTAATGCCCTTAATGTTTTATATACATATTTCTAGTATAAGGTTAAAGTTTTAAATTGTTTAATAAATGAATTAAAACATAAAAATAAAGCATGGAATGGTTATTATCATATTTATTCCACCGATTTTAGAAAGAAAAGAATAAGGGTTTACAAGCTTTCACACATTCGGCACTTGTAAGCTTTGATTGAGGTAAGTTTTGACTTCAGTTTTTGACAATTTTTATGTTTTTACAATCGTTGCTTCGAAATCGTTGAAACTCGTGTTTAATTTAAAGAATTGGTGATGGTAATGAGATGTGCCATTCATGAAATGATGAGCTTTGTGATGAGTTAGGTGTTAAATGAAAGATATGTGTTAAATGAACCTGCTTTGTTCTTGAATTTTTGATGAATTTAGCTAATTAGGACTAAATTGTGAAAATAGCATTTAGAGGAACTAAATTGTGAAATAAATGAAATGTATGGATTAATATGAGCTTAATGTGAATTCGGCTAAGCATGGGTATTTAGTGCTTTAGTGTAATTTGTGATTTTGTGAATTAGGGACTAAATTGTTCAAATGTGTAAATGTGAGGGCTAATTTGCAAAATTACCTTAAATATGTGTGTTTGGATTGAGTTGAATGAGTTAGTGAATAAAAAGGTTAAATTTGAATATGTATAGATCAAGAACTAAAGAAAACATATTTAAATCACGGGAAAGCGAAGGTAGTCGAATAACCGAGTTCGAACGAATATCGAATCTGAGGTTAGTCGAAATACAAATAAATGTATTTGTATTGAATTATGTATATTCATATGACTATTGATAATGAAGAATGCATATGAGATGTTGTATATATGAATTATGAGATAAGATCGACATAGTGTTAACATCCGAGAAGTCCTTTTGAACCTAGGAATAGATAGGATTAACTATGTCATGACATAGGTTTTTGTTATGTGATATCATGTAAGACCATGTTTGGGACGTTGGCATTGATTCGAGATTTCGTGTAAAACCACGCCTGGGACGTTGGCATCGATATGAGATTCGTGTAAGACCCTGTCTGGGACA
This sequence comes from Gossypium rotundifolium, assembly GCA_025506655.1. Taxonomy (NCBI): domain Eukaryota; kingdom Viridiplantae; phylum Streptophyta; class Magnoliopsida; order Malvales; family Malvaceae; genus Gossypium; species Gossypium rotundifolium. Next base: position 99,068,773 of record CP106722.1, on the reverse strand, counting down.
GTGGAATTGATATTTGGCTATGTGTAAGACCATGTCTGCGACATTGGCATCGTATTGATTCTTGTAAGACCCTGTTTGGGACAGTGGCATGGATATCTGATTACGTGTAAGACCACATCTGGGACGTTGGCATTGTAGGAACATTCTGAACTTCATACCCTATTAGATTCCAAATAGTTCAACTGTCAAGTCTGAGAAATGAATGAATATGTGAATTGTACATTTGTTTCAGGTACGTTTGATAAGTACACTTTGTGTGTATAAGAAGGTAAGTATTTTCTTAAACTTACCTAAGTGAATTATGTATTTGAATATGAGAATGTAAGTGTGTTATATGAATAGAAAAGCTATGAGCAAATAAAGTATGTAGTGTTATGCAAGATTGAAAGATGAATGACTAAATAAATGTGCCAAGAAGAATTATGATTATGCAATTGAGCTAATAGTGAATTCATATTGATTATATGTCTTGAATGCTTATATGTTAATTTTATTTGTATATGGCTTACTAAGCTTTTAGAAAGCTTACTTTGTCTGTGTTTACTCTGTTTTATATATCGTCAAAGCTACTGATGGCTTGGGACCGTCGAGGATCATCATCTTACTACACAAACTCTTTTTAGTACCTTTGAAATATGTATATAGCTAAATATGGCATGTATAGGCTAGCCATATTGGAATAAGTTTGAGTTATGAAAATGACCATGTGATGTTGACTTTGATATAATCCCATGGCTATGAAATGGTCAAGTTTATGATAATATATGAATACATTATGAGTTAGTATGTTTGATCAAAGGAATAGTATGATTAGAAAGGAGATTGGATGTGAATATTGGTTGTTTAGTTTGATTTATCTTTGGGTGTTAATTGTGCATGAAGTGAATTGGTGTGTAGCTAGGAGAGATGATCCTAGTGTGGGTGGCATTTTGACCTTGCAAGTGGTCTATTTTACCTACACGCCCGTGGCATACGGGCACGCATAGTGGCTGTGGGTTTAAGTCAGTAGCTAACTTAAGCGAATATGGCCATGGCATAGGGCGTGCTTGGTAGCTGTGTGATTAAGTTAGTAGTTAGCCTAAGTGTACACGGCCAAGAAACACGAGCGTGTTTGGTAGTCGTGTGGAAAAGTTAGTATACAAGCTCTGTTTTGGCACGGCCAGGGTACATGAGTGTGTCTAGTTGCCGTGGAAGGCACACGACCTTCCCACACGGGCGTGTGACCTCTATAACTTAAAAAATTTTTAAATTTCTGAGAATTTTAGTATGTGTTTGGTTTAGTCCCAACCCTATTCTAAAGTATGATAAAGGTCTCCTTGACCTATAAAAGGGACACTTGATTGCGATTGACAAATTGAATTATTGAAATGTTTGAATAAGTTTTGATCTGTGTGGTAACGCCTTTAACCCTAATTCGGCGACAGATATGGGTTAGGGGTGTTACATTTGGTTGGTATCAGAGCTATGGTTTAGTTGATTCTTGGACTAACATAGCGTATCAAAGTTTATCTATACATGCCATATATCTGAACTGTGATAGTGTGATGAATCCTGACTTGAAAAATGTGATTTTCTTATAGTAATGGATCCCGAAAGAGTCGTAGCTGACGATGTAGAAAGCAATGCGCCTGCTCCCACGCAAGGGACATCGCCATCTGTCTCGAGACCGGCTACGAGCGGTCAAGAGGGAGAAGCTAAACAAGCTTTCTTCCAAATGATGAGTGAATGGTTCACTCAATTCGTTAGAAATAATCCAATTGGTTCACAGGCTCTGCCCCCGCTTAATCCCCCTCAGACATCTGCTATGCCTCTGACTACGAATCTCAATCTGTTGAATAAGCCTCCGGTTGACAAAATCCGTAAGTATGGGGCTAAAGAGTTCAGGGCCACCAGTGATGATGATGCCGAAAAAGTCGAGTTTTGGTTAGAAAACACTATCCGGGTATTTGATGAGATGTATTTGACTCCAAAGGAAAGTATTAAATGTGTTGTATCATTATTATGAGATGCAGTTTATCAGTGGTGGAAGACTTTGATTTCTGTTGCTCCGAAAGAGCGGGTCACATGGGACTTCTTTCAGGTTGAGTTTCGGAAGAAATACATCAGTGAGAGATTTATTGATCAGAAATAGAAAACAATTCCAGAATTGAAACAGGGCCGTATGTCTATTACAGAATATGAACTAGCGTTCGTGAGACTGAGTTAGTATGCTCGTGAATGTGTATCCACCGAGGTAATAATGTGCAAAAGATTCGAAGATGGTCTTAATGAGGACATTCATTTACTTGTTGGGATTCTTGAAATAAAAGAGTTTGTTGTACTCATTGATCGAGCGTGCAAAGCTGAGGCACTCAAAAAAGATAAAAGGAAAGTTGAGTTTGAAGCTAGGGATGTGAGAAAGAGATTTCAGAATAGATCAATTCAGTCTTCTTCGAAGAAATTTTGAGATGAATAAAGCCGTTCAAGAGTTAATATGGGACACTCGAGTAGAGATCAAGCTAGATCACAAATGAGCTCTAAAACTCTAGCAACTTCAATAGCAAGTGTTGGAAATGTTTGATCCGAGAAATTTGAATGTAAGCACTATGGAAAAAGGCATCCGAGAAGTTGTAGATTAAATGATCGAGCTTGCTTCAGATGCGGATCATTATATCATTTGATTTGTGATTGCTCAGAGTCTGTTAAACAAAAGGCTACTTAGAGTCCGAGATCTGATAACGTCCCAGCGAGAGGTAGATCTTCCCGAAATGCAAGAAACGTCAGTGGTAGTCAGAAAACTACAAGAGATACTGTTGTGAGATCCGAAGTTAGAGCACCTGCCAGAGCGTATGTTATCCGAGCTCGTGAGGAAGCTTCATCTCCTGATGTTATAGCGGGTACATTTACACTTTATGATACTTCTGTGATTGCATTGATAGACCCTGGTTCTACTCATTCGTATATATGCATGAATTAGTATCCAGTAAGACTTTGCCTATAGAGTCTACTGAGTTTGTTATAAAAGTATTGAACCCCTTAGGTAAAAGTGTCCTGGTTGACAAAGTATGCAAGAATTATCCGTTAATGTTTCAAGATATCTGTTTGCTTGCTGATTTGATGCTTTTTCCATTTGATGAGTTTGATATCATTCTGGGTATGAACTGATTGACATTACATGATGTTGCTGTGAATTGTAAAAGAAAGACTATTAATTTGAGATGTCTGAATGATGAAATAGTTAGAGTTGGGTCTAATGATTTGAATGGATTGCCTGCTATGATATCTATATTGAAAGCTCAAAAATATGTGAAGAAGGGTTACGAAGCTTATTTTGTTTATGTGATTGATTCAAAAGTATTTGAAAGGAAAGTTGAATCACTGCCAATTGTTTGTGAGTTTTCTGATATATTCCTTGAAGAATTACCAGGATTGTCTCCGATGCGTGAAGTTGAATTTGGCATTGAATTGTTGCCTGGTACTACACCTATTTTGATAGGTTCATATAGAATGGCACTAATAGAGTTGAAAGAGTTAAAGTCACAGCTCCAAAAGTTGACTAACAGAGGGTTCGCTAGACCGAGTTTCTCACCTTGGGGTGCTCCTGTTCTGTTTGTGAAAAAGAAAGATGGCAAGATGAGAATGTGCATTGATTATCGTCAGTTGAACAAAGTGACCATAAAGAATAAATATCCGTTGCCTAGGATTGATGATTTGTTTGATCAGCTAAAAGGAGCCACTGTGTTTTCTAAGATTGATCTGAGATAGGGATACTACCTATTGAGAGTGAAAGATTCAGACGTTCCGAAAACTGCTTTCAAAATAAGGTACAGGCATAATGAGTTTTTAGTTATGCCTTTTGGACTAACGAATGCTCCTGCTGTTTTTATGGATTTGATGAACAAAATTTTCAGACCGTACCTAGATTAATTTGTTGTTGTATTCATTGATGACATTTTGATTTATTCATAGGATGAGACTGAGCATGCTGAGCTGTAACATCCTAAAAAATTAGAATATTATTTTATTATTTGTGTTGGCTTGGGTATGAATTTTGTGTTTAGCATAGTATGGTGTAGGCTTGTTTTTATTAATGAAGCTAGAATAATTGTGAGTATTAAAAATTTAGTGAAGTGGATAAGGTGAACTTGACACTTAAGATGATAAAAGTATTAAATTCTAGCACATGAGGAGTTAGTGGCAAGGTGGTTATGATGCATGGATGGTTGCTTGAGGGAAGTGGTTCGAGTAGCATGGATAGCATTCGAAAGACTTTATTTTTATGTTTGAAAGACTTTATTTTTATGCACCTTTGCTACAAGTGTCGGCCAAGATATGCATTTGGTAAGTTGGACTTTAAAATTTTTGGCAAGTTGAATGATAGTTTAGGCAAGCTTGAACTTTGGGAAAGGAATCTTAAGGTTTATGGAAGGATGGGGGGGACATAAGGCTTGGCTTAAGGAAGTTGTTTTGGAAACTATTCCAAGGCCATTAGTGCATGAATGTGGACGGCATGTGTGGCTAGGGGTGGTAGAATGTTGATAGGAAGTTTGGGGAATAGTTGGCCAACTTAAGCATTTTGTGCATCATTTGGCATTTTCTCTTCCTCTCAAAAACTCCCTCTTTGGCCGAATGTACCTTAGGCATTTTGTGAAATTTTGCTTTTGATTTAGCTCTCATTTGTGTTTGAACCAAATACTATTTTCTTTCTCTCATTTTTCCTTTTGAAACTGAAACCATATTTTGCATTTTGTGCACTTTTACATTAGGCAAACTAGGTGCTTGGCAGAACCTTTTTTCTCTCATCTCTTTCTTTTCTTTCTTTTGAAATTGCTCAAAACCACATTTCCTTTTCACTTCCTCTTGGCGAATTTTCCTCCTTCCCAAATTCCATTTCTTTTGCATTTGCTCAAAGTTAGAAACATCCAATTCCATTCTATTTTCTTTTTCTATTTTCTTCTTTCTTCTATTTCCGAATCATCCTTCTCCTATTTCATTTTTCACTTTCATTTTCTTTTCTTTTTACTCCACCATAGCCGGATCTTCTTTCTCTCTTTTGGGGTTATTTGGCCGAATATTATCAAGGGTAGATTCTCTTTGGTTTTATTCAATCGATTTTGGAAGATAGGTAAGTATTCATGACCGTATCTTCTTTATTTCTTTCTTTTTTTCTAAATCGTTTTCTTGGACAAAGGCCAAATCCGTGGGCATTTGTTTGCAAAGTTCTAACCATTATTAGGAATCGATCATTCTTTTAGGCTCTTTGGGATTTTGGAAGCAATCGATCTAAGCCTTACTTCTCTAGCAATCGAAGTTGGTAAGTCAAGTGGTAAGGATTCATGATTCATTATTCTTTTTGAGGATGAAAAGCCTAAGACTATTGGGATTAAGATATGATGTTGGCTGAATGGTCTTGATTAAAGTGTTGTGGTTTGGCCGAATGTAGGACAAGGTGATCTAGTGCGATAGATCGGATCATTGGAAGTTAGTATTTGCGTTGGTGAAAGGTGTGTACCTTACACACTTTATAATTCGGTTATGTATATATTTATATAATAATAATTTACTAATCATTTTATTAAAGTGGAAAACGATGAGATATGATACCATGATGGTATGAATGAGGATTCGGGTAAGTCTGTTTCAATATGATGTTAATATATGTGGATTGATATCATGATTTACGATTTTTATGTGCAATATGATCATATCAAAGTTTGATGGCATGATTTATACTCTACATATATATTGGTTTGGGATTATGGGTGGAGGGGAAAGGATTTGATATCCGTGTCTTTGGACACCAGAGGTTTGGCACCTCCAGTGATTTGGTATCACATTTGCGTCTTTGGGACACCAGAGGTTTGGCACCTCATAGCGACTCGTCCCTGTGGTCTAACACCACCGTGGGTTGGCCCCACTTTTGAGATATGGGATCGTCGCCAATGATTTGGTATCACACGTGGGTGGCCCCACAACTTGATTATTCGTGACTTTGGTCACCAGTGATTTGGTATCACATTATTGGATATCGTGACTTTGGGTCACCAGTGGTTTGGCACCACCAGTGGTTTGGTACCACACGGGGTAGAAAAGGAGTTAAGGATGGCTAGGTTGGGTGCATTATATAGTTATATATGTTACTTAATTATAAATTGTGTAAGTATGTTGCATTAATCGGGGGAAGGATTTATGCACTGAGTCTTGGTGACTCATCTTCTCCCTTATCATTTTAGGTGATTTGTGAGATTGCAGATGAGGAGCCGGATGAACTTGAGGAGGCCATGCGATAAAATTTGATTTTACATGAACTACGATTTGGGGTACTTTAGTTTATTTTAATTTGGTTTTTGTTTAAATTTTGGGTTTGTAATAAGGCCTCTTTAATTATGTTTTGGATTATTTATATGCTTTGGATATGTTTTAATATGGCTTATAAATTATTTAGTTAATTTAATAATTGAGCCCAAAGTTTTCTAAAGAAATAAAAACGCAATGGTTTTAAAATCTTACCATCGGGTAATATAAATCGTTTGATAGTTTAATATAAATTAAGTGATTTCTACAATTTAAATGATTTTCAAACATTAACTTTCTACATTCAAATGCAAATGGTTTTCAAAGTAAAATTGAGTTTTCTTAAAATGATATAAATGTTTTCTAACCTATGATTTATCAACTAAGCTTTAAAGTTTAATTTAGGAAATTTCAAAGTAATTATCGGTTTAAACCTATTATACACCTGTTTTCTACAAATATAAAATTTTCAAAGAGTTTTTCACTAAAATTTAATTGTTATTCGATTCTTTTTCAAAATATTTTCCTCAGTGACATACCAAATTCGGTCGTGGCGTATTGACCGGGTTTGGAGTGTTACAAATTGGTATCAGAGCTAAGTTCAAAAGCTCGACTGTGGGCCCGAGGCCCAAAATGATTTAAAGTATAGTTTTAAAATGTTTTTGTTTAAAATTATATGGTTGGAAAAGCATGGCACCGAGTTTCCGGCACCGATCCGCCTGGGTAAGTACTTAAACTGTTGATTTTGATGATGATGGTATGATTGTATAGTAGTAGGAACTACTCTAGAGACCCAAAACTATAGGTTGGATGTACTCGTGAAACAACCTCTGATTAAAACTATTCATAAAACTGTGTTTTAAAGATAGTGGAATAATGACTAATTCATAAAACTTTTAAATCAGATAAGTCGAGACTTTAGATATGAGTACTCGAGGTCGGGGTCGTGTTATACGTGGACGCGGTCGTGGTAGGATGGCTGTGTCTGAGCTAGTAAGGTCGGTCAAGGATCCGAGAATGAGGTACCACCACCCCACCACCCGGTTGGAGTTGAGTTTGAGAGCAAAGCGAGGATGACGCAGATGTCTCAAGCAATGTTGCGAGTTCTTGAGAGGGTAGCTGGAATAGGAGGAGGCACGGGAGCTCGAAAATCTGTAACTGAGTGACTCCGAGCCAACGGAGCTGAAGTATTTCGAGGTGTTTGGTGTAGCTCCCAAAGTCTGACCGAATATTGGCTAGAAGCGACGGGCGAATCATGGATGACTTGGACCTGAATGTTGAAGAAAAGCTGAAAGCGATAGTGTCACTTCTTCGGGATGAGTCATATCAGTGGTGGCTCACGGTGAGGAACAGTGCTGCGGCGGAGGATCTCACTTGGGACTATTTTAAGGCAGCATATCAAAAGAAATATATTGGGTCTAGTTACGTTGATACGCAGCGTAAGGCATTTTTGAGTTTGGTCCAAGGGAGTAAGTCCATATCAGAATATAAGGCTGAGTTCTTAAGATTGAGCCGGTATGCTGGAGGTATTGTGGTTTGAGCACAAACGATGTGTCGATTCGAGGATGGTTTGAGAGATGAGTGAGGTTCTTGATTGCTCCACATCAAGAGCGAGAGTTTCTTGCGTTGGTTGAAAAGACTAAGATTCTTGAGGAATAAAAGAATCGTAAGCGAGAATCACGACAGGAATAAACATAAGAGAAGTTTTGGATCATCCGAGTCGGTAGGTAATTCTCAAAGAGGGCTAAGCGAGTGGGCGAATCAATCTGAGAGGCTCATTCTCGCTAATCAAGGACCAAAGACAAGATGTAACCGATGTGGAAAATATCATTGGGGCGAATGTTGGACCGGAGGGAAAGGATGTTTTGAGTGTGGCTCGCTGGATCATCGTGTGAGGGACTGTCCACATAAGCAAGCCAAGAATCAGTCTGAGGGTCAAGGTCATGCTCAGTTTAGAAAGGAGGGACCGTCACCACGGAGAGGTCGTGGTAATGGTAGAGGTAGTAATGGTTACGTCGAGTCGCGGAGCATCGAGGCGAGAGGTGCAAGTAACACCGAGGCAAGACAACTGGTTTAGTGTATCTTTGCGAGATGTCGAGAGGAGGGCGATGCACCGGACGTTATCACCGGTACGTTCTTAATCTTTGGTGTTCCATATACTGCTTTGATAGATGTGGGTTCGACGCATTCGTATGTTGCTAGTAGCATAGTAGAGACCTTGAGCTTAGATTTTGAGACTGCTTCTAGGAGGATGACAGTACTTAGTCCTCTAGGTCACTCTGTAGAAGTTAATAAGCTGTATAGGGATGTACCCCTAGAACTCCAAGGGGTAGTGTTTGTAGCTGATCTGATGGAACTACTGTTTGGGGAGTTTGATCTGATTCTTGGGATGGACTGGTTGGTCAAGTACCAGGCAAGTTTGGATTGTGCTGCTAAGTGCATGGTTTTGAAGACAGCTGAGGGAGAAGAGGTGGTTATGATAGGTAATAGAAGAGATTATCTATCCAATGTGGTATCTGCGTTGAAAGCTGTGAAGATGGTCGGAAGGGCGTGAGGCATATGTAGTCCATGTGTGCGTTGGAAGCTAAGGAATCTCTGGGGAATGTTCAAGCGTAAAGGAATATCTTGATGTATTTCGGAAGAACTTCCGGGACTGCCTCCGGATCGTGAAGTCAAATTCGGTATAGATCTGTTACTCGAAACGGTGCCAGTGTCTATAGCTCCGTATAGGATGGCACCGAAGGAATTGATGGAATTGAAGGCTCAGATTCAAGAGTTGTTGGATCAAGGTTTCATTCGACCAAGTGTTTCACCTTGGGGAGCGCAGGTACTTTTTGTCAAGAAGAATGATGGTACGATGAGGATGTGTATAGACTACCGCCAGTTGAATAAGCTGACGATCAAAAACAAGTATCCTTTACCGAGGATAGATGACTTGTTTGATCAGCTTAAAGGGGTAGCGATTTTCTCCAAGATTGATTTAAGGTCTGGATATCATCAGTTAAAGGTGAAAGAGGCTGATATCCATAAGACGGCATTTCGCACTCAGTATGGGCACTACGAGTTTCTGGTAATGCCTTTTGGATTGACTAACTCCCCGGCAGCTTTCATGGACATGATGAATCGAGTATTTCAGCAGTTTTTGGATCAGTTTGTTGTGGTATTTATAGATGATATTTTGGTATACTCAAAGTCAGAGGAGGAGCATGATGCGCATTTGTGAGTAGTATTGCGATTCGAGGAAGCGACTTTTGCTAAATTTAGTAAGTCGATTCGGCTTAGGAGGTGACTTTCTTGGGTCACGTTGTATCGGTGAGGGATTAGAGTGGATCCTCGAAAGATCGAGCGATGTTGGATTGGAAGCCGCCTAAGTCAGTGGCTGAAATTCAGAGTTTCCTAGGTCTGGCGGGGTATTACCGAAGATTTGTAGAGGGATTTTCTTTGATAGCAGCTCCGATGACCAAGTTGTTGAGGAAAGGAGTTTCATTTGTATGGACCGAGAAGCAGCAAGAAAGTTTCGACAAGTTGAAGAAGATTCTGACTGAAGCTCCGGTTTTGATTCAACCTGAGGCAGGCAAGGAATTCACGGTTTATTGTGATGCATCACATACTGGTTTAGGATGTGTGCTGATGCAAGATGGGAAGGTAGTGGCTTATGCATCTCGGCAGTTGAGACCACATGAGGTTAATTACCCGACGCATGACTTGGAATTAGCCGCAGTGGTTTTTGCTTTGAAGATTTAGAGACACTAGTTGTATGGAGAGAAGTCGATAGTCTACACGGATCACAAGAGCCTTAAGTATCTTTTGACTCAGAAGGATTTGAACTTGAGGCAGCGTAGATGGATTGAGTTGTTGAAGGACTACGACTGTTCGATTGAGTATCATCCGGGCAAGGCTAGCGTGGTGGCAGATGCGTTGAGCTGAAAGGTTGTACCAGACTTAAGATCGATGTTTGCTCATCTTAGTTTATACGATGATGGGAGTCTTTTGGCAGAACTGCAAGTCAAGCCGACTTGGTTAGATCAAATCAAGGAGAAACAGTTAGAGGATGATGGTTTGAATGATCGGAGGTTGCAGGTTTAGAATGGTGGTTTAGAGAATTATAGCTTGTCCAATGATGGAGTGTTGTGTTTTCAAGGGAGAGCTTGTATGCCGAAAGATGTTGAGTTGAGGCAAAGGATTCTTTGGGACGCACATAGCAGCCCATACGCTATGCATCCTGGAGGTAGCAAGATGTATCGGGATTTAAGAGAGCAATTTTGGTGGCAGTGCGAGCGGGAGAATGGCGAGTTTGTGGGGAAATGTTTGGCGTGTCGTGAGTTAAAGTCGAGCATCGATTCATCGTCAGGTTACTTGATCGGTGAAGATTCCACAATGGAAGTGGGAAAGGATCACTATGGACTTTGTCAGTGGATTACCTCTTACACCTAGTAAGAAGGACTCAGTTTGGGTGATTGTGGATTGTCTGACTAATTCAGCTCATTTCATTCCGATAAGGGTGGATTGCTCACTTCATAAGCTAGCTAAGTTGTATGTGGCGGAGATAGTGAGGTTGCACGGTGTACCAGTGTCAATCATCTCAGACAGAGATCCTAGATTTACGTCGAGGTTTTGGAGAGCGTTACATCAAGCTTTGGGTACGCGATTGGATTTCAGTACCGCTTTTCATCCACAGTCTGACGGACAGTCGGAAAGGGTCATTCAGATTTTAGAGGATATATTGAGAGGTTGTGTTTTGGACTTCAGAGGTAGCTGGGAAAATTTTTTGCCATTAGCTGAATTCGCATACAACAATAGTTATTAGGCAAGTATTAAGATGGCACCATATGAGGCGTTGCATGGTAGGAGGTGTCGTACACCTACATGCTGGACAGAGTTGGGTGAGCGTCAAATGTTAGGAGCAGAGTTGGTTGCAGAGACTGAGGATAAGGTTAAGATGATTCAGGCTCATCTGAAGGAAGCTTCGGATAGGCAGAAGTCTTATGCCGATCTCAAGCGGAGGGATATAGAGTTTACCGTGGGTGACCAGGTCTTTTTGAAGGCCTCGCCATGGAAAAAAGTGTTAAGATTTGGGAGAAAAGGCAAGTTGAGTCTAAGGTTCATTGGGCCGTATAAGGTGTTGAGACGTGTGGGACCAGTAGCTTATCAGCTCGAGTTGCCATCAGAGCTGAGTCAGATTCACGATGTGTTCCATGTCTCCATGCTTAGACGATATCGTTCTGATTCATCCCATGTCGTGGCAGTGGAGGAAATAGAGGTGAGTCCAGATTTGACGATAGAAGAGGAACCAGTGCAGATTCTAGATTGAGATGTAAAAGTTTTGCGTAAGAAGTCAGTTCCTTTAGTAAAGGTCTTATGGCTGAACCATGGCATAGAAGAAGCTACGTGGGAACCGGAGGATGTTATGAGGCAGCAGTACCCTCAACTCTTTTGATCAGGTAATTTCGAGGACGAAATTATTTTAAGGGGGTAGAATTGTAACATCCTAAAAATTAGAATATTATTTTATTATTTGTGTTGGCTTGGGTATGAATTTTGTGTTTAGCATAGTATGGTGTAGGCTTGTTTTTATTAATGAAGCTAGAATAATTGTGAGTATTAAAAATTTAATGAAGTGGATAAGGTGAACTTGACACTTAAGATGATATAAGTATTAAATTCTAGCACATGAGGAGTTAGTAGCAAGGTGGTTATGATGCATGGATGGTTGCTTGAGGGAAGTGGTTCGAGTAGCATCGATAGCATTTGAAAGACTTTAATTTTATGCACCTTTGCTATAAGTGTCGGCCAAGATATGCATTTGGTAAGTTGGACTTTAAAATTTTTGGCAAGTTGAATGATAGTTTAGGCAAGCTTGAACTTTGGGAAAGGAATCTTAAGGTTTATGGAAGGATGGGGGGACATAAGGCTTGGCTTAAAGAAGTTGTTTTGGAAACTATTCCAAGGCCATTAGTGCATGAATGTGGACGGCATGTGTGGCTAGGGGGGTGGCCGAATGTTGATAGGAAGTTTGGGGGGAATAGTTGGCCAACTTAAGCATTTTGTGCATCATTTGGCATTTTTCTCTTCCTCTCAAAAAACTCCCTCTTTGGCCGAATGTACCTTAGGCATTTTGTGAAATTTTGCTTTTGATTTAGCTCTCATTTGTGTTTGAACCAAATACTATTTTCTTTCTCTCATTTTTCCTTTTGAAACCGAAACCATATTTTACATTGTTGTGCACTTTTCTTTTAGGCAAACTAGGTGCTTGGCCGAACCTTTTTTTTCTCTCATCTCTTTCTTTTCTTTCTTTTGGCAATTGCTCAAAACCACATTTCCTTTTCACTTCCTCTTGGCCGAATTTTCTTCCTTCCCAAATTCAATTTCTTTTGCATTTGCTCAAAGTTAGAAACATCCAATTCCATTCTATTTTCTTTTTCTATTTTCTTCTTTCTTCCATTTCCGAATCATCCTTCTCCTATTTCATTTTTCACTTTCATTTTCTTTTCTTTTTACTCCACCATAGCCGAATCTTCTTTCTCTCTTTTGGGGTTATTTGGCCGAATATTATCAAGGGTAGATTTTCTTTGGTTTTATTCAATCGATTTTGGAAGATAGGTAAGTATTCATGACCGTATCTTCTTTATTTCTTTCTTTTTTTCTAAATCGTTTTCTTGGACAAAGGCCGAATCCTTGGGCATTTTTTTGCAAAGTTCTAACCATTATTAGGAATCGATCATTCTTTTAGGCTCTTTGGGATTTTGAAAGCAATCGATCTAAGCCTTACTTCTCTAGCAATCGAAGTTGGTAAGTCAAGTGGTAAGGATTCATGATTCATTATTCTTTTTGAGGATGAAAAGCCTAAGACTATTGGGATTAAGATATGATGTTGGCCGAATGGTCTTGATTAAAGTGTTGTGGTTTGGCCGAATATAGGACAAGGTGATCTAGTGCGGTAGATCGGATCGTTGGAAGTTAGTATTTGCGTTGGTGAAAGGTGTGTACCTTACACACTTTATAATTCGGTTATGTATATATTTATATAATAATAATTTACTAATCATTTTATCAAAGTGGAAAACGATGAGATCTTGATATAATACCATGATGGTATGAATGAGGATTTGGGTAAGTCCGTTTCAATATGATGTTAATATATGTGGATTGATATCGTGATTTACGATTTTTATGTGTAATATGATCATATCAAAGTATGATGGCATGATTTATACTCTACATATATATTGGTTTGGGATTATGAGTGGAGGGGGAAGGATTTGATATCCGTGTCTTTGGACACCAGAGGTTTGGCACCTCCAGTGATTTGGTATCACATTTGTGTCTTTGGGACACCAGAGGTTTGGCACCTCATAGCGACTCGTCCCTGTGGTCTAACACCACCGTGGGTTGGCCCCACTTTTGAGATATGGGATCGTCGCCAGTGATTTGGTATCACATGTGGGTTGGCCCCACAACTTGATTATTCGTGACTTTGGTCACGGTGATTTAGTATCACATTATTGGATATCGTGACTTTGGGTCACCAGTGGTTTGGCACCACCAGTGGTTTGGTACCACACGGGGTAGAAAAGGAGTTAAGGATGGCTAGGTTGGGTGCATTATATAGTTATATATGTTACTTGATTATAAATTGTGTAAGTATGTTGCATTAATCGGGGGAAGGATTTATGCCTTTGAGTCTTGGTGACTCACCTTCTCCTTATCATTTCGGTGATTTGTGAGATCACGGATGAGGAGCTGGATGAACTCGAGGAGGCCATGCGATAAAATTTGATTTTACATGAACTACGATTTGGGGTACTTTAGTTTATTTTAATTTGGTTTTTGTTTAAATTTTGGGTTTGTAATAAGGCCTCTTTAATTATGTTTTGGATTATTTATATGCTTTGGATATGTTTTATTATGGCTTATAAATTATTTAGTTAATTTAATAATTGAGCCCAAAGTTTTCTAAAGAAATAAAAAGCATAATGGTTTTAAAATCTTACCATCGGGTAATATAAATCGTTTGATAGTTTAATATAAATTAAGTGATTTCTACAATTTAAATGATTTTCAAACATTAAGTTTATACATTCAAATGCAAATGGTTTTCAAAGTAAAATTCGAGTTTTCTTAAAATGATATAAATGTTTTCTAACCTATGATTTATCAACTAAGCTTTAAAGTTTAATTTAGGAAATTTCAAAGTAATTATCAGTTTAAACCTATTATACACCTGTTTTCTACAAATATAAAATTTTCAAAGAGTTTTTCACTAAAATTTAATTGTTATTCGATTCTTTTTCAAAATATTTTCCTCAGTGACATACCAGATTTGGTCGTGGCGTATTGACCGGGTTTGGGGTGTTTCATGAGCATTTGAGGATTGTGTTGCAAACTCTAAGAGAAAAACAATTGTATGCGAAATTCAGCAAATGTGAATTTTGGTTGCGTGAAGTTAGTTTTTTGGGACATATTGTATCGGCCTTAGGAATACGAGTTGATCCAAACAAGATTTCTACTATTCTAGATTGGAAGCCTCCGAAGAATGTATCTGAAGTCAGTAGTTTTTTGGGACTTGCTGGTTATTATCGTCGGTTTGTAAAAGGCTTTTCAATGATAGAAACTCCGTTGACTAGATTACTTCAGAAAGATGTAAGGTTTGAGTGGTCCGATAAATGTCAGAAAAGTTTTGATCAGTTAAAAACCCTTTTGACTGAAGCTCCAGTGTTAGTACAACCAGAATCGGGTAAAGAATTTGTGATACACAGTGATGCTTCATTAAATGGTCTAGGATGTGTTCTGATGCAAGAAGGCAAAGTAATAGCTTACGCCTCGATACAATTGAAACCTCACAAAAAGAATTATCCGACTCATGACCTTAAGCTAGCTATGATTGTATTCGCACTAAACATTTGGCGTCATTATCTATTCGGTGAGAAATGTCACGTATTTACGGACCATAAAAGTCTGAAATACCTGATTACTCAGAAATATTTGAATCTGCGGTAGAGAAGACGACTAGAACTATTGAAAGATTATGAACTTGTGATAGATTATCACCCAGGTAAAGCAAATGTCGTTGCTGATGCACTGAGTAGGAAATCACTGTTTGCACTATGTACTTTGAATGCTCAATTAGATTTGTCTGATGATAGTTCAGTGATAGCTGAATTGAAAGCAAGACTATTGTTTTTACAGCATATATATGATGCTCAGAAAGTTGATAATGAAATAATAGCGAAACGAGTTCAGTGTGATCCAAAATCTAATTCTAAATTTTGAGTTGATAATGAGGATTGCTTGAGATTTCGAGATCATATTTGTGTTCCGAGAAATCCAGAATTGATCCAGTTGATTTTGAATGAAGCACATAATAGTCGTCTATGTGTTCATCCGGGTAATACAAAAAATGTATCATGATCTGAAACAACACTATTGGTGGTCTGGAATGAAACGAGATATCTCTGACTTTGTGTCGAAATGTCTAGTCTATCAGCAAGTAAAAGTTGAACATCAGGTTCCATCTGGTTTGCTACAACCAATTCTGATTTCCGAATGGAAATGGGATAGAGTGACAATGGATTTTGTTTTTGGATTGCCCCTAACTCCGAGAAAGAAAGATGCGATTTGGGTAATAGTTGATCGATTGACGAAATCCACCCATTTTATTCAAGTGAGATCTAATTATTCACTTGACAAGTTAGCTAGCTTTACATTTCTGATATTGTGAGATTACATGGGGTGCCATTATCCATTGTGTTAGATAGAGATCTGAGGTGTACTTCACGGTTCTGAAAGAAACTACAAGAAGCTTTAGGCACGAAATTGCATTTCAGTACAACTTTTTGATCGTGTCAAATAGTCGAGTTTTAACATTTATAAAGAATGATCGAACCTGTAGACTAACTATGACAATGATTGAGGCAAGTGCACCTATCGAACAATAGTATAGTTTAGGCAAGAGTATCTTATTGAACCCAAAGGAACCTAAAAGTACTACTACTCACTTTCTTTCTATTATTTAGCCTAAAATATGGAGTGATTGGTTTATTAATCTAAAAACTAATGAAATACTTAAACTAAATGCAAAGACAAAAGAACGAAACTTTGGGAAAAGACTGTGGAAAACTCAGTTGATTACGACGATACCCTTAGGAAGAATCCACCTGTGACTTCTCTTGTTATCTAAATTTTAATTCATATGAATTCTTTACTTAGCTTTATCCGTGAGACTCCCTAACCTATATTAAACCCTCTCTTGAGGCGAATAACGTCTAACCTTAGGTTAATTAGTTGAACTCTCGTTCTCTTATAATAACCCCCTAAGGAAGCAGTAAATCGATCAATGGACTCCCATATTAGGTTTCACCCTAATCCGGTAAAATCTCGTAACCCTATCTCTAGGCGCTCGATCAACTCCGCTTAATTATGTTAGATCTACTCTTAGGCAGGGTCTATTCCTCCTCCACCCAAGCACATCAGATTAAATTAAGCAACATAATTAAGAACAAACTAAGTACTTATCATATAATTTAGAAATCAAATAACAAAATCCGTCATAGGTTTCATCCCCTTCAGGTATCTGAAGGGTTTAGTTCATAACAAAATAAGAAAACATCTCAAGAGAAAAGATAAAACAAAACATAAGAAATCCCTAAAACCCCCTAAAGTAATTGAAGGGGAGATCCTCTTTCATGAGTAGAACACTGGCTTCTTGAGATGGATCAACTGGCTATCTTCGAGTAATTTCCTGAATAAAAGCTCTGGCAGAAAACTCTACCTCCAAACTCTCTGTTTAGAACGACTACCTTGGGTTGTTTATATAGGCTCCTTAGATGCTTTACTTGGCTCCTAAGTACCTCTTTCAAGTAGAATTACTATTAAGGTGTTTAAGTAGACTTAGGAGTATGTTTCTTTGGCTTCAAGCATCAAAATCCGAGTGAAATTTCTCATTCCCGTAGCAGGGGCACGGCCATGGCACACACCCGTGTAAGTCGACTTTAGGTTGTGTGTCGATTCTGTTAATTGAGGCACGGCTGTGGCACAGCCGTGTAAGTCGGGATTCAGGCCATGCTTCAGGTCTGTCGATTGGGACACGACCATACAAATCATGCTTGGGGTGTGTCTTTGAATGATTGACAAGGCACGGCTGTGTGACTTGAAGTCTAGGCCGTGCCAATTTCTTGGGTTGGCCCAATTTGGTCCGTTTTAAGCCTGTTTCTCATTCTTTTCGTTCTCGAGTGCTTTCCTGAGTATAAGACATGAAAAGAAAGGATCAAGAGCACCTTTTTACATAAATTGAGGGCTAAATCATCCAAAAGCATACTAAATTTGGGATTAAAATATGTTACTTTTACATTTTATCAAATACCCCCACACTTAAGCCTTTGCTTGTCCTCAACCAAAATTCTTAACTTACAATTAAAACGAACTTTCCATAATTCATAATTCCTATCGACAATGTCTCATCATAATTCATAGATAATTTATACATGGATAATTCAACTCAAAAAGTCCTAAAGATTCAATCATGATAAGTCATACCTTTGTAGTGCAAAAACATAGGTGTCTTCCCTTATCTAAATAATTACCTTTAATTCAAAACCGACAAGGATTGACATCCTCACAAAAGATTCACTCAAATCACTTGAAGTGTTTAAGGTTCAAGAATAAGCACTCTAAGTCGAACTTGAAAAGTTAATCCCATAAGCTTGCCTGAAAATCAAATCTCCACCACTGTATATGAGATGATACACAGATCAAAAGGTCTTTATCAGGGTTGTAACGGGCTAAGGTTAAGGGTGTGGATACTGGCTGAATTAGAGGGTTAGAATCGAGACTGACTTGACAACTTACCTAACTAGAAACAATGAACTAAATATGAATATTTACATCGAATGAAAACTAATAATACCACTATTGATAATTACTCTATAATAAAGAGTATTTTCATCACTTAAATTTGATAATACTTTAATACGAGCTTTTTCTTTAACAATTGGAGTTTAAATTCTCTAAGATCTTTTGTATACTACTAGTATTGAATAAACTTGGATTTTTTTTAAGAACAAACTAAAATATTACATCATAAATGATAAATGTAACTACTGAACTAATATAATTCAGTAATTTAATCAAATCAAACCTCGATTAAAGGGTAGTCAAAAGAATGGTGATAACAAATTCAAAGGGATTTTGGGTTAATATTAGTGGGTGAGTCAATAAAAAGGTTGTTAGGATTCAACGGGATTCACTAGGGGTTAATTTGTGAAGGTAGGCTTTTTATGGAGTCAGTGGGTTAAACCTAGGTGCCTTTATCATCTCAGTATATCAAATCTTTAATGTGGTCTCGACATGTATAAACGAGGCAAGTTTTAGAATAACAGTTCAAAGTTGACACACTCATAATTAATAAAGTGAGCATGAAAAAAGAATATATGCTCTATAAGGCTCAAAATCTCACAAAAATTATGGGTGTTTTTGACATCAATCCTTATAAATTTCAAATTTCAAGGTAATACTCAAATTCAGTTCAACAACCTATCAATTTTAATTTTTAGAAAGTAGGCTTATCATGCTTGATTCTCTAGTATTCTTCAAATTTAATGATCAATGCACAATTATCAATGACTTATTCTAAAACATATCAATAAAAATTATAAATCATTAGAAATTTCACCCTAATTAGTAATATGAGAAATTTACTTAAAAACAAGACTAAATTCAGGGATTTTCAAATAATACTGTAGTTAACCCCCCATACTTAAGATGTACATTACCCTCAATGTACAAAGATAGATAATGATAATTATGGGATAAATCAAAAGAGAAGGGGTGAAGTGACACTTCCTGAATTTTGGATGGTTCCGGGAGTTGGCAGTGGTCATGGTAGAAGATAACTTATGTAGTAGTGAATTACTCCTAATGATTTGTTTGTGTATGTGGAGTGTGTGATTGGAACTGCGAAGTCACCAGTTAGATATTTCAGAGGTGTAAAATAAATGTTAGGAAAACTCAAAGATTAGCTTTGCAATGGTAATTATAATAAAAGTTTGCAATTAAAAAGTGTCAGATTATAAAAATAAAAATAGAACCAAAAATAAATAAGAATATAAAATGTAGATAATTAGAGAGACTCAAGGGTCTTCATCATCTTCTGGATCTGGAAGCGGGGCTAATGATGAGATATGGAGGTGCTGGCATATTTGTTGGAGGGTGGTTTCTATTCCATCAAGACGTCTAGTGTTGTCAATGAAATATTGCTCAAACTAGTCGAGGCATGTAGAAATGTTTGCTAATGATGGTGCTGCCCGAGATGGCCGTTGGCTCTGTGTCGGTGCCTCCTGTGAAGGTTGTGGGGCATCATCAGTAATGTCCTCATGTTCCCTTCATCTGTGGATGTCACTAATCGGTATTGAGGGCGGCTTAAAAACTAATTTTAGGGTTTGAATTTGGGGAAGAAAGCTGTTAGATTTTATTTATAGAAGAGGGGGCATAGTTAGTTGACACGCCCGTGTTGTTTTGAAATCACTCGTTCTTTTTACGTTTTTCAGGATTGGGCACGTTTAGGTTTATTGGCACAGCCGTGTTACCATTGGGCACGCCCGTGCTGGGCAAGTCAGTAGCTTCACACGGTTCAATTGCACGAGCGTGTTCTGGTATCGCAACCCGCGTTAACTATAGAAATTTTTCCCTGTTTGGGTACGGCTCTTGACACGCCTGTGTCTGATAAGTCAGTAATTGGCACGGTGGGATATCACGGTCGTGTATAGCCCGTGTGTCACAAGTCAGTAACCTTGCACGGTTGTAAGGCACGGGCATTTTCTGCTCGTGTTATGTAAGTCAGTAGCTTTACACAGTTATGATGCACGGGCGTGGTCTGATATCGCAGCCCGTGTTAGAGAAGGTCATTCATTTTTTTCTATTTATGCATGGCTAATGGCATGCCCGTGTTTGTGGCCGTGTCTTGCATACGGTCATTGGCATGCCCGTGTTTATGGCCGTGTTTCAAAACTTGCACTTCCATTGGGCTAATTTTTGTGAGGTGTTACAAGATGAAAATAAAATGTTTGTGGTTTAGTGCACGGGCTGCCTCTCGAGAAGCGCTTGTTTATAGTCTTAAGCTAGACTTTCCCTATTTTCGGTTCTAAAAGAAGGTTCATGGAGCAGAAGCTCCTCTCCAAAATCTGCACCATTATAAATTTTGAGTCGGTGACCATTTACCTTGAATGTGCCCTTAGTAGGGTGAGTTACCTCAATTATGCCGTATGGAAAAATTATTTTAATCATGAATGGGCCAGACCATCTTGATTTCAGCTTTCCTGGAAATAATTTAAGCCTTGAGTTATACAGTAGGACCAAGTCCCCTACCTCGAATTGTTTTGACCTTTTTAGACGAGCATCGTGGCATCGCTTTGTCGCCTCTTTGTATAATTTTGAGTCCATTCATCTAGATGGTTTATCTGCATCATTCTTTTCTTTCCTGCAACATTAAGATCAGAATTCAAAAATTTTATTGCCCAAAAAGCTTTGTGTTCTAATTCGAATGGTAGATGACAACTTTTCCCATATACAAGTTTGTATGGGGATGTCCCTAGAGGTGTTTTGAATGCTATTCTGTAGGCCCATAAAGCATCATCTACTTTAACTGCCCAATCTTTTCTATTTAATTCAACCGTTTTTTCTAGAATGTGCTTAAGCTCTCGGTTTGCTACCTCAGCTTGCCCACTGGTTTTAGGATGATATTGGGTGGCTGTTTTGTGGCATACTCCATATTTCTTTAGAACTTTTCAAATTGTGTATTACAAAAATGAGTACCCCTATCACTAATGATGGCTCTAGGTGTCCCGAATCGGGAAAATAGTTTCTTGAGAAATTTAACTACTACCCTAGCATCATTGGTAGGTAAGGCTTCTACTTCTACCCATTTTGACATGTAATCAACTGCTACTAGGATGTATTTATTTCCAAATGAATTGGGGAATGGTCCCATGAAATCGATACCCCATACGTCAAATATCTCACATGATAACATATATGTTTGAGGCATTTTATCACGTTTAGAGATATTAGCTATCCTCTGGCATCTATCACACGAAGTAACATACCTGTTGGCATCTTTGAATAGAGTGGGCCAATAGAAACCTAATTCGAGTATTTTGTGTGCTGTCTTAATTCCACTGTAGTGTCCTTTTGATGGTCCTGAATGGCAATGCTCCACGATTTTGTTTGCTTCTGTCTTTGTAACACATCTTTGAATTACCTGATCTACACATATGCGAAAAAGAAAGGGATCTTCCCAAAAATAATTTTTCACATCAGTAAAGAATCGCTTCTTTTGGTGATGTGTCAGTTTCCTTGGTAGAACGTTAGCTGCTAAATAATTTGCAATATTTGCAAACCATGGTACCTCAGAATGGGTTATAGAGAAGAGTTGTTATTCAGGAAACGAATCATTTATTTCACCTTTGTCAAGCTCTTTGGTATGTGGATTTTCAAGTCTAAAAAGGTGATCTGCTGCAAGATTCTCGGCTCCCTTCTTGTATTTCCAAGTCGAATTCCTATAAGAGTAAAATCCATCGTATGAGTCTAGGTTTTGCATCAAGTTTATTTAAAAGGTAAATATGTATGTTTGGATTGAATTGGATGAGTTAGTGAATAAAAGGGTTAAATTTGAATATGTATAGATTAAGAACCGAAGAAAACGGATTTAGATAGCGGAAAAGCGAAGGTAGTCGAATAACTGAGTTCGAACGAATATCTGAATCTGAGGTAAGTCGATATACAAATAAATGTATTTGTATTGAATTATGTATATTCATATGACTATTGATAATGATGAATGCATATGAGATGTTGTATATATGAATTCCGAGATAAGATCGACATAGTGTTAACTTCTGAGAAGTCCTGTTAGAACCTAGGAATAGATAGGATTAACTATGTCATGACATAGGTGTCTGTTATGTGATATCATGTAAGACCACGTCTGGGACATTGGCATTGATTCGAGATTCCATGAAGGACCACGTCTGGGACGTTGGCATCGATATGAGATTAGTGTAAGACCCTATATGGGATAGTGGCATCGATATTTGGTTATGTTTAAGACCATGTCCGGGACATTGGCATCGTATTGATTATTATAAGACCCTGTCTAGGACAGTGGCATTGATATCTGATTACATGTAAGACCACGTCTGGGACGTTGGCATTGTACGAATATTTTAAACACTCTACATACCCAATTAGATTCCGAACAGATCAACAAGAAAGTCCGAGAAATGAATGAATATATGAATTGTACATTTGTTTCAGGTACGTTTGATAAGTACAATTTGTATGTATAAGAAGGTAAGTATTTTCTTAAACTTTCATAAGTGAATTATGTATTTGAATATGAGAATGTAAGTGTGTTATATGAATAGAAAAGCTATGAGCAAATAAAGTATGTAGTGATATGCAAGATTGAAAGATGAATGGCTAAATAAATGTGCCAAGAAGAATTATGATTATGCAATTGAGCTAATAGTGAACTCATAGTGATTATATGCCTTGAATGCTTATATGTTAATTTTATTTGTATATGGCTTACAAAGCTTTTGAAAAGCTTACTTTGTTTGTGTTTACTCTGTTTTATAGATCGTCAAAGCTACTGAAGGCTCAGGACCGTCGAGGATCGTCATCACACTACACAAACTCTTTTTGGTACCTTTGAAATATGTATATATATATAAATATGGCATGTATAGGCTAGTCATATTGGAATAAGTTTGAGTTATGAAAATAGCCTTTTGATGTGGCTAGTTTGATGTTGATATTATCCATTTGTAAATGTGGTATATGATGTTGATTTTGATATAATCCCATGGCTATGAAATGGTCAAGTTTATGGTAAGCATATGAATACATTATGAGTTAGTATGTTTGATCAAAGTAATGGTATGATTAGAAAAGAGATTGGATGTGAATATTGGTTGTTTAGTTTGGTTTATCTTTGGATGTTAATGGTGTATGAAGTGAATTGGTGTGTAGCTAGGAGAGATGATCCTAGTGTGGGTGGCATTTTGTCCTTGCAAATGGTCTGTTTTGCCTACACGGCTGTGGCACATGGGCGTGCATAGTGGCCGTGGGTATAAGTCAGTAGCTAACTTAAGCGAACAAGGCCATGGCATACGGGCGTGCCTGGTAGCCGTGTGATTAAGTCAGTATTTATCCTAAGTGTACACGGCCAAGACACAAGGGCGTGTCTGGTAGCCGTGTGGAAAATTCAGTATACAGGCTTTGTTTTAGCACGACCAGGGTACATGATTGTGTCTAGTTGCCGTGGGAGGCACACGGCCTTCCCACACGGGTGTGTGACCTCTATAACTAAAAAAAATTTTAAATTTTTGAGAATTTTAGTATGTGTTCGGTTTAGTCCCAACCCTATTCTAAAGCATGATAAAGGTCTTTCATTAACCTATAAAAGGGACACTTGATTGCGATTGACAAATTGAATTATTGAAATGTTTGAATAAGTTTTTGATCTGTGTGGTAACACCTTTAACCCTAATTTGGCGATGGATACGGGTTAGGGGTGTTACAAAATTTTCACCAAATCTTTCTGTGAAATCTCAGACCATAAAAATATAATAAAAATAAGATTTTCCTTGTTGGATTTGTGGCCCAAAACCACTATTCCGGCTAGTCCCAAAATCGAGCTATTACAGATACTACAAGGAAATGGAAAAAGAGAGGGAGTAAGTATAAAGCTTAGTAAGTTTGCATGAAATAAATAGCAACATAAAGGCTCATGATAACATCCATTCATCACACTAAAAAATATACAAGTTCTCAAGCACATGGACATGACTTACTCATGCTTACTCTTACCAAATCACATTTCACATTTTGTATTCATTTCTTGTAAGTTACTCATGGGTACCTGTATCACTTTATCACAAAACTTTAGCACTTTTATTCTCTTGAACATAGACTTGCTCTTGTCCTCTTTAACATAAACTTAGCTATTTACCTGTTGAACTACTTAGAATACTGAAGGATACTCAATCTCATCATACATGTAACACAAGGCCAATGACATATCCCAGATATGGTCTTAGATGGGATCACATCTCGATGCCGATGCCATATCCCAGATATGGTCTTACACGGGATCTCATGTCTCGATGTCGAAGCCATATCCCAGATATGGTCTTATACGAGATTGTATATCGATGTCAATGTCATGCCCCAGACATGGTATTACGCAAGATCTTTCTTCAGTGCCAAGGCCATGTCCCAGACATGGTCTTATACAGGACCTTTATTTGGTACCGATGCCATGTCCCAAACATGGTCTTACATGGGACCCTCTTTGTCTCATGTTGTGACAATGGCATCCTTGCTATTCTAATTGTTCAACCGGGACTTCAACTTAATATAATTTCATTATACTCTCATCGAGGCATCATTAATCGATTTCATAGAAATAATATTCATTTCTCATAATGTATAGCAATTAAAAACATAATAACATTATGTAGCTTTAATTTCACACAAACTTACCTTGGTACCAAAATATATGTGGAATTGTTCAATTTAGTCCACCACCTTGTTCTTGCCTCAGTTTCGGTCCGGGATTCGTGTTTCTTGATCTATAATAACAATTTCACTTGTTTAATAATCACATTGACTAAAATAACCCGTGAATCATACTTTGACAAAATTATGATTTTCCCCTAATCTTTCACATATTTACACTTTGCCGCTAGGCTTGTAAAATGATTTTTATCCAATTTCTTTGTATTTCAAGCCTAGTCGAACCATTTTCATAACTACAAAATTCAACAATTTCCACTAATTCACACTTTTATGACAACTTTCATAACTTTTACAATTAGGTCCTTTTACGAGTTTCTCATGAAAATCTCTTAGAGAAAGATGTTTATCACCCATCAAACTTTCATATACCTCCATAAATCATCAAAATACATGCATGTCATACATGGGTAAATTTTTTAACATGAACCCTAGCTCAAAATATAGCTAGAAATAGCTAAATCGAGCTACGAGATTTCAAAAATACGAAGAACATTAAAAACGGGGCTAGGAGGTACTTACAATCAAGCTTGAAAGATGAAGAAACCTTAGCTAGGTGCCCTACAAATTTTCGGCTAGCATGGAGAAGATGGACATGAATTTTGACTTCTTTTTTCCTTTTAATTCTTTTATTAACCAAACGACAAAAATGCCCTTAAAAACCCTTTCTTGAGATTTTTCCTTCCCATGTCTATTTTTGTCCATCTTGACATATAATGGACTAATTGCTAAATAAGCACCTCTAACAAATTTTCTAATGCTATTTCATACTTAAATCTTCTAGAATGTCATATTTTCCAATCTTTGCAATTTAGTCCTAATGGACAAATTGTTCACTAAATTATCAAATTTCTTCATGAAATTTTCACACAACCATACAAGCATGCCATAGACCTCATAAAAACCATAAAACACATTTTTTCTACCTCAAATTTGTGGTCTCGCAACCAATATTCTGACTAGCCCTAAATTGGGCTGTTACAATTCTCCCCCTTAAGGATTTTTGTCCCTGAAAATCTTACCGGCAAAAAGGTTTGGATATTGGTTTCTCATAGCCTTCTTGGGATCTCATGTAGCCTCTTCTACCCCATGTCTTTGCCATAAAACTTTGACAACTTAACTGTTTGACTTCCCGTGCCAAAATCTAAACCGTCTTTTTGCCATAAGTTATATCAGGTTGAATTTCGACCTCTGTCGGTACAATCATATGCGAAGGGTCTGATTGGTAGCGACGTAACATAGAAATGCAGAATACATCATGAATCTTTTCCAACTCAAATGGTAAAGCAAAACGATAAGCTACCAGCCGTATCCTTTCAGTAATCTCATACGGTCCAATAAAACGCGGACTCAATTTACCTTTCTGGCCAAATCTGAGAACTTTCTTCCATGGCGACACTTTTAAGAATATCTTATCACCAACTTGAAACTCGATCTCTTTCTGTTTCAAGTCCAAGTAGGACTTTTGTCTATTGAAGCAGCTTTTAAACAGTCACGAATCACTTTTACTTTCTCTTTAGTTTCTCTAACTAAATCGACCCGTGAATCTATTTTTCTCTGAGTTTAGTCCAATACAAAGGTGTTTGGCACTTTCGCCCATACAATACCTCATTAGGCGCCATTTTCAAACTTGACTGAAAACTGTTATTGTAAGCAAACTCTACCAACGGAAAATACTTTTCCCAGTTGCCTTGAAATTCCAAAACACAGCATCACAGCATGTCTTCTAGTATCTGTATTACTCTCACCGACTGTCCGTCAGTTTGTGGGTGGAAAGCTGCACTAAAACTTAACTTTGTGCCCAAGGCTTCTGATAAACCGTAAAAGTAACATATTTTAACCCCATATTTAATAGGCTTTTGGATGATTTAGCCCTTGATTTTATGTAAAAAGGTGCTTTTAATCCTTTCTTTTCATGTTTATACTCAGGAAAGCACCCGAGGATAAAAAGAACACAAAACGGGCTTAAAACGGAGTAATTGGGCCTTAGCGGGAAATCAAAAATGGCCTAGCCCAAAGCCCACACGACCGTGCCTCGTCGATTACCTAGAGCACGGCCTCAACTCCATCACACTCGGTCGTGCATCATCCATTTCTCACACGGATGTGCCTGGTGATCTACATGGCCGTGTCCAAATCGACAGACCTGAAGCACGGCCTGGATCCAGACTTACACGGCCGTGCCCAAAATGACAGAATTGAGACATGGCCCAACCATGATTTACACAGACGTGTGGCATGGCCGTGCCCCTGCCGCGGGAGAGAGCAATTTTACTTGAATTTGGATGCTTGAAGCCAAAGAAACATACTCCTAAGTCTACTCCAACACCCTAATAGTAATTCTACTTGAAGGAGATACTTAGGAGCCAAGTATAGCATTCCAAAGCCCATATAAACAACCCAAGGCATGTAACACCCCTAACCCGTGCCCATCACCAGATTAGGGTTATGAGGTATTACCGAATTAAACTCAATTCTAAGTAAACATTCAATGGATTTCAAGCATACACAATGCGACCATTATTATAATTATAACATTACAACGTTTTAGACTTAATTTCTAGCATGGATAAATACATGAGTATATTCACTCAATCACTTCACATCACATTATTAAAGATCCTTTATCAAATTATTTCATCAAACAGTCAAGCATAGATTAAACACATTCTAACCGTATACACAAAGACTTAATTGAATTTAATATCTCACATACCATCGTTTAATCATATGTTAAGTATGTACCCCATGAATTTGGCCAAATAATGTATCAAACTCATCATTCATATTTACGAGATATTAATAATCTATCTAATCATGCTTAACATATAAGTATATTTACCACTTCTTACAGAATCAAAGTAACCAAGCCTTAATCGAATATACAAATACACCTTATAATAAATTTTAATCCAAAACAATCTATCACCCAATCAAACCTAAAGCATATGCATACTAAACCAATATAAACTAAATCAACATATCCATTATACCATCAATTATAAATTCATCTCATATATAAATATACTAATGCATGTACGAACAAACAAGTTACTATACTTATAATTCATTAAAGACCACACTTACTATAATTAAAACATGAAACAGTGAAAACTCAAGAAATTGAAAGTAGGCCATATTCGCATGGCTTTAATATAGATACATAACAAAACTTTCCAACTCAAACTTAGACATTTTCCATCCTATACATGCCTTTATCCAAAATAAACCAAACCAAAAGAGTACCAAAAAGGTTGATAGTGCGATTGACTTGCTGATGATTTTCCCGAGCCTGTAGCTTGATCAAAATCTAAAAACAAAACATTAAACATAAAAAACGTAAGCTTACTAGCTTAGTAAGTCTTAAGCAAGTATTAATGCAATAATCGAACATTTAAACATATTAATCTCTATGCTTTCGGCATTGAATTTAATCATTCCAACATGTAAATTATGCTTAATCGAATACTAGAAATACTTTGACTTAAATATTAGCACCTGAATATCATAAACGCATATACCAACAAATCATTGAGTATTATGTTTATTCATATATTTTGAGTCAAACAAACTCAATTACAAATACTTTCAACTCTTTTACCATTCATCTTTTCATTAAAATCGAATCTTCCATGTGTTATATATACATATCTCAACCTCACACAAATTAACTGTTCATACCTGTTAATGATAAGATCATCGTCACTAAATAAAATACTTAATGAATCATTCATTTTGTCACACCATACTTAAGTAAAATGGTAATGAACTGAGCTACTTCATTTCTTACTAATACAATAAGACAACTCTTACCCGAGCTTCTAACACGTATCATTTAATATGCCATACCTCATTTCATTCTCAAATTCTTCGTTTATAAAGTATCACTGACATTTAGCTTGCTAGGCATTCAAGCTCGAATTACCCACCGGCACTAAGCCTGCTAGACCAAAGGTCTGAAGTATAAACACCGGAATTAAGCCTGCTAGGCTGTAAGCCCGAATTAAATCACCGACACAACGCCTGCTAGGCTCAAAGCCTGAAATAAGTCACCGGCACAAGGCTTGCTAGGCTCGAAGCCCGAAATAAGTCACTGACACAAGGCCTGCTAGGCTCGAAGCCCGAAATAACAACATAATAAATCATTCAATGCACATTTCTCAACACTAGCATCTCAAACAACCTATGTAATGCTTATCACTTTCACATAACAACCGAGCATATCTATTACACATTACTTTCAACAAATAAAACTCAATCCAATATTATACCCCTACATTCGGCCATTTGATATATTGATGCTTAAAATATTCAAATTTCATCATTTATTATATTCACAAATAATTCTTTGACTTATATTTGCTTAAGGACTTACCTCGACTGTCGACGGACAACGTATACCGGTTATTCGATAATCTTCGTCTTTCCCCGATCCAAATCTGTTTTTCTTTGTTCTTGATCTAAAAACATTAAAATTCAGCTCATTCAAGTACATTTCATTTCAATTTAATCCCAAAACACATAAACAGTCAAGTTACCATTTTACCCCTGATATTTCACATTTTTTACAATTTAGTCCTATTTGCATAAAACACAAAATACACAAAATTTAAACTAAGTTCTTAAGGACCGAATTTTCTCCTTCTTTTATTAAATCTATACAAACCGTCAATTTGTATTATTTTTTTAAAATTCAACAATTATTTATCAATTACAAAT
This sequence comes from Gossypium rotundifolium, assembly GCA_025506655.1. Lineage (NCBI taxonomy): Eukaryota > Viridiplantae > Streptophyta > Magnoliopsida > Malvales > Malvaceae > Gossypium > Gossypium rotundifolium. Next base: position 99,039,211 of record CP106722.1, on the reverse strand, counting down.
TAGTCCTTAAGATTCCAAACACCAAGTATCAAAATTTTCCACAACATCAAGCTAAAGCCGAATGTTCATAATACATATATCATCACATTTCTTCCATTATTCAAGCCATCTAGTTTGTCCATGAGCTTCTCTTCTCACGAATTCTTCATTGAGTTAACCTCCATTAGAAATTGTAAAGAAAACTTGATAGTTTAACATACATATAGCATATTTTAGCTTAAATCACTCAAACACAAAATGCATATTCATGGCAACATTCGAAATACATTTCTATAGCAAAAATTCGGTCATGGGTTAGCTAACTTACAAGGTGACTACTTCAAAATTATTAAAATTATTAAGAAATAAAGTTAATCACTCACCTAATTAGGCCATGCAATTGCCAAAAGTGGTGAAAATCTTTCCCCTTCTTCTTCCTCAAGATTTCGGCAATAACAAGAGTAAAAAGATGAACACTTCCCTCCTACTAATGTTTTGTTTTTATTATAATATTCATCTTATACCATTATTATTATTTCCATTTTATAATATAAAACAGCCACTTAGTATTATTTTATTTCCCTTGCCGTTCATCATACATTCAAAATGGCTAATTTATCACTTCAATACCTATTCAAAAGAAGACAATTCAATTTGGCCACCAATTTCATAACAACTATTGTTTTTCCACTTATTCGATTTAGTCCTTTTTATCAAATTGATCACACAAACGATTAAATTTTTCTGCGGAACTTTCACACGCATTAAATCACATATAATAAGCACAGAATATACCATTAAAATATATTTCAGACTTGGATTCGTGGTCCCGAAACCACCGTTCCTATTAGGGTCAAATTCAGACTGTTACAACTCTCCCCCTTAGTGATTTTCGTCCCCAAAAATCTTACCGTTAGACAAAGTCAGATATTGTTGCCTCATTGAATCTTCAGGCTCCCACGTAGCCTATTCAACTCCATGTCGATTCCATAATACATTCACTAATAGGATTTTCTTGTTTATCAACTCTTTCATTTCCTAAGCTAAAATACGTATCTGCTCCTCTTCATATGTCATATCAGATCAGGTTTCAATCTCAGACGGAGCGATCACATGTGACGGATCTAATTTTATATTTACGAAGCATTGAAACGTGAAATATGTTGTGTATCTTTTCTAATTCAGAGGGCAAGTTCAATCTATAAGTAACAGGCCTAAACGTTCAATGATCTAGTATGGCCCGATGAATCTCGGACTTACTTTGCCTTTCTGACCAAATCGGAGTATCTTCTTCCACAGAGAAACTTTCAAGAATACCCGATCTCCAACCTGAAACTCAATGTCTTTGTGTTTCAAATCAGCATAAGACTTTTGTCTATCCGATGCAGCTTTCAAAGTATCTTTGATTACAGCCACTTTCTGCTCAGTCTCTTTAATCAAATCAACCCCGTGTATCTTATTCTCATTGAGCTCGGTCCAGTACAATGGAGTACGACACTTGCGGCCATAAAGAGCTTCGTATGGTGCCATTTTGATACTAGATTGAAAACTGTTATTAAAAGCTAATTCAATCAATGGTAAGTTTCTTTCCTGCGTACCTCCAAACTCAAGAACGCAACATCTCAACATGTCCTCAAGTATCTGAATGGTTCGTTCAAACTGACTGTCTGTCTGCGGATGGAAGGCTGTACTAAAGTAGAGTTTAGTACCTAAAGCATCTTGCAACTTCTTCCAAAATCACGACGTGAATCTCGGGTCTCTGTCTAAAATAATAGAACTCAGCACACCATGTAATTTCACAATCTGTGATACATACAATTCAGCAAGGTTATCGAACGAATAGTCTGCATTTAATCGGCACAAAGTGAGTGATTTAGTCGATCTATCTACTATAACCTGCATCGCATCTCTCTTGCTCGGTGTCATAGGCAAACCGGATACAAAATCCATAGTAATTCTATCCCACTTCCATTCAGGTATCATGATTGGCTGAAGTAACCTAGAAGGCACTTGATGTTCAGCTTTTACTTGCTGACAAATTAACCACTTTGAAACATATTCAGATATATCCCGTTTCATGCTAGGCCACCAGTAAAATTATCTCAAATCATTATACATTTTCGTGCTACCCGGGTGTATCGATAATCAACTATTATGAGCCTCGTTCAAAATCATCTGAATCAAATCCACATTCCTCGGAATACATATTTGACTTTTGAAGTTCAAACAATCATTTTCATCAATTCGAAATTCTGACTTTGCATTACTTTCATACTGAGCTTATTTAGCAATCATATCTTTGTTAATTTTCTGTGCCTCACAAATTTGCTGAATAAACAATGGTCTAGCCTTCAACTCAGCTATGATCGAATCATCACCAGTCAAAACCATATTTGCGTTCAAAGCACGAAGAGCAAACAATGATTTTCGGCTTAAAGCATCTGCAACATTGTTAGCTTTTCCCGGATGGTAGTCAATTACCAATTCATAATCTTTCAACAATTCTAGCCATCTACATTGTCTCAAGTTCAAGTCTTTCTAAGTCATCAAATACTTCAGACTTTTATGATCTGAATACACATGACATTTCTCACGAAATAAGTAATAACGCCAAATTTTCAATGCGAATACAATAGCTGCTAACTCTAGATCATGAGTCGGATAATTTCTTTCATGAGGCTTTAACTGTCTCGAAACATAAGCTACTACCTTGCCTTCTTGCATTAAAACGCAACCCAAACCATTCAAAGAAGCATCACTGTACACAACAAATTCTTTACCCGATTCAGGCTGAATTAACACTGGAGCTTCAGTCAAAAGAGCTTTCAACTGATCAAAACATTTTTGACACTTTTCCGTCCACTGGAACTTGACATCTTTCTGTAGTAGCTTTGTCAGGGGTGTAGCTATCATGGAAAAACCTTTCACGAATCGTCTGTAATATCCCGCAAGTCCTAGAAAGCTTCGAATCTCTGAAACATTCTTTTGTGGCTTCAAATCAAGTATAGCTGTTATTTTGTTTGGATCAACCCGAATATCTGACGCTAAAACAACATGTCCCAAAAAGCTGACTTCATTCATCCAGAACTCACACTTACTAAACTTTGCATACAACTGCTGATCTCGCAAAGTTTGTAGCACCAATCTCAAATGTTCGTCATGTTCGGTTTCATCTTTAGAGTAGATCAGGATATCATGTATAAACACTACCACAAACCGATCCAATTACTGTCTAAAAACCCTTATTCATCAAATCCATAAAAATAGTAAGTGCATTAGTAAGCCCAAAAGGCATAACCAGAAACTCAAAATGTTCGTACCTCGTTCGGAATGTAGTTTTTGGCACATAGAATCTCTGATTCGCAATCGATAATAGCCCGATCTCAAATCTGTCTTCGAGAACACTGAAGCCCCTTTCAACTGATCAAACAAGTCATCAATATGAGGCAACGAGTATTTATTCTTTATAGTCGCCTTATTCAGCTGTCGATAATCACTACACATTTGCATAGTTCCATCTTTCTTTTTCACAAATAGAACTGGTGCACCCTAAGGAGAGAAACTCGGTTGTGTAAAGCCCCTATCTGTCAACTCTTGCAACTGTGCTTTCAACTCTTTCAACTCAGTAGGTTCCATCCGATACGGAGCTATCGAAATCAGAATCGTCCCCGATACTAATTCAATGCCAAACTCAATCTCTCGTACTGGTGGTAAACCCGGTAATACTTCAGGAAACACATCTGGGTATTCACACACAACTAGTACGGATCCAATCTGCTTTTCGGACACTTTATTATCCAACACATAAGCCAGGTAAGCTTCACATCCTCTTCTCACGTACTTTCGAGCTAATATCGCGGATATTACTGTAGGCAACCCATTCAGATCATTAGATTTAACCCGAATGATCTCACCATTCTGACATCTCAAATCGATAATCTTTCTTTTGCAATTCACCACTGCATCATGCAAAGTTAACTAGTCCATTCCCAAAATTATGTCAAACTCGTCAAAAGGCAACACCATTAAATCAGCTGGAAAGCAGGAATCCTGAATCATTAATGGGCAACCTTTATACACTTTATCAACAAGTACACAGCGACCCAAGAGGTTGGACACACGGATCACATACTCAGTAGACTCAACAGGTAGAGTCTTACTGGATACCAGAGTTTCACACACATATGAATGAGTCGAACCAGGATCAATCAATGCAATCACAGTAGTGTCATAAAGAGTGAAAGTACCTGTGATAACATCTGGGGAAAAAGCATCCTCTCTGGCACGAATAGCATATGCTCTAGCTGGTGCACGAGCCTCTGATCTAACTGCAGTGTCTTTAGTTCCTTTCTGACTGCCACTAACATTTCCTAAATGCCTAGGTGGTCTGCCCCGCACTGAAACATTGCTCGGTCTGATATTCTGGGCCATAATTTGCTAGGTAACATCGGGCACTCGCTGATAAAATGGTTTGACAATCCACATTTAAAACAAGACCGATCACGGAATCTACAGCTCCCTGAAGGCCTGTAACACCCTGGTTTAGGGGCTATGCATGTTGGGTATAATTCAAGTGTTAGTAGGTTTTTGGGAGTGCTTGGATGAGTTTTGAAGGTTCTAAGAATGTTTGGATGAATGGAAGGCTTTGAAAAAAATTTTGGATTTTTAGTGTGGTAAGGAATCGGGCCAAGGTAGGCCTTAAGAATTATTTTGGTAATTTATGGCAACAAGTAAGGCTTTGGCAAGGTGGTGTCTTGTGACTTAAGGGGTGGAGGTAGCGCCTTTGAGGGTCTTAGGTTCGATCCAAGAAGGCGGATTGGGTTTTAATTTTTGGATGATGGCTTCTGAGGATGAAAGCCTTAAAAAGTGGGCGCTTATTGGGCACAAGAAGCGCTTTTCGAGTGGTTCTCGTGCGGCACACAGGAGTTGGAGGGAGCGAGGCCTTGAGTTCGGCGCCTGAGCAAAGCATTTTGGGCGTGATTTTATTTTATGCGGTTATGAAATTTGGGCTAGGAAGGTTAAGATTAAATGATGGGGGTTTTGTCATGAAAGTCAAGGTGGCCGAGTGGCACAGGCGTTGGGGGTAAGGCTTGCGGTGGTTTGGTCCGAGTTCGAACACGGAGAGTGGCGTTGGAGTTTTATTTTATTCTTATTTATTTTGCAGCAAATTGAAGGCGATGGACGGCACATGTAGATTAAATTGGAAGATTAGGATGAGCTTTGTTTTTATTCGATTGGGATAATGGTTTGATTTTGTTTTTTATTAAAGGATAAAGGTGGGATATTGTTGTATTTTGAATTGATTTTTAGTGGTTGGTGGGAGTGAATTAGGAGATTTGTTAATTCAAATTATTTTGAATTTAGTGGCCAGGAGCTTTTTGAGGTGGTGGCCGAATGTTGGTAAGTTTTGGGAGTGGTCGGTTTTGGTATTTGAGAAGGGAGGGTAGGCCGAATTTCTTTTTGGCATTTTTGTGTGAGTTTAGGCCAGTCTTGTTTTTGGTGCCGAAAGCCAAATTTTCTTTCCCTTTGATGTTATCTTTGAAACCGAGATTCCCTAAAAGCATATACTTCTAGCCGATTTTGTGTTTTGTTCTTTTAATTCTTTTTGTTGCCGAAACTAGCTACCTTTCCCGTGTCATATTTCCATTTCTTCCCTCTTAACCCATTTGTGACGAATCTCTCATTTGTTTCTTAACCGAATTTGCTCTCCCTTACTTCTAATATTTATCTCCCTATTTCTTGTGTACCAAAACCTTGCCTTCACTTCTCATCTTCTCTGTTCTTCCACTCAAAACGAACATAGGTATGTTAAGCACTTAAAACCGATTCTTTTCCAAATAGAAGGTGTGGTGTGGATCATTTTGGGGTTTCATTTCCAATCGTTGGAGAAGGTTTATAGGTAAGGCCGAATGCTTATGGTCTTCCTTCTGTTCTCTGTCGTCATCTTCAAGGGGTAAGTGTTGGTTTTGGTGTTTGTTTGATGGCGTATTAATTTGGTTGGAATCGTTTTGTTATAGGACATCCGGGATTCGAAGCAGTCAAGCATAGCCTCGGTTCTTTGGTTGATCGTTGGGTAAGTGATGGTAAGGGATTGCTTTATCGGTCTGTTCGTTTGGTATTGGTAAGCCGTAGGCTATTACTTTTGGTTGGTTGTCGATTGTAAGCAAGTGAAGCAAGAGCACTTGGTGGTGGGCTAGTGTGCAAGAGCGTGTAGGAGCGAGGTTGTTAGATCGATTCTTTGGTTAAGGCTTACAGGTGTGTACACACACACACTCTTCTAGTAATTTATGTGCTTATTAAATTGTGTGTATATTTACACACTTATCGGTTATGGTATTTATATATATGATGTGTGTGGTTGGTTCCATGGAAAGGTGGATTGAATACCATTATGGTATAGGGCACGGGTCGTAAGTCCTGTTATGATGCTTTTGGTAAGCATAATGTATACATTACGTGTGCTATGATATTGGATGGTGATAAATAATATGCATGTTACTAATCAAGCATGTGGGTATAAGTCCGTTAAAATGCATATCATTATCTATGTGGGTTGTACAGTGGAGGGGCGGTGATGTTTTGTCTTGTGAGCACCGGTGTTTTGGTAACACTGCTGTGACTACGGTTACCAGAGGTTTGGCACCTCCAGTGGTTTGGTACCACAATGATATTTTGTGACTTTGGGTCACCAGAGGTTTGGCACCTCAGCGTCTCGTCCTAGTGGCTTAGTACCACAGTGGGTTGGCCCCACGCTTGATTATCTGGGATTGACGCCAGTGATTTGGTATCACACGATGGGTTGGCCCCATCATCGGATTTGTGACTACGGTCACCAGTGATTTGGTATCACATTGTGTCTTTGGGACACCAAAGGTTTGGCACCTCATTGCGACTCATCCCTGTGGTTAACACCACCGTGGGTTGGCCCCACTTTTGAGACACGGGATCGTCTGCCAGTGATTTGGTATCACACGATGGGTTGGCCCCATCAATTGATTTGTGACTTGGTCACCGGTGTTTTGGTAACACACTTCGTGTCTTGGACACGGAGGTTTGGCACCTCCGGTGATTGGGCATCACATACGTGACTATCGTCACGGTGGTTTGGCACCACCGGTGGTTTGGTACCACACGGGTAGAAAAGGTGTATGGACGGTTAGGATTGGGTGCATATGATTTGGATGCATGATGATCATGATTATGTTTGAATGTGATATTTTGCTAATCCGAGAAAAAGGGAAGCACACTGAGTCTTGGTGACTCACCTTTTTCCTTTAACATTTTCAGGTAGTGCATAAAGCTGGACCGGGATCGGAGAGGACAAGGTGGCCCATGCCGAAGATGAAGATTTGTTATATTATGCTTGTTTTTGATATAAGTATTTTATGCGAAATGGTTGGGTTGTAACAAAGGCCATTTTATGTTTTTGGTATTACTTTAACTATGGTTTATTTAAATTAAAGCGCTATGGGAAAATGATTTATGGGTTGCAACCTATTTATTCAAAGTTGGATATTTTAAACTAGAGTGTTAAAATGAATGAGTTTTAAATAGCAAAGTTTATTCCAAAGATATGTTTTCCAAAATTGACAAACTACGATGTTTAATTTTAAATCAAGAAGAATTTCAACGAATCTTTCCGCAATAACATAACAGATTAATTCAGTAGTGAATGGGCGGATTTGGGGATATTCTGATTTAATATCGAGCTAGGTTCAAAACTCGGCTTTGAGGGTTTTGGGCCCAAAACATTTTTCAAAATGGGCTTTTCAAAAATATGGGCTTTTATAAAAAGGTTTTGAGTTATCTTGGCATGGCATCTGTACCTCCGACCCGAAGTCCACCAGGTAAGTACTTCAGACTCTTTTGAAGTGATTTGTTTGTATGAATTAATTTGGGCTTAGTTTGGGCTCGTAGAATAGAATAATAGGATCTGTTGGACCCTAGGATTAGACGACTCAAACAATGGCATAAGACTTAAAACTCGTAAACAAACTTGTGAAATAAGTCACCGAGTTAAGGTGTGGCAACCTGTGTGCGCATGTCTAGGAGTGGTATTCAGTGGGAGCTTGGTATTTAAGCAGTCCATGTGACTCACCTCCTCTCCACTTGAATCCTACCTGGTGCGTAGCTACGGTTCACCTTACCCAAGAGGACTTGTTTACAGGCTGAACCAATTATTAAAACCCGAAAGGGTTTACCCTTGCTGTTTTAAATTTCTTGGTTTTAAAATTTTCAAATTTACCCTTTTTGGTGTGTAAACACTAAATCTGGTTTTGAACGACATTGTCTCGATTTACCCAAAATTACCAAAATGCCCCTAGCGGCAAAATTACAAAAATGCCCCTGTAGTGTAAATTACTGTATTACCCTCAAACTTTTGTTAAAATGACTTTTACGTTACAAAATACCAAAATTTTGAGGTTTCAAAAATATCAAGACACTCTGGTTTGGGGAAATTTACAAAAATACCCATGTGTTAAAAATTACTAAAATGCCCCTGACTATCAAAATTTCTGAGATAACCCCAACTTTAATAAACCTCTCTCACTTTGCAAAAGTATCCACATTTTTGTATTTCAAAATAATGCCCTGACTTTGGAAATTTACAAAATTACCCTGGTTGGTAAAATTACCAAAACGCCCTTGGGTCGTTAAATTTTCAGATTTCACTCGACTTTTACTAAATATTCCTGTTTTACTAAATAATAAATAAATAAATAAATAAATAATTTTTTTTTGTGAAATGTTGTGATATTCCGATTTGGGGAATTTACGAAAAATGGCTAGTGATAGTAAGATTACCTTAGAGACTGAAACTGATAGGACTCTGTGGACCCGCGAAAACAAAGCTTCTTTAAAAATTCATAAGACTTTGCCTTTAAATAGTGGAATAATGACTGATACATAAAATTCTTTAATCAGATTAAATCGAGGCACTAGATATGAGTTCTAAGGGGCGTGGTCGTATTTCTTGTGGACACGGTAGAGGCAGGATGGCGTGTTTAACCGATTGGGTCGAGAGTAATGCCGCCATCACCAATTTGTTGAATGAAGCACCAAATCGACCGGAGGAGGTAGCCTTGATCGCAAGCTATGCTGTGGGTGCTCGAGCAAGTGGCAGGAACCGGTGTGGTCAGTGGTATCGCTATCTTCGTGGAAGAAGCCCCGATAGCTGAGGAGGTCAAAAGAGCTGAGGGGAGGAATAGAGATAGCATAAGGAATCGGGACGAAAAGAGCTCGGGATCGTCGGAATCACTTGAGAGGTCTCAGAAAAGACCGAGGGTCGAGACATCTGCTCTTGTTTCTAAGCTAGTTGTTGGGAACCCAGATCGTCAGTGTGCTCAGTGCGGAAGGTATCACGTGGATGAGTGCTGGAATCGTGTTCGGGCATGTTTGGATGCAGGTCAAGTCGCATCTGGTTAAGCATTGTCCCCTGGATCCAAAAAGAACTCAGGCAGTGGGTCAAAGTGTTGTGCGACTGGCGAGAGGTGGTCGTGGCGACAAGAGGTCGTGGTCCGAACCATGGAGGAAATGGTTTGATCGAGATTGTGGCGCTTTGATTCGCTTCGGAAGGAGGATAGTGATGTCTTTGGATGTGTCGGCAGTAAGCTTCTCTTGATTGGAATATTCCTTGTTGTTTTGTTCGCTTTGGTGGCTGTTTGTTTAAGTGTTAGTAGAGTATCTAAGAACTTGGGGTATAGACTTAGAAAGTACGCCTAGAGAGTGGGTTAGCTCTTGGAGATCGAGTCTTGCAATGATAGTGTAAGTTTGGAGAGTTAGGACGTGGACCGTTAGTCTAGCCAAGTAATTTCGAGGACGAAATTATTTTATGGAGGGTAGAATTGTAACACCCTGGTTTAGGGGCTATGCATGTTGGGTATAATTCAAGTGTTAGTAGGTTTTGGGAGTGCTTGGATGAGTTTTGGAGGTTCTAAGAATGTTTGGATGAAAGGAAGGCTTTGAAAAAAATTTTGGATTTTTAGTGTGGTAAGGGAATCGGGCCAAGGTAGGCCCTAAGAATTATTTTTTGGTAATTTATGGCAACAAGTAAGGCTTTGGCAAGGTGGTGTGTGTGCTTAACAAGAAATTTGGAGGTAGCGCCTTTGAGGGTCTTAGGTTCGATCCAAGAAGGCAGCAGTTGGGTTTTAATTTTTGGATGATGGCGCTCAGGATGAAAGCCTTAAAAGAGTGAGGCGTATTGGGCACAAGAAATGACTTGTCAGTGGTTCTCGTCGCACACAGGAGTTGGAGGGGAGCGGAGGCTTGAGTTCGGCGCTGGAGCGGCATTTTGGGCGTGATTTTATTTTATGCGGTTATAAATTTGGGCTAGGAAGGGTTAAGATTAAATGATGGGGTTTTGTCATGAAAGTCAAGGTGGCCGAGTGGCACAGGCGTTAGGGGTAAGGCTTGCGGTGGTTTGGTCGAGTTGAACACGGAGAGTGGCGTTGGAGTTTTATTTTATTCTTTTGATTTTGCAAACAAATTGAAGGCGTGGACGGCACATGTAGATTAAATTGGAAGATTAGGATGAGCTTTGTTTTTATTCGGTGGGATAATGGTTTGATTTTGTTTTTTATTAAAGGATAAAGGTGGGATATTGTTGTATTTTGAATTGATTTTTAGTGGTTGGCTGGGAGTGAATTAGGAGATTTGTTAATTCAAATTATTTTGAATTTAGTGGCCAGGAGCTTTTTGAGGTGGTGGCCGAATGTTGGTAAGTTTTGGGAGTGGTCGGTTTTGGTATTTGAGAAGGGAGGGTAGGCCGAATTTCTTTTTGGCATTTTTGTGTGAGTTTAGGCCAGTCTTGTTTTTGGTGCCGAAAGCCAAATTTTCTTTCCCTTTGATGTTATCTTTGAAACCGAGATTCCCTAAAAGCATATACTTCTAGCCGATTTTGTGTTTTGTTCTTTTAATTCTTTTTGTTCTTGAAACTAGCTACCTTTCCTTGTCATATTTCCATTTCTTCCCTCTTAACCCATTTGTGATTTAATCTCTCATTTGTTTCTTAACCTAATTTGCTCTCCCTTACTTCTAATATTTATCTCCCTATTTCTTGTGTACCAAAACCTTGCCTTCACTTCTCATCTTCTCTGTTCTTCCACTCAAACCGAACATAGGTATGTTAAGCACTTAAAACCGATTCTTTTCCAAATAGAAGGTGTGGTGTGGATCATTTTGGGGTTTCATTTCCAATCGTTGGAGAAGGTTTATAGGTAAGGCCGAATGCTTATGGTCTTCCTTCTGTTCTCTGTCGTCATCTTCAAGGGGTAAGTGTTGGTTTTGGTGTTTGTTTGATGGTGTATTAATTTGGTTGGAATCATTTTGTCATAGGACATCCGGATTGAAGCGATCAAGCGTAGCCTCGGTTCTTTGGTTGATCGTTGGGTAAGTGATGGTAAGGGATTGCTTTATCGGTCTGCATTCGTTTGGTATTGGTGTCGTAGGCTATTACTTTTAGTTGGTTGTCGATTGTAGGCAAGTGAAGCAAGAGCACTTGGTGGTGGGCTCGTGTGCAGAGCGTGTAGGAGCGAGGTTGTTAGATCGATTCTTTGGTTAAGGCTTACAGGTGTGTACACACACACACTCTTCTAGTAATTTATGTGCTTATTAAATTGTGTGTATATTTACACACTTATCGGTTATGGTATTTATATATATGATGTGTGTGGTTGGTTCCATGGAAAGGTGGATTGAATACCATTATGGTATAGGCACGGGTCGTAAGTCCTCGTTATGATGCTTTTGGTAAGCATAATGTATACATTACGTGTGCTATGATATTGGATGGCTGATAAATAATATGTATGTTACTAATCAAGCATGTGGGTATAAGTCCGTTAAAATGCATATCATTATCTATGTGGGTTGTACAGTGGAGGAGGCAGTGATGTTTTGTCTTGTGAGCACCAGTGTTTTGGTAACACACTGTGACTACGGTCACCAGAGGTTTGGCACCTCTAGTGGTTTGGTACCACAATGATATTTTGTGACTTTGGGTCACCAGAGGTTTGGCACCTCAGCGTCTCGTCCCAGTGGCTTAGTACCACAGTGGGTTGGCCCCACAGATTGATTATACGGATTGACGCCGGTGATTTGGTATCACACGATGGGTTGGCCCCATCATCGGATTTGTGACTACGGTCACGGTGATTTGGTATCACATTGTGTCTTTGGGACACAGAGGTTTGGCACCTCATTGCGACTCATCCTCGTGGTTAACACCACCGTGGGTTGGCCCCACTTTTAAGACACGGATAAATGCGCGGTGATTTGGTATCACACGATGGGTTGGCCCCATCAATTGATTTGTGACTTCGGTCACCGGTGTTTTGGTAACACACTTCGTGTCTTGGACACGGAGGTTTGGCACCTCCGGTGATTGGGCATCACATACGTGACTATCGTCACCGGTGGTTTGGCACCACCGGTGGTTTGGTACCACACGGGTAGAAAAGGTGTATGGACGGTTAGGATTGGGTGCATATGATTTGGATGCATGATGATCATGATTATGTTTGAATGTGATATTTTGCTAATCCAGAAAAAGGAAGCACACTTGAGTCTTGGTGACTCACCTTTTCCTTTAACATTTCGGGTAGTGCATAAAGTGGACGGGATCGGAGAGGACAAGGTGGCCCATGCGAAGATGAAGATTTGTTATATTATGCTTGTTTTTGATATAAGTATTTTATGCGAAATGGTTGGGTTGTAACAAAGGCCATTTTATGTTTTTGGTATTACTTCAACTATGGTTTATTTAAATTAAACTGCTATGGGAAAATGATTTATGGGTTGCAACCTATTTATTCAGGTTGGATATTTTAAACTAGAGTGTTAAAAATGAATGAGTTTTAAATAGCAAAGTTTATTCCAAAGATATGTTTTCCAAAATTCAGCAAACTACGATGTTTAATTTTAAATCAAGAAGAATTTCAACCGTCTTTCTGCAATAACATAACCAGATTCGGTCGTAGTGAATGGGCCGGGTTTGGGGATGTTACAAGGCCATTTACCACAATGTTTGCATTCAGCCTAGTTCTGCTGAACATTACCAACACTAGCCATCGAAGTGGCTCGGGAACTCACTGGAGGTCGATCCCGTCTAGACAGATCTGAAGTAGCTTTATTTCGGCCAAAATCATCATTGAACTTCTTAGGCACTGAATGGAAAGTCTTACTCAATGATCTTTTATGAGTGTCGCTAGCTTCTATTTCAGACTTTCTTTTCTCTTTCCCAAGCTCTTCAGCTTTGCAAGCTCATTCGACAAGTACTACGAACTCTTTGATTTCAAGAATGCCAACAAGAAACATTATGTCTTCATTCAGACCGTCTTGAAATCTTTTGCACATAAAGGCTTCGGTTGATATACACCCTCGGGCATACCGGCTCAGTCTAACAAACTTCCGCTCATATTCCGTCACAGTCATACGACCCTATTTTAATTCCAGAAATTCTTTTTGTTTCTGATCGATGAATCTCTGACTGATATATTTCTTACGGAACTCGATCTGAAAGAAATCCCACGTCACTTTTTCTTTCGAAACCACTGATACTAGTGTACTCCACCAGTGATATGCAGTGTCTCATAATAAAGATATAGCACACTTCAGGCATTCATCTAGAGTATAGGATAGCTCATCAAGTGCCCGAATAGTGTTATCAAGCCACATCTCAGCCCGCTCTGCATCATCATCATCATTAGCTTTGAATTCTTCGGCCCCATATTTCCTGATTTTATCAACAGGAGGCCTACTAGATCTCATCGGATCTATCATCGGAGGTGCTGAAGGTACCAGAGTTGGATTCTTCGGGGGCGGAGGTTGTTGTACAGCCGCGTTATTCTGAATAAACTAGGTAAACCATTCATTCATCATCTGGTAGAAGGCTTGTTTACCCTCCCCCTCATGGCTACCCAAAACTGGTCGAGAGTCTATCGGCATCGATCCGCGTGCACGATCAAGCGCTACACTATCTACATCATCTATTACGGCTCTGTCAGGATCGAAATCCATTTACTATATAAAACACAGTTGGAAATGTCAGAAGTCACCACACTATCATATATACAATAAAGGCATGTATAGCTAGACTCTCACGCACTACAGTAGTCCTAGAATCGACTGAATCGTAAGCTCTGATACCAATCAAATATAACACCCCTAACCCGTGTCCGTCACCAGATTAGGGTTATGAGGTATTACCGAATTAAACTCAATTCTAAGTAAACATTCAATGGATTTTAAGCATACAAAATGCGACCATTATTTTAATTATAACATTACAACGTTTTAGACTTAATCTCTAGCATGGCTAAATACATGAGTATATTCACTCAATCACTTCACATCACATTATTAAAGATCCTTTATCAAATTATTTCATCAAACAGTCAAGCATAGATTAAACACATTCTAACTGTATACACAAAGACTTAATTGAATTTAATATCTTACATACCATCGTTTAATCATATGCTATGTATGTACCCCATGAATTCGGCCAAATAATGTATCAAACTCATCATTCATATTTACGAGATATTAATAATCTGTCTAATCATGCTTAACATATAAGTATATTTACCACTTCTTACAGAATCAAAGTAACCAAGCCTTAATCGAATATACAAATACACCTTATAATAAATTTTAATCCAAAAACAATCTATCACCCAATCAAACCTAAAGCATATGCATACTAAACCAATATAAACTAAATCAACATATCCATTATACCATCAATTATAAATTCATCTCATATATAAATATACTAATGCATATGCGAACAAACAAGTTACTATACTTATAATTCATTAAAGATCACACTTACTATAATTAAAACATGAAACAATGAAAACTCAAGATATTGAAAGTAGGCCATATTCGCATGGCTTTAATATAGATACATAACAAAAGTTTCCAACTCAAACTTAGACATTTTCCATCCTATACATGCCTTTATCCAAAATAAACCAAACGAAAAGAGTACCAAAAAAGGTTGATAGTACGATTGACTTGTCGCGATTTCCCAGGCAGTAGCTTGATCAAAATCTAAAAACAAAACATTAAACATAAACAAAGTAAGCTTACTAGCTTAGTAAGTCTTAAGCAAGTATTAATGCAATAACCGAACATTTAAACATATTAATCTTCATGCTTTCGGCATTGAATTTAATCATTCCAACATGTAAATTATGCTTAACCGAATACTAGAAATACTTTGACTTAAATATTAGCACCTGAATATCATAAACGCATATACCAACAAATCATTGAGTATTATGTTTATTCATATATTTTGAGTCAAAAAAACTCAATTACAACTACTTTCAACACTTTTACCATTCATATTTTCATTAAAATCGAATCTTCCATGTGTTATATATACATATCTTAACCTCACACAAATTAACTGTTCATACCTATTAATGATAAGATCATCATCACTAAATAAAATACTTAATGAATCATTCATTTTATCACACCATACTTAAGTAAAATAATAATGAACTGAGCTACTTCATTTCTTACTAATACAATAAGCCAACTCTTTCCCGAGCTTCCAACACATATCATTTAATATGCCATACCTCATTTCATTCTCAAATTCTTCGTTTATAGTGTATCACCGGCATTTAGCCTGCTAGGCATTCAAGCCCGAATTACCCACCAAGCACTAAGCACGCTAGACCAAAGGTCCGAAGTATAAACAGGCATTAAGCACCGCTAGTCAGAAGTCTGAATTAAATCAAGACAAGGCACGCTAGGCTCAAAGCTTAGAAATAAGTCAACGGTATAAGGCACGCTAGGCTCAAAGTCGAAATAAGTCGGTGACACAAGGCACGCTAGGCTCGAAGCCGAAATAACAACATAATAAATCGTTCAATGCACATTTCTCAACACTAGCATCTCAAACAACCTATGTAATGCTTATCACTTTCACATAACAACCGAGCATATCTATTACACATTACTTTCAACAAATAAAACTCAATCCAATATTATACCCCTACATTCGGCCATTTGATATATATATGCTTAAAATATTCAAATTTCATCATTTATTATATTCACAAATAATTCTTTGACTTATATTTGCTTAAGGACTTACCTTGACTGTCGACGGACAACGTATACCGGTTATTCGATAATCTTCGTCTTTCCCCGATCCAAATATGTTTTTCTTTGTTCTTGATCTAAACATATTAAAATTTAACTCAATCAAGTACATTTCATTTCAATTTAATCCCAAAACACATAAATAGTCAAATTACCATTTTACCTCTGATATTTTACATTTTTTACAATTTAGTCCTATTTGCATAAAACACAAAATACACAAAATTTAAACTAAATTCTTAAGGACCGAATTTTCTCCTTCTTTTATTAAATCTATACAAACCGTCAATTTGTATTTTTTTTTAAAATTCAACAATTGTTTATCAATTACAAATTAGTCCTTAAGATTCCAAACATCAATTATCAAAATTTTCCACAGCATCAAGCTAAAGCCGAATGCTCATAATACATATATCATCACATTTCTTTCATTATTCAAGCCACCTAGTTCGTCCATGAGCTTCTCTTCTCACGAATTCTTCATTGAGTTAACCTCCATTAGAAATTGTAAAGAAAACTTGATAGTTTAACATACATATAGCATATTTTAGTTTAAATCACTCAAACACAAAATGCATATTCATGGCAACATTTGAAATACATTTCTATAGCAAAAATTTGGTCATGGGTTAGCTAACTTGCAAGGTGACTACTTCAAAATTATTAAAATTATCAAGAAATAAAGTTAATCACTCACCTAATTAGGCCATGCAATTACCGAAAATGGTGAAAATCTTTCCCCTTCTTCTTTCTCAAGATTTCGGCAATAACAAGAGTAAAAAGATGAACACTTCCCTCCCACTAATGTTTTGTTTTTATTATAATATTCATCTTATACCATTATTATTATTATTTCCATTTTATAATATAAAACAACCACTTAGTATTATTTTATTTCCCTCCCCGTCCATTATATATTCAAAATGGCTAATTTATCACTTCAATACCTATTCAAAAGAAGACAATTCAATTTGGCCACCAATTTCATAACAACTATTATTTTTCCACTTATTTGATTTAGTCCTTTTTATCAAATTGATCACACAAACAATTAATTTTTCTGCGGAACTTTCACACACATTAAATCACATATAATAAGCACAAAATATACCATTAAAATATATTTCAGACTCAGATTCATGGTCCCAAAACCACCGTTCCGGTTAGGGTCAAATTCAGACTGTTACAAGGCAGACATAAAGGGAAAGCTTTTTCGCAGAGGCTTTTGCCGAAGCTTTCATCTTTTAGGAAGTCATTTGAAGGTAGCCAGTTGATCCATCTCAAGAAGCCAGAGCTCCATTCAAGACGGAGGATCTCTCCTTTAATTCCTTCAGGGGGTTTTAGGGATTTCTTATGTTTTGTTTATTCTTTTCTCTTGAGATTTTTTCGTATTTAGTTATGAACTAAACCCTTCAGATACCTGAAGGGGATGAAACCTATGATGGATTTTGTTATTTGATTTCTAAAATATATGATAAGTACAAAGTTTGTTCTTAATTATTTTGCTTAATTTAATCTAATGTGCTTAGGTGGAGAAGGAATAGACCCTACCTAATAGTAGATCTAGCATAATTGAGTGGAGTTGATCGGACGCGTAGAGATAGGGTTACGAGATTTTGCCGGATTAGGGTGAAACCTAATACGGGAATCCATTGATCGATTTACTGCTTCCTTAGGGGTTATTATAAGAGAACGAGAGTTCCACTAATTAATCTAAGGTTAGACGTTACTCGCCTCAAGAGAGGGTTTAATATAGGTTAGAGAGTCTCACGGATCAAGCTAAGTAAAGAAATCATATGGTTTGGAGAATAAATAATAAGTGAAGTCATAGGTAGATTCTTTCTGAGGGTATCGTCTTCATCAATTGAGTTTTCCTAAAGTCTTTCTCCCATTCATTCTTTTGTCTTTGCATTTAGTCTAAGTATTTCATTAGTTTAATAATTCAATCACTTCATATTTCAGGCTAAATAATAGAAAGAAAGTGAGTAGTAGTACTTTTAGGTTCCCTTGGGTTCGATAAGATATTCTTGCCTAAGCTATTGTAACAGCCCAAACCCAGCCCAAACAATAGGACCGAATATGGGTCATTACGGAGAAAAACTTTTTGAAACCCATTTTAAAATCCAATTTAAGTTTTGTTGAAAACTTCTCGTTTTTGGTTATCTTACTGAAATCATACTTAGATTAAATTCAGAAATTTAATTAAGTCAAGTTATTATACAAATTTCAGATGTGCCCGCTGGCACGATAAAACATTTTTTGTGTTAATTTGGAAAACGTGTGATTCAAATTTATAGTTAAAAATAAAATATCCAACATATGAGAAATAACAAAAATAAAGTATATGGAGGCCTTATTACATCCAAAATAAAATAAACCAATAATAAAATAAAATGACTAAGTTTAAAGTTCATTTAATTCAAGTCCTTTGCATGGCCACCTCGAGTCCCTCGGCTCCATATCCATGATCTATGCATCACTGAAAAAATAATGGAGAAGGTGAGTCACCAAGACTCAAGATGTAACCCTTCCCCGGTTTAAACCAATCTCATACGATTATAACAATTAATATGCACAAGACAATGTACCCAACCTAGCCAACCAAGCGCCTCAATCTACCTGTTGTGGTACCAAACCTTTGGTGGTGCCAAACCTTTGGTGACATATAGTCACAGAGGTGATGCCAAATCACTTGGAGGTGCCAAACCTCTGGTGTCCATAGACACAATCGATTGATGGGGCCAACCCATCGTGTGATGCCAAATCATGGCGTCAATCCCATATCTCAAAGTGGGGCCAACCCACGGTGGTGCTAAGCCACGGGGCGAGGCGCAATGAGGTACCAAACCTCGGAGGTACCAAACCTCACGGTGGCCGTAGTCACAGTGTGTTACCAAAACTTTGGTGCCCGTCGGTACAATATCACGCCCCTCCGCTCATTTAACCCACAAAAGTCAAGTAATCATGATCAGATCTCATACATTTATCACATGTATCATATAAGTCATGCTTCCCAAAAGCATAATAATAATCTCATATTAAGAGACTTACCCGAAATCCTCACTTGTACCATTAAGGCACTATATCCGTATCTACATCAAGCAAATTTACATACAACATATATCTAGCACAGTTATTAATTGCTATAAGTGTGTATGTACACACCTGTCGCCCTTGGATGCTCTAAATCCCGAATGAAGGAGTCGGTCACGCTAGATCTATTGTCCCTATATTCGGCCAAAACATGAGTTAGTATATTCGGCCAAATCAAACAATTTAAAAGGTTCTCCTTTTGAACCCGAATCCTTACCCTTACATTTTTGGATACTAATCACAACACCCGATTCCCGAATCTGCTTCACCAATTATCATCGGTTAGTAAATAAAGCTAATAGCCTTTGGCTT
Source organism: Gossypium rotundifolium (assembly GCA_025506655.1). Classification (NCBI taxonomy): domain Eukaryota; kingdom Viridiplantae; phylum Streptophyta; class Magnoliopsida; order Malvales; family Malvaceae; genus Gossypium; species Gossypium rotundifolium. The sequence continues at coordinate 99,019,705 of CP106722.1, read as the reverse complement.
TTAAATACTTGCAAATTAAATCCATGAAAATCGGTTCTTACCACCACTTACCACTTGATTGGTCACGAATGAAAATTTAGTTTGACGATCTCAAAATCCCGAAACACCTAGACAGATTTAATTCAACAAGTGATTAGCACCCTTAACGTCAATTGCCGAAGCCAAATACCTACCTTTATGAAAGTCGACAAGAAAGGAAGAGAACATGGGCATTCGGCCAAACATACTTACCTTCCCAAAAGTGATTAAAAAAAAGCCTCCCCCTTGTACAATATTCGGCCTAGGTGTTTTTAAAAAAAGAGAAAGAAATTCGGCACCTTGATAGGGATCAAATTCGGCTATGATTGATTTTATCATTAAATAAGGCTGGACTTTTAGTGAGAAAAAGAAGAAGAAAGGTAAAGGGAGTAGATGATTCGGCTAATGTGGGTAAAAGTAGAGAAGGAAGAATTAGGAGAAGGGAGGAGTGGGGAGTTTCGGCCAAAAGACTTTTATGAAGAAAGAAAATAAAAGAAGAATGAGAGGGAGGGGTGATCGGTCTTGAAGAAGAAAAGAAAAAGAAGTGGTAAATGGGAAAAATGCTAGCCGAAATTGTCAAGTAAATGGCTAAGAAGAATTCGGCATTCCCTCATCACCAAGACTCCATGCCGTCCACTCCACTCCAACAAGGAGTTCAACTTTCGGCAATCTCCTTGGTTTCCTCTTAGCCACCCATTCAATTTAATTCAAACTAATTTGAATTAATTACTAATAATAAGTAATAATCTCTTAATAATCCATGTAATACCCTTATTTATCTCCTCTTATCCTTATAATAAATAAAATCCCTTTTTAAAAGCTCATATCATCTTTTAATAATAATAATAAAAGAGTTTAAATGGAGGAAGACTCTCCCACATGTGCCGTCCAACATAATGCCAAAAAGGGGATCTTCGCGACTCGAACCAAGGCTCTGCCTTGCTCACCATGGCGTCACATGTAGCTCCCAAGTGGCCCTCCTTTTGCCACTTATCCAAGACTTATCTTATGTCAAATGTTCCTTCATTTATTCTTATAACCCCTAACTACTAAGGCTATCCACCTTTAAAGCTTATAAATAATATTTTCTACTATTCCGAGCCAACTCAAGGCCTTTAATTAAATCTTATCAATCCATAAATATTATCTCAGCCATTCAACACAAGCAAAATAATGCAAATACAAATAACCCCATTTTTAGGATGTTACAGTTCTACCCCCCTTAAAAGAATTTCGTCCTCGAAATTACCTGATCAAAAAAGGTGGGGGTATTGCTGCCGCATCACATCCTCGGGTTCCCACGTAGCTTCCTCCGCACCATGGTTCTGCCATAGCACTTTCACTAAGGGCACTGACTTCCTACGCAGAACCTTCACATCCCGATCCAAAATCTGAACCGGTTCTTCCTCAAAAGATAAGTCTGAGTTGACCTCGATTTCTGTCACAGGCACCACGTGTGATGGATCTGACCGATACCGCCTCAGCATCGACACATGAAAGACATTATGAATCTGACTTAACTCCGTCGGCAGTTCGAGCTGATAAGCCACCGATCCTATTCGCTTCGATACTACATATGGACCAATGAATCTTGGGCTTAACTTCCCTTTCCGCCCAAATCTTAGTACCTTCTTCCAAGGCGACACCTTCAGGAAGACCTTATCCCCTACAGCATACTCCATTTCCTTGCGCTTAAGATCAGCATAGGACTTCTGTCTATCTGACGCTTCCTTAAGACGAGCCTGAATCACCCTAACTTTGTCCTCCGTGTTTGCAACCAACTCTGGGCCCCACACTTGTTGTTCACCCAACTCTGTCCAACACGTCGGAGTTTAGCATTTCCGTCCATACAGTGCTTCGTATGGTGCCATCTGAATACTCGCTTGGTAACTATTGTTGTAGGCGAACTCGACTAATGGTAAAAATTCCTCCCAACTACCTCGAAATTCCAAGACACAACCCCTCAGCATATCCTCTAAGATCTGTATGACTCTTTTCATTGCCCGTCCATTTGTGGATGGAAAGTCATCTTGAAATCAATCGTGTTCCCAAAGCTTGATGCAACGCTTTCCAAAACCTCGAAGTGAACCTTGGGTCCCTATCTGAAATAATTGATCTGGGCACACCATGCAATCGACTATCTCGCCACATACAACTTTGCTAGCTTCGGGTGAGTAATCCATTCTCACCCAGACGAAGTGGTGATTTAGTCAGCGGTCTACAATTACCCAAAGCGCATCTTTCTTCTTGGGCTTGAGGGTAGACCACCGCGAAATCCATAGTGATCCGCTCCCACTTCCATTGAGGAATCTTTCTTTGGTTGAAGTAGCCCGATGGTGGCGATGTTCCGTCTTAACTGGCGACATGTCAGACACCTTCCTACGAACTCAGTCACTTCACGCTTCAACCCCGGCCACCAGAACTATCTCTGCAAATCTCCGTACATTTTGCTACCTCCAGGATGCATAGCGTATGGGCTGCTATGAGCATCTTGGAGAATTCTTCGTCTCAGCCCCACATCTTTCGGCATACAGGGCCGTCCTTGAAAACATAATACACCATCACCGGTCAATCCGTACCCTTCTAAACCACCATCCTGAACTTGCATCCTCTTAGCATTCAACCCTTCATCCACTAATTGCTTTTCCCTAATCTCCTCCATCCAGGTTGGCTTTACCTGAAGTTCTGCCAAAAGACTACCATCGTCATATAGACTCAAGCGAGCAAACAATGCTCTTAGATCTGATACCACCTTCCTGCTCAACGCGTCAGCCACCACGTTAGCCTTACCCGGATGATATTCGATGGAACAGTCGTAGTCCTTAACAGTTCAATCCATCGGCCAGTTGCCTTAAATTCAAGTCTTTACGGGTCAAGAGATACCTTAGACTCTTGTGATCCGTGTAGACTATCGACTTCTCCCATAAAGGTAATGTCTCCATATCTTCAAAGCGAAGGCGATGCTGCTAACTCCGTGTCGTGAGTTGGGTAGTTAACCTCATGCGGTCTTAGGCGGCGAGACGATAGGCTACTACCTTCCCATCTGCATCAACACACATCCCAAACCGGTGTGAGATGCATCACAATAGATCGTGAATAACTTCCTTGCCTCGGGTTGTACCAAAATCAGACTTCGTCGAATCTTCCTCGACTTATCAAAACTTTCTTCGCTTCTATAACCATACAAATGGAACACCTTTCCTTAGCAACTTAGTCAAGCGGTATTGCGATCAGAGAGAACCCTTCCATAAACCTCCGATAATACCCTGCTAAACCTAGAAAACTTCGTATCTCTGCCACCGACTTAGGCGGTTTCCACTCCAACACCGCTTCAATCTTGCGGGATCCACCTAATCCTTCCACGACACCACGTGACCCAAGAAAGCCACCTCCCTTAGCCAAAATTCGCACTTACTGAATTTGGCATATAACTATTTCTCCCTAAGTACTTGCAGAACTATTCGCAAATGCTTGTCGTGCTCCTCCTCCGTCTTAGAGTAAACTAATATGTCGTCTATAAACACTACGACAAATTGGTCCAAGTACTGTTGAAATACTCTATTCATTAAATCCATGAACGCCGCCGGTGCATTGGTCAACCCGAATGGCATCACTAGGAACTCGTAATGCCCATACCGAGTTCGGAATGCCGTCTTGTGAACATCGGCCTCCTTCACCTTAAGTTGATGGTAACCCGACCTAAGGTCTATCTTTGAAAACACCGACGCCCCCTTCAACTGGTCAAACAAGTCATCGATCCGAGGCAATGGGTACTTGTTTTTGATCGTTAACTTGTTTAACTGATGGTAGTCGATGCACATCCGCATAGAATCGTCCTTCTTCTTGACAAACAATACAAAGCGCTCCTTGCGGAGAATATACTAGGTCGAATAAACCCCCATCCAAGAGCTCCTAAATTTGAGCCTTGACTCCACCAATTCCTTTGGTGCCATTCGATCTGGTGCTATAGATCTGGTGCCGTTCGGTAGCAAATCTATACCGAATTTGACTTCCGATCCGAGGCAAACCGGAAGTTCCTCTGGGAATACATCGGTGAATTCCCTCATTGTTCGGACCTTTTCAGCTGCGACTCCTTAGCCTCCAAGGCATAAATTGAACTATAAACGCCTCACACCCTTTCTTAACCATCTTTTCACCTTCAAGGCCGACACCACATTAGCGGGTAATTTCTTGATTCGATCATGACCACTTCATCCTCTTCGGCCATTTGAAGAACCATGTGCTTAGCAGCGCAATCCAACCTTGCCTAGTACTTAACCAACCAGTCCATTCCAAGGATCAAATCGAACTCCCCAAATGGTAGTTCCATCAGATCAGTCATAAACACGACCCCTTGGAGTTCTAGGGGTACATCCCTAAAAAGCTTGTTCACAACTACAGAATGGCCTAAAGGGCTAATTACGGTCATCTCCCTAGTAGCAGTCTCAGAGTCTAGGTTCAAAGTCTCTACCACACTACTCGCTACATATGAATGTGTAGAACCCACATCGATTAATGCATAATAAGGAAGACCAAAAATCAGAAACGTACCGGTTATGACATCCGATGCGTCACCCTCCTCGCGACGCCTCGCCGTATAGATTAAGCCAGGCTGCCTTGCCTCTGTATTGCCTGTGCCTCTGCCCTGAGTTCCACGACCACGATTAGCACCATTTCCCCCTCTACCATTACCACGACCTCTCTGTGGTCCTACATTTCTATCCTGAGTACGGTTCTGCCCCTCTGACTGATTCCGAGCTCGCTTTCGGGGACAATCCCTCACACGGTGTTCCAAAGACCCACATTCAAAACAACCCCTCTCACCGGTCCAACAACCTCCCCAATAGGACTTCCCACAGCGATTGCACTGAGCCGATCTCTGATTAGTAGCTACGGGCCTTGCTGCCTGATTTGGCCCACTCTGCCTAGCCTTTTTCTGATATTACCACTTGGCCCAGATGGCCCAAAACCTCTCTTCTGCTTGAGCCTGTTGTAGTTTTGCCTCACAGTTGCCTCGATACCCTCGGCTACCTTAACCTTTTCTACTAGAGACGAAAACTCACGAACCTATTGCGGAGCAATTAGCAGCCTCAAATCATCTCTCAGCCCGCCCTCAAAGCGGACACAGCGCTCATGTTCCATAGCCACAATGCCTCTCGCATATCTACTTAGCCTTAGGAGCTCCGCCTCATACTCTGACACGGACTTAGTTCCCTGTACTAACCCCAGAAAAGCTTTCCTCTAAGCGTCGGTGTAGCTAGTACCCACATACTTTTTCTGGAAAGTAGCCCTAAAGTAATCCCATGTAAGATCCTCTGCCGTGGCGCCATCTCAAACGGTGAGCCACCACTGATATGCCTCATCCTTCAACAGTGACACGGCTCCCTTCAGCTTCTCCTCGTTCGTTAGGTCAAGATCGTCTATGATCCTTTCTGTTGACTCCAACCAGTATTCTGCTGCACTAGGTGCCACTCCCGACACACCCCGGAACACCTCAGCTCTGTTGGACCGAATTCGCTCGGGAACAGATTTCTGACCTCCCAGATTTCCACCAGCCCCAGCCACCAACTCGAGAACCCGCAACACAGCTTGTGACACTGCCTCTCCTCCCGTCTAATCTTGCTCCTCCGCTCCAAAAGCTGGAGGTGGTGGTGGCAGTGGTACCTCATTTTCCGAACCATGTCCTGACCTAACGGGTTCAGATATGGTCATTCTTCCCCTACCACGTCCACGTCGGCCACGTCCTCTAGAACTCATTCTATCTAACGCGCTTTTAATCTGATTAAGAAAAATTTTATGGATTAGTAATTTGTTCCGCTTGATTACCCGCGAAAAATTTTATGAAAAGTTTAATAAGGATTCTTTCGATCAAACAATGTTTTAAGTATTCTATCCTAGTTCACACAAAAGGCCACACTCATTCCCTAATACTTTCCATACTTATTCACTCCTCGGACAATTCTGTCCTGTTTCTAACCCAGGGGTATTTTCGTCATTTTCCTACAGGGGTATTTTTGTGATAGAATCCGAGAGAATTCAAATTTTAATAAAACTGGTCACTTGAAATTTCCAAAACTGAAGAGCATTTACGAAAATTTGTAAAATTTGAAGATATGGCATCATTCGAGAATCGAGGGTATTTTGGTAATTTTGTCAATCGGGGTAATTTTGTAATTTTTTGTAAATCAAGGGTGTTTTAATAATTGTAAAACTCGAGGGTCCCTTTTGAGAATTTTCCTTTCTTAAAACGATGATGTTGCAAAAATTTTGTACTCAGGGTCGTTTCGGTAATTTTACAAGTTGAGGGCATTTTCGAAATTTTCCAAACCAAAGTATTCCATTGATGATTTTCAAAGCAGAGTTGAATATTTGAGAAGTAGTTGGAATTTTTGGACAAAATCATTGAGTTGATGTTTTATGGACCAAGGGTATTTTAGTAGTTTTACCCCTAAGGGCATTTCTGTAATTTTCACAAATCAACTTTTTCGGGAAAAACATTGTAAAAATGGTTGTTCTCATAGCTGAAAGTGTGATTTAAAAAAAAATTTGCAGAAATTATGGTTTTGTTGTTTTCTTCTTTTTTTTCAAAAACATGGTTAGTTCCCTTTCGGGTTTTAGTCGTTACGTTTAGCCTATGACCGAGCCCTTTTAGTCAGGGTGAACCAAAGCTACGCACCAGGCAGGATTCGTGTGGAGAGGAGGTGAGTCACGTGGACTGCTTAAATACCAAGCTCCCACCGAACCTTTCTAGACATGCGCACAGAGGTTACCACACCACTGAGCCCTCTGAGTTAGGGTGAACCCAAGCTACGCACCAGGTAGGATACCTGCGAAGAGGAGGTGAGTCACTCGGACTGCTTAAATACCAGGCTCTTCGGTTCCAATCCTAGACATGCGTACAGGGGTTACTACACCCTAGCTCAATGACTTGGTCATAGGTTGGTTGAGTTCATTAAGTCTTATGCTCTGTCTATGTTTGAGTAGTCTAATCCTAGGGTTCAAATTCCTATAAGTCTATTCTACGTTCCATGTCTCCTACCCTTCTACAGAAAATAAATCACACAGAAGTTAGGAACACTTACCTGGGCGGATAGATGCTGGAGACTCGGTGCCATGCTATTCAAAACCCAAAATTACTTCAGAAAGGCCTACCAAAACATTTTTGGGCCTTGGGCCCCCACAGCTGAGCTTTGAACTGGGCTCTGATACCAATTTGTAACAGCCCAAACCCGGCCCAAACAATAGGACCGAATATGGGTCGTTACGGAGAAAAACTTTTGAAACCCATTTTAAAATCCAATTTAAGTTTTGTTGAAAACTTCTCATTTTTGGTTATCTTACTGAAATCATACTTAGATTAAATTCGAAAATTTAATTAAGTCAAGTTATTATACAAATTTCAGATGTGCCCTCTGGCACGATAAAACATTTTTCGTGTTAATTTGGAAAACATGTGATTCAAATTTATAGTTAAAAACAAAATATCCAACATATGAGAAATAACAAAAATAAAGTATATGGAGGCCTTATTACATCCAAAATAAAATAAACCAATAATAAAATAAAATGACTAAGTTTAAAGTTCATTTAATTCAAGTCCACTGCATGGCCACCTCGAGTCCCTCCGACTCCATATCCACGATCTATGCATCACCTGAAAAAAATAATGGAGAAGGTGAGTCACCAAGACTCAAGATGTAACCCTTCCCGGTTTAAACCAATCTCATACATGATTATAACAATTAATATGCACAAGACAATGTACCCAACCTAGCCAACCAAGCGCCTCAATCTACCCTGTTGTGGTACCAAACCCTTTGGTGGTGCCAAACCACTGGTGACATATAGTCACGATGTGATGCCAAATCACTTTGGAGGTGCCAAACCTCGGTGCCCATAGACACAATCGATTGATAGGGCCAACCCATCGTGTGATGCCAAATCACTGGCGTCAATCCCATATCTCAAAGTGGGGCCAACCCACGGTGGTGCTAAGCCACAGGGACGAGACGCAATGAGGTATCAAACCTCTGGAGGTACCAAACCTCTGGTGACCGTAGTCACAGTGTGTTACCAAAACACTGGTGCCCGTCGGCACAATATCACTGCCCCCTCCGCTCATTTAACCCACAAAAGTCAAGTAATCATGATCAGATCTCATACATTTATCACATGTATCATATAAGTCATGCTTCCCAAAAGCATAATAATAATCTCATATTAAGAGACTTACCCGAAATCCTCGCTTGTACCATTAAGGCACTATATCCATATCTACATCAAGCAAATTTACATACAACATATATCTAGCACAGTTATTAATTGCTATAAGTGTGTATGTACACACCTGTCGCCCTTGGATGCTCTAAATCCCGAATGAAGGAGTCGGTCACACTAGATCTATTGTCCCTATATTCGGCCAAAACATGAGTTAGTATATTCGGCCAAATCAAACAATTTAAAGGGTTCTCCTTTTGAACCCGAATCCTTACCCTTACGTTTTTGGATACTAATCACAACACCCGATTCCCGAATCTGCTTCACCAATTATCATCGGTTAGTAAATAAAGCTAATAGCCTTCAGCTTTTAAATACTTGCAAATTAAATCCATGAAAATCGGTTCTTACCACCACTTACCACTTGATTGGTCATGAATGAAAATTTAGTTTGACGATCTCAAAATCCCGAAACACCTAGACAGATTTAATTCAACAAGTGATTAGCACCCTTAACGTCAATTGCCGAAGCCAAATACCTACCTTTATGGAAGTCGACAAGAAAGGAAGAGAACATGGGCATTCGGCCAAACATACTTACCTTCCCAAAAGTGATTAAAAGAAAGCCTCCCCCTTGTACAATATTCGGCCTAGGTGTTTTTAAAAAAAGAGAAAGAAATTCGGCACCTTGATAGGGATCAAATTCGGCTATGATTGATTTTATCATTAAATAAGGCTGGACTTTTAGTGAGAAAAAGAAGAAGAAAGGTAAAGGGAGTAGATGATTCAGCTAATGTGGGTAAAAGTAGAGAAGGAAGAATTAGGAGAAGGGAGGAGTGGGGAGTTTCGGCCAAAAGACTTTTATGAAGAAAGAAAATAAAAGAAGAATGAGAGGGAGGGGTGATCGGTCTTGAAGAAGAAAAGAAAAAGAAGTGGTAAATGGGAAAAATGCTAGCTTAAATTGTCAAGTAAATGGCTAAGAAGAATTCACATTCCTCATCACCAAGACTCCATGTCGTCCACTCCACTCCAACAAGGAGTTCAACTTTCGGCAATCTCCTTGGTTTCCTCTTAGCCACCCATTCAATTTAATTCAAACTAATTTGAATTAATTACTAATAATAAGTAATAATCTCTTAATAATCCATGTAATACCCTTATTTATCTCCTCTTATCCTTAGAATAAATAAAATCCCTTTTTAAAAGCTCATATTATCTTTTAATAATAATAATAAAAGAGTTTAAAGGGAGGAAGACTCTCCCACATGTGCCGTCCAACATAATGCCAAAAAGGGGATCTTCGCGACTCGAACCAAGGCTCTGCCTTGCTCACCATGGCGTCACATGTAGCTCCCAAGTGGCCCTCCTTTTGCCACTTATCTAAGACTTATCTTATGTCAAATGTTCCTTCATTTATTCTTATAACCCCTAACTACTAAGGCTATCCACCTTTAAAGCTTATAAATAATATTTTCTACTATTCCGAGCCAACTCAAGGCCTTTAATTAAATCTTATCAATCCATAAATATTATCTCAGCCATTCAACACAAGCAAAATAATGCAAATACAAATAACCCCATTTTTAGGATGTTACAGCTATACTACTGTTCGATAGGTGCACTTGCCTCTATCGTTGTCACAGTTAGTCTACAGGTTTGATCACTCTTTTATAAATATTAAAACTCAACTGTTTGACATGATCAAGTTTTTAGCGCCGTTGCCGGGGAACACTAAAATATTAAGAAAGCTCTATTTCTATTACTTTAGCCATTATTTTTATTTTTAAATTTTTCTTATTCCAATACATATATTTTTGTTATTCTAAATTTCTTTCTTTCATTTCATAGCAGGTACCTCTAGTTTATGACTAGAAGAAATCCGAGAGGACCATCAAAAAAAGAAAGTGACATTGAAGCTACCGCTCGCAGAAATCGTAGAGAAATTAGACGAGCCCTAGACTATCAAAGAGAAGAACAGGAAAGATCCAATCATACTAAAGGGATGGACGAAAACAATCCATCGCCAATGTGCAAGAACAGAATGCTCAGCGTACTATGTATGATTATGCTAAACCTAATTTGACAGGAGCAGAATCTAGTATTGTTAGGCCCGCTATAGCTGCTAATAATTTTGAATTAAAGCCTAACACAATACAAATGATTCAACAGTTTGTTCAATTTGATGGTTTGCAGGATGAAGATCCAAACACTCATATATCTATTTTTTTAGAATTCTGTGATACCTTCAAAATAAATGGTGTTTCTGATGATGCCATACGTCTTCGGTTATTTCCTTTTTCATTAAGGAATAAAGCAAAGTAGTGGTTGAACTCATTACCACGAGGGTCAATCACCACATAGGAGAAAATGACCGAAAATTTTGTTTTAAAATATTTTCCACCAGCCAAAACGGCTGAATTTAGGAATGACATATCTTCTTTTGTGCAGAATGACGCAGAAACATTACATGACATATGGGAAAGATACAAGGATCTCCTAAGGAGATGCCCACACCACGGATTATCTTTGTGGCTTCAAGTCCAAACCTTTTACAATGGTGTGAATTCTCCAACTAGACAAATGATTGATTCATCAGCTGGTGGAACTTTAAATAAAAAAACTCCTGAAGCGGCTTACGATTTTATAGAGGAGATGTCATTGAACACCTATCAATGGCAGATTACAAAAGCTAAACTGTAACACCCCAAACCCAGCCCATACGTCATTAGCGGATCTGGTATGCTACAGGTTAAATCTTAAAAAATTTACTCTGAAGGGTTTTGGAAAAACATAGCTTATTTTAGCCGAATAGTTCGTTAAATGTGAGGTTTTGCAAAATAACTTTAATACTTGCGTTGATTGGTTTTGAAAAGCCCATTTATCATTTCATTTTATATTTAAGACTTTAAAAAAACATAAGTTTGTAAAAACCCAACATAACAAGATAATAAATCAAAATCTAAGTTATGGAGGCCTTATTACACAAAGATGTTCCCAAAAATTAAAATATGAATGAAAACTAAAACCAAAAATAGTCTATGGAAATAGTAATAGTCTTGATGGCCCCTTGAGTCCGTCTCAGCTCCTATGTCCACGATCTACTGCTCATCTGAAAGAGTAGAGAAAATGAAAGCGTGAGTTACCAAGACTCAGTGTATAAATTCTGAACACACTGACCTGAGGCCCACAAACACATTATGGACCTAGGCCCGTACATAGAGGCAACAATCATATTACATGATAAACAATACATAATGAATGGCCCAACCCATCCTAGAATTCCATCCTCTACACACCAACCCATACCAACCGTCACTCCTTGGGGATTTCTACAATCAACCCTCCATCCACTACACACCATAACGACAGCTGAACTGCCTGTTTCTGTTATTCAGAAATCATTAAACGTTGCATTGCCATCGATCACTGTGTGACCTAACATTTTATTTGTGGGATTTCTACCACCGGTCATCATGTGACCCATACCACCGGTCATCATGTGACCCATCATGCACTTCCCCTCTTTATCATATTTCCCCCATGCATACATACATAAGGAAAACATTATACAGACTTTCATATATTTCGTCATACATAGTGATTTCTATGATTGCGTACCTGGCATCCTTGCCTAACCCTTTTAGGGCTTTATTCGGCTATCTACACAGCCACTTTCTGGCTTTTTAGCCCATAACACATAAATAACAATTAGAAAGTGTGTGTTAAAGATCTACACACCATATTACCGTTAGAACAAGACCCTCTAAGTCGACGCTATCCGTAGCCAACACCACCGCTATCTGCCTAAGGTGTTGTTCAGAAGCCGGTCCACAACCAGGTGGCCAATCTCAAACGGCAGATACCACTCCTTTCTTAAACTTAGGGATTCTCTCTTTCGCCTGATCCACATTTAAATCCGTCATAAGTCCTTGTTAGAACCACTATCACAACACATGGTCGTTACTCCACATCATGAAGTTAAGATCTCACATACGATAAACGAATCTAATGAAAATCTAGAGAAAACCATCATACCTTAAATCCTGAAAGCGTGATTCAAATGCTTACCAACTTTTAACTTAGAATCCTAGGCGATTTGATTCCCTACAAATCCCGGAATACCGCCCAAAGAAAGAGAACACGAGATCAAAAAGAGAACATCAACCTAAGGATGGTCCTAAACACCATCCAGCCATTCGGCTTTGGCTTAAAAGTCGAAAAATAACTAGAATAATAGCACTGGCCAACACTTACCTTTACAGGAAATTTGACAACTCTTAGGAATTCTCGGCTTTTGAGGAGATCAAGAAGAAAGAAAATAAGAAGAGATCTTAGTAGTTCTGGCTTTTAGTTGAGGGAATCGATAGAAGGAATAAGGTATATTCGACTATGGAGATGAGAAAAGAATTCAGGATTTCGGCTTTTGAAAGGGAAGATGTTGAGAAGATTGGGAGCTTTTGGCTTTTGAAGAAATCAAAAGAAAAGAATTTCGGAGGAATACTGAGAATTTCGGCACAAGAAAAGAAGAAAAGAATAGGGTTCCAAATGCCAGAATTGAAGAGATATCCCCTCTATTTATAGAAGATTTCGGCACCCACTGCTTAAAATCGAAAACACCCTTCCTAATAACCAATCAATTAATCAAATAGCATGGAAATTTCGGCACCCCTCTGCGATTAAAGAAGCCAATTTCTTCACTCCTCTAGGTGATGGAATTTCGGCCAACACCTAGCCTTGCAGATAGCTCCTATCTTTTTCCCCTTGTATCTTTCATATTATCAACTATAATATCTACATTATCCTATACATATATCCTCCTACATTTGAGCCTTGTAGCTGTCCACTCCACCTAACCCTAATGCCAAAAATTAGCTAACTTAAATTAAAAGAGATTGGGCTCCATGGAACTTAAATTTGGGCCCCTTACTCCCCTTGTATGGCGTTACCTCCTTGCTCCCTAAGTGGCGTCACTAACCACTGGGCCACAAGCCCATTTTGATATTTTAAACACAGATACCACCTTTTGAACCTTATAGTGCCCAAGCAAGAATTCACTAAGGCCTTGACCACATTCTGAGCCCAACTTGGACCCCTAACATTTAAATTAACACCTTAAATATATACACACACTAGGTGCATAGGCCCATTAATTCAGGATGTTACAGTTCTACCCCCTTAAAGAAATTTCGGCCTCGAAATTACCTGATCAGAAAGATGAGGGTATTACTGTCGCATCGCTTCCTCTGGTTCCCAAGTTGCCTCTTTAGAGCCATGGTTCCACCACAACACCTTAACCATTGGAACCGTTTTCCTTCGCAACACCTTGATATCACGATCCAAAATTTCCACCGGTTTCTCTTCGAAGGATAGATCGGGTCTTACCACGATTTCCTCTACAAGCACTACATGAGATGGATTCGAACGGTAACGTCTTAACATAGAGACGTGAAATACATTGTAAAATTAACTTAGCTCCGAGGGTAACTCAAGTTGATATGCTACTGGTCCTACTCGTTTCATTACTCAGTAAGGTCCGATGAAGCGGGGACTTAGTTTCCTCTTCAGCAACTCATCCGTTTGCTGCTTTTCCTTAACCAGACTGACCCATGAGGGTTTCACTTGAAGTTTCACCAATAAACTCCCATCGTCGTACAAACTAATGTGAGCAAACATGGCTCTCAAGTCAGAGATCACCTTACGGCTTAGAGCATCTGCCACCACATTGGCCTTACCCGGATGATACTCGATCGAACAGTCATAATCTTTTAACAACTAGATCCACCTCCTCTGTCTTAAATTCAACTCCTTCTGAGTCAAAAGATACTCCAAACTCTTATGATCAGTGAAAATGATAGATTTCTCCCCGTAAAGATAATGCCTCCGAATCTTCAAAGCAAAGACCACTGCCGCCAATTCCAGGTCATGGGTGGGATAATTTGCTTCATGCGGTCTTAACTGCCGAGATACATATGCTACAACCTTTCCATCTTGCATCAACATACATCCTAATCCCATGTGTGAAGCATCAGAATAAATCACGAATTCCTTCCCAGCCTTCGGCTGAATCAACATCGGAGCTTCCATTAAAATCCTTTTTAACTTTTCAAAACTCTCCTGTTGCTTATCAAACCAAACAAACGAAACTCCTTTTTGTAACAACTTGGTCAACGGTGCCGCAATTAAAGAGAATCCTTCGACAAACCTTCGATAGTATCCGGCCAGACCCAAAAAACTCTGAATCTCGGCCACGGACTTAGATGGTTTCCATCCAACACTGCTTCAATCTTTCGAGGGTCTACCTTAATCCCCTCAGCTGACACAACGTGCCTTAGAAAAGTAACCTCCTTTACCCAAAATTCAAACTTACTGAATTTGGCATACAATTACTTTTCCCTTAGAATCTGTAGAACTATTTGCAGATGTGAGTCATGCTCCTCCCTCGATCTTCAATAAACCAAGATGTCATCAATAAAAACCACGACAAACCGATCTAGGTAAGGTTGAAACACTCAGTTCATCATATCCATAAATGCTGCTGGCGCGTTGGTCAACCCAAATGGCATCACCATGAACTCATAGTGACCATAGCGAGTCCTAAAGGCCGCCTTATGAATATCAGCTTCCTTAACCTTAAGCTGATGATACCCTGACCTTAGATCTATCTTCGAAAAGACTGAGGCCCCCTTCAACTGATCGAACAAGTCATCGATCCTCGGTAACAGATACTTGTTCTTGATTGTTAACTTATTCAACTGGCAATAGTCAATACACATACGCATTGACCCATCCTTCTTCTTAACGAATAAAATCGGTGCTCCCTACGGCTACACACTAGGTCGAATAAACCCTTTTCCAACAACTCTTGAATTTGCGCTTTCAACTCCACCAACTCCTTTGGTGCCATTCGGTATGGAGCTATCGATACTGGCGCTGCTCCCAAAAAAAGATCGATTCCAAACTCCACTTCACGATCTGGAGGTAATCCCGGGAGCTCTTTGGGGAAAACATCATGAAATTCCTTCACCGTCCTAATGTCTCCCACTGTTAGTTCCTTAGCTTCCATAGCATGAACAAACATTAAGACTGCCTCACACCCTTTTCTCACCATCCTTTCTGCTCTTAGGGCGGTTACCACGTTCTACAAACAGTTTCCCTTTCTCCTATTACCAACACTTTGTTACCTCAAGGGTTTTTAACACCATACGCTTAGCTGCACAATCTAGATTAGCTTGATACTTCACAAGCCAATCCATGCCTAGGATTAAATCAAACTCCCTTAACGGTAATTCCATTAGATTCGTTCAAAAAACTATCCCCTGAACCTCGAAAGGTATTTCCCGATAAAGCTTATTTACCACCACAGAATGTCCTAATGGGCTTACTACAGTCATTTCCCTAGAGGAAACCTCAGCATCTACACTTAAAGTTCCAGATACCCTACTAGCAACATATGAATGTGTCGATCTAATGTCAATTAATGCAATATAGGGCAACCCAAAAATTAAGAACGTACCGATTGTAACATCCGGTACGTCAGCCTCCTCTCGACTTCTGACAGCATAGACGAACCCCAACTGTCTCGCTTCAGTGTTATTGGCCCCTCGGCTTGCTGCTCCACGCCCCAGTAAGGCAGTTACCACCTTTGGCTACCCCCGACCTCCTCTCGCCAGCTAGACATTCCCTTGACACATGGGCCCCTCATTGCCCTTGGTGCATGGACGATTCTAACTTGATGGTCAAAAGACCCACACCTAAAGCACTTTCCACTGCCCGCTCTACACTTACCTGTATGGGATTTACTACATGGAGCACACTTCGGTGTCTGATTAGCAGCAGCAGGTCTATTATCTCGTCTTGGTCCATCTGGCCTAGGTTTTTTCTAATTACTTTTATTTGTCCCCGATGATCCGAAGTTTCTCTTACCTCCACCCTTATCTCTATCCTGGTTCAGCTTTTCCGTCTGTTTCACCTCCTCCACTATCTTAGCCTTCTCCACAAGTGCCATAAATTCTCGCTCTCGTTGCGGAGCTATCAACACGTGTAATTCGTCTTTCAGGCCATCATCAAATCGAACACACCGCTCATGCTCCGTGGCCACTATCTTTCGAGCATAATGACTCAAGCGTAAGAATTTCACTTCGTACTCCGCTACGGACCTGCTTCCTTGAACCAGGTTCAGGAATGCTCTGCGCTGCGCATCCACATAGCTCGATCCAACGTACTTGTTCTGAAACACTGTTTTGAAGAACTCTCATGTGATGCGGTTAGCCATCGTACCATCCTTAACCGTGAGCCACCATTGGTAGGCTTCATCCCTCAAGAGAGAGATAACTCCTTTTAATTTCACTTCCTTCATGAGATCCAGATCGTCCATTGTGCGTTCAACCGCCTCTAACCAATACTCAGCTGAGCTCAGGAATATACCAGAGATTCCCCTAAACACTTCTGCCCCATTGCTCTTAAGTCGCTCTGGCATAGATTTCTGGGCTCCTGTGCCCACACCTGCTCCAGTAACTCTCTCCAAAACCCTTAACATAGCCTGAGATACAACATCATCTCTGGCCGTCTGATCTTGAAATTTCTCCTCCACAACTGGTGGCACTGGTACCTCATTCTCAGACTCGTGACCAGACCCTACGGGTTCTGACACCGCAATCCTGCCTCTACCTTGACCACGCACACCACTTCCTCTAGTGCTCATTCTACCGTTCGTAATTTATCTGATTAAAAATGTTATGATTTATTAGTTTTCTTCCACTGATTAATGACAGACAGTCTTATGGAAAGTAGTTTTAACAGTGGTTCTTTCGAATTCGTATTCTATCTACAAGCTCGGTCCTTGAGTCTGTATTCCTAATTCTAGAATTCTCATTCATTTCACATCAATCAGAGCATCACATACATTCATCAACCACACAAGCAAACATTCATGAACTCACATTCCTCACTTAGGGGTATTTCGTCATTTCACTACCTAGGGGTATTTTAGTAATTTTATCCTATAGGGGTATTTTTGTAATAATTTATTTTTCAAAATAGGGTTTCTTGGTGATTTTTTAGGATAATAGTATTTTGGTAATTTAGGGGCTCCGGGGGTATTTCGGTAATTTTACAAATCAAGGGTATTTTGGTCATTTTACACATCAGGGGTATTTTAGTAATTTTACAAATCAGGGGTATTTCAGAAATTTTCAAAACTAGAGGTTTTTTTAGTAATTTTACCAAATAAGGTGGCTGGTCCCTCTCGAGTTTTAGTTATAAATTTTGAGCCGTCAACAAGTCCCTATGGCTAAGCTGAACAGTCACTACGCACCAGGTAAGATTCTAGTGAAGAGGAGGTGAGTCACTAGGACTGCTTAAATACCAAGCTCTCCTTGAATCCAATCCTAGACATGCGTATGCCTGTTGCCACACCCTAATCTCGCGACTTGTTCATAGGTTTGTTTGGTTGGATTTAAATCTTATGAAATTGAAGAGTTGTTTAACTAGGCCTAGATTCCATCACTGTTATTATCCTAGTCTACGTCAATAAAGCCCATCAACCTAATAAGTATATCAGAACAAGAGTTAGGGTACTTACCTGCATGGATCGAGTGCCGGTAGACTCGAAGGCCTTATCTTCCAGAATTTTTTCAAATCCATGTTAAAACATCACTAGACCCATTTCACAGCCCGAGTTTTAAACTGAGCTCTAATACCAAATTGTAACACCCCAAACCCGGCCCATACATCATTACCGGATCTGGTATGCTACATGTTAAATCTTAAAAACTTTACTCAGAAGGATTTTGGAAAAACTTAGCTTATTTTAGCCTAATAGTCCGTTAAATGTGAGGTTTTGCAAAATAACTTTAATACTTGCGTTGATTGGTTTTGAAAATCCTGTTTATCATTTCATTTTATATTTAAGACTTTACAAAAACATAAGTTTGTAAAAACCCAACATAACAAGATAATAAATCGGAATCTAAGTTATGGAGGCCTTATTACAAAAAGATGTTCCTAAAAATTAAAACATAAATGAAAACTAAAACCAAAAATAGTCTATGGAAATAGTAATAATCTTGATGGCCCCTCGAGTCCGTCTCGGCTCCCATGTCCACGATCTACTGCTCATCTGAAAGAGTAGAGAAAATGAAAGTGTGAGTCACCAAGACTAAGTGTATAAATTTCGAACACACTGACCTGAGGCCCACAAACACATTATGGGCCTAGGCCCGTACATAGAGCCAACAATCATATTACATAATAAACAATACATAGTGAATGGCCCAACCTATCCTAGAATTCCATCATCTACACACCAACCCGTACCAACCGTCACTCCTTGGGGATTTCTACAATCAACCCTCCATCGGCTACACACCATAACGACAGCCGAACTGCCTATTTCTGTTATTCAAAAATCATTAAATGTGGCATTACCACTGATCACTGTGTGACCTAACATTTTATTTGTGAGATTTCTTACATCGGTCACCATATGACCCATGTTTATATTTGTGGGATTTCTACCACCGGTCATCATGTGACCCATCATGCACTTCCCCTCTTTATCATATTTCCCCCCTTTGCATACATACATAAGGAAAACATCATACAGACTTTCATATATTTCATCATACATAGTGATTTCTATGATTGCGTACCTGGCATCCTTGGCTAACCCTTTTAGGGCTTTATTCGGCTGTCTACACAGCCACTTTTCTAATGTTTAGCCCATAACACATAAAAAACAATTAGAAAGTGTGTGTTAGAGATCTACACACCTTATTACCATTAGAACGAGACCCTCTAAGTCGACGCTATCCGTAGCCAACACCATCGCTATCTGCCTAAGGTGTTGTTCAGAAGCCGGTCCACAACCAGGTGGCCAATCTCAAACGGCAGATACCGCTCATTTCTTAAACTTAGGGATTCTCTCCTTCGCCTGATCCATATTTAAATTCGTCATAAGTCCTTGTTAGAACCACTATCACAACACATGGTCGTTACTCCACATCATGAAGTTAAGATCCAACATACAATAAATGAGTCTAATGAAAATCTAGAGAAAACCATCTTTCCTTAAATCCCAAAAACGTGATTTGAATGCTTACCAACTTTTGACTTAGAATCCTAGGCGATTTGATTCCCTACAAATCCTGGAATGCCGCCCAAAGAAAGAAAACACGAGATCAGAATGAGAACATCAATCTAAGGATGGTCCTAAACACCATCTAGCCATTCAGCTTTGGCTTAAAAGTCGAAAAATAACAAGAATAATAGCACTGGCCAACACTTACCTTTACAGGAAATTCGGCAACTCTTAGGAATTCTCAGCTTTTGAGGAGATCAAGAAGAGAAGAAAATAAGACGAGATCTAAGTAGTTTCGACTTTTAGTTTAGGGAATCGATAGAAGGAATAGGGTATATTTGGCTATGGAGATGAGAAAAGAATTCAGGATTTTCGGCTTTTGAAAGGGAATATGTTGAGAAGATTGGGAGGTTTAGGCTTTTGAAGAAATCAAAAGAAAAGAATTTCAGAGGAATACTGAGAATTTCGGCACAAGAAAAGAAGAAAAGAATGGGGTTCCAAATGTCAGAATTGAAGAGATATCCCCTCTATTTATAGAAGATTTCGACACCTACTACTTAAAACCGAAAACGCCCTTCCTAATAACCAATCAATTAATCAAATAGCATGGAAATTTTGACACCCCCTGCCATTAAAGAAGCCGTTTCTTCACTCCTCTAGGTGATGGAATTTGGCCAACACCTAGCCTTGTAGATAGCTCCTATCTTTTTCCCATTGTATCTTTCATATTATCAACTATAATATCTACATTATCCTATTTTGAGCCTTGTAGCCGTCCACTCCACCTAACCCTAATGCCGAAAATTAGCTAACTTAAATTAAAAGAGATTGGGCTCCATGAAACTTAAATTTGGGCCCCTTACTCCCTTTGTATGGCGTCACCTCCTTGCTCCCTAAGTGGCATCATTGACCACTGGGCCACAAGCCCATTTTGATATTTTAAACACAGATACCACCTTTTAAACCTTATAGTGCCCAAGCAAGAATTCACCAAGGCCTTGACCACATTCTGAGCCCAGCTTGGACCCCTAACAGTTAAATTAACACCTTCAAAATATACACACACTAGGCGCATAGGCCCATTAATTCAGGATGTTACATAAACCGACAAAATTAGCCAGAGTTTTTAACATAAACGCAGTGACAATGCTGTCAACATAGGTGGAGTTAATGAATAAAAAGCTTGATAATTTATGTTCTTCACAGGTACGTCCAGTCATGCAATGCGAAGCAAGTGGGAATGTGGAGAATTATGAGTACCCACCCTACCAACCAAGAATAGAAACCGAGCAGACAAACTATATAGGTAACAATTTCTGATCTAATAATAATCCGTACAGTAACACTTATAATGCCGGTTGGAGGAACCACCCAAATTTTTCGTGGGGAGGACAAGGAAATCAAAGGTAGCAACCTCCTCCAATATACCAAAATCAGCCCTATCCACCGGAAAAGACATCAAACCTTGAAGAGATGCTGACAAAATTCATGGTAGCTACAGATTCTCATTTCCAAATGTCAGAAGCAACACTTGATGAACAACAAATCTTACTCAAGGGAATCAAGACTCAGGTGGGAGAGCTCATTACGTTAGTTGGAATACTTACTGAAATAGTATGTGAAATAAGGACGGAAATTTTTTCCAAAGACATAGAGCAAGTAAGGGCAGTCACACTAAAGAGTGGCAAAGAGCTAGTTGAACCACAAAGAAAGACACCACATGATGTTATCAAGAAAAAAAATGTAGAAGTTGAGAACGACAATACATTGCCTAAAGAGAATAGAACACAAATTCCATATCCCGAAAATTTAAAGAAAGAGAAACTGGATGCCCAATACGGTAAGTTCCTTGAACTCTTTAAACAGATACATATTAAATTACCTTTTGTTGAAGCTATTTCCCAGATGCAAAAGTATGCAAAATTCTTAAGGGAACTTCTCACAAACAAAAGGAAGCTTGAGGAAGTATCAAAGGTAGAGCTTAATGAAGAGTGTTCAGCCCTTCTCCAAAATAGACTACCACGAAAATTAAAAAATCCAGGGAGTTTCACTATTCCTTGCTTAATTGGTAGTTTAAACATCATGAAAGCATTATCAGACTTAGGCGCTAGTATCAACTTAATGCCTTATCAATTGTTTAAACGGCTAGATCTTGGGGAACCAAAATCCATTAGGATGAGCATTCAATTACCTGATAGATCTATTAAATATCCTAGAGGAGTTATTGAAGATGTCTTGGTAAAAATTGATAAATTTATTTTCCCCGTTGATTTCGTTGTGTTAGACATGGATGAGGACATCAATGTTCTTTTAATCTTAGGGCGTCCTTTTTTAGCCACAGCTAGAGCTATTATTGATGTAGGTGATGGCAAACTAGCACTAAGGATAGGTGATGAAGAAATTATTTTCCAAATTTATGATGCTATGATATATTATAAAGAGCAAGATGATTCCTGTTATTTTGTTGACACTACTGATCATATTATTAAAAATTCATTACAGGAAATCCTGCAAGATGACACGATGGAACTGTGTCCGCCTCAAGGAAAGGGGGAAGAGGATGAAGATAATGAGATCAGTTTGAATACATCATCATTTAGACAAATGAAAGAAGAAAACATTGAAGAAGATGACATATTAGAACAAAAACCCTCCATCGAAGAGCCGCCCAAATTAGAATTAAAACAGTTACCAAAACATTTAGAATATGCATTCCTTGGGGACAATTCTATGTTACCAATAATCATCTCTTCAGAACTAGAACCCAAGGAAAAGGAGGAGCTGATAAAGGTACTAAGAGAACACAAGAAAGCCATAGCCTGAAAAATTTTCGACATCAAGGGAATAAGCCTCGCGTTTTGCACCTACAAAATTTTAATGGAATAAGAATATAGACCATGTGTGCAACCTCAGAGACAATTAAACCCTAACACACAATAAGTGGTCAAAGCCGAGGTAATTAAACTGCTAGATGTAGGAATAATTTATCCTATTTCTGACAGCACTTGGGTAAATCCTGTGCAGGTAGTTCCAAAGAAAGGAGGAATGGCGGTAGTGCCCAACAAAAGAATGAGTTAATTGACAAGAACGATTCTGAGTTGGAGAGTCTCGTATAGACTATAGAAAGTGAATGATGCCTTGTAAAAGATCACTTTCCTCTACCCTTCATTGATCAAATGTTAGACAGCCTATCTGGGCATATGTACTACTGCTTCCTGGACGGACTCTCTGGCTACTTCCAAATCCCCATAGCTCCTGAAGACCAAGAGAAGACGACATTTACATGCCTATACGGTACGTTTGCTTATCGTAGAATGCCTTTTGGATTATGTAATGCTCCTGCCACTTTTCAGCGTTGTATATTGGCAATTTTTGACGAACTTGTAGAGGACATCATGGAGGTATTGATGGTTGATTTCTTGGTATTCGGTAATTCTTTCTAGCTTTGCCTTAAAAATCTAAAACAAGTTCTAATTAGATGTTAAGAAACAAACCTTGTTTTGAATTGGGAAAAATGCCACTTTATGGTTAGAGAAGGGATTGTTTTAGGACATAAGATTTCTAGAAAAGGGATTGAGGTAGATAAAGCAAAAGTTGAAACCATGGAGAAATTACCTCCTCCTAGTTCAGTGAAGGCTATTAGAAGCTTTTTAGGACATGCAGGTTTTTATAGAAGATTCATTAAAGACTTTTCTAAAATAGCTAAGCCTTTGACAAAATTACTAGAAAAAGATGTTCCTTTTAATTTCAATCAGGAATGTTTAGATGCATTCAATATCCTTAAAGATAAATTAATAAATGCACCAATTATAATCGCACCTGATTGGAATTTACCCTTTGAACTAATGTGTGATGCAAGTGACTTTGCAGTAGGCGCAGTTTTGGGACAATGAATAGACAAGCATTTTCAGCCAATTTACTACGCTAGCCGAACGTTAACAACCGCACAAGAAAATTACACCACGACTGAGAAAGAACTATTAGCTCTAGTTTTTACTTTTGACAAATTTAGACAATATCTAATATTATCGAAAGTTGTCATTTGCACTGACCATTCAACTCTTCGTTATCTTTTAACCAAACCTGATGCAAAACCTAGACTCATACAATGGATTTTACTCTTACAATAATTTGACCTGGAAATACAGGATAAGAAGGGAGCTGAGAATCTTGCGGCAGATCACCTCTCAAGACTCGAAAATCCACACACCAAAAAGCTTGATGAACAATAAATAAATGATTCGTTTCCTGAAGAACAACTCTTTTCTTTAACGATTCTGAAGTACCATGGTTTGTAAATATTGCGAATTATTTAGCAGCTAACGTCTTGCCAAGAAAATTAACACATCACCAAAAGAAGCGATTCTTTGCTGATGTGAAAAATTATTTTTGGGAAGATCCTTTCTCTTTTGCATATGTGCAGATCAGGTAATTCAAAGATGCATTACAAAGATAGAAGCAAGCAAAATCCTGGAACATTGTCATTCAAGACCATCAGGAGGACACTACAATGGTATTAAGAGAGCACACAAAATACTCGAATTAGGCTATTACTGGCCCACTCTATTTAAAGATGCCAACAGGTATGTTACCTCGTGTGATAAATGCCAAAGAATAGGTAATATTTCTAAACGTGATGAAATGCCTCAAACATATATGTTGTCATGTGAAATATTTGATATATGGGGTATTGATTTTATGGGACCATTCCTTGCTCATTTGGAAATAAATACATCCTAGTAGCAGTTGATTACATGTCAAAATGGGTAGAAGCAGAAGCCTTACCTACCAATGATGCTAGGGTAGTAGTTAAATTTCTCAACAAACTATTCTCCCGATTCGGGACACCTAGAGCCATCATTAGTGATAGGGGTACTCATTTCTGTAATACACAATTTGAAGAAGTTTTAAAGAAATATGGAGTATTCTATAGAACAGCCACCCATATCATCCTCAAACTAGCGGGCAAGTTGAGGTAGCAAACCGAGAGCTTAAACGCATCCTAGAAAAAACGGTTGAATCAAATAGAAAAGATTGGGCAGTTAAAGTAGATGATGCTTTATGGGCCTACAGAACAGCATTCAAAACACCTCTAGGAACATCCCCATACAAACTTGTATACGGGAAAAGTTGTCATCTACCATTTGAGCTAGAACATAAAGCTTTTTGGGCAACAAAATTTTTGAACACTGACCTCACAATTGTAGGAAAGGGAAGAATAATGCAGATGAACAAGCTGGATGAATGAAGAACAGAAGCCTATGAAAACTCAAAACTGTACAAGGAAGCAACAAAGCGACGCCACGATGCTTGTCTCAAGCGATCAAAACAATTCGAAATAGGAGACCTGGTCCTACTATACAATTCAAGGCTTAAACTATTCCCGGGAAAACTAAAGTCAAGATGGTCAGGCCCATTCATGATCAAAACAATCTTTCCATACGGCACCATTGATGTAACTCATCCCACAAAAGGCACATTCAAGGTAAATGGTCACCGACATAAAATTTATAATGGTGTAGATTCTGGAGATATGAGAGAGGAGCTTCTACTCTACGAACCCTCCTTCAGAATTGAAAACAGGGAAAGTCTAGCTTCAGACTATAAACAAGCGCTTCTCGGGAGGCAACCCGAGTGCTAGCACACTAACATTGACTTTATCTTTCTAAAATTTTTCTAAAATGATCTAACAGAAATGTAGGACTGTTAACACAACCTTGAACGCGGGCATGCCAACGACCATGTACAAGACAAGGGACACACCACGGGCGTGGCGGGATCCGTGCACAAACAGGGAAAAATTCTTTTCAACAAACATGGGCTACGATATCAGGCACGCCCTTACCTTTCAACCGTGTGAGGTTACTGACTTGACAAGCATGGGCTATACACGGCCGTGCCCCACGACTGTGTAAAGCTACTAACTTATTAAGTACGGGTAGAACTTAGCAGTGCCCCACGACCGTGTGAACATACTGACTTATCGAGCACGGGATACACACGCCCGTTCGACCCAACCGTGTGAATCAACACACGGGAGTGGCAGCTTCAACACGGTAGTGGCAAATCCACCTGAACGCGCCTAAAACCCAAAATCGTGAAAAGCACGGGCAAATTCAAAATGACACGGGCGTGGCAATTGACCGTGCCCCAGCCCCTATATATAAATCTAACCGTCATCCCCAATTTCAAACCCTAAAAATATGAGTTTTTAAACCATTTTCTTCCCCAATCCGGCTGCCCAACGGTTCCCTCCACCCAGAAACACCTCCCTTTACCATTTTCATCCTAAAAACCACCCACAAACCTCACGCATGCCCGTGCCACAGCCATGCTCACGAACACCACGCTTTTGCCACCGTCATGTTTGCAACGCAGTAATCACACCACTGCCGTGCTCTGCCTGTGCTCCCTCCGTGATCAATCCTTCTACACCATACCTGGTTTCCTTCTCTTGACTTAAATAGTTGATAATAACTTTACTTTCATATTTTGTCTAGATTTAGACTGAATCATTATTTTTTAGGAATCCTGCCTCAAAAATTTAGGCTCCATGAATTGGTTGTTATTTCATGAGCATGAGTAGGAATAAACTATTGCATTTTAATGATTCACAAGGTTGATGCATTTCTTCGCTCACTAATGATTTATGTTGATTAATATTCTTAATTTTTAGATTTTTCATGATTTAATTTTGGATATATTATTTTTGAAAACCTGTTTTACAGTTCATTACAAATTTTAGTCACCATGTCAACATCCTAAATTAAACGATCAGCCCCAGCAAGAAAAGAAAAGGGCCCGGATCATCATCCACAAGCGCTTCTACTGAGTTCTGACACCCATTCCTTAGATTCCCTCAAGCAACTTAGGAAGAATGATACAAAGTATTTCGGGATAGACCCCTCAGAACCAGTAGATGTATCAATTGGGATGCCCTACAACAAGTCAGACTCGCTGGAGATGTTTGAGCTCTCATCTTAACGGAACCATGGGAGTAATTTTTTGAAATTGTAGAACCTACATACTTGGAACTCACTCTCGAGTTCTGTGCCACATTCACCCTACAGATAGTAATGACACAATTTGATGATGCCGGCACAATTCAATTTCGCCTAGGAGGCATAGTATGTCGACTAAGCGTACCTCAATTCGGATCGACACTCGGACTCTATACACCAAAATTTATAGAAGAAAATCCACTTTTCGAGTTAAACAGAGAACTCCACTGCACCCCTATTGCATGTTGGCACAACTTACAACCCACTAAACGTGACTACAACCTTAGTCGCTCCAAAGCGACTGCCCTTCTTCCAACTCTGCTATTCTCGCTCATATTATTACAGATTGCAAAGAAAGCACCGGCGTCGTCAACAAACAAGATGTTTATTTCTTATCATGCATGTCTGAAGGACATGTTTTCAACGTGGCATATTTTATTTCATGCGCAATGCAGGACCAAACAGATCAGCACAGGAAAAGAATCTTGTCAATGGGGCCTTACATCACAAGACTAGCCTGACATTTCGATCTTCTCAACACCGACAATCAGATTGCCTCCCTCACACTGATAGGGAACATGGCACCTCAAGGCATCCAGACGATGCTCCACATGAAGATGATTAAGCACCGTCGAGGCACTAATCGCCCTCAATACAGACTAGCCACAAACGAGGAGGTGCCTGAGGACATTACTGATGATGGCCCATCAGTACCAAGCCAGCAACCATCCTATCCAGTAGCTTTGATGGAAGATATCTCTGTACGCCTCACACGTTCGGCGATCGCACCCAATAGATTCATCGACATCGCTCGACGTTTTGATGGGATCGAGGCTACCCTTCATCAAATCTGCCATCACTTTCATATATCACCATCGACACCGCCACAAGATCTAGTCGATGATGAGGACCTCTGAATCCTCACTTTCATATATCTGTCATTTACTTCCTTTATTTTAAAACTTTTTATTTGATGTTGCGTTTAAATTTGAACTTTTACTAGTATTACATTTTTTTCCTTTCTTCTCTTTACCATTGGCTATCTAATTTCTTAAGAATCCCTAACCAATTATATACTACAAGATCGTTAACAAAGTGACTTTACAGAATTACACACCTCACACACACAAACTCCGGGATTATCCAGATTTCAGGGAGTATTATTTTCCCCACTTCTCTTTTTGATTTTACATTTAATTATCATTATCTATCTTTGTACATTGAGGGCAATGTACATATTAAGTGTGGGGGTAATAGTGCTTAACTTTTTGCATAATTCTCAAAACCCTGAATTTAGTCTTGATCTTAATATTTTTCTCATATTATTAATTAGGGTGAAATTTCTAATGATTTATGATTTTTATTGATATGTCTTTGAATAAGTCATAGTTAATTGTGCATTGATGATTAAATTTGAAGAATACTAGAGGATCGAGCATGATAAGTCTACTTTCTAAAAATTAAAATTGATAGGTCGTTGAACTAAATTTGAGTATCATCTTGAAGTTCAAAATTTATAAGGATTGATGTCAAAACACCCATAATTTTTGTGAGATTTTGAGCCTTATAGAGCATATATTCTTTTTCGTGCTCACTTTATTGATTGTGAGTGTGTCAACTTTGAACTGTTATTCTAGAACTTGCCTCGTTTATGCATGTCGAGACCACATTAATGATTTGATACACTGAGATGATAAAGGCACCTAGGTTTTAACCCGTTCAATCCACTAAAAAGCCTACCCATACAAATTAACCCCTAGTGAACCCTGTTGAATCCTAACAACCTTTTCATTGACTCACCCGTCTAATATTAACCCAAAATCCCTTTGTATTTGTTATCAACATTCCTTTAACTACCCCTCTATCGAGAATTGATTTGATCAATTGCTGAATTAGGTTATTTCAATCACCAAAGTTCCTTCTATTATGTTTATTTTAGTTTGTTATTAAAAATAAACCCAAGTATATTCAATATTAGTAGTATATAAAAGAGCTTAGAGCATTTAGACTCCAATTGTTGAAGAAAAAGCTCGTATTAATGTATTATCAAATTTTAAGTGATAAAATACTCTTGTTATAGAGTAATTATTAATAGTAGATATTGTTAGTTTTCATTCGATGTAAATATTCATATTTAGTTCATTATTTTTAGATTAGGTAATTAGTCAATTCAATCTCGATTATAACCTCCAATTCAGCCTGTATCCACACCTTTTAACCCAAGCCCTGTTACAACCATAATTAAAGACCTTTTGATTTGTGTATCATCTCATATACAGTGGTGGAGACTTGATTTTCAGGCAAGCCTATAGGATTAACTTTTCAGGTTTGACTTAGAGTGCTTATTCTTGAACCTTAAACACCTTTGAGTGATTTAAGTGAATCTTTAGTGAGGATGTCAGTTCTTGTCAATTTTGAATTAAAGGTAATCACTTAGATAAGGGAAGACACCTATGTTTTCATGCTATAAAGGTATGACTTATCGTAATTGAATCTTTAGGGTTCTTTGAGTTGAATTATCCATGTATAAATTATATATGAATTATGATGAGACATTGTTGATAGGAATTATGAATTATGGGAAGTTCGTTTTAATTGTAAGTTGAAAATTTTGCTTGAGGACAAGGAAAAGCTTCAGTGTGGGGGTATTTGATAAACCGTAAAAGTAACATATTTTAACCCCATATTTAATAGGCTTTTGGATGATTTAGCCCTTGATTTTATGTAAAAAGGTGCTTTTAATCCTTTCTTTTCATGTTTATACTCAAGAAAGCACCCGAGGATAAAAAGAACACAAAACGGGCTTAAAATGAAGTAATTGGGCCTTAGCGAGAAATCAACACGGCTTAGCCTAAAACCCACACGACTGTGCCTCACTGATTACCTAGAGCACGGCCTCAACTCCATCACACACGACCGTGCATCATCTATTTCTCACACAGACATGCCTGGTGATCTACATGGCCGTGTCCAAATCGACAGACCTGAAGCACGGCCTGAATCTAGACTTACACGGCCGTGCCCAAAATGACAGAATCGAGACACGGCCCAACCACGATTTACACGGGTGTGTGCCATGGCCATGCCCCTACCGTGGGAGAGAGCAATTTCACTCGGATTTGGATGCTTGAAGCCAAAGAAACATACTCCTAAGTCTACTCCAACACCCTAATAGTAATTCTACATGAAGGAGATACTTAGGAGCCAAGTATAGCATTCCAAAGCCTATATAAACAACCCAAGGCAGACATAAAAGGAGAGCTTTTTCGCAGAGGCTTTTGCCGAAGCTTTCATCTTTTAGGGAGTCACTTGAAGATAGCCAGTTGATCCATCTCAAGAAGCCGGAACTCCATTCAAGATGGATGATCTCTCCTTTGATTCCTTCAGGGGGTTTTAGGGATTTCTTATGTTTTGTTTATTCTTTTCTCTTGAGATGTTTTCGTATTTAGTTATGAACTAAACCCTTCAGATACCTGAAAGGGATGAAACCTATGATGTATTTTGTAATTTGATTTCTAAATTATATCATAAGTACTTAGTTTGTTCTTAATTATGTTGCTTAATCTAATCTGATGTGCTTAGGTGGAGGAGGAATAGACCCTACCTAAGAGTAGATCTAACATAATTGAGCGGAGTTGATCGAGCACCTAGAGATAGGGTTACGAGATTTTGCCAGATTAGGGTGAAACCTAATATGGGAATCCATTGATCAATTTACTACTTCTTTAGGGGGTCATTATAAGAGAACGAGAGTTCCACTAATTAACCTAAGGTTAGACGTTATTCGCCTCGAGAGAGGGTTTAATATAGGTTAGGGAGTCTTACGGATCAAGCTAAGTAAAGAAATCATATGGTTTGGAGAATAAATAATAAGTGAAGTCATAGGTGGATTCTTCCTGAGGGTATCGTCTTCATCAACTGAGTTTTCCTAAAGTCTTTCTCCCATTCATTCTTTTGTCTTTGCATTTAGTCTAAGTATTTCATTAGTTTAATAATTCAATCACTTCATATTTTAGGCTAAATAATAGAAAGAAAGTGAGTAGTAGTACTTTTAGGTTCCCTTGGGTTCGATAAGATATTCTTGCCTAAGCTATACTACTGTTCGATAGGTACACTTGCTCTATCGTTGTCACAGTTAGTCTATAGGTTCGATCACTCTTTTATAAATATTAAAACTCGACTGTTTGACACGATCAGCTTCTTCCAACTTTTTCAAAAATTATGATGTTAATCTCGGATCTCTATCCGATATAATCAACAACGGTACTCCATGTAGTCTTACAATCCCTGAAACATACAAGTCTGCCAACTTATCAAGTGAATAATCAATGCGTACCGGTATGAAATGGGCTGACTTCGTAAGTCTATCAACTATGACCCACACAATATCTTTCTTTTTTAGTGTCATAGGTAAACCCGTCACAAAGTCCATAGTAACACGGTCCCATTTCCATTCGGGAGCCATAATAGGCTAAAGGAGACCCAAAGGTACTTGGTGTTCAGCTTTCACTTACTGACAAATTAAGCATCTTGATACAAACTCAGAAATATCTTTCTTCATACTCGACCACCAATACCATTTCTTCAAATCATTATACATTTTTGTACTGCCTAGATGTACCATAAACATCCACTATGTGTAACAGTCCAGTTTAGACCCTAGTCGAAACAGTGGTTTCAGGGCTACAAATCTGAGTCAATAAAATATTTTAATATTATTTTTTATGCCTTTGATATGTGACTAGGCATGTGTGAAAGCCTCGTATAAAAATTTGATCATTTGTGTGTTTAATTTGACAAAATGATTAAGTGCCTATTTGATGTGGCTTTTAAATGTGGAGGTTTATGAGGCAATTATGCCAATATTTAGATAGTGGATAGTTGTTGGACTAGTATAACCTTGATAAATATATGTATCAAATGTTATTTGATAAATGGTAAATTAGTAAAATATGTGTTAATGTTATATTAATAAAATAAAAAGATGAAAGTGATAATCTTTTATTCATTCATCTAGCCAAAAATTAAAAGAAAGAAGTAAGGGTTTGAGTTTTGCACATTCGGCTACTTTAAGACTTAAATTCAAGGTATGTTTTACTTTAGTTTTTGATAATTTTTACGTTTTTGCAATCGTTGCTTCATATACTATAAAACTCATGTTGTAATTTGAAGAATTGTTGATCTTTATGAGATGTTCCATTGATGAAATGGTGAACTTTGTGATGAGTACTGGTGTTAAATGAAAGATATGTGTTTAATGAACATGTTTTGTTCTTGAATTTTGAATGAATCTAGCTAATTAGGGCTAAATTGTGAAAATAATATTTTGGAGGACTAAATTATGAAGTTGATGAGAAATATGGACTTGTTTGGTCTCTAGGGAGTTTTGGCTATGCATGTGTGTTAACAAATTGTGTATATTTGATGTTTTAAGAAAAATGGACTAAATTGATAAAATGTGAAAATGTGAGGGCTGAATTGCAAATTGCCCTAAATATGTATTTTGGATTGAAATGAATGATTTGATGAATGAATCAGTTAAATCTGTATATGTATAGATCAAGAATCGAAGAATACAGATTTAAATCATAGGAAAGCAGAAGTAGTTGAATAACCGAATCCGATCAAATATCCGAATCTAAAGAAAGTCAATATACAAATAAATGTATTTGAATTGAACTATTTGTCCATATATGAAATTTGAATTGACATGAATATCCATTGAGATGGAATGTATGTGAAATCCGAGTTTGCGGATAAGTCAACAAGTTGTATAAGTCTGAGAAGTCCCGTATGAGCCTAGGAATAGATAGGATTGCATATGTCATGACATAAGTGTCTGTTACGTGATATCATGTAAGACCACATCTAGAACGTTGGCGTTGATTCAAGATTTCGTGTAAGACCACGTCTGGGACGTTGGAATCGATATGAGATTTACGTGTAAGACCATGTCTGGGTCATTGGCATCGTATTTGATTAGTGTAAGACCATGTGTGGGATAGTGGCATCGATATTTGGATACATGTAAGACCACGTCTGGGACGTTGGCACTGTACAACTATTTTGAGCTTTCTGAATATCCTATTTAGTTTCGAATGGTTCAACGAGCAAGTCCAAGAATAGAACGACTATGTGTTTTGAATATATGTTTTAGGTACGTTTGAAAAGTACATTATGTGTGTATAAGAGGTAAGTTTCTATATGAACTTGCTAAGGTGAATATGTGTATTGAAATGAAGAGATATTATGTGAATATAAGCTTGGATGAGTTATATGTATATGTGATATTTGAGATTGAGGAATGTGGTAAGATATGGTGAAGCATATGAGCCAAAGAATATGAGATGAACTTGTTATAAGAACTACAAATGCCATTGTATCAAAATCGTTATGTGCATTTTTATGCTAAGTTTATTTGTATATGACTTACTAAGCTTTTGAAAGCTTACTTTGTGTGTGCTTATTCTGTTTTATAGATTGTCAAAGCTACTGAAGGCTCTGGACCATCGAGGATCGTCATCACACTACTCAAACTATTTTGGTACTTTAAAAATATGTATATAGCTAAATATGGCATGTATATACTAGTCATTTGGTATATGTTTGAGATGTAATTAACCATGTGATTTGGCTAGATAAATGTTAGTAATATGCATGAGAGAAAATGATATATGATGCATGTTTTGACATGGCTTGATGGTGGTGAAATGGTCTTATGAATGGTAAGCATATGGATGTAATTGAGTATGCATGTTTGATCAAAGAAATGGTTATATGAAAGGTGAATGTGGATGAATCATGCTTGAACATATATGTGTCATAGTTGTGCAAATTGGTATGATTGGAAATGAAATTGAATGTGGAGATTTGATGAGTATTTAACATGTTTTGGTTGTCAAATGTACATGAAATGAATTGGTATGTTGCTAGTAGGGTTGACCCTAGTGTGGGTGGCATTTTGGCCTTGCAAGTAGTATGTTTTCTATACAAGGGCGTGCCTGGTAGCCGTGTGAATAAGTCAGTAGCTAGCCTAATGTTACATGGCCATGGCACACGGGCGTGTCTGGTGGTCGTGTGGAAAAGTCAGTATACATGCTGTGTTTTGGCACGGCCATAACACATGGGTGTGTCTAGTACCCGTGGAAGGTACACGGCCTGACCACACGGGCATGTGACCCCTGTAACGTAGAAAAGTTTTAAATTTTTTGAGAAATTCTATATATGTTTGGCTTAGTCCCGACCCTATCATAAAGCATGATTAAGGTCTCGTTCACCTATAAAAGGGACACTTTAATTACTATTAATGAATTGTATTATGGAATGTCTGTAAAAGTTTTTGATATGTCTAGTAACGCCTTTAGCCTTAATCCGGCGACAGATACAGGCTATGGGTGTTACATTTGGTTGGTATCAAAGCTACGATTTAACCGATTCTCAGACTAACGTAGCATGTGAGAGTATAGCTATACATGCCATATATCTGAAATGTGATAATGTGATGAATCTTGACGTGTAAACTGTTATTTTCGTATAGTAATGGATCTCGAGAGAGCCGTAGCTGACGATGTAGAAAGTAATGCACCTGCTTTCGCGCAAGAGACAACGCCATCTGATTTGAGATTGGTTACGAGTGGTTAAGAGGGAGAAGTTAAACAAGCTTTCTTCCAAATGATGAGTGAGTGGTTCACTTAGTTTGTAAGAAATAACCCAACTGTTTCACAACCTCTGCCCTCGATTAATCCCCCTTAGACATCTACTATGCCTCTAATTATGAATCTGAATCTGTTAAACAAGCCTCCGGTCAACAAAATCCATAAGTATGGGGCTGAAGAATTCAGGGCTACCAGTTATGACGATACCGAGAAAGCTGAGTTTTGGTTAGAAAACACTATCCGAGTATTTGATGAGATGTCTTTGACTCTGGAAGAAAGTATTAAATGTGTCACTTCCTTGTTATGAGATGCGGCTTATCAGTGGTGGAAGACTTTGATTTCTATTGTTTCGAAAGAACGATTTATATGGGACTTCTTTCAGATTGAGTTTCAGAAGAAATACATCAGTGAGAGATTCATTGATCAGAAACGAAAGGAATTTTTGGACTTGAAACAGGGCCGTATGTCTATCACTAAATGCGAACGAGAGTTCGTGAGACTAAGTTAGTATGCCCGAGAATGTGTATCATCTGAAGCAATAATGTGTAAGAGATTTGAAGATGGCCTTAATGAAGATATCCGTTTGCTAGTTGGTATTTTGGAGATAAAAGAGTTTGTAGTGCTTGCTGATCGAGTGTGCAAAGCTGAGGCACTCGAGAAAGATAAAAGAAAAGCCGAATTTGTAGCTAGAGACATGAAAATGAGATTTTTGGGTAAATCATTCCAGACTGCTTCGAAGAAATTCAGAGATGAACAAAATCGTCTGAGAGCTAATGTAGGACATTCTAGTAGAGATTGAGCTGGATCACATACAAGTTCTAAAGCTCCATCAACTTCAATAGCAAGTGTTGGAAATGTTCGATCTGAGAGACCTGGATGTAAGTAATGTGGAAAAAGGCATCTGGGAAGCTGTAGATTAAATGATCGAGCCTGCTTCAAATGTGGATCATTAGATCATTTTATCCGTGTCTGTCCAGAGTCTGTTGAGCAAGAATTGTGCAGAATCTAAGATTTGAGAATGTTTCAGTGAGAGGTAGATCTTCTCGAAATACAAGAAATGTTAGTGGTAGTCAGAGATCTACGAGAGATACTGTTGCGAAATTTGAAGCTAGAGCACCTTCCAGAGCATATGCTATCAGAGCTAGGGAGGAAACTTCATCTTTGAATATTATAACGAGTACATTTACACTTTATGATACTTCTATGATTACATTGATAGACCTTGGTTCTACACATTCGTATATATGCATGAACTTAGTATCCAGTAAGACTTTGTCTGTAGAGTCTACTGAGTTTGTTATAAAAGTATCGAACCCCTTAGGTAAAAGTGTCCTAGTTGATAAAGAATGCAAGAACTATCCGTTAATGTTTTGAGATATCTGTTTTCCTATTGATTTGATGCTATTACCATTTGATGAGTTTGATATCATTCTGGGTATGGACTGGTTGACATTGCATGATGTTGTTGTGAATTGTAAAAGAAAAACTATTGATTTTGAGATGTTCGAATGATAAAGTAGTTTGGGTTGAGTCTAATGATTTGAATGGATTGCCTGCTGTTATATCTGTATTGAAAGCTTACAGTTATGTGAAAAAGGGCTATGAGGTATATTTTGCTTATGGGATTGATTCAAAAGTGTCTAAAAAGAAAGTTAAGTCAGTGCCAGTTATTTGTAAGTTTTCTAATGTATTTCCTGAAGATTTGCCGGGATTACCTCCGATACGTTGAGTTGAATTTGGTATTGATCTATTGCCTGGTACGACACCTATTTTGACAGCTCCGTATAGAATGGCACTGACAGAGTTGAAAGATTTAAAGTCATAGCTGCAAGAGTTGACTGACAGAGGATTCGTTAGGCCGAGTTTCTCACCTTAGGGTGCTCCTGCTCTGCTTGTGAAAAAGAAAGATGGCACAATGAGAATGTGCATTGACTATCGTCAGTTGAACAAAGTGACCATAAAGAATAAATATCTGATGCCCAGGATTGATGATTTGTTTGATCAGTTAAAAGGAGCCACTGTGTTTTCTAAGATTGATTTGAGATCGGGATACTACCAGTTGAGAGTGAAAGATTCAAACATTCTGAAAATTGCTTTCAGAACGAGGTACGGGCATTATGAGTTTTTAGTTATGCCTTTTGGATTAACGAATGCTCCTGCTATCTTTATTGATCTGATTAACAGAATTTTTAGACTGTACCTAGATCGATTTGTTGTTGTATTCATTAACGACATTTTGATTTATTCTAGAAATGAAATTGAACGTGCTGAACATCTGAAAATTGTATTGCAAACTTTGAGAGAAAAGCAATTGTATGCGAAATTCAATAAATGTGAATTTTGGTTACGCGAGGTTAGTTTTCTGGGGCATATTGTGTCAGTATCAGGAATACGAGTTGATCCGAGTAAGATTTCTTATTTTCTGGAATGGAAGCCTCCGAAAAATGTGTCAAAAGTCCGTAGTTTTCTAGGACTCACTGGTTATTATCATCGGTTTGTAAAAGGATTTTCGATTATAGCTACTCAATTGACTAGATTGCTTCAGAAAGATGTAAAATTTGAATGGTCCAATAAGTGTCAGAAAAGTTTTGATCGATTGAATACTCTGTTAATTGAAGCTCCAGTTTTAGTACAACCAGAATCAGGCAAAGAGTTTGTGATTTATAGTGATGCTTTGTTTAATGGTCTAGGATGTGTATTGATGTAAGAAGGCAAAGTTATAGCTTATGCCTCGAGACAACTGAAACCATATGAAAAGTACTATTCGGCACACAATCTTGAATTAGTTGCAATCGTATTCGCATTAAAAATTTGGCGACATTATCTGTTCGGTGAGAAATGTCACGTGTTTTTAGATAATAATAGTCTGAATACCTGATGACTCAAAAAGATTTGAATCTGCGATAGAGAAGATGGCTAGAGCTACTGAAAGACTATGACCTTGTGATAGATTATCATCTGGGTCAAGATAATGTCATTGCCGATGCATTGAGTCAAAAATCACTATTTGCATTACATGCTATGAATGCTCAATTAGAAATGTTTGATGATAGTTCAGTGATAGCTGAATTGGAAGTGAAACCATTGTTTTTACAACAAATATGTGATGCTTAGAAAGTTGATAATGAAGTGTTAGTGAAATGAGCTCAGTGTGATTCTAACTCTGAATCTGAATTTCGAGTGGATGATGATGATTGCTTAAGATTTCGAGATCGAATTTGTGTTCAGAGAAACTCAGAGTTGATTAGTTGATTTTGAATGAAGCACATAACAGTCATCTATCTGCTCATTCGGGAAGTACAAAGATGTACCATGATTTGAAGCAACACTATTGGTGGTCTGGTATGAAATGAGATATCTCTGACTTTGTGTCAAAATGTTTAATCTGTCAGCAAGTTAAGGCTGAACATTAGGTTTTGCCTAGGTTGTTACAATCGATTCTGATTCCCAAGTGGAAATGGGATAGAGTGACAATGGATTTTGTTTTGGGATTACCTTTGGCTCAGAAAAAGAAAGATACGATTTGGGTGGTAGTTGATCGATTGATGAAATCTACCCATTTTATTCCTGTACGATCTGATTACTCACTTGATAAGTTAGCTGAGCTTTACATTTCTGATATTGTGAGATTGCACGGGGTCCCGTTGTCTATTTTATCTGATAGAGATCTGAGGTTTACTTCACGATTCTGGAAGAATTTGCATGAAGCTTTAAGCATGAAATTGCATTTCAGTACCACTTTTCATCCGCAAATAAATGGTCAGTCTGAACGGATTATTCAGGTTCTCGAGGACATGTTGAGATGTTGCATCCTTGAGTTTAATGGTTTGTGGGAACAATACTTACCACTGATTGAATTTGCATATAATAATAGTTTTTAGTTGAGCATTAAAATGACACCTTATGAAGCTTTGTACGGACGTAAATGTCGAACACCTCTGTATTGGATTGCGCTCAGTGAAAGTAAGTTACACGGGGTTGATTTGATAAAAGTTACAGATCAGAAAGTGAAAGTAATCCGTGATAGTCTGAAAGCAGCATCTGATTGTCAGAAGTCTTATGCAGACTTGAAACGAAAAGAGATTGAATTTGAAATCAGTGACAAAGTTTTCTTAAAAGTGTCTCCGTGGAAGAAAGTACGCCGATTCGGACATAAGGCAAGTTGAGTCTGAGGTTCATCAGACTGTATGAGATTATTGAACGTATTGGGCTAGTTGCGTATAGATTATTGTTGCCCTCTGAGTTAGCAAAAATACATAATGTATTCCATGTTTCAATGCTCCATAGATACCGATCTGATCCGTCACATGTAATTACTCCATATGAAATTGAAATCTGATCTGATATGACTTACGAGGAGGAACCAATCAGTATCTTAGCTCGTGAAGTGAAAGAGTTGAGAAACAAGAAAATCCCGTTAGTGAAAGTGTTGTGGTATCGACACAGAATATAAGAGGCTATGTGAGAGCCTGAAGATTCAATGAGACAGCAATATCCGAATCTATTTAACGGTAAGATTTTCGAGGACAAAAATCCCTAAGGGGGAGAATTGTAACAGTCTGGTTTAGACCCTAGTCAGAATAGTGGTTTCGGTACCACAAATCCGAGTCAATAAAATATTTTAATATTAGTTTTTATGCCTTTGATATGTGACTAAGCATGTGTGAAAGCCTTGTATAAATTTTGATCATTTGTGTGTTTAATTTGACAAAAGGATTAAGCTGCATAAAGTGTAAAAGTGGCCTTCTAATTGATTAAGTGCCTATTTGATGTGGCTTTTAAATATGGAGGCCTTATGAGGCAATTATGCCAATATTTAGATAGTCGATAGTTGTAGGACTAATATAACCTTGATAAATATATGTATCAAATGTTATTTGATAAAGGGTAAATTAGTAAAATATGTGTTAATGTTATAATAATAAAACAAAAAGATGAAAGTGATCATCTTTTATTCATTCATCTAGCCGAAAATTAAAAGAAAGAAGTAAGGGTTTGAGTTTTGCACATTCGGCTACTTTAAGGCTTAAATTCAAGGTATGTTTTACTTCGATTTTCGATAATTTTTACATTTTTGCAATCGTTGCTTTGTATACTATAAAACCCATGTTGTAATTTGAAGAATTGATAATGTTTATGATATGTGCCATTGATGAAATGGTGAACTTTGTGATGAGTATTGGTGCTAAATGAAATATATGTGTTTAATGAATATGTTTTGTTCTTGAATTTTGAATGAATTTAGCTAATTAGGGCTAAATTGTGAAAATAATATTTTAGAGGACTAAATTGTGAATTTGATGGGAAATATGGACTTGTATGG
Source organism: Gossypium rotundifolium (assembly GCA_025506655.1). Classification (NCBI taxonomy): domain Eukaryota; kingdom Viridiplantae; phylum Streptophyta; class Magnoliopsida; order Malvales; family Malvaceae; genus Gossypium; species Gossypium rotundifolium. The sequence continues at coordinate 98,980,414 of CP106722.1, read as the reverse complement.
TCTCTATGGAGTTTCGGCTATGCATGTGTGTGAACAAATTGTGTATATTTGATGTTTTGAGAAAAATGGACTAAATTGATAAAATGTGAAAATGTGAGGGCTGAATTGTAAATTGCCCTAAATATGTGTTTTGGATTGAAATGAATGATTTGATGAATGAATCAGTTAAATCTGTATATGTATAGATCAAGAACTGAAGAATACAGATTTAAATCACGAGAAAGCGAAAGTAGTTGAATGATAGAATCCAATCGAATATCTGAATCTGAGGTAAGTCGATATACAAATAAATGTATTTGAATTGAACTATTTGTGCATATATGAAATTTGAATTGACATGAATATCCATTGAGATGGAATGTATGTGAAATCCAAGTTTACGGATAAGTCGACAAGTTGTATAAGTCCGAGAAGTTCCGTATGAGCCTAGGAATAGATAGGATTGTATATGTCATGACATAGGTGTCTATTACGTGATATCATGTAAAACCACATCTGGGACGTTGGCATTGATTGGAGATTTCATTTAAGACCACATCTGGGACATTGGCATCGATATGAGATTTACGTGTAAGACCATGTCTGGGACATTGGCATCGTATTTGATTCGTGTAAGACCCTGTCTGGGATAGTGGCATCGATATTTGGATACAAGTAAGACACGTCTGGGACGTTGGCACTGTACAACTATTCCGAGCATTCTGAATATCCTATTTAGTTTTGAATGGTTCAATGGGCAAGTCCGAGAATAGAACCACAATGTGTTTTGAATATCTGTTTCAGGTACGTTTGAAAAGTACATTATGTGTGTATAAGAGGTAAGTTTCTATATAAACTTACTAAGGTGAATATGTGTATTGAAATGATGAGATATTATGTGAATATAAGCTTGGATGAGTTATATGTATATGTGATATTTGAGATTGAAGAATGTGGTAAGATATGGCTAAGCATATGAGCCAAAGAATATGTGATGAACTTGCTATGAGAACTACAAATGTCATTGTATCAAAATGGTTATGTGTATTTTTTTGCTAAGTTTATTTGTATATGACTTACTAAGCTTTTGAAAGCTTACTTTGTGTGTGCTTATTCTACTTTATAGTTTGTCAAAGCTACTGAAGGCTCGGGACCGTCGAGGATCGTCATCACACTACTCAAACTATTTTGGTACATTGAAAATGTGTATATAGTTAAATATGGCATGTATAGGGTAGTCATTTGGTATATGTTTGAGATGTAATAGCCATGTGATTTGGCTAGATAAATGTTAGTAATATGCATGAGAGAAAATGATATATGATGCATGTTTTGATATGGCTTGATGGTTGTGAAATGGTCTTATGAATGGTAAGCATATGGATGAAATTAAGTATGCATGTTTGATCAAAGAAATAGTTATATGAAAGGTAAATATGGATGAATCATGCTTGAACATATATGTGTCTTAGTTGTATAAATTGGTATGATTGGAAATGAAATTGAATGTGGAGATTTGATGATTATTTAACATGTTTTGGTTGTCAAATGTACATGAAATGAATTGGTATGTTGCTAATAGGGTTGACCCTAGTGTGGTTGGCATTTTGGCCTTGCAAGTAGTCTGTTTTGTATACACGGTCGTGGCACACGGGTGTGTCTGGTAGCCGTGTGAATAAGTCAGTAGCTAGCTTAATGTTACACGGCCATGGCACACGGGCATGTCTGGTGGCTGTGTGGAAAAGTCAGTATACATGCTCTATTTTGGCATGGCCATGACACATGGGTATGTCTAGTAGCCGTGGAAGGCACACGGCCTGCCCACACGGGCGTGTGACCTCTGTAACATAGAAAAGTTTTAAATTTTTTGACAAATTCTATATGTGTTCGGTTTAGTCCCGAACCTATTCTAAAGCATGATTAAGGTCTCGTTGGCCTATAAAAGGGACACTTTGATTATTGTTAATGAATTGTATTATGGAATGTCTGTAAAAGTTTTCAATCTGTCTAGTAACGTCTTTAGCCTTAATCCGGCGACGGATATGGGTTAGGGGTGTTACACTATGTGCTTTGTGTAAAACTTTCTGAATAAGCTCATCATCTCTCGGTACATAGACTCTATCTCGAAACATCAAACATCCATTAGAATTAATCCAAAAATCTTACTCAACACCCGACTCACACTGAACTCTTTTGGCTTGCAAGTCGCTGTCACCTTTCTAAGCTTCACAAATCTCTTGAAGAAACATCGGTCTAGCCCTCAATTCAGCTAGGATGGAACCATCATCTGACAAGGTCATCTGTGTATTCATGGCTCTCAATGTAAACAAGGATATGTTGCCCAAGGCATTGGCGACCATGTTCGCCTTTCCCGGATGGTAGTCAATCACTAGCTCATAATCCTTTATCAACTCTAACCATATTCGTTGTCTCAGATTCAATTCATTTTGAGTCATCAAGTACTTTAGGCTCTTATGATCAGTGAATATCCAAAATTTCTCACCATACAAATGGTGTCTCCATATCTTCAATACAAACACAATGGCAGCCAACTCTAAATCATGTGTCGGGTAATTCTTCTCGTGCGACTTTAACTATCTAGAGGCATATGCTATCACCTTGCCCTCTTGCATAAGCACACAGCCCAATCCATTCAAGGATGCATCACTATAAACCACAAATTCTTTTCCTGGATCAAGTTGCACTAGAATTGGAGCCTCAGTCAATAATGCCTTTAGTTTCTCGAAACTCTGTTGGCACTTTTCTGTCCATTCAAACTTCACATCATTTTGTAACAACCTCATCATTGGAGTTTATATCATGGAAAATCCCTTGACAAATTGTCTGTAATAACCAGCTAGGCATAGAAAACTTCTAACCTCGGATACATTCTTTGGCGGCTTCCACTCCACAATTGCTGAAATCTTACTCGGGTCAACTCTAATTCCATCTCCCGAGATAATGTGCCCCAAAAATCTGACTTCTTTAAGCCAAAATTCACTTTTATTAAACTTGGCATATAACTGATTATCTCGTAAAATTTTTAAGACTGTTCTCAAATGCGCAGCATGCTCGTTCTCATCACGAGAGTAAATCAGTATATCATCAATAAAGACCACAACAAAATTATCTAAATATGGCCGAAAGATGCGGTTCATCAAATCCATGAACACAGCAGAGGCATTTGTTAAACTGAAAGGCATGGCTAAAAACTCGTAGTGACCATACCTTGTCCGAAATGCGATTTTTGGCACATCTGAGTCTTGGTCTCTCAACTAATAATAACCAGACCTCAAGTCTATCTTGGAAAACACACTGACTCCCATCAATTGGTCGAACAGATCATCTATCCTTGGCAAGGGGTACTTGTTCTTTATGGTTACCTTATTAAGCTGCGGATAATCTATACATAACCTCATGGAACCATCTTTCTTTTTCACAAATAATACGGTAGCACCCCACGGAGAATAACTTGGTCTTGCGAAACCTTTGTCCGTCAACTCTTGTAACTATGCCTTCAATTCTTTCAACTTAATTAGAGTCATTCTGTATGGAGCAATCGATATAGGCGTAGTACCAGGGGCTAACTCAATGCCAAATTCAATCTCTCTAACCGGAGGCAACCCTGGAAATTATTCTGGAAATACATTTGGATACTCACATACTATCGACACTGATTCAATTCTTAACTCAGTCTCTTTGGCATTCATCACAAAGGCAAGATAAGCTTTATATCCCTTTCTTACATATTTTTGAGTAGACATATGAGAAATCAGTACATGAAATTTTTCTTGTTCATTTGATTGAATACGAAGAATAACCCCATTTTCACATTTTAACTCAATAAATTTCCTTCCACAAGTTAGTATCACATTATGAGCAGTTAACCAATCCATAACAAGAATTACATCGAATTCATAAAATGGTAATAACATAAGGTTTGCCAGAAAATAATGACCTCTAATCATCAAAGGGCAATCTCTGCATACTTTATCAACTAACACATATTTTCCTAGGGGGTTTGACACCTTTATCTCAAATTCTATGGACTCTACAGGCATGTTCATACTAGATACTAGTTTCATGCAAACATATGAGTAGGTAGATCCAGGGTCAATTAAGGCAACAACATGAGTATCATAGAGAGAAATTGTACCCGTGATCACATCAGGGGATGACGCCCCTTCGAGAGCGCAAATGGCATAAGTCCTCGCGGCGCTCTACCCTCAGATCTTGCAGCCTGCTCTCTAGGTGCATTCTTACTACTCATTTCATTTCCTGAATTTTTTTGTGACCTTCCTCTAGCAGTACTTCTCGATCTTGCACTCTTAGATTTCTCTTTCTCGCCCATCTTGGGACATTCTCTAATAAAATGATCTGGGGATCCACACATGAAACAACCCCTCTCATTTGCTCGATACTCACCGGGATGACGTCTGTCATATTAAAGACATTCCGGTCTACTTGGTCGAGCATTACCAACACTAGCAACCGAAGTGGTCTAAGCTTTAGACCCCGCGTACTGTTTACTCTTACTTCAGTTTGAAAACCCAGCTGAAGTGGCTAATCGAGTAGTAAACTCTCTTAATTTCTTGGATGAGTGATAAACCATAATTTATACATATTTTAACCCTATACTTGGCTTATTTTTGGATGAATTTTCATTAGAGTTGATGAATTCGATGCTCTTAATCCTTTATTTTCATGTTTTATACTTAAGAGAGCTTAGGGAGTCGAAGAGAACGAGAAACTGGCCAAAAAAGGGACAAAATGGGCCTACCTTAGAAATCAACACGGCTTGGGCTATCAAACACGGCCGTGTGTTATGAGCAGAATCAAACACAGCTTGGATCAACGTACACGGGCAGACCACACGGCCGTGTGTGGCGAGCAGAAGTGAGCATGGTCTAAAGAATTAAACACAGGCGTGTCCCTGTCGTATCAGAGTTTAATTCTATTCGAAATAGGCTACTTATGGGCCAAGAAATGCGTTCCAAAGCCTATATAAACACCCTAGGGTTGACCTAAAAGAGGATGTCGAGTACAAGGCAAAAAATGCTCGAAGACAGCCATCAGGAGTAGCTCGGAAGAAGAATCTCCATCAAGACTGAAGATTTCCTATCAATTTCGCTTGAAGTTTTTGGGTTTACCTATGTTTTATTGTTTTCCTTATTTTAAGATTTTTCCCTCTATGATTATGAATTAGTCCCTTAGATACCTAAGGGGATGAAACGTAAGATAGATCTTATTATTATTTGATTTATAAGATAAATACTTGTTCTTATTCTTAATTGTGAGTTCTTATTCTTGTTTTGATAATTCAGGTTATTAATTCAAGTTGAATGTGCTTATTTAGAGGAGAAAAAGTTCCTGTTTAAGAGTAGATTAACACAATTAAGCGAAGTTGATTGTAACCCTAGAAATTGAGCGAAGAAAATCTGCCGGATTAGAGTCAAATCTAATAACGGAATCCATAGATCGAGTTAATGCGACAATAAGGGTTTTAATTAGAAAGAGATTTCAATTAATTAACCTAGAGTTAGTTGTTTTTAGTCTTGAAAGAGATATTAACATAAATCAGGGATTTCTACAGATTAAGTCAAGTGAATAAATCGTATGAATCAAAAGTAATAAGGAAGTCTAGGTG